>CAKAOJ020000295.1:0-666287 GCA_916701645.2 Sebastolobus alascanus
AAATCTTTTTACAACCAACAAAACAGATACCAGAAGAATTAGTGGCCGTTTAGAAAAAAAACCCGCTGTGTTTCTGCTGTTTCCACAACTTCCTGTTTGACAACTCTGCTGAGTAAAAACTACGTCTCCCTCAAATCTGGATCACGATGAGCTGATGTGAAAACAGCCGTTCTGAGTTTTGTGATTGAGACGCGTCAGTAAACGTCCTGCCTCAGCACCTTCTCCGGTTGTTTGTCTCAAAACTTCACAGACTTGAAGATCTCTAACTTTTCTTGTTTTTGTTGAAAATGTTTCTTGATGATTTCTCTTAATATTTAAATGACTCTGTGACTCTTATCACCGCAAACTGCCCTGAAAATGTTTGTGTTCGGAGGGATGGGATCGTATGTGATTGTTGTTCCATGTTTTAACAAGACTTAAAGGGCCAGTATACTTCACAATTGTTTATCGGATGGTCGAACACCCATCTGAACCCCCCCCCCCCCCCCCAACACACACACACACTTTGCGGACATCAGAATTGGGGGATATGTAGCCGACATTCACACTTCAAGCAGTGATTGGTCAGCTGTGTGGAGGTGAGGCAGTCAGTTGGGTTTTAACTTCTCTCTCAGCTCTCTTTTCATTCTTCACTTGACTATTTCTGTCACTTGTGTCTCCGTTAATGTCTTTCAAGAGAAACTGTGAAGAAAATGTGCAGCGATATCTCCATGTTAAAAAGATATCACTCCTACTTCCAGTCTGGTCATTCAGAAACAACTACAAACACTTTTGATTTCTAACGTGGTGGGACGCCGTTCTACGAACTAGTTCTTTACGAGCACACCCCGACCTTCAGGGCCTACAGTCTTCATGCTAAAAGCTAACGTCAGCATGCTAACATTGGGACTAAAAAATAAGAAATGAGAGGTTCTTTCTTTTTTTTTAGGAAATTATCAAGAAATTAGGGACCTGTAAAATAGTTAAATAAAACATTCAGTGTGCCTACGGTATAGTAGGTGTTAGTTAAGGGCCCTGCTGAAAAAATTTACTTGTGAAATGTAGAATGAAACTTTAGTACAGACCCCGAAGGAGCTCATTGAGTTTGTTTGTGGTTACAAACTCAAAGTTTGTTTAAACTGTTGCATGTTGGGAGCTCAGGGGACTACACTGCCCCCTAATGGTCCACCAGTTTCATCACTGTGTGTTCCAGTTGCCACAGCAGCCAGTAACGAGTGTTAATGTTTCTGAAACAAATGCGATCATTAATGAGGTCCACTGTGAGCTGCTTCCTTACAAAACACTTATCAACAGTTTCTGATGGTAATTAGCCCTCTGGGAGCAAAGAGAGAGGCCCAGTGATAGATGTTTATCAGATTTCAGAGGATAACACTGATTACAGAAGCTAATCATGAAAGCTCCTGGGATCTACAGGGTCTTCTGGTTTCAACCATCCTCCAAGAAATGATCCTACATTACATCAAACAGTAAAAAAGAGCTACAAACAGGTCAGTGTGATAAAAAAAACAACACTAAAACACTGATGGGATGTGCTAAAACACCTCAAAAATAACAATGACAATACTAACAAGCCAATGTTTAGCAGGTATAATCAAAGAGACGAAACTCTGGTGATTTTTTGACAATGGCCGTAAGATGGTGCTGCGGTAGCGCTGCCGCCATTTTGGACAGAAAACGCCAATGAGTCTGTGTCCATGAATGTATAAAGAGACGTCTGTAAATCAGAGGATTTTTTTTTTTGTGAGGTAAATCAACTTCCCAGTAGGAACACTTAAATATCCCTCATTTAAATCATGATTTCCTAAAAGTAGTAAAATGAACTAATATCTGAATTCAGAGTTATTTTCCTCGCCATAATGAACGGTCATCAGACCCACGGGACTGCACCGTCCTGCACGCTCATATGACATATCTGGTTCTGCCAGCTTCCAGCTAGCTGTATGCGGCTATAATAATGGATATTATTGGCTGTAATTCATCACTTTTATTATCTTCTAATACACCCATGGGCTGTATGCTGTAAGCCTGTACCGTGGTGGATGTATTAACGTCTCTGTTCCCAAACAACCGGCTATCGGCCAGTAGCTAGTAGTGCTAGTAGCTAGTAACGCTAGTAGCTAGTAGAGCTAGTAGCTAGTAGTCCTAGTAGCTAGTAGTGCTAGTAGCTAGTAGTGCTAGTAGCATGACATCAACAGGATTTAATGGAGTTGTAGGTTATTTACTAACACGCAGGGCAAAAGACCAGGACACAACCTCTACTACATCCATGGGCTGTGGTCTATTGGACTCCATTTTGAATCCTTGACATGAAAAAAGTTTGAGATTGCTTTGTGTGAATCTGTGTGCTGGATTTTTCTAACTTCCATTTATGTCCCTCACTCACTTTATGCTCCTCTGGCAAGCAGCCGGGCAAAAGGTTTAAGAAATAAATAATAAATAAATAGTTATAATAGTATGCATATTTATAATATTTTTATTGTTCAACACAGGACATTTCGGTAGAGACATTAAAATAATGACAAGAGAATAGAAATCATTTTGTTTTACTTTTGTACGGCACTTTGTAGGTTTACTGGCGTAACTTTCAGTCCAAAATGGCGGAGGCGTAGCTCTGCTGTCGGGCGCTGACGTTGCAATGGAACGAACAATTGACTTTCACTTCTTAGCAATATATGTTCTTTGGTATAATGTTCATGTCCATGTTCACCATCTTAGTTTAGCGTATTAGCATGCTAACCTTAGCTAATTATCAGTTAACACAAATTCCAGCTGAGGCTGATGAATCTGGTCTTTAGATCTGCAGGTATTTGGTCATAAACTAATGTATTGGACACATTGAAATGTTGAGCGGATGATGGCGCAGGATGAAAAGTCAAAGGATCACCAAAGTACAATTCATCCTGAGGGCAACCTGATTGATGAACCACATTTCATCACAATCCATCCAATAGTTGACCATAATATGTAGTTAATAAGAAGAATGCATCATTTTGGGAGATCCATTTGTTTTCTGTCTGGCACAGAGGCCGGTGATATCAAATAGCTTATCTATCTTGGACTGGAAGCAGTTGGAACGGATAGGTGGATTCTTCTCTTTTGATGGAGCTTGGCTAGCAGTTTCCTCCTGCTTCCAGTCTTTGTGTTAAGCTAGGCTAAACAGGTCCTGGACCCGTCTCTGTGCTGGACACACAGAGATGAGAAAACAAGAGGAGTTTGCTGAAAATATGCACTTATATGGTATAAGACATACAGAGAGTGAAATACCAAAAATAATCACTATCACGCCCCAGAAACACTCCTGCAGGAGATAATGAGATGGACCGAGTGAGTAAAGACAGAAGGCTGGTCTGCAGGCTGGAGTCTCTCCAGAGAAAGGGAGTGTCTCCCTGTCCGTCGCCCCCTGAACGCCTCACTGCAGCTTTTAATTCTATTAACCTGCTGGTCACCGAGACACCTGGGAGCTCCGAGGCCTCCAGGACACTCATTACAGCCCAACAATAATAACACAGGTACACAAGGACCGCACACATGCACAAGGCAGTGTGGACTTTAACATAATACTGTGCACTTATTGCTGCCCTGTCAGATTACAGTAACAGCTAACGTTTAGAAAAAAACGGCTAAACTAAATTAACAATTCCCTGTGTCAGCTTGTGTAACAAAGTATCTAAACTCAACAAATCAAATATGCTTCACAATCACCAGCCGGCTCATTCAGGGAATTAATCATTCAAACAACTCTTCAAAGTTCAAAGGCCAAGCTTCTCTTTTGTGAACTCATATGCCATGATCTTAATTATTGTGACTTTTTCAGACAACATTTGTTTGTGGAAGGAGGCTGTCGCGTTTTTTTTTTTAAATCATTGTCCAATATGAACGTACTTCCCAGGGATTCTGGGCTGGATTAATGGATGGATGTTCAGTTCAGACTGGGGGTCACTTCCTGTGATCAAACTGACAACAGAATTTAGTGGGAGGGAGACGATCTGCAGCCGCTCAGTAAGCAGCGATGGGAGGCCATTTCTTTTTTAAGCAACTGTAAATTCAAAGGAACAGTAAGCAACTCATCAAATACTGCCATTTGGTCAGTGCCCCTCGGCATCGAAAACCGACGCATGGAGGCATCCTTTAGCAACACAATGGGACGAACCGGACTTTCAGCTAACTCCAATGTAAACCCGCCCACGGCGTTATTCGACAGTCAGAGCAAGTGACGCAGTATTAATAGCGTGAGAGTGCGCTCAGGGCGGGAGGGAGGTGAGGTTTATGGGTCAAACAAACTCAAGACTTTTAACCAGGAGAACGGTGTTCATGTCCCGTGTGAAACTAAAAGTAACGTTGACTTATTTTGTCACGTCGGCCTTTATTTACGTGATTTGTCTGTATCATCAGCCTTGTGAGTCACGTGAGTCGTGAAGTTAACGTCAACCAACCCTAACTAAGTGGTTGTGTTGCCTAAACCTAACTTACTGTGAAAACGGAAGTTTATTTTGAAAGGACACTATGCATGTAACGAGCGTATATTGACACGCCGTCCCAGGTTCATCCAAAAGTAACGCAAGAGGGGTACACCATGCGTCGGTCTCTGATGGCGAGGAGCACTGACCAAGCGGCGGTATTTAACGAGTTGGGAGTTTCGTGCAGAAATGGAATATGTAAGGGATAATGTACAGCGAGCCGGTCATTGTTGTGAAAGAATCCCCGACAGGGCGATGCTGCACCTGAAGGGGATTCTTTCACAACAATGACCCGCTAGCTGTACATTATCCCGCCTATTACACGGCTACTTACTGAAAAAATCAATATTTTGACGCAAAAACGGTCCGCCAGAGTCCGACATCAGAGCTGCGCCCATAGCAACGGTCTGTTCTACATAGCAACGGTCTGTAATACAGAAATAACAGACCGCAGAACGCCGTGATTGACTAATCAGAATCGAGTATTCAACACAGCCGTGTAATAAAAGATTAATAACTATGTTTTCTTTAGTGTATAATCACCTGAAAATAAGAATTGTGTTTTCCTATACACCTGGTGAAAGGCGGGGGAATGAGACTTATAATTATTAAAACATAAACCAAATGTTACGGGTATAGGAAAAAGTCTCATATAATATAAGTCAAACTATTGTGTCATTCCGTGATTTTAAAAATCATTAAACTGTGGTTTAAAAGTCACAATAGAAAGTTTGTTTGATCTTCAGACTGTTAATATCCCCCCTGGGGCGACCGAAGCTGTATGAGCCAACTGGTGAATTCATGTTAATTGTTGAGTCTGAGCAGAGAAACTTTCCTCCACAGAGAAGCTTGTTGATTGAGTTCAGCTGGTGTTGTGGTGGGAGGTCGGGGTTTGCTGAAGCTTCCCTGCAGAGTTCCTTCTGGTACTAATTAACACATTGTCACTGTAACAACAGCAAAACAAACATTGGTGGTGAAACAGTGAGGTCATATTTACATTACATTACTTAGCAGGGAGTAATAGAGCACACTAAAGCAGCAATCATTTCACATCTTTTCGTGTGTTTTTGACCTCCAAACTGAGTCAGTTTCGGTTCATGTGAGCTAAACCTTTATTTCATATCCTGTGGCCAAAAATCTTCACTCATCACTTAAACATTAATCATTCTCTTTGCCAGATTAAAACAGTGCTTAACCTCGAGGTAACCTCACCTACAGTCCTTTGACTGACTAATTTCCCTGAGACTCAGTCTCTGCACTGGTCATTCAAGAAAGGACACTGTCTCAGACAAATGTTTGTAGCAACCATTCACCCATCACCACATACATCAAGTACTCCAATAAACTGCAGCACTTGCACCAATCAACGACAATAACTCTGTTACGGTTCCAGCAAAGACTCCATCACCTTGCCAAAGTTGCATGGAAACAAATAAACAGATGAATGGAAGCTTACAAAATTAGAACATTCTCCCCTAGATGGCCAAACAGAGATAGTTCTGGGATTGGGCAAATAGGGACATCAGGTCCATGAATGTGGTCCAGTCCACTCATAATCCAGCAGCAGCATGTGAAACGGTCTTTTGTCACCATGGGACCTCAGGGACCAAATATTCAGGGTTGGTCACAAGTCTTTGGGGCAAGTAAAATACTTTCTGGGTATTGGGGCCCAAGAGAGTCAGATATTGGCCCCTGCTTGGCCAGCCTTCACAAATGGGGCAGCAGCCCAAGCCCATTGTGTGCTTATGAAGAGGTGCAAACAATGGAACATATCATTGAAGCTTGCCCACTAAAAGGAGCGTTAGTCACCCTCCATACAGCAGACCAGGAGGCAACTGCCTGGCTCGAGGACTTTGCATTCGCTAAATAAATAAATAAATTGGCAGAAGACCAACTCAGCACAGGTATCCACAAGACCAAGCAGCCTGGCAACTTCAGAAACAAGCCATCTCGACCAGAGGAGATTGCAACCAGAAGGACTGGGATCAGCAGAATGTGATGCTGGAGAATCACAGGACTCAGGAGAGGCAAACAGGCCAGAAAGTACCAGACTTTAGCAGAGACCTTTGACAAACGGGCTCAGGCAGAGTCTGAGAAACAAGCTCAGGAGTGTGACGGCCCCAGGGCCTCTTCCAGGGCTAGTGTGCTGTGTAGTGCTGTGCTGTGCCTCTGTGTTGCAGTGTTCCTGGTCCCTAGTTGGTTGGAGCTGGAGGTGAAGGTGCTCATGGAGTGATTGGAGACAACTGGCCACTGTTTCTCCAGTCTATAAGACCCGCCCCATCCTCGTAGTCATTGGACTTTTTTCCCCTGGCACCAGCGGGTGCTATGTCAGCGTTGCGTTCGGGTTCACATTCCTTAAGTAGTCCTGATAGCCTGTGTTCTGTTAGATTAACCTTGTTAACATTCATCTTCATGTGACCCTATTAATAACATTTACTTTTTGTTAAATAAATCTCTGTTTGTGGTTACTCCCTGGCGTACAGCTTCCTCATTTGTTATGGTCTCAGAGCCAGGCCATAACAGGAGCCAAAATCTCAAGATCGGGTGGAAAAGAGCTGTGCTTTGGGCCTAGTGCAGGTTCCAGACACCGAACAACAAGAGGCAACCTCTTTTTCCCAAAAGAGTCAGGTACTTGCAGAAGAATAACCCCACCCCAAGACCAAGCAGCCTAGCTAAGGTTTGGGGGTGCAGACTTGGGTCTTAGGAACTCTTGAGTCAGATTCTTGCGAGTGTTGGCATCCTGAATTAGACCAATGGACTTCTTGAACCTCTTTCATCACGTGTGCCATGACTCCATCAACCACACTTCTGGAAGCAGTCTGGATTTGACTATGAAGCAGGAAGTAAAGTCGTCCATGCGTGCCCTTTGTTTTGGTCGGGATTCAACTCGGTCTGACTATACGACTGAACTGATGTAGGACTCTGATCACAAACCCTTACTGTGACAATGCCTCACTTTTTAAACTCTCCTGTGACAGTGTGTTTATTAATGTCTATGGCCTCACTTTCACTGTAGTCCTGTTAACAGGTTCTATAGGCAGCATGGTTCTCACTTGTACTAACATTGCAGTAGTCTGTCCAATGAGTAATAACAAGTCTTTGAACAGTAAAGCCTTGAAGACCTGCAGCACTCATCTCTTTGTATATCTAATCATGTCATTATCTGGAATCCTTATTATCACCCTGCAAAGTTTCCCTCAGTACAGAAAACTTGCTGCTATTTTGTTTCATATTTCAGCCTCAACCCCATCATTTATGGGGTTCAGTCTAAAGAGATACGAAAATTCCTGTCACAATTGTTCCAGTTCAGAAAGGTTTTACCATCATTATGGAAAAACCTTGGGGCATGAGAAGAGGACCCACTGTGCAAGCTTTGTGGGGGGAGGGGCACCATGGCACACATCCTATCAGGGTATAAAACAGCACTCATCCAAGGAAGGTACAGATGGCGCCATGACAAGGTGCTCATGGAACTCGCTAACACGCTGGAGCAGGAGAGACGCAAGAAACGCCATATACAGGGGAGACCAACACCATCAATCCAGTTCGTGAGGGAGGGAGAAAAGCCATCAACCACAGCAAGAACATCAAAAAACCTGCTACAAAAGGCCCAATCATGGGAAATGAAGGCGGACCTGGGAGGGAGGCTGCAGTTCCCTCAGATCATCTTGTCATTTTGCATGACTGCAGGGGGAAAGGATGGCATTGCTATTCCCAGTCGAGGTCGGCTGTAGAGGATTCCCTGCTCAGTCAGTATGGAGAATGCTCACAGCTGTTTGAACAACAGGGAAGGAGAGGAAGACAGATCCTTGCAGGATGGGCGAGGCAACAGAAAGAGCCTCTTGTTGGCTATAAAGTAGGAGAGAGGAGACAAGCTGGAAGCCAGGAGGAGGAGATGGGCAGTTATGTTGGGTGTTATGGTACAGGGTCAAAACACCCAATGAACGTTGGACACCATCTGATGACATCAACTCCTCTTGGCCAAGGCTACATTCACCATTGGTGAGTGATGAAGAAGCATCTTTTCTAGATGTATTCATTCTCATGAATCTCTGGGCAACCAGTGACTTCCATGAAAGTATGGATGGCAGGAAGTTTGGTGACGCTGGACAGACAGTGGTATGAGGCCAACAACCTTATGCACAGCACTCGCAAGAGGGCACCAACCAAGCTACAGAAAGTCATAATACGCAATACCCCCAGAGTCTCCCGAGAGTGGTGGAAGGATGAGGGACTCAACAGGACGGACCCAGGAGCGCCTTACGACATACAGACACATTTATGGCTAAACCAAACAACATTAACCGGGGAGGTATTGGAAGTAAAGTGTCACTGCGGAAAGATCTGTAAGAACACAACAGGGCTTACAATACACAGGGCCAGGACCAAGTGTGGAAAAGAGGGGTCACAGGTGCAGCGCACAGCGGTAGTGCCTGGTCAGACGCAGGAGAACTCCAGGCAGGAAGAACCCCACAGAACTGGAGACCTCTCGGCACCTGTCCTCAGGAGGGACCCACCCGATACCACCCCAGAGAGCCAAGCCCACCCTGCGAGAGAGCGAATCAAATGGCCTAAGATGAGCAACATCAAGGAATGGCGCCAACTAGACCAAAACCTCGACAAAGTGCTAGAAGCCACACTAGCAGGAACAGCTGAGCGGAAGGTCAAAGGAGGATAAAAAAATCAGGACTTCCGGGGAAATTCAAAACATGGCTCTACCAACACGGACTGCTGCCGAGACTCATGTGGCTGTTGACAGTGTTTGACTATGACTTGCCCCAAACTGAATGTGATTATCATAAAGTGGGCATGTCTGTAAAGGGGAGTCTCGTGGGTACCCATAGAACCCTTTTTCATTTACATATCGGGAGGTCAGAGGTCAAGGGACCACCTTGAAAATGGCCATGGCAGTCAAAATTTAGCGTTATTTAGCCTCCTTCATGAGCTAGTATAACATGGTTGGGACCAATGGATTCCTTAGGTTTTTCTTGTTTCATATGATACCAGTATATTCACTCTAACTTTAAAACTGAGCCTGCTAACCTCAGAAAGATCGGCGTCACGTTGGTTGTATATAAATATATTTCTTCTTCTTCCTATATATTTAGTTTTATTCTTGATATGATGGAGGTCCACTGTCTAAGCCTCTCCCGCTACATCTGTTTCACTTCTGATATCTCTTGTTATTTGTTTAGATGCAAAATGACATTAAAAATATAGTACAAACATTTTTTCCAGCAACCCAAAAAAAAGAAATAAAGACATTTCCCTCACAAATTAGTGGTATTTTCTTTTTAATTTATAAAAGACATGTAATGTTTTATACTTCTGGTGAATATAATCCAATCAATCTCATTTTAATAGATGTATTTTGTATATATAGTTCCCAGAATTTCCCTCGGGATCAATAAAGTTACTATCTATCTATCTTTGTTAACACCTTATTTTGAAAAGCGGACGTAGTCCCACGTGTCTACTTCCTCTAACTTCTCCAAGGTGGTCTCTAGCTCTCCCGTCAGCTCCGTTTTCTTTATCCATCCATGGTCAGCTCCATCGGGGCCGTTTCAATGCATTTAACATAAATGTCAGTATATTGGTGCTCTACAGTTGTAGCGTCGGCCCATTTGACCACGGAGATGAGAGCGACGGCCGGCTTGACCGCAGGTTACCGCCATACGATAACGTTTCCTGTCCGTGACAGAGTTAGCAGGCAGCTTTAGCCGTGATGTCTAGCTCTGCTTTTCCTGCAATGTGTGAAACCCAAAGTGTTTCCATCCTTTACTGGATGTGTAGTGTTTACCACTTTGGATTTAACCTGTGAGGGTGCAGGTCGTATCCACGACGACCCTCCAACGTTTTCTACTTCCTGAGGTTTGTTTTGTTTAACGGATACGGAACGGATATGACGTCACGTTACTCAGACTACAACAATGAAAGCGGTAACTTCCTTCTACCTCCACATAGACTCAAATGAAGCAAATATATCGATTCTTGCATTAAAAAATCGATTTCAAAATCGTAAAAAAAAAATCGCGATACATTTTGTAGGTGAATCAATTTTTTTTCCACCCCTACTGAAAATAATGTCCCAAATACTCAAGAAAAAAATAGATGCACAATGTTTGAAGATAGCAAGAAAACGATGATTGCAAGCAAAAAATTTGTTTGAAAATTGTTGACCGATCAGCACTACATGATACTAAGTGTGTCAAAAACATACACAAGCAAACCCTAAAATATTTAATGATATATACATAATATCTGTTGCCCGCTCTTCATGCCAATACCTTAAATTAACCGACAAGAGATACACATTATGATGCTGGTTGCTGAGCATCAGTGGTTGCCAAGCAACAGTTGACCCGTCTGACTGATCCAGCGAATAAAAGTGTCTGCAGTTTCACTTCTTATCCGAGGTGGCAGGAGGTCTGTGTTAGCACCCTGCCCTCAGCAGCTGCCTCATTCTGTACTTCAGCTACGTTTATCTAAATGTAACTTGGCCGTGTGTTTTATGAATTTACAGCATATTGCGAGACGCATGTGTCCTTCATTTACTGCAGCAGCTTATAGTGGAGGATAACATGTTCAGAAAGAAATCTAATCTACTGTGCACAAAACTTTCCACTCACTTATTGTCAAGTGATTTTAAAGGGTAGGTTCACCCAAATTATAGAGTTTTAGATTTATTTGCCTTATTTGATGTGTGTCTGCCTTCACTCTTATACATTAGAGGTGAATGGAAGATAGTTTGTGTTGCTCACAGCATTGAAAAATGACATTTAAAAAATTCAACATCAGTGTATGTCTGTCCTGGGAGAGGGATCCCTCCTCCGTTGCTCTTCCCAAGGTTTAATTTTCTCCTTTTTTAATTTTTTTTTTTTTAGGACATTTTTGAAATTTTTAAATGCCATTTTATGTAGTTCAGGTGAATCAAACTTTAATCAATTAGGCTGAAATGAAAACAAAACAAAAATAAAGGCACGCTGACTTAATATGTTGGATGCCTCTCTGATTCACTGTGACAACTTTATTAAGGTGTTTTTAAAGAGTCACAGTTGTTTTTCTGTAACTGTAACTCTATATAAATAGAAATGTGGCCGACACAGTTATCTATACAAAAGTCTTTATTGCTATGTGACAGATGAGATATGGAAAACAGCACTTTTGGAGGGGATATTCTAATCCTGGAGGGGTTGAAGGTCACATCCCAGTCCTTCATTCCTGCCTTCATCCTCCTCCTCCTCATCTACATCTTCATCATGGTGTCCAACATCGGCCTGGTGGTCCTGATCTTGAGGAGCAGGAGCCTCCACCAGCCTATGTACCTGCTCTTCTGCAACATGAGTATTAATGATGTTTTTGGGGCCACAATAATTATACCTCATGTACTCAGAGATCTTTTAATATCAGACTCAGTCCGGTACATTCATTACATCGACTGTGCCATTCAGGCCTTCTGTGTTCATCTCCATGCGAGTGCTTCTCACACTGTGCTCATGATCATGGCCTTCGATCGCTACGTGGCCATCTGCAACCCGCTGCGATACGCCACCATCATGACCAACAGGATGGTGGTGGAGCTGTCGGTGGCGGCCTGGGGGACGGCCTTCGTGCTGGTGGCGATCCTTGTGGGCCTCAGCGTCCGCCTGTCACGCTGCAGGTCTGTTATATTCAACTTGTTCTGCGACAACGCCTCCTTGTTCAAGCTGTCCTGTGAAAGTGTCCTCATCAATAACATCTACGGCCTCGGCTACACGGTACTCCTGCTGGGCTCCTCCATCGGCAGCGTAACTCTCACCTACCTGAAGATCGCTGCGGTGTGTGTGCACAGTAAGAACAAGGTGTTGAACAGCAAAGCGCTGCAGACCTGTGCCACTCACCTGCTTGTTTACATCATCCTTCTGGTGTCTGGCTTCATCATTGTGATCCTGCACCGATTCCCTCAGCTGGCAGACCACAGGAAGGTGGCGGCTGTTATGGGACATGTTGTCTTGCCGGCCCTGAATGCCGTCATCTACGGCCTGCAAATCAAAGAGGTCCGGCAGAGGATTATGGCTTTGTTCCATAACAATAAAGTAGCTTTAATGGATGTAAAATGAGACAATGTGATCAGAAGGCCGAGCGAAATGGAGGTATCTTTGCACAGGATGCTTATAGAATATAATGCAAAACTTTTAGTGTACTAATTTCTACATGTATCATGTTGAAATGATTCCATGGTACTGTTTCAGCAGGATAGAGGAATAACCAGAACACAGTGGTGGGCTGCTGGTTTATCATTTTCTGGTAAGAAATTAAGCTTTAATGAACTACATTGTTCCAAAATTCAGCCTATTTTGTTATTGATCAATGCGTATGAGCTGTAAAAACTGATTCTGTCCAACAACATTACAGCATTAAAGTTATGTGACATTCACACTATCAAAGTTTTCGAAGTACGCCACATTTCTCTGGTTGTACATTTCAGATTGAAATGTATAATTTGTGATACAAATTGTTGAATGACTTCATATTTGTTCATATTTTGAGTGAGTTAACGAATTACACAAGAAAGATAATTTGTACCACACACACACTACGTTTAACAGTGAAGTACAGCTGCAAATATATTTTTAAATAAAAACATAAAAACAATAATATTGTAAACCATTATTGGTATTTGCGGTCAAATGGTGAAGCCATTTGTTAAACACAACTCTATAATGTTAAAGCCAGCGGTACATGTTCACCAGGTCCGGCGAGGACACTAGGGGACGCGGTGCTCCACTCAACTGGGCGTTCAACGTGACGTGGAATGCACATGATTGGTCCCTTTCAAACACGAAACAACATGGCGGCCTGCTCATAAACTTTCTTTTATTCCGTCTAAACATACCACCAAAATCTACTTCTGAAAATATTTTAAGCGAAAAATACGCTATGCTACTGCTGAATCTTGTAAAACTAGATTGCATATTTTAACAACTTGGTCCAAGTTTCTTGAGCCGAACACGTCATGCTGGACGGGCTCATTTGCATAAATAACAAGAGCAACGGCCAATGAGGAAACTCCAACACTCGGCCGACCAATCGTGTAACTTCATCACTCAGTCAGTCGCTCGGTGACAGACCTGTTTTTATGAGTCTTATGTGGTGTAACAGTAGTTGTGTGATTGAAAACAGAAGCAGACGGTGAATAAATGATGAGGTAGATGAAGCATGAAGAACTGAAAACATGAGATGTGTGTGGAGCGATGAGGAGACTGTAACCTTTCTCACATTAATATAGGAAACTCACATATGAAACACAAATGTCATATTTTCATCGTCATTACACAAGCCCCTCCGGTGTTTAGGCAACAAAACTACTTGGTTAGGTTTATAGTGATGTACAAAGATAACAAATGTTTTTGAACGACTCTTTTTAGTGTCCGGAATGTACCGGGTCAGCATACCGAACGTACCGAGTGCTCATGAATCCCCGACTTTCCCCACTTGCTGTTATCGTAGTGTACTACTCACACTGCCTGCTACAGTGGTGCAGTCAGTCACACAGCAGTTTGTGAAATAGTCCCGAAATTTAATGCATTGATTAATGTACATGTACACAAATGTCACCTTTGTTTTCGTGATGTCAGCACAAAATAATATGTATCATATGTAATCCATACAATTGTGAACCAGGAAGTATACAAGGAAGGAGGTCAGGGTGGATGGGTGGGTCAAAAAATACAGGACTTTCACCCAGGAGACGGTGTTCATGTCCCGTGTGAAACCACAAGTCAACATTGATTTATTTGTCACCTAACTTCCGTACTTAAGTTACAGCACTTCCGGAGTTATTGGCTGGACCGCAGAGGGCCAGCCCTACAAACGCAAAAGTCTGTCACTGATTGAGTGACTGACTGACTGACTGACTGAGTGATGAAGTTACAGGATTGGTCGGCCGAGTTTCCTCATTGGTCGTTGCTCTTTCACAATGAAAAGGCGGAGAACAGTTCTGTGTTTACGTTTTCTGGGGAGCGTGTCAGCGGTTCAATGTAACATTACATAGTGCTGTTGTTGTGCATGTGCTATTGTTTATGTTCGTTTAAGTTATGTGATGTTTTGCTTCGTATTGTGTTACCGTGCATTCAAACCAAGCGCGAAGCAAATTACACTGACTATCTAGCAAGCCACACGTCGCTACTGCGGTATGAACCCAAAATAAACAGACTGTGCTGTGATTTAATTGCAATAAACGGATCAAAATGATGCCGAAATAACGACATTATGATGTTGATTTGGAAAAAGACTGAATTCATTTTTTGTCAAGTTTGTCCGCAACACAACAAGCAAACAACTTTTAAAATGCTTGTTTTCTGAAAGGAGTTCGGATCGATCAATGCCAGGCTATGCTAACATTGTAGCTACTCCATCAACACTCAACATAACGTCATCTAGGCATAAATACGGCAGCGACGTTGTTGTAAACAGATAAAAAGTGTGCCGAAATAACTACATAATAATGCTGATTAGTAAAAAGTCTGAATTCATGCTTTGTCAGGTCTGTTACCATGACGACAAGCAAACAACTTTTAAAATGCTTGTTTTCTGAATGGAGTTCGGATCGATCAGTGCCCGGCTAATTAACACTCCATCTAGGAATAAATACGGCAGCAACAACGTCAGTGATGACAGCGGAGATATTCCAACGCTGATTAGCTTTCGCGAAGTATGTATATATTGTTACACACCACTTGTATGATGAATGCTTTTGATACAAATGCTTTAAAAAACTGAAATACTTTTATCCTTGTATACTGTATGTCATGCTAATACCTTTTCACCTTGTATAAAATGTATAATATACTGACGAGTAAATGTTACCATTTACTATTACTGAATGTCATTTGCTTCATTATAAGTTGTCTTTCAATCAAACATTAACATATAAGTCGAAAAAACTGTTCACAAAACATTATAGACATGACCACTGACTATTTGTGTAACAATTTAGCCACAAATTCACATACTGACCATATACGGTCCAGCCATATACTCGGTTTTGACCGAGTCTTGTTTAAACCCAAACCACGATAGTTTCCTAAAGCTATGTAAGTATTTTTTGTCACATAATTTCCGTACTTAAGTTACGCCACTTCCGTAGTTATTTAAACCCAAACTGCAATCTTTTCCTAAAGCTAACTAAGTAGTTTTGTTGCCTAACCAAGTCGATCTTTTCCTAAAGCTAAGTAAAGCTGGGCATACACTATACGATTTAAGAAATGTTGTTGTGTAACTCATACTTATAATCTACAAGTAGATCATTTGCAATGTAAAGCCAAAGCTCATGATTTATGTGCTCACACTGTACAGTCCAATCATCAGCCACGACCTGAGTGTACCATGGATGTATTAAAAGAACTGGATACAGCGTTGGAGGCGGGACCCCGGTCATTCCTTTGAGAGTTGCTCATTGGCGCATGAAGCCAAAATGGCTCGACATCCGCCTGGAAAGTACCCGTATCTTCGCGGTTCTCGGACATATGGTACATGCGCAGTAGCGTCCGCTCGGTCACGGGGTTTCAACGTCACGCCGTCGTCACGGCTTGGTCTCACTCATATGAACGGAGGAAGGGAAATAACTCTGGATTCAGCTATTAGTGCGTTTTATAACTTTAAAAACTTAATTTTTTAAATAAGGACTATTAGAGTGTTCGTACTGGGAAGTTGATTCACCTAAAAAAAAATTATCCGCTGAGTTACAGACGTCTGTTTCCCAATGTAAGTCTATGGGAAAAAGTATTTTTGGGCCCAATGGCATCACGTGACGGACACAGAAGTTGCAGTACCGCTGTTTGGCCACTACGAAAGTCCGGATCGACGAACGGCGCACTTCCTGTGGGCTTGCACTGTAAGTGTAAAATAGAAAAAAACCCAACATGGCCGGTCTGCTCCTGAGGGCCGTTCTGGCTGTTAACAGTTCTCAATAAAGATTTGTTTGAAAGCTCAGACAGGTAAAGTTTGTTTGCTAGCAGAGGTCTGTACGGGTCACAATGCCATCCTGTCTGCTGAAACGTCTAAAAAAGAGGCGCCGGCGTATTTGGACTCACAGGTGGCTAGGAAGATGTGGACAGTATGGCTTGTCCATTTTACAGAGAGAATTGGATCAGTTGTAGCCTACATTGTTATCCTGATAGCTACGCTCTGATTACTGTAAAAAGAGGAGAAAAAAGGCGCTGACGTTGGGGAATCGGCTCGTGGCTCTTCTTCAACTGTGCGAGAGCCTGTGGACGACCAACCAAAATTTCTGACATGTCAGATATTAATCCCCCCGTCCGTCGTAAGGAGTTAATCGGTCCTCTGTCCACCCTGTACACATGGACGCCCGACGAAGCTGAAAGCTGGTACGACTCTAAAATGAGTCCTACGGCTCAAAATTCGGGCCAGAAACGGGTAAAATCAAACAGTCTATGCACAGCTTAAGTAGTTTTTGCCTGACGCCTCCTCCACACAGGGAACGTCAGCAGCACGTGGCGGCTGCAGCAACACAGCCCGCGTGAGCAGCGCGTCTTGGCTGCGTGTCAGCTGCGTCTCTTCTTGAGATTCGAGTTCTCGCCTATTTTTACCATGAGCCACGCGCAGTTCACAGCACCAACAGACAGTGAAAGTGATCTTTTGACCGTATATAGACATCATACCACCAACATCACTACAGTTTCAATGTTTGTATCTGAAGAGTATGTCACGGACATGAAAAAAAGTAAAGATTTATTTTTAAATCAACACTTCCTGCTTTCATTTCAAAATTAAAGCCCTCAAGCGTTTTTTTTTTTCGGTGGACAGAATTCCTTGATTTGTTTACACAAGGCTTTTATTCTGAAATATTTCAGGACAGTGTTGTAGGACACGCAGTGACTTGCAGAGCTCCATGAATGAGTAAAGTATGGGGTTTTAATTGTGGATTATTACTATTATTTACAAATGAGAAAACGCTTCTTAACCTTTTTCTGTCAAAATAAATTTAAATTACGTTTATGATGAATAATGAAATGGCCATTATGAAAGGCAAACTCTATGTAGAAAGAAAGGGCTGACAGCAGCAGCAGCAGAAACGCTGACGGTGTGGACGCCACACACATGAGATACGCAGCACTTCAGCGAGGCAGCCATCGCACACTGCTCACGCGGGCAGTCTGTCCCAAGCGTCGGCCTAATCAAGTCGATCTTTTCCTAAGCCTAACTAATTAGTTTGTTGCCTAAGCCTAACTATGTCGATCTATTCCTAAACCTAACTAAGTAGTTTTTATTTTGAAAATACTGGAGCAGAAATTGACACATGCGTCATGCGTAAACATGTTCATGTACACGATAAAATTTCGTGACTATCTCACAAACTGCCGTGAGACTGTGTTGGAATCCTCAATGTCGAGATCTACATTGTAGATTTCTGTCAAACATGCTCAGACAGCATGAAACATTGTTGTTGATGAAAAGACCTTTCATGAAAGATTGAAAGGTTTGTCTCCAGGCAACTGTTGTCAGAGTCTGAAGCCCTGGAGGCCAATCATTCAGCTTATAAACGGGTCAGCCCGCCTTGGGTCAGAGTGGAGAAGGTTCATGTCAACACAGGTAAGCATGAGACACACACTCGTACACAGTCTCGAAATGATGCTGTTTGTTTACTGAATAATGCCAATCATGTTTTTATGGTCTCATTATCTCTATTTTAAACCATCTTACATATGTTTATCTATTCGATTATTGCGGCAGTCTTTGCACTTAAGCAAAAATCTGTTGATATGAGATTCTATAATGTGTAGATTTTGATTTTAATTTGCTGCCTTGTGTGAAACACTTTGTCAATCGGGTTTTGAGTGCTCTACAAAATAAAGATGATTAATATGTTAACACTTGAAATTAAATCTTGAAAACATGAAAAATATTTTACAAAATTTACTGCACTTTGAAGGAAAATCGGGGTAAAGTCAAAAATGAAAATTAATGGAATTAATATAGCCTTCAGTCAAATCTTCTATTGTTTTATAGTAATTGTATATTAAATTTAAACTAGGCAGTGAACTATTTCCTGATTATGTGTGAGCTGTGTTTTAATATTCACTGATCATAAAAGTGCATTTTAAGCTATACGTATGTCTTAATAAATTATGTGCCACTGAAAGTTGTGTCTGCAGATTTTTATCCTCAAACCACAGCATCTCATTTACGTCTCATTCTATTATTGTTAACGTATAAAGGTTTTATTGTTTGACTATGGTCATTATAGTGTTGTTTTGTAGTTACGGGATGTCCTGATGTTTCCATTTTGTTTTGTGTGAAATCAAAGCAAGTTCCTTATTTGCTTTTCACATCAGTGAGACAAATATCGTTATTGTTGCTGATTGTGAATACTGAAAATACTTTTAAGCAATTTTAACATTAATCATATAAAAATAAAAACTGCCATTTTTTTAATTTCAGTTTGATATGATATTAAATCATTCGAATATTGCCTTTTGCATTTGTTTTAATTGTAATCATGGCAGGGTCATACTGTGTAACACAATGAAACAAATTTGTCAAATGAGTCGTTATTTTACACAAATGCCCCCCAAAAATGATGTTTCATTTAATGAAATGATTTTCCTCCGCAGTAGGCCCTTACTTTGAAAGGTAGTATTTTTCAGTATGTCCTGTTTGAATAATTTGATCACATCATTTAACCAAGTTTTAGATTTCAATGGCAACATGCACGTTGATATGTTTCATCTCTGATCACAGAGACATATTTTAATATGCTCAATTTGCGCAAAGTATTTTTCACTATTTCTATTTCTTGTTATTGAACGGCGGCTGCTGAGCTGTTTGAGAAGCCAGTTCTTCTACCGTTTGTGTAGATCACTATATCTATATAATATTATCTTTAAAATGCTGTCATTTTTACAAACAGGGTTATGTTTTTGATATTAAATGCCACATATATTTTTCTCTCTCCCATCCTCACTAGGCCTAAATTAATCCTATGGAGAACCAGACTTTAAATACAGATGTTCTGCTCCTGGAGGGGTTAAAGGTCACCCCCCAGTCCTCTGTTCCCGCCTTCATCCTCCTCCTCCTCATCTACATCTTCATCATGGTGTCCAACATCGGCCTTGTGGTCCTGATCACCACGGAGAGGAGCCTCCACCAGCCTATGTACCTGCTCTTCTGCAACATGAGTATTAATGATGCGTTCGGGGCCACGACCATCATCCCTCGCTTGTTAAGTGACATTTTTATTCCGATCACGGACCGGTACATTCATTACATCATCTGTGCCATTCAGGCTTTTTGTGCTCACTTTAATGCGAGTGCCACTCACACTGTGCTCATGATTATGGCCTTCGATCGCTACGTAGCCATCTGCAACCCGCTGCGATATGCCACCATCATGACCAACAGGATGGTGCTGAAGCTATCTGCGTCGGCCTGGGGGGTAGCTTTATTGATGGTGGGGATTCTCGTGGGCCTCAGCGTCCGCCTGTCACGCTGCAGGTGGACTATATTAAACCCGTTCTGCGACAACGCCTCCTTGTTCAAGCTGTCCTGTGAAAGTGTCCTCATCAATAACATCTACGGCCTCGGCTACACGGTGGTCCTGCTTGGTTCCTCCATCAGCAGCGTAACTCTCACCTACCTGAAGATCGCCATAGTGTGTTTGAAAAGTAAGAACAAGGCTCTGAACAGCCGGGCGCTGCAGACCTGTGCCACTCACCTGGCTGTGTATGTCATCATGTTTGTGTCAGGCTGCATCATCATCATCCTCCATCGTTTCCCCCAGCTATCAGACCACAGGAAGCTAGCGTCCATCTTGTTCCACGTGGTTCCTCCAGCCATGAACGCTGTTATCTACGGACTGCAAATCAAAGCCATCAGACAAAAAATTTTCATAATGTTCACCAGGAATACATGAGGTGAAATGACTCAATACTGAACTTAATGTAAATATCCATCCATCAATCCATAATCTGTAACCGCTTACCCTGTTCAGGAGCCGATCCCAGCTGACATTGGGTGAAGGCGGGGTTCACCCTGGACAGGTCGCCAGACTATCACAGGGCTTACACATAGAGACAGACAACCATTCACACTCACATTCACACCTACGGGACATTTAGAGTCAACAATTAACCCTGCATGTCTTTGGACTGTGGGAGGAAGCCGGAGAACCCGGAGAAAACCCACGCCAACACGGGGAGAACATGTTAACTCCACACAGAAGGGCCCCAAGCCGGATTTGAACTTGCGACCCTTTTGAGGCGACAGTGCTAACCACTGCACCAACGTGCCGCCCTTAATGTAAATAATTGTTAGTAAAATTGTTGCATTTACTGAAATGTTCAGTCGTGCAATTCAAAATCATACTCTCTCTCTCTGTAGCGTGAAAATCGAAAGACAAAGAATACCGAAAGATGAAAAATAAAGTTATATATATAAGTTATTCCTTAATTCCTGAAACCCCTTCTCTCAGAAACTCTGTGGTGAGATGTTTAATTCATGACCGACCTGGTTAAGCTCAAAGAGGAGAAACACAACAAAACTCAGTACCCATTCTGACCATTTCAGTTGTTAATTGAGTTACGGGTTAAAAGCCCTGACATCTGTTTTTCTTCCCAAAGACTCAGAGAAGCGGTGAAGACCAGTAAGACATTATGAACTGAGGATGAGAATCTGAATGAAATTAATTCTGCCGTTGAAATGTACATTAATTAATATGCTATGTTTAACTAACCATCTGAAAAGAACTGAAGTTGGTTGTACAGGTTGGAGTTCTCAAGCAGAACTGGAGAAACAATATTAATATACAGAGAAGGTTTTATGACCTCCTCCTTGGTTTCCTGAGATGCAGGACCCTGGCACACAGAGACACATCTAAACTCTGAATAAGACTAAATGAAGCTGACATTCAATGCAAACTAACGTACTTTAATTGATATTTGACGCTGAGAAAACATATGTTCTAACTACAATGGCACTCGGAGAGCACAGACCTCCGCCAAGCTGCCCGAGTACGATTGCCCCCCCTCTCCGTTCAGCTTGCGCCATCATCCACGTGTATTTTTGTTTATGTTGAGATCAGCTGTACGTAGCGGAGCATCGTAAAACACCTCATTCAAACTGGACAGAAACAAAATAAAACTCACCTAAACCGTGGTCGTTTCTCTTTCCAACAATCACCAAGTGTGCTTTGGTCCAAATCAACTGTAATTTCACCAAGTTTAATGTGAAAAAACGCCAAATCTACAGTCCCCCCGCTCTCTCTCTGTAGGAAGAAGGCGTGGTCATGCGTCATCAACGCGTCATCAACTACACTGCGCATGTGTTATACCCTGTGGTTTTAATGGTCAGGCTGAACGGAAATCTTAAAAATATTCCTCAGTCCGGATCATCACACCCCAACCTTCCAAAAAATGTAATTCAAATCCATCGAGGACTTTTGGAGTTATCCTGCAAACGGACAAACCAACAAACAAACCAACGCCGCTGAAAACATAACCTCCTTCCTAGGCCTTCGGCCTTGGTGGAGGTAATAACAGGACGTTTGTTGACATGTGCATGTTTATGACTAGAAGAAAATATAAGATTGGCATTCCCCTTCCCCCTTGGCTGCAGAGACGCAACTTTGTCTGAAATTTACATCTTAGTTTAACTTTTGTTCAATTTATCTAGTTCAGACATTTTCAGTTTAGATAACTCAAATACTAATGCTAATAAATAAATATTCAAAAGTTGCTGATCAAAACTTTAAGTAGGCCTAACATTTATTAATCACTTGGTCCCTCTACATGTTATTTTTATATATGCATATTATACGACCCCAGAGATCTTAAACAGAATTTCGGGTGCACACTAATGCCTCCCTTAATCTTATTATTTTGATACTTGTTTTTAATCTACTTTAAGTGCATTACCCCTTTTAACGTTGTTTGTGAGCCATACATAAATTGAGTCCTTTTTACTGTTATACATGCTTTGAACAACATGTAGAATTACGTTCATGATATCAACTCTGTTTACATTTCACTTAGTTTCATTTGGTCTAAGTTGAATTCTAACTGTTATGGTGGTAACTTTTATCTCATCAAAGCCAACAGAATCTCACAGACACAGCAGCCTGTTTCAGTCTGTTTCAGAGCGACCCCTCCCTCTTCTCTGTTGCTCTCACTCGGACTGACTGTTTTGATATGGTGAAATTATCCCTTCATTTACTGTGTAATAAGCGCACATATATATCTACATACTGTATATAGGCCTGTCTGTTGTAGTGTTTCATATACATACATGTTATGATAACAAGGTTTATCTATGTTGTGTAATTGGAATTCATTTTTTTGGAACTTATTTTTTATTCAGCAAATATAGAGAACAACTTGGAGATGTATACACATTTAAATTTCTTATCTTACACACTTGTATCTATTTTGTAGATTAATGTGAAGTAATTCTTTGGTAGTGTTAAGTAAGATATTATCTGAACAATCACAAATCCAATACTACACCCATTGTATCTCCAATAGATCAACAATACAATAAATATAGTGTTTTTTAAAGCTCACTTTGTAGCTTATACCTGAGACAACAAAATACAAGAAAAATAACAATGTTACAAAGAAAGAAAAGGTGACTAGATTTGTGGTACAACCTTTATCAATGGTGCCCGTCTGACAAAAAACATATTTGTTTTTCCACGATATACACATTTTTAACCCTCTCTCTCCATTGTGTTATGTTCGAGAGGCTGTGGTTCCAGCCAATAGCCAAAATCTGTTTAATTTCCTTTTGAACATTATCCCAAAATTTCAAGTTTTGGGCAGTCCCAGAATATATAGGTAAAGTCTCCCACTAGTCCACATACCCCCCCAACATAAGTTAGATGTAATGCTGTATTTTGAAGTTATAATTGGTGTGTTGAAATATCGCATTTTAACCTTCCAATCAAATTCCCCCATTGTTGGACTACGAGTTAGTTTATGTCCTGCTTTAAATGTTTCTTCCCATTGTATATCTGTTATTATAATATTTTCTTCCAATTCCCACTTTTCTTTAACATCCATATTATTAGCATTACATTCATGTTGTAATGCCTTATACATTGTTGATATGACCCCTTTTTTGTTTCTTCCTCTGTAAATGACATTAACAGTTCCTTGAGTTTGGAAGGCGCTTTACTAATGTTCTCCCATTCCTCATGTTTCTGAAGGAAATGCCATAGTTGAAGGAATTTATAGAAATCATGTGCTGGTAGATTAAACTCCTTTCTAAGTTGTTCGAATGATTTCATGGTTTCTCCATTGAACACTTGTGCGATATATATTAACCCTTTGTTTGTCCATTTATTATATCCTGCATCCATTATAGATGCCAAAAAATCAGGGCATTTTTGCTATTTTGGTGGCCCTACTAATTGAGTTTGACAGTCTTAATCTTTTTCGTACTGTTGAACATATTTCCATTGTTCCCCTGATCCACTCATTACCAATCCTAAGTTTCTTCCGTGTCGCTTCAGGCAAGAATGGAAGTGATTCCAAAAATATATTTTTTATATATATATATATATATATTTTGTTTATAGTTTTGCTCCATCCTCACCCAGACCGCCTCTTTAGTTATCCACATAATTATAGGTTTTATTTGTGCTGCCCAATAGTAATTTTTAAAATTAGGTAGATTCAACCCTCCCTTCTCTTTTGGGCAAAGACGTGTCTTATATTTAATTCTAGCTTTTTTATTATGCCATATGAATTTTAATATAATTTTGTCTAATGTTTTCAAAATAGAATTAGAAATTACAATGGGTAATGACTGAAATAATAAAAATCTTGGCAATATATTCATTCTCACCGTTTCTATTCTCCCAATTAAATTTAGAGGTAGAATCTCCCACCTTGTCAAGTCCTTTTTTTTTAATCTCATTTATCAACTTCCCATAGTTTGCATCAAATAATTGTGATGTGACAGGAGTAATTATAATACCCAGATATCTAAATCCTTTGTCATGGCTATTGATTTAGATTCATTCATTTTTGTAGACCATTTTTATCCAATCTATAAAAGTTGAGTGAAATCCAAATATTTTCAATGTATGATACAGGAAGCTCCATTTTACTCTGTCAAACGCCTTTTGTGTCTAAACTGAGCATCATGGTAGACCTGGGACTGTTTTAATTGCATGATATAATATTCAGTGTTCTCCTAATATTATTAGTACGTTGTCTTCCAGGAATAAAACCTGTCTGATCCGGTGAAATTAATTTGGCTATTAATTTCTTCATTCTCTGTGCCAATATGCTTGTCAATATTTTTAAATCATTACACAGTAGGCAGACAGGTCTATACCCCTCACAAGAAGTAGAGTCTTTGCCCTCTTTATACAAGACCGAAATAATGGCTTCTGACCAGGCTTTAGGTGGATCCGCTGATGTCAGAGCATAGTTAAAAACTTTATATAGTATTGGAGTAATCTCTTGTGCAAAACATTTATAATACTCCTCCAGCAACCCATCCGGGCCAGGAGATTTATTTAAGAGTTTTTATATTATCAGATATTTCCTGTAATGAAATTGGCTGTATCATTTCAGATGCCTCTTCTATTGATAATGATGGTAATTGTAATTTATTAAAGAATTCCTGCATTTCGTTTTCTAAATTGTCACAGCCTGGCTAAAAGGCTGCGACAAAGAGGGAGACAGACGCGAGATGGCGGGAAAAGAAACCTTGATTTATTTTACAAAACACAAAAGTAAGTCAATATGAGGTGTAGAAATCAGTAAATCAGTGGTGTGGAGCATGTATGGGTGTGTGTGAATGTGTGTGGTGGAAAGAACAAAAGAGAACTTCATGCCGCTGCTATGCTGCTGAGGGTGTTGAGTCTTCCAGAGATAGAGACAGACTGCAGACTGAGGCAGCTATTTAAAGGGGAGAGCACACCGGACCTAGGTGTGGCTCATCCCACTAACGACCCTCCTTCCTGCAAGACAGAAAGAGGAGCAGCAGCAACAAGCAAAAGGAGAGCTAGTGCCAGGTAGGAGGGGTCGTCACCCCTCCCAGCAGAAGGAGAAAGATGGGAGACCAGGATAACACACAGTCGGTAAGCATCTTAAGAGCTAGGTGCTCTCTCCAATGCGTCCCCCACGATGTTTCTGAACCCTTTAATGTAGCGGTTCAGGCAAAACAAGGAGTTCAGAAACATTATGCGGACAAGTGACTGAACAAAGTCTCCAAATTACGCAGTGTTTCAGAATTTTTAATCAGCCTCGCAACAGGCTCTCATCAGGCGGAACCACCCTATCATCTTCATTTATGGGCAAATCAGCAGCTGACTGCCTCCCCACAGTGTATGCCACCAACACAGGTTTGACAGTCTGCTGCTGCACACTCCCACGTTTCACAAGATGGCGACCCACGTGTGTAATAGGGGTTCAACAGGTTAACATGGCAAAGTTGAGTTTTTCGTCTGCGCTCTGGTGTCAACAACAAATGGTTCAGCTCAGAATCCTGGCGCAGAACTGTAAACGGGCCATGAAATTTGGCCTGAAACGGAGAACTGACCAGTGGCAATAACACGAGCACCTGGTCACCCGGACTAAACTGGCGAACGTCAGCTTTACGATCATAAAGGTACTTCATTTTCGACTGTTAGGCGCCTAAACTTTCCTTAGCCCTCTCGCCAGCCATGTACAACCGATGCCGGAACCCATTTACATACTCGATCAGGTTATGAGGAGGTTCAGGCTGTGCCAATGAATCATGCAGCAGAGTCAGCGGCCTTCGCACTGCATGCCCAAACACAAGCTCATTCGGGCTAAAACTGGTGCTCTCCTGCACAACTTCTCTGGTAGCTAGCAACAACCAAGGTAGTCCCTCTTCCCAATTCTGATCAAGCTCAACACAATACCCACGCAATAAGGACTTAAGGGTTTGGTGAAACCTCTCTAAGGCTCCTTGACTCTGAGCATGATATGCTGAAGCCTTATTATGTTTAACCCGAAGTTGCTTCAGAACCTGGGCAAACAAATGTGATGAAAAATTACTGCCTTGGTCACTTTGCATCACTGGGATCCCGAAGATCGAAATGAACTGTGTCAGTGCTTTAACCACAGACTTGGCACTAATGGTGCGCAACGGATACGCGGCTGGATATCTGGTCGTTTGACCCATTACAGTGAGCAAATAATTACTTCCAGATTTTGAACGTGGTAAAGGACCAACACAATCACAGATACTGGGTGAGTATCTCATCACTTATGAGATACTCAAATGGCTGTGCGATCGCTTGGATGGGGGACAGAGGAGCCGGTTTAATGGCTTGATTGGTTTTCCCCGTCAGTTGGCATGTATGACATGTTTTGATGCAACTAGACACACCCTTCACCCGAGGCCAAAAGAAATACTTGAGAAGGTAGTCGTACGTCTTATGTACCCCCAAATGCCCCAACTGATCGTGAGACGTTCTCAGCACCTCTTCCCGAAATTTGGACGGGACGACAACTTGAAACACAGGATTACCAACAATGTTCTCCCCATGTGGCACCCATTTTCTCACCAAAAACCCGTCCTGAAGCAGATACCCCTTCGCGGCACTCTTCACGTCAACATCTGAAAGCACGCTGCCAAACAGCTCACTAAGCGTCAGATCAGCCCGCTTCGGGAAACAGACGAGAGAGTCAGGTACAGACAAGTTCAGGTTCTGCCTCCACACGGGACATAGCCCGCGTAACTGCACAAGCTGTGAAAACACCAGAAAAACACTGTGCACTCTCATCAGGCAACTCAGTAACAGAGGGTAAAGATGTTACCACAGAAGGGGGCGGACCATCAGCCCACACACGGCTACCAGCCAGGTCATTCCCCAGGATGACATCCACACCTCTGATTGGCAGTGCAGGACGCATGCCCGTGGCCATCTCGCCCTGAACCAACCCACAGTCAAGCTCCAACTTATGCACTGGTACACTGCACTGGCACTAAACCCATTCCCCGCATCAGAATGCAATCCCCAGTATCAGTATTCTGAGGAAAAAGGAATTTTTTTACTGTATTCTTGAATAACTGCCACGTGGACTTGAGTAAAAAGTAAAATCCTTTTCATGTGGACTTGAGTAAAAAGTAAAATCCTTTTCTCTAGAATTATTATTTCTCCAACAATCAGTAAGACCTAAATCTTTAATAACATTATTTAATACCCTAGATGTTTTTTTGTGATTTGGCCCTGCTCTGGTGGCAATCTATCTGCTTTTCCATTCTGAACGGTATTGAAATCCCCACCCATCAACCTTTTCCATTACTGGTAATCAAATTAGCTATATTTTTAAAGAATGTCTCATTTTCTTTATTTGGAGCATAAATATTTAGTAGAGAGATAGTCATATCTCCTATGGAGCCAACAACCATTACGTATCTTCCCATGTTATCTTTAATCACCTTCTCTTCACAGAATGGTATAGATTTATTAATTAATATGGCTATGCTCCTTTTCTTGCCATATGACGCATGAAATACTTAGTTTACCCACTCTCTTTTCAGTTTTTTATATTCACTCTCAATCAAATGTGTTTCTTGAATTAAAACAATTGAGCATTGTAGTTTCTTCAGTTGGTTCAATATCTTTTTCCTCTTGATGGGATGATTTAACCCACGGACATTATAAGATACAAGATTTAACATATTCATATTAGTTTAAGATTACACCCCTCAGTTTTGCACCTCCTATAAACCAAAACTACACAAAACTTCAAACGGAGTAAAAGGTAAACAATGAACATCTCCATCAGAACTATTAAACAATAACACAAGAACCTAACTCCCAAAAGTCCCATACCAAAGAGGTGTGGCAAATTCTCTCTGGGGAAATAGCACTATGTGCACCTGCAACTTCCTAGATGTTATATACTGTAGAGTTGCTACTTAATCAAACTGAGCAACGATTACGCTCAATAAAACCAATATTTCTTTTAATTTGCATAGGTTGCATAATACCTTTAACCAGCTCCATTTATAATCAACAATTATTTTAGGCAGATACTCTGATTGTCCACTTATGTTTCAGGACCCCCATTTTTATATGTTTATTTATTCAAGTCCTTTCTTTGGCCCTTACCATAATGTTCATGTTCATGAGTTCACTGGATGAGGGCTGTTAAGTCTGCCTCTGTGGTTCGTGGCTGCCTCCTCTTTTCTTTCTGTCCTGTCACCATGGTCCAGGCGCCTTGTCCCATCACCCTCTGTAGTTTGTCCATCTCATCCTCCTCACCGTAAATCCCCATGTCCATCAGCATGGACTCTGTTAGTGTAGTGAAAGTCTTAGTCCCGACTCCTAAAACACCTTCAGCTGTACGGGGCATTGGGACTGTGCCTTCACATTCTTCTCCTTTAGTTTTTTTTATGTCGTCCCGTACCTTTTGTCCTCTTTTTCTGGATCTCATTTGTGTAGTCTTGATTGAAGTAGACGGTTCTTTTTTTATAGGTGATCTTTTGCTTCCATGCTTGCTGTATTACACAGTCTTTCACCCGATAGTCAAGGAACCTGACAACGATTGCGCACGGCGGGGCAGTTTTCTCTTTCGGTTTCGCAACTAGTGAGCGGTGCGCTCTCTCAATACGGATGTCCGTGTCCTCTGTAATGTGCACTGATGAAGTAATAAATTCAGTCACAAATCCTATGGTGTCATTTTTCTCAGAGCCCTCTGGGATGCCATGTATCTGTATATTATTGCGTCTTGATCTTGATTCCAAATCGTCGCACTTGGCCATCAACTTTGCCTCTTGGTGAAGTAGAAAGGCGACTGACCTTTCCAGCAGCGCAGTCCTGTCTTCCGCATCTCCCATTCTTTCTTCCATCTCTATTGTTTGTTGTTCCAAGGAAGCTGTTCTTTCCACAAGTTCCTTCATGTTCGTCTCTAGTCTTGCCAGGGCCTTTTTGTTTTCAGTAACCGCTTCTGTATGCTCTTTTAGGATTTTTTATTTGTTTACACATATAAAAAAAAGGTACAAGTAGAGATTACATAACAACAACAAATGTGATGGAGAGGTGCAAAAAACCCTCGGTGGGGCTTGATCAGGGCACTCTCCAATGCATACCTTAATCAATTTAAAAAGAAGAATAAATTATTAAAAAGGATGGTAAAGAGAGAGAGAAGAGAGAAAAAAAGAAAAGAAAAAGATAAGATTACACACAGTAGCAAACATCCATATACAATCCAAAGACAAAGTTAAATGGAATTGAGATTCTCATTCACATATCATCAATAAAAACTCATTATTAGTAAGCAATTTACAGAGATAATCCATAAGGAAAACATTGGGGAGATAAAAACAAACCTTTAACAGCTTTCTTAAATTGTTCTGGTGACAGCTTAAAAACATGAGATGGCAGAGCGTTCCATATCACTGAACCTCGGTAAATTAAACCAAACTGTAACTGGGATGTTCGACACATAGGGGGTCTGAGTTTGGAGTTACTTCGAGTCAAATAATTGTGGAATTGTTGGTTAAAGGAATACAGTTCGTGGAAATATGAGGGAAGAGTCTTGTTCAAAGAGCTGTACACAAATAAAGCTATCTGAAGTTGGTTAACTTGATAAACACTGAGGATGCCGGACTTGCAAAATAAAGGTTGAGATGAATGGGTTAAATGAACACAGTTAATAATTCTTAATGCTCATTTCTGAAGACGAAAAATAGGGATGAGTTTAGTGGGATGAGTACTCGCCCAGACTGAGTTACAGTAATATATATATGGATAAACCAAAGAGTAATATAAGAGAGTGGCAAATTCGGTGTTCATCATATGTTGGACTTTTCCCGAGATACCAACACTTTTTGCAATTTTAGTAGTAACTGTGCTGATCTGTTTTTTCCAAGATAGAGATTCATCGAGCTGTACACCCAGAAATCGTCTGGACTGCACTTTGTCAATAATGGTATCGTTAATTTTTATATTTAAAGACTGATTATCATTTCCTGGCAGAGTACCAAAGCGAACACAACATGTTTTCTTAATATTGAGAGATAATTTGTTACAGTTAAACCAATCACTTATCTTGATAAGTTCTTCATTTAATACTTTGACTATTTCGTTGGGGTTTTTATGTGAGTAAAAAATTGTTGTGTCATCAGCAAATAATACCTTAGACACTTTGGAAAAGACATTACATAAATCATTAATATAAATTAAAAATAATAGTGGCCCAAGGACCGACCCTTGAGGTACACCACAAGTAACATGACAAAAGGAGGAATTAAAGTCATTGTAAGAGACAAACTGTTTTCTATCCTTAAGATAACTCGAAAACCAGAGCAACTCAGATCTTTTTACTCCAAGATGAGAAAGTTTAAGAAGAAGAATAGTATGACTTACAGTATCGAAAGCTTTAGATAAATCTAAAAAGATTCCAATAGTGCTTTCCTTTCTATCTCGAGCTTTATAGATTTCATTAACAAGATAAGAGACAGCCATGGAAGTGGAGTGGTTTTTCCTGAACCCATATTGATGGATATACAAAATATTATGTCTATCCAGATGATGCAATAATCTTTGATAAACAAGTTTTTCTAACACTTTTGCCAGTGCAGGTAGAATTGAAATTGGTCTGTAATGATTGAAAATAGCTGGGTCATCATCTTTATAGACCGGAACTATTTTAGCTATTTTCAATTCATCAGGGACAACACCTTTTTTTAAAGAAAGATTGAGAATGTGAGTTAAAGGCTTTAGTATAAGGTCCTGAACTGATTTAAATAGACTACCGGGGATATTGTCCAACCAGGAGATGAATCTTTTAGATGTAAAGGACCTTCTGGACCTCACCTTCCGTAACTGGAGAAAATTAGAAATCTTCAAGTACAGGTGGATTCATGAAGTTTAAAGGATCATTTTTACTGAGTGGAATCTTTGAAGCCAGATTGTCTCCTATTTCAGAAAAAAAAATATTAAAATTTTGGGCAATTTCTTGAGGCTCACTGATAAGACCAGAAACTGTCTTAAATTCTGATGGTAAATTTAGGATTTTTTGTGTTTATTTATAATAAAGTTAATGGTTTGCCATAGATAAGCCATATTATTTTTATATTTGCACAATTTGGTATTGAAGTAGTATTTCTTAGATCTTTTGATAACATGGTTTAATTTGTTTCTGTAGTTTTTGAATTGAGCAAAGTTAAATGGAGTAGGACTCCGTAGATATTTTTTGTAAAGTCTATGTTTAGTTTTTACTGAAGTCATAATAGCAGGAGTTATCCAGGGAGTAGCTGATCTACAGTGAGTTTGGAGGACACAACTGTAAGGGGAAAAGACTCCCTGTAAAATTGGGAGGTGATATCAGAAAAAGAGGTGAAAGCCCTTTGAGGATCATTCGATTGAAGGACATCTGTCCACTGATGTTGAGAGATCATTTTTCGGAAATTTAAGGTATTTGATTCATTATGAATTCTTTTATATTTCTGAGTTGCATTGAAAATTGATTGTTTTGAATTTAGACATAATTTTGATGCTACTAAAAAAATGGGACAATGATCAGCAACATCCATGAACAAAACTCCAGATTTCAAAGATCTATTAAGAACATTAGTAAAAAAGTTGTCAATCAATGTAGCAGTTTTTTCAGTCACTCTGGTGGGGACTTCAATCAAAGGATGAAAGGAATGAGAAAACAAAGTATCAATAAAATCTGCAACTTGCTTATTATCCTTAGAGTTGATCATGTTGACATTAAAATCCCCCATTAAATAACAGTGTTTACGTTCTGATGAAACAATATGGAGAACATGTGATAAATCATTGATAAATTCTGACACGTTAGAAGATGGTGGGCGATAAATACACCCGATAATGGTAGTACTTATTTCAATGAACACAGCCTCAGCAGAAAGCACAAAATTGGCTTCTAGATAATTTCTTACTGTATAATTTAAATCAGGTTTGAGATATATTGATACCCCTCCACCTATTTGATCTTTTCTACATCTGTAAATGTGCTTGAAGTTTGAAACATTATATAAGCTGGCTGTATCCATAGACAGCCACGTTTCAGTAATTCCTATGACATTAAAAGGGCTGTCAAGCCTATTCAAACATAGATTTAGAATATCATGATTTCCGGGGAGACTGCGGCGAACATTAACATGAAGAAAAGAAAATTCACAATTTTTGACAGTCGGACTGATGGAATGTTTGAATTGACCTTCACTGTAATAACCTGAGATCTCAAAGGCTTGTTGTTTTAACTGACGGATACAATTAACATCTGGATCATTAAGTTCTAGTAAACAAGAGGCAGAATCAGAATCTGACTCATCCATAAGAGTGTGTATAGAATGATGTAAGTTGACCATGACGGAGAAACAAAATGCTAATTAAATAAATAAAACAAAAAATAAGTAATCAGAGGTTACCAGAAAAAAAATAATGAAAAAAAACAGAAATAGAAAAAGCAAATCAAACAAATGGATTATTATCACATGGTTTGGATCCTCAAACTTGGTGGGGAGGCTCAATTGCGTTGTTGAGGAATTCTGGGTCTGATGACCAGTCTGTCATAACTGATGACGGCATAGTTTCCTCGTTCTCTGGCCTGTTTCATTGCCGGGATGAGTTCAGCTCGCTTTCTTCTTAGTAGGTCCGAAAAGTCCTCATTTACATAGATTGTTGAATTTTTCAGCTGGGTTCTTGCTTTAGAGAGAACAAGTTCTTTGTGTTTGAATCTCAGAAATCTGATAACAATTGGCCTCACTTTGTCAGAATTTGGCTTCCACTTGCCAGTACGGTGGGCTCTTTCAATCTCCACTGATTTGGAATCAATATTCAATTTGTTTTTTAAAAAGTCTCTTACTAGTTGTTCACTTTCCACCCAGGATTCCTATACTTTATCCTGGGCCAAGCCATCGATTATGATGTTGTTTCTTCTGTTCTGATTCTCTAAATAATCCATTTTGGAAATTATGTCATTGTTTTCATTGTTTTCACTGACCTTGCACTGAGATGACATGGACTGCAGTTGTGTTTCCAGTAATCCAACCTTCTTTTCCACACCGGGTAACTCATCAAACTGAGCTTTGGAGAATTGCAGGCTGGATTTTAATTCATGGACTTTTTCATGATTCCATCAGTTCTAGCAGTAGTAGTCTCCATGATCAGCTTGGTGAAAGAAGTAAAGTTTGCCTCTTGTCAGTTCAGCATTTCCACATAGAAGTGTTTTTGCTGTTCAAGCAGGTCCTTCAAAGCTTCCATAGGAACAAAATCTTCATCGCTGGAAGCATTCTTCTTGCTACTACCACAAGAAATGGTTACCTAGCACTTAGCAGGATGTGCTCAGGTTGAACCAGGAGTTGATAGATGTTGCAGTTGATGACCAGTCAGGCCTGTATATCAGAGGCCTAGTAGTCCCAAAAGTCCACCAGCCTGGATTACAGCCAACAAACTCAAGCGTTGATGCAATATTGAGAGAAGATACAGATCAAAATCAACTTGGTTCAGTGAACAGCTATATTACAGAGCTCCAGGCAGGATTTCCTAGATTTTTGCTAGATTTAGACAAGCCAGATTCTCAGAAGCAGGGCAGGGCAGCCATTTAGCCGCAGCCTGCGTAACTCCGTCAATATTACCGAATCTTGTTCATCACCGACCGACATCTTCCCTGGCGTCTTTCCCACCGTTGTGTCGGTAGATCCATCATTTGTATTATCCTTTTTGTTCAGCCTCCCTTTTCTCTCCATCTCGTTTTCTGAACTTTCTTGGTCAAGTCTTTAGTTACCTTCTGCCGTTAATTTTGTTTTCAGGAGTTAGTTTTAATTGTTTTTTATTTGAGCTACTTTACTCCTTGTCTCCTACAACATGGCGCCACCGGAAGTCCCATTGGAAGTCATTTTAATTTAACTAATCAGGTTTTAGTCAGTGGTTTATATCATATAGGTATTTGGTACCGTTCTGCAGCGGATAAAGCCCAAATGTCAAATATGGAAGAATTAATTATGTGAAACGCCAGCCAGCCAGAGAGGGGGGGAGGGGCGTTAGCCCGTCCCGAGTCCGGATGCCCAACGCGGGCCCAACACCTCAAGACATGCTGACCAACGTCCCACATGACTCACGAGACTGACGACTCGTGACTAACGACTGAGGTGACAAAATAAGTCAACGTTACTTTTAGTTTCACACAGTACACGAACACTGGTCACCTGGTTGAAAGTCTTGTGTACCGCTGCTAAAGGGTGCCTTGTGCGGTGGTATTGAACACCGATGGCCGTAACAAGGCATCTGTATTTGACACCTTGGGAATGAGAATGGGCTGGGTTAAGTATGTTGCTACTTGGTTAGGTTTAGGAAATCATGAAGATCATGGTTTGGGTTATAATAAGTTCGTTTGTTATGTAACTTAAGTACGTTACATACATGATGTAAGATAATTTACGTAAGTTAGAATAAGTCAATGTTGACTTTTGGTTTCACACGGGACACCAACAGTGGTCTCCTGGGTGAAAGTCCTGTGTTTTTTTAAAAACTTGACTTCCTCCTTTGCTCCCGCATTAACAATTGCCACATAGCGTTTGACACGTAAGGCCACTGACCAAGCTGCCGTATTTGAAAATTTGGGAGTGAAGAGCGCTCTCCGTGTAAACATCAAATCTGGAATACGATCAAATCAAAGTTAGACAACAAAAGTTGAGAGAAGTTGAATAAAGTTGACTGAAATAAAAACATCCAAGTTAATTGGCCGTGTAGAGATGAAGGCCCTCAGGGTTGCGATGGCCTATACGGCACCAAGATGGCCAGAAACACTCCTGATTGGAGAACCAGGCGGCTCAGTCATCTTATAAGAAGTGTCTGGCAGTTCACCTCTGGTCTGTTTGGAGGAGGCTCACGTCAATAGAGGTAAACCTGACACACACAGTCTCACAGTTGTTTTCCACTGTTCACTGAAGACTGATTGTACGTTTTGTTGGGAAAGAAAACATTAAAATGCAAATCTTGATGAACTAGATTAACTGTAATTTGTTTTACTGCCATAATTAATATTTTAAAGGATACAAATGAAGAATGATTAATGCATTAGAATAAATTGTGTATAAAAGATACAAAATTCACAAAATGAAACATGAATCTGTGAGGTGTATCACTGCAAAAATACATTTATATATTTAATATAATTAAATTAATATATTTTTTTTCTGGTTGACAATATAACCTTGTTCAGTCTCATCAGGGATGCTGTGCACGTTTCCAAGCTGTTTAGGAAATGAATGAAATCCTCAGATTGACCTTTGAGTGTTTTTTGTTTTTTACTTTCATTGAAACAGGCACATCATCCTGATCTGCATCCACAACCTACTGTAGTTTTTTTTCAATATTTTAAAGGTCAAGTGCAGTGAAATGTTGTTCTGGAACCAGAATACTGCAGAAAACACTCTGGTTTTTAGATATACTGTAAGGCTTTCATAACAGTGCTTGTTGAAGGCGTACAAATATTGTATTCATTTTTTTTTTACATGAGCATTGGGGTCACGAGTGTATCAGTGATAAGGCACTTTAAACTAGTTAAGAAACAGTCTCATTGTAATACTGATATATGACCTACATGAGTAAATGAGACCATCATATTTATTCTTAATGCCCTTCATCGGTGCCATTGTCGGATTCCACGCAAAATCAGACGAAATCATGCATCATCCAGAACCGGCTTCACTGCTGCCTTCAACCTGCAGTCAGAGCTCCGGGATGGAGAGCTCAGCGCCCGACATCTCTTTGAATTGTCAAAACTGAGTTACTAAACATATTTAGAAGATACTTTATACTCATGTAATTTCGTTGTTTCCTTGTTGCTTTCTATTTTAAAGCTGCACTTGTTCGCCAGCTTATTAGAATTAGTAACACCATCACATCACATATTGTGATAACTGCTGCAGTGTTGGCTGAATTCTCTGTCTATGATCCTCTGCAGGATCATCCCCCTGCAGCATGAACAACAAAACTTTCAACATGGATGTTCTGCTCCTGGAGGGGTTAAATGTCAACCCCCAGTCCTCTGTTCCAGCCTTCATCCTCCTCCTCCTCATCTACATCTTCATCATGGTGTCTAACATCGGCCTGGCGGTCCTGATCTTCATGGAGAGGAGCCTCCACCAGCCTATGTACCTGCTATTCTGCAACATGAGTATTAATGATGTGTTCGGGGCGACGACCATCATCCCTCCCTTGTTAAGTGACATTTTTATTCCAATTAGAGAGCGGTACATTCATTATTATGAGTGTGTCATTCAGGCTTTTTGTGCTCACTTTCATTTAGGCATCTCTCACACTGTGCTCATGATTATGGCCTTCGATCGCTACGTAGCCATTTGCAACCCGCTGCGATACGCCACCATCATGACCAACAAGATGGTGGTGAAGCTGTCGGTGTTGGCCTGGGGGGTAGCTTTATTGATGGTAATGATCCTCGTGGGCCTCAGCGTCCGCCTGTCACGCTGTAGATGGACTATAGCCAACCCTTTCTGCGACAACGCCTCCTTGTTCAAGCTGTCCTGTGAAAGTGTCCTCATCAACCACATCTACGGCCTCGGCTACACGGTGGTCCTGCTTGGCTCCTCCATGGGCAGCGTAACTCTCACCTACCTGAAGATCGCCATAGTGTGTTTGAGTAGTAAGAACAAGGCTCTGAACAGCAGGGCGCTGCAGACCTGTGCCACTCACCTGGCTGTGTATGTCATCATGTTTGTGTCAGGCAGCATCATGGTCATCCTCCATCGTTTCCCTCACTTATCAGAACACAGGAAGCTAGCGTCCATCTTGTTACACGTGGTTCCTCCAGCCATGAACCCGATTATCTATGGACTGCAAATCAAAGCCATCAGACAAAAAATGTTCATAAGGAAAATTACCAGGAATACATGAGGTGAAATGACTCAATACTGAAAAGGTAAATAATTGTTAATAAAATTGTTGCACTTGCTGAAATGTTCAGTTGTGCAAGTAAAAATCACATTCTCTCTCTGTCTCGCTGTCATGCTGAAGTCTTACTTTTCAAATTTATTCCACTTCTCTATACAGTCGGATTCAAACAAACCTGAATTAAAAAAAATATTAGATTTAACTGTGTCGGGCGTAGTTATGGCTGTGAACTAGGCACACGTCTCTCTTGTGAGCTCCTGGCGATAGTCGATTAAATTCCTGTTCACTATCCTTTTAAGAGTACTGACACAAATACCAATCATCTGTAATAACTGCAGTGTACATCATCGTTAATATGCCGTCAAAAAAGGCAAAAAACGCCACTACAATGAACTCTTTCCCAGTCAAGGAGGACGACGGGTTGGATGCTAGCAGCCTTGCTAGCTCAACAGGTAATGCTAGCCCTAATGCTACCCTACAGGCTGAAGTGGTTATCGGGGAAACGGCTTATAACTCCGATGTTATTCAGAAGAATTCGGGTTGACAGCTAAGGGGATCTGTTTATGGCAGAATTTCCTGATTTTTTTAATGTTTGCCTGTGTTTCTCACAATTTAATATTGTACAATGGCAATCTGTGAAGGCATTTCCCACAATGGAGCAACAGGTCTGTTTAAATGATAGAGCTGATAATATGCTGTACAATCTGGCTTCACATTAGTTTAAGATTATTTCAAATAAGAAACTAAAATTCACTTCATGGAATGTAAGGGGGATGGTTAAAATGACTAAATTGAAACAGGATATTACTAGGCTTAAGCAGCTTGAGTCATCTAGTGTTTTTATCCAAGAGAATCATCTACTTAAAGGCAGGGTTGACGATGTTCTCCAGTAGACACTATTTGTTATATTGGTTGAAATGGTCTTTACAACCCGACAGCGATCCATTACTTATGAGCTCTGAAAAAGGACCGGAAAAGAGCCGTCTGTAGCTGCTGTAATCCTGTAAAAACGTCTACAACTCACTGCCTCGTGGTCCGCTTGGAAAGAACCAATCAGATGCCTCCCTGCCTCCCTACTCGTTCTCTACCCTTGGCGTGCACCAGCCTGAACTCAGAGCGCGTCGTCGCCGCACGTTTCCTGGAGAATGGAAGAGAAAACTCAGCTCAGCAGTAGCACTGCACAGGTTACTTGTCATGAGGTAGTGTTGTTGAGTTGAGGTCCTCTCTCCGCTCTGTGGCTGTGAAGTAGTTACGATGCGGTGGTGCTCGTGCATGTGTGTGTGTGGGGGGGGCGTTGCCTTGGAAGGAGCCCCGAGGGGAGGGGGGGGGGGGGTTAGACGGAGCTCCTGAGGCAATGCTACTTTCAAATTATGCTAGCTTTCCAACATCGTCAACCCTATCTTTAGGCTGGGCATACACTGTACGATTTTAGCCCGTTTTTGGCCCAAAATTTGAGCCACAAGACTCATTTTAGAGTCAGACCGAATTTCACTTTGGTCGAGCGTCGTTTGCCGTGTGGTGTACAGGGGGAACAAGGATGAATTTCTGACATGTCAGAAATTTAGGTCGGCCATCCACAGGCTCTCGCACAGTTGAAGCAGAGCCATGAGCTGATTCCTCAACGTCAGCGCATTTTTTGTACTTTTTACAGTTATTAGAGCATAGCTATCAAGTTAACAATAGGCAATTGATATAGGAAAACGTAGCTAGCTTACCTCCAATTCTCTCCTCAAAAATGGACAAGCCATACTGTCCACATCTTTCTTGCCACCTGCGAGTCCATATAACGTTACGCCCGAGCCCCTTTTTTTAGACGTTTCAGCAGACAGGATGGCACAGAAGATCAAGGCAGCACATTTCTGCCTTGTTAGCATTGTAAAGACCTCTGCTAGCAAACCAATTTTACCTGCCTCAGAGCTTTCAAACAAATCTTTATTGACAACTGTGAACAGTCCGAACGGGCCGTGATTTCTTTTTTCTATTTTACAGGTACAGTGTGGGGACTCAGGTCGTGGCTAACGATCGGAACGTACAGTGTGAGTATCGTCAGCTTTGGCTTTACATCGCAAAAGATCTACTCGTACAGTAGGAGTAGGAATTACACAACAAGATTCCTAAAATCGTACAGTGTATGCCCAGCTTTAGGGACGACTTGATGAATGTACAAAGGAGATGGCCAGGCCAGGTACTGGCATCATGTTTTTCTGTGAATAATATTATTTCTGATACAGCTGGTAGATAATTGGTGGTAAAGGGCACACTTTGGTTAATGTCTATGGCCCAAATGATGACAATCCCTCATTTTTTGAGAATCTATTCTCATTGATTGCCTCCCTCCCTGGTAAAGTAATGATGGCGGGCGATTTTAACTGTACTCTTAATCCTAAACTTGATCATTCATCTGGGCTGGACACCTCTCATTCTCATAGTACAAAGAAAATACAACAGTTCATAAAAGACCTGGGGTCTCATTTATAAAAGGGAATGCCACTACCTGCAGGCAATGTTCCCCTTATAAATCACAGTCCACCTGGAAATGTGCGCACGTGGATCAGCCTCATATCCCGCCCTCTACACGCCCACATTCAACCATAAATGGTCAGTGCAAAGCACCTCATGAATGTTTCTGCATGTAAATGAGCCTGTTGATCAGAGGATCTTTACAGTGAATCACGGCAACTACGGAGGGGAAGACCAAGAAAAGAATTTTTTCTGACACATAGATCGAGGTGCTTGTGGGTGAGGTGGTCTCTGAAAACTCGTTCCCTCCTAATTCTTTCATTCACGTCACGTAGTCCTCACAGTGCCGGTATATCCACCACGCATTATGTGTCACTGCAGTGTTTATATGTTTACATCAATCTGAATGATCGATTAACAACTTGCCAAAATGATCAAGACAATCAGTAATATCTCCCACCTGGATATCATTTGAAAAGGGAAGTTTGATAGGTGAACACTATTTATTTATTTAACTTTTTATGGAGAACTTGGCCTGCATTATGATTTAGACTAATAATAATAATGAGGATATGAAATGTAACGATTGTGTGAGAGCTGTCACAGGCTTTATATCCACACTTTGCTAATTTACACTATCCATACTGGTGAAGATGTGCCGGGTGGAGGTGACCGGAAGAAGCAGAGTGGCGCACGGCGGTGGCGCACTGGAGACATAGTTGCATCGGATAGCTGTTTTCATTTTATCCATGTATACTGTATCTGTCCCTATCTAATAAACCATAAATACATGAATAAGTCATGTCATGTTCACTGTAGCGATTTTAAACACAACAACTTTATGAAAACTAATATCGTACTTGGTGATATCTGCACACTATTAGACGATATTATTAAAACTATTGGCGCTCTGTTCTGCCATTCTTTAATGCTATTTGATGTAATCTTGGATTTCTACAACCGATGATGATGATTTCAATAGCTACGTTGCTCCACAGCTGACCACGAGTGTCGGTAGTCCGGCCCTCTCCTCTGCGCTCCGGAGGTGGAGAACGTGATGTTGAGACAGCGCTGAAGAAATATTGAGCGGAATTTGATTTGAGATTTGAGTTGGCTGATATCTTTTACATTTGTAAGGTGCTTATGGAATAGATATGGCTTGCTAGCACAAATAACACTGCTGGTTTAAATGTTTATGATAAAGTGGATTTGAGTATGAAGTGAAATTAAATGTGTGAGAGGCATCATTATACGTATAATGATGACTCTCACTTTTAATTTCTACAGTCTGGCTTCAATTCGCCACCTCACCATCTGCGTCGGCAGTTTCCCTTGTCTCCATAATGTGCGTATGCATTGGTCAAAGTTTCCGTACAGGTGCGCACATTCTCCCGTCAGTTTTGTTTTTATAGATCACAACTTTTGCGTGGGAAGTGGCGTACGCACATTTCAGGCCCCGTTTTGTGCGTACGCAACGGTTATAAATGAGACCCCTGAACCTTTCAGCCCATGGAGGATTCAGAACCCAAATAAAATGTAATACTCATCATCATTTAAAACCTACTCTTGTATAGATTATTTTTTAATTTCCACTTCTCTGCTACCCAAGATAACTACTAGCTGCATATATGATAGCATTGTTTTATCTGATCATTTCCCCACCTCACCATTGTTGGGACCATTGGCAAAGACAATGAACTACGCTTCCCAGGATCCTTGAGTCATCCACCCACTGAGTATCTCCACCCATGGACTCAGTAACCATTCCATTGGCTACTGTAGCATGATGACTCATTCACACGTACTTGTGAAATTCAGGAGGATATAAGCAAAGGGACACCCTTTGTTCTCTCTCTTTCTGCTCTTTCTGCTCTTCTCCTTCTCAACCCCTGCTGACCTGCAGGAGGTCAGCTCTTGGCCTTTTCACCCAGCTCTCGCTACAGACCATAGACTGCATGAAGAAGCAGCTCTGCTCTGATCTATGACTGTTAGCAAACAGACATAGAAACACAAGGAACTTCTAAGGCAGATGACGTGAGTGCCTGCCTTTTTACCAGCTAACTTCAAGCAACAAGAACAAGGAAGTTAGCACAAGATACCAAGCTGTAGAAACAGGACTGGACCAGTTTCCCTCCAAACTGCACAACTGGATTTGAGCACAGCAAGGACAAAGACTTTGAACCTGGAACTACAACTTACTCCAGCCTGCTTTCTCCAATTCCTCCAACTTGGAATTGCAACCTTTTCTTCCATGGATTGGTAACGTACTGGGCTAGATAGATAGATAGATAGATAGATAGATAGATAGATAGATAGATAGATAGATAGATAGATAGATAGATAGATAGATAGATAGATATTAACTTTATTGATCCCGAGGGAAATTCAAGTTTCCAGCATCACAGTTCCATAGTGCAAACATATTAGTAAAAAACGTCACAGGTAAGTAGTACACATGTTAGTAAAAACGTCACAGGTGAGTAGTACACATATTAGTAAAACGACACAAGTAGTAACAAGACACATGTAAGTAATACAGAGTATAAAACAAAATATGCAATGTGCAGAAGAACTGTTAAAAATGAATATAGTGCAGGGTAAAACAACTGAGATACAGGACTATTTAAAGAAGAAGTGAATGTAGTGCAGAAAGTGATATAGTGCTGGGTGATTAAGTATAGGAGATATAGATATTAAGAAATGTCAGATATAGAGTATAATTCAGGATAAGAACTGAGGTAGAGAAGTTTTTTGTAGTGTGCAGAATTAAAGTGGCTCAGTCTATTAAAGTGCACTGTGTGCATTAACTGTCCTGCAGACCGTCCTCCTTTGTCCCCCTCCTCCCCATAGAGGTGTTGTACAGTTTGATGGCTCGGGGGACAAAGGATTTCCTGAGTCTGTCTGTGGAGCACTTGGGGAGCAGCAACCTGCCGCTGAACAAGCTCCTCTGTTTGGTGATGACGGCGTGCAGAGGATGGCTGGCGTTGTCCATAATGGCCAGCAGTCTGTTGAGTGTTCTTTCCTCTGCCACCGTCACCAGAGAATCGAGCTCCATGCCGACCACAGAGCCGGCCCCCCTGATCAGCTTGTCCAGCCTCGAGGTGTCCCTCTTAGTTGTGCTGCCCCCCCAGCACACCACAGCGTAGAAAAGGACGCTGGCGACCACAGATTGATAAAAGATCCGCAGGAGTTTTGTGCAGATGTTAAATGATCCCAGCCTCCTCAGGAAGTACAGTCTGCTTTGGCCCTTCTTGTAGAGGTGGTCAGTGTTTATTGTCCAGTCCAGTTTGTTGTCCAGCTGCAGCCCGAGGAACTTGTAGGTACCCACAACCTCCACCTCGTCCCCATCGACCTGGACTGGTTGTGGGGGTGGTCTAGACTTCCTGAAGTCTATGAACAATTCCTTGGTTTTGGAGGTGTTGAGCTGCAGGTGGTTGGAGTGACACCAGGGGACACATCCCATAATGGCCGTGTCGTCGGCGAACTTCTGGATGTGACACGACTCCGAGATGTAGTTCAAGTCCGCCGTGTAGAGGGTGAAGAGAAGGGGGGCCAGTACAGTCCCCTGTGATGCTCCCGTGTTGCTGACCACAGTGTCAGATGTGATGTCCTTCAACCTGACGTACTGTGGTCTGCCGGTGAGGTAGTCCGTCACCCAGGTCACGAGATGAGGGTCCACTTGCATCCTGGCCAGCTTATCCTGTAGTAAGAGGGGCTGGATTGTGTTGAAGGCGCTTGAGAAGTCGAGGAACAGGATTCTGACTCTGCCGCCTCCCTTGTCAAGATGCAAGTGGGCCCGGTGTAGGTGGTAGAGGACTGCATCCTCCACCCCGACCTTTGCCTGGTAAGCAAACTGCATTGGATCCTGAGCATGCTGCACCTGAGGTCTGAGGAGGTTGAGGATGAGCCGCTCCATGGTCTTCATCAGGTGTGACGTGAGTGCCACAGGCCTGAAGTCATTGAGCTCGGTGGGCCAGTTCTTCTTAGGAACCGAAACAATGCAGGATGTTTTCCACAGCGTGGGCACCTTCCCCAGTTGCAGGCTGAGGTTGAAGATGTGCTGCAGTTATTCTCCCAGTTCAGCAGCGCAGTCCTTCAGGAGTCGAGGACACACCTTGTCCGGACCGGCTGCTTTCCTGGGGCGAAGCCTCTGCAGCTCGCCACTGACCTGGTCTGCAGTGATGTTGGAGTGTGGATGGGAGGGGGGGGGGCTGTGTTGTGTGGTGAGAGCTGGACTGTGGAGGGGGGGAGGAGTCAGAGGAAGTGAGGGGGGGGGGGGGGGGGGAATGGACTTGGGGATGGAGGGGGAGGAGGGGGAGGGAGGAGGAGGGAGGAGCTGAAGAGAGTGGGGGTGTGGGAGAGGGGGAAGGGATCTGAGGGAATGGGGGGTCGAGGGAGGTGGAAGGAGTTGGAGGGAGGAGTGGAGGGAGCTGGAGAGGGGTGAAGGGGAGAGGGAGGTGGGAGGTGGAAGGAGCTGGGAAGGAGTGGAGGGGGGAGGGGACGAGTCGAACCGGTTGAAAAAGTTGTTGAGACTGTTCGCCCTCTCTATGGTCCCCTCTGCTGCACTGCTGTTTCTTTGTTTGCAGCCTGTAATGGTTTTCACACCATCCCAGACTTCCCTCATGTTATTGTCCTGCAGCCTCTGCTCCACTTTCCTCTTGTAGGACACCTTGGCCTCCCTCAGACACACCTTCAGCTCCCTTTGTGCTGCTGCCAGCTCCTCCTTGTCCTTGTTCTTGAAGGCCCTCTTCTTCCTGTTGAGGACAGCCTTCACTTCGCTGGTCACCCAGGGTTTGTTGTTAGGGAAACAACGCACAGTTCTTACAGGAACAACCACATCCATGCAGAAGTTTAGGTAGTCCATCAGACAGTTAGTTGCTCCCTCGATGTACTCAGCATGTGATCCCTGCAGTACACTCCAGTCTGTGGATTCAAAGCAGTCTCTGAGGGCCTCCTCAGCTTCAGGAGTCCACCTCCTGAAGGACGTGTTGACACAGACTGCCTTTGCACCAGGGGGGTGTACTGCGGTTGCAGGCAAACCAGGTAGTGGTCTGATTTCCCCAGCGGGGGGAGGGGGGTGGCTCTGTATGCATACCTAACATTAGCATACAGCAGATCTATTGTCCTGTTGTGTCTTGTTGGGCAGTCCACAAACTGGAAAAAAAGCAGTAAGAGTGGAGTCCAGGGTGACATGGTTGAAGTCACCTGAAATGCCAATGAATGCCTCTGGGTGTTGCGTTTGTAGCCTAGCTGTTGTTGCATGAATCACCTCACTTGCGGTCGCTGCGTCGGCCCTTGGCAGAATGTAAACACAGATGGCTATGACGTGACTAAACTCCCTCGGCGGATAGTATGGCTTGAGGCTAACGGCTAGCAGCTCCAAATCACGGCAGCATAACTCTTCCTTCACAGTTACGTGGCCTGGGTTACACCATCGGTTGTTGACATATATTATGAGTCCCCCACCTTTGCTTTTTCCGCATGCTTTCGTGTCTCTGTCGGCCCTCACGGTGGTGAACCCCGGCAGGTCCACGTTAGCATCCGGTGTGTAGCAGGTTAGCCACGTTTCTGTGAAGAAAAACAGGCTGCTCTCCCGGTAAATCCGCTGTTTGATCAGAGCTGCCAGCTCGTCCATCTTGTTCGTCAGTGCGTTCACATTCCCCATCAGTACGGAGGGAATTGATGGTTTAAAACGCCTCCGTATGTCCCTTAGCCTAGCCTTTAGCTTAGCGCCGGCTCTGCAGCCCCGGAACTTCCGCCGCAGGTCCGCCGGGATGACGTGTCGTGTGCCGGCTTGTCCCATTGTCCTGAGGGAAAGCGAGAAACGAGAAGATTACTTCTTTTCTGTGTGGAATAAGTAACAATATCCATAGGATATAACTATACATACACGCTAGACCTGCCCTGGTGAGGCAGGAAGAGCACAAAATAAACAAAAAGCACGAAAAAGACGCAAACAACATCGGAGCAGCTGGAAAGGCTGCCGCTCACGCCGGCGCCGGAAGTAGAAGCAAGAACCTTAGCATTAGCAATTGCACACGGCTGAGCAGGACTGTTCAATTTATCTTCTGTGAATGTACCTGTATTGATTTGGTTTAATGTTATTCATTGAGTTTGACTGTTGTGATATTGTTGTAGTCAGGATATTTGGTTAGCTGGCTTTGCCACATCTGATATGTTTAGTTTATGCTTCACACAGACAAAGGTTCTTGCATGCAAAGTAACCATTTTCTCTAACCCACTGCATTATCTGACACACATTAAGATCACATACATAAACTGTGAATTGGTTTTAAACACAAACACACACATTCAGAGAATCTTAACACCCCCTTTGTTCTTCCTGAGCACATGTGCTCCGAAGAACAAAGAGGCCATGTGGTGAAATCCTGGTGGCCATCTTTGATCCAGCCATCTTTGTAGTTTTAGAGTGCTCGCCATATTGTCTGTAGGCCATGCAGACATATTGAGACAAGTAGCCATCTTGTCTCTCTCTCTCCCTCTCTCTCTCTCACACACACACACACACACGCTCACATATTGTGTTTGGTTTGCTTAGTTTAGCTATTTAGTTAGATTAATATTGTGATTTAAACCTTTATTATCTTGTAAAGAAATGTTAGACTGGACGTTATGAACACGGGACACGAATGAACAGCTAATTGTAAAGTGAAAGTGAAACGTAACGCACGGGACATGAACAGCGGCCTCCAGGATGAAAGCATTGTGTTGTTGGACCCATCCACCTACCCTCCCAACCGCCCGTGTGTCTTTTTTGCTCTTTATAATACGTCACCTCAGCACTTTCCCTGAGCGTTAACTGTTGCTGTGAATGGGGTTACATTGTAGTTAATGGAAAGCTCAGTGTGTCTCCTACCGATGTTCAAGGATGCCTTGTGCAGCGGTATCGAACGCTGACGGCCGTGACAAGGCGTCTGTATTTGACACTCTGGGAATGAGAACAGGCTGGGTTAAGTATGTTACTTTATAACTTGGTTAGTCTACGAAATCATGAAGATCACGGTTTGGGTTAAAATAAGTACATTTGTTACGTAACTTAAGTACGTAACATACGTGATGTAAGTTAACTTACGTACCTAAGTAAGATAAAATAAGTCGTTGACTTTTGGTATCACACGGGAGACCAACAGTGGTCTTATGGGTGAAAGTCCTGTGTTTTTTTAAACCTGACTTCCTCCTTTGCTCCCGCAATAACAACGGCCTCGAAGAGTTTGAAACGTAAGGCCACTGACCAAGCTGCCGTATTTGAAAATTTGGGAGTGAAACGCGCTCTCCCTCTAAACACCAAATCTGGAATATGATCAAATCTAACATTAGACAACAAAAGTTGAGAGAAGTTGAATAAAGTTGACTGAAATAAAAACATCAAAGTTAATTGGCCGTGTAGAGATGAAGGCTCTCAGGGTTGCGAGTGTCTATACGGCACCAAGATGGCCAGAAACACTCCATATTGGAGAACCAGGCGGCTCAGTCATCTTATAAGAAGTGACTGGCAGTTCACCTCTGGTCTGTTTGGAGGAGGCTCATGTCAATAGAGGTAAACCTGACACACACAGTCTCACAGTTGTTTTCCACCGTTCACTGAAGACTGATTGATGTTTTGTTGAGAAAGAAAACACTGAAATGTAAATCTTGATGAACTAGATTAACTGTAATTTGTCAAAGGTTTTACTGCCATAATTAATATTTTAAAGGATACAAATGAAGAATCATTAATGCATTAGAATAAATTGTGTATAAAAGATACAAAATACACCAAATGAAACATGAATCTGTGAGGTGTATCACTGCAAAAATATATTTATATATTTAATATAATTAAATTAATATATATTTTTTTTGGTTGACAATATAACTTTGTTCAGTTTCATCAGGGATGCTGTGCACGTATCCAAGTCGTCTAGGAAATGAGTGAAATCCTCAGACTGACCTTTGAGTGTTTTGGGGTTTTTACTTTCTGAGAAAACAGGCACAGCATCCTGATCTGCATCCACAACCAACTGCAGTTTTCTTTCAATATTTTAAAGGTCAAGTGCAGTGAAAAGTTGCTCTGGAACCAGAATACTGCAGACAACACTCTGGTTTTAAGATACACTGTTAGGCTTTCATAACAGTGCTTGTTGTAATTGGATGTGCCAGAATTTTCTTCAGCTAAAAAAAGACAAAACTGAGGTCGTAGTTTTTGGAGCCAAAGAGGAAAGATTAAAGGTTAGTGCTCACCTACAATCTGTAATGTTAAAAAGCACGGACCAAGCCAGAAATCTTGGTGTAGTCATGGACTCTGACCTGAGTTTTAACAGCCATATTAAGACAATTACATAGACAGCCTACTATCACCTGAAGAATTTAGCAAGAATTAAAGGACTGATGTCTCAGCAGGATTTGGAAAAACTAGTCCATGCATTTATCTTCAGCCGACTTGACTACTGTAACGGCGTCTTTATTGGTCTTCCTAAAAAATCGATCAGACAGCTGCAGCTGATTCAGAACGCTGCTGCTAGAGTCCTCACTAAGACCAAGAACGTGGATCATTCACTCCAGTTCTGAGGTCTCTATACTGGCTCCCTATCTCTCAGAGAATTGATTCAAAAATACTCCTGCTGGTTTACAAAGCACTAAATGGTTTAGGGCCAAAATACATTTATGATCTTTTGCTATGTTCTGAACCATCCAGACCTCTCAGGTCATCTGGATCAGGTCTGCTTAGTGTCCCCAGTGTCGGAACTTAACATGCAGAAGCAGCGTTCAGTTTTTATGCACCAAATATTTGGAACAAGCTCACAGAAAACTGCAGGACGGCTCTAACTCTAAGTTCTTTTAAATTAAAGCTTAAAACTTTCCTGTTTGCTGCTGCCTTTTATTAAACCAAATAATTATATTATACTGCACTATCACTTTTACTCTTTTGGGTTATACTCTAATTTAGCTTCTATCCTAGCTTTTATTTTTAGCTTGTTTTTATTTTCTAATCTTTAACGTTTTTATGTTTTTATGACTGTTTTAATTATGTCTTAATGTTCTTTTGCCATTTGTCGCAATGTTCTTGAATGTTTGTGTAAAGCTCTTTGAATTGCCCTGTTGCTGAAATGTGCTATACAAATAAAGCTGCCTTGCCTTGTTGAAGGCGTACAAATATTGAATTCTTTTTTCTTACATGAGCATTGGGGTCATGAGTTTGGCAGATATAGGTTGATGCTTTTTCTCTCTAAATCCTAGAGTGAGGATGTTAAAATCAGATTTTATTTCACCGGGTCGGATTCTACGCAAAATCAGACAAAGTCATGCAGGTTCACCAGAAACTCCTTCAGCTCAGATTCAAGCGGGGCCTTTGGCAGTGACAAGCCCACCGCGGACAAACTCCAAACCGGCTTCACTGCTGCATTCAACCTGCAGTAGGAGGTGGAGAGCTCCGCACCCGGCATCTGTTTGACTTGTCAAAACTGAGTTACTAAAAATGCAAAATATTTAGAAGATACTTCATATTCATGTAATTTTGTTGTTTCCTTGTTGCTTTCTATTTTAAAGCAGCACTTGTTCACCAGCTTATGAATTAGTAACAACATCACATCACACAGTGTGATAACTGTTGCAGTGTAGGCTGAATTCTCTGTCTATGATCCTCTGCAGGATCATCCCCCTGCAGCATGGACAACAAAACTTTCAACATGGATGTTCTGCTCCTGGAGGGGTTAAATGTCAACCCCCAGTCCTCTGTTCCAGCCTTCATCCTCCTCCTCCTCATCTACATCTTCATCATGGTGTCCAACATTGGCCTGGCGGTCCTGATCTTCACGGAGAGGAGCCTCCACCAGCCTATGTACCTGCTATTCTGCAACATGAGTATTAATGATGTGTTCGGGGCGACGACCATCATCCCTCGCTTGTTAAGTGACAATTTTATTCCGATCACAGAGCGGTACATTCATTATAATGAGTGTGTCATTCAGGCTTTTTGTGTTCACTATCATTTAAGCATCTCTTACACTGTGCTCATGATCATGGCCTTCGATCGCTACGTAGCCATCTGTAACCCTCTGCGATACGCCACCATCATGACCAATGGGATGGTGGTGAAGCTGTCGGTGTTGGCCTGGGGGGTAACTTTCTTTCTGGTGGTGATCCTCTTGGGCCTCAGCGTCCGCCTGTCACGCTGCAGGTGGACTATAGCCAACCCGTTCTGCGACAACGCCTCCTTGTTCAAGCTGTCCTGTGAAAGTGTCCTCATCAATAACATCTACGGCCTCGGCTACACGGTGGTCGTGCTGGGCTTCTCCATCGGCATCGTAACTCTCACCTACCTGAAGATCGCCATAGTGTGTTTGAAAAGTAAGACCAAGGTGTCGAACAGCCGGGCGCTGCAGACCTGTGCCACCCATCTGGTTGTGTATGTCATCATGTTAGTGTCAATCAGCATCATGGTCATCCTCCATCGTTTCCCTCACTTATCAGAACACAGGAAGCTAGCGTCCATCTTGTTACATGTGGTTCCTCCAGCCATGAACCCGGTTATCTACGGACTGCAAATCAAAGCCATCAGACAAAAAATGTTCATAAGGAAAATTACCAGGAAAACATGAGGTGAAATGACTCAATACTGAAAAGGTAAATAATTGTGTATAAAATTGTTGCACTTACCGAAATGTTCAGTTGTAGTAAAAATCACATTCTCTCTCTGTCTCGCTGTCATGCTGAAATCTTACTTTTCAAATGTATTTCACTTGTTTATACAGTCGGATTCAAACAAACCTGACTGAAGAAAAATTATTAGATTTAACTGTGTCGGGCGTAGTTATGGCTGTGAACTAGGCACACGTCTTTCTTGTGAGCTCCTGGTAATAGTCAATTAAATTCCTGTTCACTATTCTTTAAGAATACGGACATGAATACCAATTGTCTTTAATAACTCTGCAGTGTACATAAACGTTAATATGCCGTCAAAAAAGGCAACGAACGCCACTACAATGAACTCTTTCCCAGTCAAGGGTTGGATGCTAGCAGCCTTGCTAGCTCAACAGGTAATGCTAGCCCTAATGCTACCCTCCAGGCTGAAGTGGCGGTCGGGGAAACAGCTTATAACTTCGATGTTATTCAGAAGCTCGAGTCCCGAATGCAATCACACTCACAATTTAATATCCCACAATGGAGCAACAGGTCTGTTTAAATGATAGAGCCGATAATATGCTGTACAATCTGGTTTCACATTTGTTTAAGATTATTTCAAATAAGAAACTAAAATTTACTTCATGGAATGTAAGGGGGTGTAATGTTTCTGTAGTGTAGTTATGCACCAGGCAGACAACGACATCTTGAACAGAGGCTTGACTTTATTGACTGCTCTCTACAGGCACCGTACACTCTGTCTCGCTGACTCGTTGTGTATATGCACACCCAACAGATGGCGTAGTTTGACTGCAAACACTCACTGATGCTCTGAACATCACATTGCCCTTTTTTTTTCTTTTAGCAAATGCCAATATTATGCTTTCACATTTTGACATCGGGCTAACTCCTGCAGTTAGACCAACATTCTGCAGTAACTTCAAAAATATTCTTACTGTACTGAACATCATACTTATTCAGAAATATGGCAAATCTGTAACAATAAACATTTTTGCCTTTGCACTCACGGTTGAACACATACCAATGAAACTCACAAATGAAATGCGTATTAAAGATGCATTACAAACATCTTTTAGTTCAAAACAGTCCACAAACTATTTGTAGTCCTGTAAGTAGGCGGGAGGACGTCTGTTGTGCCTCAAAGGGTACCTCGGTGATGTTGTGATTGTAGAGGCATCACTGTTATCACAAACAACATTGTCATCAGGATCTGGTGTGATATCTAACAGCTCTGGGGCTATCTTCTTGAAGAAGGAGGAGTTCCTGACGATGAGGTGTCCATCTCTGGCTGCTGTAACCATAGAACCTTTAACTTTGGTCACCGTGTATGGCTTAGTGTTGTATGGTGTGGTGAGCTTGTTATGCTTGGGCTGACGATGAAGCACAGTGTCACCTGGAGTGAGAGTATGCGGTGCAGCATGACGATGAGAGTCTGCATGAGATTTCATCTTGGCTTTAGCCTTGTTGTCCTTTGCTCTCACTTCAGAATCTGAACTGTTACTTGCGGTGTGAGTGAATGAAGGAATCTTTGTGTAGATCTTGCGGAACAACAGTTCAGCAGGGGAGCTTTCTGTTGTGCTGTGAGGTGTAGCTCGGTACTCACGTAGGAAGATGTTCAGTTGTTGTTTCAAGGGAATTCCTTGTGTTTCGGCCACACGAACAGCTTTGCCCAGTGTGCGCATGAATCTCTCAGCTGTAGCATTCGCTTGCGGCCAAAGTGGTGTGATCCGGCGGTGATGGAATCCTAGATAGTCTGCAAACTGAGAGAACTGGTCACTGCTGAATGGGGGACCATTATCAGTTTTTACAACTCTGGGGATCCCAAACATGGAGAAAACTTTGTCCATAACTGGAATGACTGTGTTCGCTGAGGTCGACCTGACACTCTCAACAACTGGGTAACGTGTATAATCATCCACAATGACAAACAGATACTCTCCAGTTGGAAGTGGTCCATAAAACTCTGAACTGACGCTATGCCAGGGAGCTACTGGCAGAACTGACATTTTCAGTGGTTCGGTTTGTGCAACCGGTGTGTTTGCCTGACATGCGAGACAACTCCGTACTGCTCCTTCTGCTTTGCGATCAATATCTGGAAACCAAACCTTGGTCCTGAGCAGGGCTTTAGTTTTGACAATGCCCTGGTGTCCCTCATGGGCTAGCTGGAGCACTCTACCTTGTAAGGCAGTGGGAATTACTATTCGAGAGCCACGCAGTATGATGTCTGATGCATCTGATGTTGTTAGTTCGCTGCTAACTTGTCTGAACAGTTTTAATATGTCAGCATGTCGTGATTTTTCAGTTTTGTGCCATGTACTCTTTCTGATGTGAGCACTGACCTCTTGAAGGAGTCGGTCTTTAAGAGTCTCTGCTTTGATCTCTGTGAGTGTCATGGCTTTGGGTGTTGCATGACTAGCTACGAAGTTCACATACTCCTCTGCTACTTTTGCTGCACGTGTGCTTTCACTTGTCTGACCAGGGATGGGGTGACGAGACATGTAGTCAGCTGGATTCTCAGCTCCCTTTCTGTATTCCACTTTGAAGTCATAGGGCTGAAGCCTCAGTCCCCATCTCTCAATCCTGGCAGTTGGTTTTGACCTGGGATTGTTCCATATGATTTCCAGTGCTTTCTGATCGGTCACTAGAGTTAGGATGACCATAGATGTAGAGGTGGAAATGCTCACAGCCCCACACAATAGCCAACGCTCCCTTTTCTGTCTGTGAGTACCTCCCCTCCACGTCGCTGAGTGACCGACTAGCGTATGCTAATATGTGTTTCACCCCTTTTTCATCTTTTTGGCAGAGGATCGCACCCAGTCCAACCGGGCTAGCATCCACGATCAGTTCAGTCTCTCTGCCTGGGTAGAAGTATGACATTGTTGTGTTACTGGACAGACTATCTTTCAGTGTCTGTAATGCAGTGTGCTGTTCTGGTCCCCATTCCCAGGGCGTGTTTTGTCTGGTGAGCTTGCGCAGCGGTGCTGAGATGCGAGGAGAAGTCTTTGATAAATCTGGAGCAGTAGTTGGCCATGCCCAGCAGACTCTTGATTTCACCAGGATTGTGTGGCTCCGCAGCTTGCTGAACTGCAGCAACTTTCTTAGGATCAGCCGAGACACCCTGTGCAGAAAAGATGAAACCAAAGAACTCAAGCCTGGACTTGTTAAACTCACATTTTTCACGATTGAGTGTGAGACCGCTCTCCTTGAGTCTCTGGAACAGTGCTCAGAGGTTGTTGTCATGTTCAGTCTGAGAAGCACCATAGACGATAATGTCATCACTGAGGTTCTTCACACAAGAGAAACCTTGCAGTGTTTGGCATATGGCGTTTTGAAATACCTCAGCGGCAGAAGATATGCCAAAATTCAGTCTCTTGTAACGCCTCGGTCCGAGGTGAGAGGTAAATGTCTTGATGTATCTGCTGTCTGGGTGAAGCTCCAGCTGGTGGTATCCAGCTTTCAGATCCAGTTTGGAAAACACCGTTGCTCCATTTAACTCATGTATGACATCATCTATGGTTGTAGTTATGTGGCGTTCCCTTTCAATGGCTGTGTTAGCTTGGCGCATTTCGACGCAGATTCTTACTTTGTCAGGGTCTTTAGGCTTGGGAGGTGTGACAATAGGTGAGACCCATGGTGTCGGGCCGGTGACATCTTCAATGATGTCATCTACCTCCAGCTTCCGAAGCTCATCCTCGACCTTCTGGCGGATGTGGAATGGCACACGTCGATGTGGTTGGCATGTAGGCTTGACATCAGTATTTATGTGAAGCTTTACCTGAACGTTTTTCAGCTTTCCAATGCCTTGGAACAGCTTGGGATTACTTTCCACTAGCTCGTCTGCTACTGTGCGATACTGTGGTGTGGATGATACTGCCGTGACCACCTTAATCAGTCCCAGTGCTTTGGATGTCTTGTAGCTGAGAACATTGAATCCGTCACCTTTAATCACAAAGAACGTGCACATTGTCTTTTTCTGTCCCTTTTCCACGCTGCACTTGAAAGCACCACTAACAGGCAAAGGAACATTGGAGCGGAAGGGGTAGATTTTGGTCTTGGTGGGGCTGAGTTGTGGACGTGGCGTCAGTTTCTCAAAACTTGCTTCACTGACACAATTTGCTGAGGCCCCTGAATCGATTAAAACTAGCATGCTACTGCTGTTTAGCTTGATATGGGTCTGTGGCAGCCCTGAGATCTTGTCAGCATCAACTACAAAAACATATTCATCATCACTGCTGGAAGAATTGTGCTCTGTTTTCTCACCCGGTGCAGTCTTTGTTATGTGATGGACCTTCTTAGGATACGGGTTATCCTTGTTTTGTGGTCGCTTTGTGTTAATGTCTCTGGATTTTGAGCGACATTGTCTTGCAAAGTGATTTAGTTTACCACAGACTCTGCATTGTTTATTTTTAGCAGCGTTTTTCTGGCCCATCTGCTGTTATTTGGGTTTTTCTCCATGGTCTTTTGATCCAGCATGTTGACTGTAGCAGCTGTGCCCTTTTCTATGCCAGACGCTTGCATTTCAGACAGTTCAAGTGTACGTCCATAGTCAAGAAACTCATCTAAGGTCAGCTCTGGCTCCCTCAGTGCTTTTCTGCGCAGTCTGGATGATAAAGAGCTTTGTATTATTTGTGTTTTAATCTCTGCTCCAGTATCTGCAAACTCACAGTTCTTGGCTAACATCCTTAGCCTGGTGTGATAACCGTCCAGATTTTCTCCTGGTTCCTGCATGGCCTTCCTGAAGATATACACTTGATACTGCACATTTTACTTGGGAGAGAAGTATCCAGATAACTTCTGCTTTGTGTCTGCATATTTGTCATCTTCAACTGCTAACGTGTCGTAAATATCGTGCACTCGTTCTCCTGCTAAGTGCAGCAATAGTGCTTTGAGCCTAGCATCTCCGGTGATATTCATTGCAGTAATGTAATTTTCAAACCTTTGCAGCCATTTATTCCAGCGAGGTCCGACAGAGCCAGGGTTAGTTTCGGTGTCAAAAAGTGGGAGCGAAGCGGTGTTTAGTGCCATGCTTGCCACGATGCGCTGATAGCCACGTTTGTTTTTGTTAGCTTAGCTCACTTAGCTTGTTCCTGCTTGTCCACTTGTCCGTGTTTCTCCCTCTTTTCTCCTCGGGAAAACAGCGGTGTCCGTGTTGCTTCTTCGTGTGTCTGTTCCTTTACTCCTCGTCGCCATTGTAATGTTTCTGTATTGTAGTTATGCACCAGGCAGACAACGACATCTTGAACAGAGGCATGACTTTATTGACTGCTCTCTACAGGCACCGTACACTCTGTCTCGCTGACTCGTTGTGTATATGCACACCCAACAGGTGGCGTAGTTTGACTGCAAACACTCACTGATGCTCTGAACATCACAGGGGGATGGTTAAAATGACTAAATTGAAAAACGATATTACTAGGCTTAAGCAGCTTGAGTCATCTAGTGTTTTTATCCAAGAGACTCATCTACTTAAAGGCAGGGTTGACGATGTTCTCCAGTATGCACTATTTGTTATTTTGGTTGAAATGGTCTTTACAACCTGACAGCGATCCATTACTGATGAGCTCTGAAAAAGGACCTGAAAAGAGCCGTCATCTGTAGCTGCTGTAATCCTGTAAAAACGTCTACCACTCACTGCCTCGTGGTCCGCTTGGAAAGAACCAATCCGATGCCTCCCTGCCACCCTGCTCGTACTCTACCATTGGCGCGCACCAGCCTGAAGTCAAAGCGCGTCGCCGCTGCACTTTTCCTGGAGAATGGAAGAGAAAACTCAGCCCTGCAGCAGCACTGCACAGGTTACTTGTCATGAGGAAGCGTTGTTGAGTTGAGGTTCTCTCTCCGCTCCGTGTCTGTGAAGTAGTTACGATGCGGCGGTGCTCATGCATGTGTGTGGGGGGCGTTGCCTTGGAAGGAGCCCCGAGGGGAGGGGGTGGGTTTAGACGGAGCTCATGAGGCGGTGCTACATTCAAATTGTGCTAGCTCTCCAACATCGTCAACCCTATCTTTAGGCTGGGCATACACTGTACAATTTTAGCCCGTTTTTGACCCAAATTTTGAGCCGCGAGACTCATTTTAGAGTCAGACCGAATTTCACTTTCGTCGGACGTCGTTTGCCGTGTAGTATACAGGGGGAACAAGGATGAATTTCTGACATGTCAGAAATTTAGGTCGGCCATCCACAGGCTCTCGCACAGTTGAAGCAGAGCCACGAGCTGATTCCCCAACGTTGCCACATCTGATGTGTTTAGTTTACACTTCACACAGACAAAGGGTCTTGCGTGCAAACTAACCATCTTTTCTAACCCACTGCATTATCTGACACACATTAAGATCACATACATAAACTGTGAATTGGTTTTAGACATAAACATACACATTCAGAGAATCTCAACCCCCACATCACCCCCCCTTTGTTCTTCCTGAGCACATGTGCTCCGAAGAACAAAGAGCCCATGTGGTGAAATCCTGGTGGCCATCTTTGATCCAGCCATCTTTGTAGTTTTACAGTGCTCGCCATATTGTCTGTAGGCCATGCAGACATCTTGAGACAAGTAGCCATCTTGTCTCTCTCTCTCCCTCTCTCTCTCTCACTCACACACGCACACGCTCACACATTGTGTTTGGTTTGTTTAGTTTAGTTATTTAGTTAGATTAATATTGTATTTTAAACCTTTATTATCTTGTAAATAAATGTTTGTGGATTATACATGCTGGTCTGTTTAATATTGTACAAGAGTAAATAATGCCAACCGCTGCTGTGTCAAGAACTCCAAAAGTCCTTCATCCTTTACTGTCAATTGATATAGTGATTTTTGGTTATAGTAATTAATTTAATTATTAATCAAAGTTCCAAATTGACAGTTTTGTATACTTAAAGAGACTTATCTATGAGACTACATTAATGTGCTATCATTTTCTCTTTGTTTCAAAGAGTGGTTCCTCGAGGATGATTTAATATACATTAAATCATATTATTCAATATAATTAATAATTATCTCGATAATTATTATTTAGTTTTGATAGCCATTTTAATGTCTTTTGAGATTATGTACCAATATAATTAGGTACCCTGTTATTGTTAATATATATTGATAATTTATAAATATTAATTTCATTGATATTAATATTTTATAATAACTAGACCAGGTCTTATCTGCGTCCCCAACTGTGATGGTCTGCATAGAGTGTTTCCTGTTTTATTTTGAAATTCAATCCTCCTGTGTCATGTCTAGTTTTGCTTCCTGCCTTTGTTTGTTTTCCCGCCTTTTTGTGATTGTTTTCCCCGCCCTGATTAGTTCCACCTGTGTGTAATCTCCTGGTGTATTTAAGCCTGTGTGTTCCCCTCTGTCTTTGTCGGTTCGTCGTCGTTACTTCCCTGTGTTGCGTGTCGTTTTGCCATGTGTTGCATGTCTTCTGATGGAGTTCATCTCATGTTCATTTTCAAGTTTATTTCTGTTTGGAGAGTTTTGGAACCTGCATGCCGGACTAGCTGCTTTTTGTTTTCCCAGTGAGTAATTAAAAATCATTTAACTCTGCCTGCTGCCATCTCCTCCTCCTCTCTCTGCATTTGCGTCCACACCTGAAAACCTCGGACCCTGACAGAACGAACCGACCAAATTATGGACGCAGCAGCCAGCCTTTATGCCTTTCTGGGCATCCGGTTTCGGCCTCAGCCTCAGTCCATGCCCCAGCAGCCAGCCAGTCCCTAGCCGGCTTCAGCTCCAAATCCGTTCCTTGGAACCCGCCTTGCCCTGGGAGGTCCTCGGAGTTTGCAGTCTGCTTCTCGGCAGGCTAGCACCCAGCATGCTTCTAGCTTCCAGCCGGATTTCAGTCTAGGGGTTGGAGCCCCTAGAGGGAAGCGTGGGTCTAGGAGGCGGCATCCTTCTAAGCTGTCCAGTGTCAAGCTGTCCAGTGTCTCAGCCGACTCCAGGCTCACTCCTGTGTCAGTGGTCCTGACTGACTCCAGACCTGCTCCTGTGTCGGGGGTTCGGTCAACCCCTGTTCCATGTCTCCTGTCAGCGGTCCTGCCGACTTCTGTTCCACGTGTCCTGTCGGCGGGCCGACCGATTCCTGCTCCAAGGATCCTGTTGGGGGTCTGGTCGACCCCTGTTCCAAGTATCCTGTCGTGGGTCCGGTCGACCCCTGTTCCAAGTATCCTGTCGGGGGTCCGGTCGACCCATGCTCCGGTTGGGCCGCAACAACCTGCTGCTCTGGTTGGGCCGCAACCACCTGCTGTTCCGGTTGGGCCGCAACCACCTCCTGTTCTGGTTGGGTCGCAACCAACTGCTGTTCCGGTTGGGCCGCAACCACCTCCTGTTCTGGTTGGGTCGCAACCACCTGCTGTTCCGGTTGGGCCGCAACCACCTTCTGTTTCGGTTGGGTCGCACACCACCTTCTGCTCCGGTTGGGCCGCAACCACCTTCTGTTCCGGTTGGGTCGCAACCATCACCTTCTGTTCCGGTTGGGTCGCAACTATCACCTTCTGTTCCGGTTGGGTCGCAACCATCACCTGCGGTTCCGGTTGGGTCGCAACCATCACCTGCGGTTGCGGTTGGGCCGCAACCGCCTTCTGTTCCAGTTGGACCGCAACCGCCTTCTGTTCCGGTTGGACCGCAACCGCCTTCTGTTCCGGTTGGGCCGCAACCGCCTGCTGTTCCGGCTGGGCCGCAACCGCCTGCTGTTCCGGCTGGGTCTCCGTCGCCACCGCAGCCGCCTTCTGTTCCGGCTGGGTCGCCGTCGCCACCGCAGCCACCTTCAGTTCAGGCTGGGTCGCCGTCGCCACAGCAGCCGCCTTCTGTTCCGGCTGGGTCGCCGTCGCCACCGCAGCCGCCTTCTGTTCCAGCTGGGTCGCCGTCGCCACCGCAGCCACCTTCTGTTCAGGCTGTGTCGCCGCTGCCACCGCGGCCATCACCTGTTCCGGCTGGGTCGCCGCCGTCGCCTCAGCCATTACCTGTTCCACCTGGGTTTCAGTCACGCCCGGTTCTGTTATGGTCTGCATAGAGTGTTTCCTGTTTTATTTTGAAATTCAATCCTCCTGTGTCATGTCTAGTTTTGCTTCCTGCCTTTGTTTGTTTTCCCGCCTTTTTGTGATTGTTTGCCCCAACCTGATTAGTTCCACCTGTGTGTAATCTCCTGGTGTATTTAAGCCTGTGTGTTCCCCTCTGTCTTTGTCGGTTCGTCGTCGTTACTTCCCTGTGTTGCGTGTCGTGTTGCATGTCTTCTGATGGAGTTCATCTCATGTTCATTTTTGTATTTTTCAAGTTTATTTCTGTTTGGAGAGTTTTGGAACCTGCATGCCGGACTAGCTGCTTTTTGTTTTCCCAGTGAGTAATTAAAAATCATTTAACTCTGCCTGCTGCCATCTCCTCCTCCTCTCTCTGCATTTGCGTCCACACCTGAAAACCTCGGACCCTGACACCCAACACTATTTTACAATGATTCACAATTAACCAAAAGCTCCTTTAATTGGCACTTACAATCTAAATGGCTAGAAGATTCTGATTTCATAAAACTTGTTTAGCATTTAGGATTGTTGGACAAAATTACTTAGTTAGATTTAGGAAAAACAGCATTGTTGGGCTTATAATTACGCCATTTTTACAGTGAAAATGAGACTGGACATTATGAAAACGGGACACGAATGAACAGCTAATTGTAAAGTGAAAGTGAAACGTAACGCACGGGACATGAACAGCGGCCTCCAGGATGAAAGCGTTGTGTTATTGGACCCATCCACCTCCCCTCCCAACCGCCCGTGTGTCTTTTTTGCTCTTTATAATACGTCACCTCAGCACTTTCCCTGAGCGTTAACTGTTGCTGTGAATGGGGTTACATTGTAGTTAATGGAAAGCTCAGTGTGTCTCCTACCGATGTTCAAGGATGCCTTGTGCAGTGGTATCGAACGCCGACGGCCGTCACAAGGCGTCTGTATTTGACACTCTGGGAATGAGAACAGGCTGGGTTAAGTATGTTACTTTACAACATGGTTAGGTTTACGAAATCATGAAGATCACGGTTTGGGTTAAAATAAGTACATTTGTTACGTAACTTAAGTACGTAACATACGTGATGTAAGTTAACTTACGTACCTAAGTAAGTTAAAATAAGTCGATGACTTTTGGTATCACACGGGAGACCAACAGTGGTCTTATGGGTGAAAGTCCTTTGTTTTTTAAACCTGACTTCCTCCTTTGCTCTCGCTTTAACAACGGTCACGCAGAGTTTGAAACGTAAGGCCACTGACCAAGCTGCCGTATTTGAAAATTTGGGAGTGAAACGCGCTCTCCCTGTAAACACCAAATCTGGAATATGATCAAATCTAAGATTAGACAACAAAAGTTGAGAGAAGTTGAATAAAGTTGACTGAAATAAAAACATCCAAGTTAATTGGCCGTGTAGAGATGAAGGCCCTCAGGGTTAAGAGGGCCTATACGGCACCAAGATGGCCAGAAACACTCCTGATTGGAGAATCAGGCGGCTCAGTCATCTTATAAGAAGTGTCTGGCAGTTCACCTCTGGTCTGTTTGGAGGAGGCTCACGTCAATAGAGGTAAACCTGACACACACAGTCTCACAGTTGTTTTCCACTGTTCACTGAAGACTGATTGAAGTTTTGTTGAGAAAGAAAACACTGAAATGTAAATCTTGATGAAGTAGATTAACTGTAATTTGTCAAAGGTTTTACTGCCATAATGAATATTTTAAAGGATACAAATGAAGAATGATTAATGCATTAGAATAAATTGTGTATAAAAGATACAAAATACACCAAATGAAACATGAATCTGTGAGGTGTATCACTGCAAAAATATATTTATATATTTAATATAATTAAATTAATATATATTTTTTCTGGTTGACAATATAACTTTGTTCAGTCTCATCAGGGATGCTGTGCACGTATCCAAGCCGTTTAGGAAATGAGTGAAATCCTCAGACTGACCTTTGAGTGTTTTGGGGTTTTTACTTTCTGAGAAAACAGGCACAGCATCTTGATCTGCATCCACAACCAACTGTAGTTTTCTTTCAATATTTTAAAGGTCAAGTGCAGTGAAATGTTGTTCTGGAACCAGAATACTGCAGACAACACTCTGGTTTTAAGATACACTGTTAGGCTTTCATAACAGTGCTTGTTGTAATTGGATTTGCCAGAATTTTCTTCAGCTAAAAAAAGACAAAACTGAGGTCGTAGTTTTTGGAGCCAAAGAGGAAAGATTAAAGGTTAGTGCTCATCTACAATCTGTAATGTTAAAAAGCACGGACCAAGCCAGAAATCTTAGTGTAGTCATGGACTCTGACCTGAGTTTTAACAGCCATATTAAGACAATTACAAAGACATCCTACTATCACCTGAAGAATTTAGCAAGAATTAAAGGACTGATGTCTCAGCAGGATTTGGAAAAACTAGTCAATGCATTTATCTTCAGCCAACTTGACTACTGTAACGGCGTCTTTACTGGTCTTCCAAAAAAATCGATCAGACAGCTGCAGCTGATTCAGAACGCTGCTGCTAGAGTCCTCACTAAGACCAAGAACGTGGATCATATCACTCCAGTTCTTAGGTCTCTATACTGGCTCCCTATCTCTCAGAGAATTGATTCAAAAATACTCCTGCTGGTTTACAAAGCACTAAATGGTTTAGGGCCAAAATACATTTCTGATCTTCTGCTATGTTCTGAACCATCCAGACCTCTCAGGTCATCTGGATCAGGTCTGCTTAGTGTCCCCAGAGTCGGAACTTAACATGCAGAAGCAGCGTTCAGTTTTTATGCACCAAATATTTGGAACAAGCTCACAGAAAACTGCAGGACGGCTCTAACTCTAAGTTCTTTTAAATTAAAGCTTAAAACTTTCCTGTTTGCTGCTGCCTTTTATTAAACCAAATAATTATATTATACTGCACTATCACTTTTACTGTTTTGGGTTATACTCTATTTTAGCTTCTATCCTAGCTTTTATTTTTAGATTATTTTTATTTTCTAATCTTTAACGTTTTTATGTTTTTATGACTGTTTTAATTATGTCTTAATGTTCTTTTGTCATTTGTCGCAATGTTCTTGAATGTTTGTGTAAAGCTCTATGAATTGCCCTGTTGCTGAAATGTGCTATACAAATAAAGCTGCCTTGCCTTGTTGAAGGCGTACAAATATTGAATTCTTTTTTCTTACATGAGCATTGGGGTCATGAGTAAATCAGTGATAAGTGAAAGTGAACAATGTCAGAGAGAAATAGGCTGATGCTTTTTCTCTCTAAATCCTAGAGTGAGGATGTTAAAATCAGATTTTATTTCACCGGGTCGGATTCTACGCAAAATCAGACAAAGTCATGCAGGTTCACCAGAAACTCCTTCAGCTCAGATTCAAGCGGGGCCTTTGGCAGTGACCAGCCCACCGCGGACAAACTCCAAACCGGCTTCACTGCTGCATTCAACCTGCAGTAGGAGGTGGAGAGCTCCGCACCCGGCATCTGTTTGACTTGTCAAAACTGAGTTACTAAAAATGCAAAATATTTAGAAGATACTTCATATTCATGTAATTTTGTTGTTTCCTTGTTGCTTTCTATTTTAAAGCAGCACTTGTTCACCAGCTTATGAATTAGTAACAACATCACATCACACAGTGTGATAACTGTTGCAGTGTAGGCTGAATTCTCTGTCTATGATCCTCTGCAGGATCATCCCCCTGCAGCATGGACAACAAAACTTTCAACATGGATGTTCTGCTCCTGGAGGGGTTAAAGGTCAACCCCCAGTCCTCTGTTCCAGCCTTCATCCTCCTCCTCCTCATCTACATCTTCATCATGGTGTCCAACATTGGCCTGGCGGTCCTGATTTTCACGGAGATGAGCCTCCACCAGCCTATGTACCTGCTATTCTGTAACATGAGTATTAATGATGTGTTCGGGGCGACGACCATCATCCCTCGCTTGTTAAGTGACAATTTTATTCCGATCACAGAGCGGTACATTCATTATAATGAGTGTGTCATTCAGGCTTTTTGTGCTCACTATCATTTAGGCATCTCTTACACTGTGCTCATGATTATGGCCTTCGATCGCTACGTAGCCATCTGTAACCCTCTGCGATACGCCACCATCATGACCAATGGGATGGTGGTGAAGCTGTCGGTGTTGGCCTGGGGGGTAGCTTTATTGCTGGTGTTGATCCTCGTGGGCCTCAGCGTCCGCCTATCACGCTGCAGGTGGACTATAGCCAACCCATTCTGCGACAACGCCTCCTTGTTCAAGCTGTCCTGTGAAAGTGTCCTCATCAACCACATCTACGGCATCGGCTACACGGCGGTCGTGCAGGTCTCCTCCATCGGAATCGTAACTCTCACCTACCTGAAGATCGCCATAGTGTGTTTGAAAAGTAAGACCAAGGCGTCGAACAGCCGGGCGCTGCAGACCTGTGCCACCCATCTGGTTGTGTACGTCATCATGTTAGTGTCATGCAGCATCATGGTCATCCTCCATCGTTTCCCTCACTTATCAGAACACAGGAAGCTAGCGTCCATCTTGTTACACGTGGTTCCTCCAGCCATGAACCCGGTTATCTACGGACTGCAAATCAAAGCCATCAGACAAAAAATGTTCATATGGAAAATTACCAGGAAAACATGAGGTGAAATGACTCAATACTGAAAAGGTAAATAATTGTGTATTAAATTGTTGCACTTACCGAAATGTTCAGTTGTAGTAAAAATCACATTCTCTCTGTCTCGCTGTCATGCTGAAATCTTACTTTTCAAATGTATTTCACTTGTTTATACAGTCGGATTCAAACAAACCTGACTTAAGAAAAATTATTAGATTTAACTGTCGGGCGTAGTTATGGCTGTGAACTAGGCACACGACTCTCTTGTGAGCTCCTGGCGATAGTCGATTAAATTCCTGTTCACTATCCTTTAAGAGTACTGACACAAATACCAATCATCTGTAATAACTGCAGTGTACATAATTGTTAATATGTCGTCAAAAAAGGCAAAGAACGCCACTACAATGAACTCTTTCCCAGTCAAGGAGGACGACGGGTTGGAGGCTAGCAGCCTTGCTAGCTCAACAGGTAATGCTAGTCCTAATGCTACCCTCCAGGCTGAAGTGGTGGTCGGGGAAACAGCTTATAACTTCGATGTTATTCAGAAGCTCGAGTCCCGAATGCAATCACACTCACAATTTAATATCCCACAATGGAGCAAGAGGTCTGTTTAAATGATAGAGCCGATAATATGCTGTACAATCTGGTTTCACATTTGTTTAAGATTATTTCAAATAAGAAACTAAAATTCACTTCATGGAATGTAAGGGGGTGTAATGCTTCTGTAGTGTAGTTATGCACCAGGCAGACAACGACATCTTGAACAGAGGCTTGACTTTATTGACTGCTCTCTACAGGCACCGTACACTCTGTCTCGCTGACTCGTTGTGTATATGCACACCCAACAGGTGGCGTAGTTTGACTGCAAACACTCACTGATGCTCTGAACATCACATTGCCCTTTTTTTTCTTTTAGCAAATGCCAACATTATGCTTTCACATTTTGACATCGGGCTAACTCCTGCAGTTAGACCAACATTCTGCAGTAACTTCAAAAACATTCTTACTGTACTGAACATCATACTTATTCAGAAATATGGCAAATCTGTAGCAATAAACATTTTTGCCTTTGCACTCACGGTTGAACACATACCAATGAAATTCACAAATGAAATGCGTATTAAAGATGCATTACAAACATCTTTTAGTTCAAAACAGTCCACAAACTATTTGTAGTCCTGTAAGTAGGCGGGAGGACGTCTGTTGTGCCTCAAAGGGTACCTCGGTGATGTTGTGATTGTAGAGGCATCACTGTTATCACAAACAACATTGTCATCAGGATCTGGTGTGATATCTAACAGCTCTGGGGCTATCTTCTTGAAGAAGGAGGAGTTCCTGACGATGAGGTGTCCATCTCTGGCTGCTGTAACCATAGAGCCTTTGACTTTGGTCACCGTGTATGGCTTAGTGTTGTATGGTGTGGTGAGCTTGTTATGCTTGGGCTGACGATGAAGCACAGTGTCACCTGGAGTGAGAGTATGCGGTGCAGCATGACGATGAGAGTCTGCATGAGATTTCATCTTGGCTTTAGCCTTGTTGTCCTTTGCTCTCACTTCAGAATCTGAACTGTTACTTGCGGTGTGAGTGAATGAAGGAATCTTTGTGTAGATCTTGCGCTGGAACAACAGTTCAGCAGGGGAGCTTTCTGTTGTGCTGTGAGGTGTAGCTCGGTACTCACGTAGGAAGATGTTCAGTTGTTGTTTCAAGGGAATTCCTTGTGTTTCGGCCACACGAACAGCTTTGCCCAGTGTGCACATGAATCTCTCAGCTGTAGCATTCGCTTGCGGCCAAAGTGGTGTGATCCGGCGGTGATGGAATCCTAGATAGTCTGCAAACTGAGAGAACTGGTCACTGCTGAATGGGGGACCATTATCAGTTTTTACAACTCTGGGGATCCCAAACATGGAGAAAACTTTGTCCATAACTGGAATGACTGTGTTCGCTGAGGTCGACCTTACACTCTCAACAACTGGGTAATGTGTATAATCATCCACAATGACAAACAGATACTCTCCAGTTGGAAGTGGTCCATAAAACTCTGAACTGACGCTATGCCAGGGACCTACTGGCAGAACTGACATTTTCAGTGGTTCGGTTTGTGCAACCGGTGTGTTTGCCTGACATGCGAGACAACTCCGTACTGCTCCTTCTGCTTTGCGATCAATATCTGGAAACCAAACCTTGGTCCTGAGCAGGGCTTTAGTTTTGACAATGCCCTGGTGTCCCTCATGGCAAGGCAAGGCAAGGCAAGTTTATTTATATAGCACATTTCACACTCAAAGGCAATTCAAAGTGCTTTACATATATAAAAGCAAGATAAAAGAGCACAAAGTGCACAGGATAAAAACACATAAAGTAATATAAAAGTAAAAGTTAAAAGAGAAAAAATTAAAAGGATAATAAAACAATCAAAAGTCAGTAAAGTGCAGCATTTGATCAACTAAGAAAAGCGTCTGAGAACAGTTTGGTCTTGAGTCTGGATTTGAAAGAGGCTACTGTATGTGCATCTTTGACCTCATCTGGAAGTTTGTTCCACAGTTGAGCAGCGTAGCAGCTAAAAGCTGCCTCACCATGTTTTGTTCTTGTGGTGGGTACTACTAATAGGTTTTTTCCCAGTGACCTTAGAGGTCTGGTAGGTGTGTACTGCTGAAACATATTTGAGAGGTAATTTGGACCTACCCCCTTTAGGGATTTGTAAACAAGCAGTAGGGTTTTAAAGTCTATTCTGTGACTTACTGGGAGCCAGTGTAGGGACTTAAGTACTGGAGTGATGTGATCAGATCTTTTGGTTTTAGTAAGAACTCTCGCTGCTGCATTTTGCACCATCTGAAGCGGTTTGATGGTCTTTTTAGGTAGGCCCGTGAAGAGACCATTGCAGTAATCAACTCTGCTTGAGATAAAAGCGTGGATAAGTTTCTTCAGGTCATGCTTTGACATAAGACCTCTAAGTTTAGCTATGTTTCTAAGGTGGTAAAAAGCTGATTTAGTTATTGCTTTCACATGATTATTGAAGCTGAGATCACTGTCAATTGAAACACCAAGATTTTTGACAGCATCCTTTGCTTTAAGTCCCTTTGTGATCAGATGATTATCAAGCTTAATTCTGTCTTCTTTCTTCCCAAATAAGATTATTTCAGTTTTTTCGTTATTCAGCTGTAGGAAGTTTTTAGACATCCAGCTATTGATTTGATCAATGCATTGATTAAGAGATTCTAGGGGACCATAGTCATCTGGTGAAAGTGCTAGATAAATCTGAGTGTCATCAGCATAGCTATGATATGAGATCTTGTTGTTTTTAATGATTTGTCCAAGTGGGAGCATGTACAAATTGAATAATAGGGGCCCCAAAATCGATCCCTGGGGAACACCACAGGTCAAGGGCGTAGTTGTGGAGGTGTAGTCACCAATGGCAACAAAGAAGGTTCTCTCCTCCAGATATGATCTAAGCCACTTGATAACCGTGCCTGACAATCCAACCCAATGTTCAAGTCTATGTAGTAATATGTCATGATCGACAGTATCAAAGGCTGCGCTAAGATCCAATAAAACCAGGACAGATGTTTTGCCTGCATCCGTGTTGAGGCGTATATCATTTAAAACCTTAATAAGTGCTGTTTCTGTGCTGTGGTTAGCACGGAAACCTGACTGATACTCATCAAAGCAGCCATTTGATGATAAAAAATCAGTTACCTGGTTAGAAAATATTTTTTTCGATAATTTTGCCAATAAATGGCAGGTTGGAAATGGGCCGGTAATTGTTTAGTATAGTAGTATCTAGGTTATTCTTTTTAAGCAGGGGTTTTATGACCGCTGTTTTCAGAGACTTAGGAAATGTGCCAGAGATTAGTGATGCGTTCACAATTCTTAGCACGTCTTCTGCTAGGTGATTAAAAACAGATTTAAAAAGGCCAGTGGGTAAGATATCTAGGCAGCAAGTGGAGGGGTTGAGATTCTGCACTGTTTTTTCTAAAGTTTCGTTATCTATCACGCTAAATTCGGACAGCACATTGAGTTCCCTTCCCTTTGTTGGTGGCAAGTCTAAGTGCTGAGTTTTTAATAGTTGAGATGATGTGTTCTGCCTGATTTTGTCTATTTTGCTTATGAAAAAAGACATGAAGTCATTACACTTTCTAACAGAGAAAAGTTCAGATGCCAGCTCTGCAGGGGGGTTGGTCAACTTCTCTACAGTTGAGAATAATACACGAGTGTTATTTATATTTCTGCTGATGATGTTAGAGAAGTAAGACTGTCTTGCTTTGCATATCTCAGTATTGTATGCACGCAGCATCTCTTTATAAATCTGGTAGTGAACGTGAAGTCTGTGTTTGCGCCATTTTCTTTCAATCTTTCTACACTCTCTTTTGAGGAGTTTAACAGATGGATTGCGCGTCCACGGGGCTTTCTGTGTGCCATTAACGGTTTTAACCTTAACTGGAGCAATGGTATCCATGATGTGTACCATTTGTGAATTAAATTTTTGCAGCAGCTCATCTGCAGAGCCTGACGGTTGCCTTGAGGTCCTGATGAATGCCTGTTCGAAGAGGGCATCTGTGTGATTAGTTATAATTCTCTTTTTTACTGTCTTAGATCTATTCTGAAGAAGTGGATACATGGACACAGCAAAAAACACACAGAAATGATCTGATAGGGCCAAATCCTTAACAGCTGTGGAAACATTGAGTCCCTTTGTGATAACAAGATCCAAAGTATGGCCTTGAGAGTGGGTTGGCTCATGTATATGCTGTGTGAGACTAAAAGTGTCAAGCAGTGCAACAAGTTTCCTGGCATAATTGTTCGTTGGATTGTCAACATGCAAGTTGAAATCCCCTGATATAATTACGCACTCAAAATCTGTGCAGATTATTGACAACAGTTCTCCCAATTCATCAAGAAAGACCGTAGCTGAGTGTTTAGGAGGTCTGTAAATGGTTAGGAGTAATATAGGCGGAGAGCACTTGATAAGAGCACTTGAGTGTTCGAATGATGTAAAGGCACCTAATGTCGATTGTTTACACTGAAAAGAATATTTATAAATTACAGCTATTTCCCCTCCTTTTCTGTTTGTTCTAGTAACATTCATAAAAGTGAAGTTTGGGGGAGCAGATTCAATGAGGCTGATGTTACTACTTGCTTCATCTAACCATGTTTCAGTTAAAAGTAAGAAATCAAGTTTGTGTGTGCAAATAAGATCATTAATTAAAAATGACTTGTTTGAAAGAGATCTAATGTTTAGAAGAGCTCATGGGCTAGCTGGAGCACTCTACCTTGTAAGGCAGTGGGAATTACTATTCGAGAGCCACGCAGTATGATGTCTGATGCATCTGATGTTGTTAACTTGTCTGAACAGTTTTAATATGTCAGCATGTCGTGATTTTTCAGTTTTGTGCCATGTGTTCTGTCTGATGTGAGCACTGACCTCTTGAAGGAGTGGGTCTTTAAGAGTCTCTGCTTTGATCTCTGTGAGTGTCATGGCTTTGGGTGTTGCATGACTAGCAACGAAGTTCACATACTCCTCTGCTACTTTTGCTGCACGTGTGCTTTCACTTCTCTGACCAGGGATGGGGTGACGAGACATGTAGTCAGCTGGATTCTCAGCTCCCTTTCTGTATTCCACTTTGAAGTCATAGGGCTGAAGCCTCAGTCCCCATCTCTCAACCCTGGCAGTTGGTTTTGACCTGGGATTGTTCCATATGATTTCCAGTGCTTTCTGATCGGTCACTAGAGTTAAAGGATGACCATAGATGTAGAGGTGGAAATGCTCACAGCCCCACACAATAGCCAACGCTTCCTTTTCTGTCTGTGAGTACTTCCCCTCCACGTCGCTGAGCGACCGACTAGCGTATGCTAATATGTGTTTCAACCCTTTTTCATCTTTTTGGCAGAGGATCGCACCCAGTCCAACCGGGCTAGCATCCACGATCAGTTCAGTCTCTCTGCCTGGGTAGAAGTATGACATTGTTGTGTCACTGGTCAGACTATCTTTCAGTGTCTGTAATGCAGTGTGCTGTTCTGGTCCCCATTCCCAGGGCGTGTCTTGTCTGGTGAGCTTGCGCAGCGGTGCTGAGATGCGAGGAGAAGTCTTTGATAAATCTGGAGCAGTAGTTGGCCATGCCCAGCACACTCTTGATTTCACCAGGATTTTGTGGCTCCGCAGCGTGCTGAACTGCAGCAACTTTCTTAGGATCAGCCAAGACACCCTGTGCAGAAAAGATGAAACCAAAGAACTCAAGCCTGGACTTGTTAAACTCACATTTTTCACGATTGAGTGTGAGACCGCTCTCCTTGAGTCTCTGGAACAGTGCTCAGAGGTTGTTGTCATGTTCAGTCTGAGAAGCACCATAGACGATAATGTCATCACTGAGGTTCTTCACACCAGAGAGACCTTGCAGTGTTTGGCATATGGCGTTTTGAAATACCTCAGCGGCAGAAGATATGCTAAAACTCAGTCTCTTGTAACGCCTCAGTCCGAGGTGAGAGGTAAATGTCGTGATGTATCTGCTGTCTGGGTGAAGCTCCAGCTGGTGGTATCCAGCTTTCAGATCCAGTTTGGAAAACACCGTTGCTCCATTTAACTCATGTATGACATCATCTATGGTTGGAGTTATGTGGCGTTCCCTTTCAATGGCTGTGTTAGCTTGGCGCATGTCGACACAGATTCTTACTTTGTCAGGGTCTTTAGGCTTGGGAGGTGTGACAATAGGTGAGACCCATGGTGTCGGGCCGGTGACATCTTCAATGATGTCATCTACCTCCAGCTTCCGAAGCTCATCCTCGACCTTCTGGCGGATGTGGAATGGCACACGTCGATGTGGTTGGCATGTAGGCTTGACATCAGTATTTATGTGAAGCTTTACCTGAACGTTTTTCAGCTTTCCAATGCCCTGGAACAGCTTGGGATTACTTTCCACTAGCTCGTCTGCTACTGTGCGATACTGTGGTGTGGATGATACTGCCGTGACCACCTTAATCAGTCCCAGTGCTTTGGATGTCTTGTAGCTGAGAACATTGAATCCGTCACCTTTAATCACAAAGAACGTGCACATTGTCTTTTTCTGTCCCTTTTCCACGCTGCACTTGAAAGCACCACTAACAGGCAAAGGAACATTGGAGCGGAAGGGGTAGATTTTGGTCTTGGTGGGGCTGAGTTGTGGACGTGGCGTCAGTTTCTCAAAACTTGTTTCAATGACACAATTTGCTGAGGCCCCTGAATCGATTAAAACTAGCATGCTACTGCTGTTTAGCTTGATATGGGTCTGTGGCAGCCCTGAGATCTTGTCAGCATCAACTACAAAAACATATTCATCATCACTGCTGGAAGAATTGTGCTCTGTTTTCTCACCCGGTGCAGTCTTTGTTATGTGATGGACCTTCTTAGGATACTGGTTATCCTTGTTTTGTGGTCGCTTTGTGTTAATGTCTCTGGATTTTGAGCGAGATTGTCTTGCAAAGTGATTTAGTTTACCACAGTCTCTGCATTGTTTATTTTTAGCAGGACACTCTCCATCATGAGGGTATTTACCTCCACAGTTCCTGCAGCGGTTGTATGGACGTCGTTTTTCTGACCATCTGCTGTTATTTGGGTTTTTCTCCATGGTCTTTTGATCCAGCATGTTGACTGTAGCAGCTGTGCCCTTTTCTATGCCAGACGCTTGGATTTCAGACAGTTCAAGTGTACGTCCATAGTCAAGAAACTCATCTAAGGTCAGCTCTGGCTCCCTCAGTGCTTTTCTGCGCAGTCTGGATGATAAACAGCTTTGTATTATTTATGTTTTAATCTCTGCTCCACTATCTGCACACTCACAGTTCTTGGCTAACATCCTTAGCCTGATGTGATAACCGTCCAGATTTTCTCCTGGTTCCTGCATGGCCTTCCTGAAGATATACACTTGATACTGCACATTTTTCTTGGGAGAAAAGTATCCAGATAACTTCTGCTTTGTGTCTGCATATTTGTCATCTTCAACTGCTAACGTGTCGTAAATATCGTGCACTCGTTCTCCTGCTAAGTGCAGCAATAGTGCTTTGAGCCTAGCATCTCCGGTGATATTCATTGCAGTAATGTAATTTTCAAACCTTTGCAGCCATTTATTCCAGCGAGGTCCGACAGAGCCAGGGTTAGTTTCGGTGTCAAAAAGTGGGAGCGAAGCGGTGTTTAGTGCCATGCTTGCCACGATGCGCTGATAGCCATGTTTGTTTTTGTTAGCTTAGCCCACTTAGCTTGTTCCTGCTTGTCCACTTGTCCGTGTTTCTCCCTCTTTTCTCCTCGGGAAAACAGCGGTGTCCTTGTTGCTTCTTCGTGTGTCTGTTCCTTTACTCCTCGTCGCCATTGTAATGTTTCTGTATTGTAGTTATGCACCAGGCAGACAACGACATCTTGAACAGAGGCATGACCTTATTGACTGCTCTCTACAGGCACCGTACACTCTGTCTCGCTGACTCGTTGTGTATATGCACACCCAACAGGTGGCGTAGTTTGACTGCAAACACTCACTGATGCTCTGAACATCACAGGGGGATGGTTAAAATGACTAAATTGAAAAACGATATTACTAGGCTTAAGCAGCTTGAGTCATCTAGTGTTTTTATCCAAGAGACTCATCTACTTAAAGGCAGGGTTGACAATGTTCTCCAGTATGCACTATTTGTTATATTGGTTGAAATGGTCTTTACAACCCGACAGCGATCCATTACTGATGAGCTCTGAAAAAGGACCTGAAAAGAGCCGTCATCTGTAGCTGCTGTAATCCTGTAAAAACGTCTACCACTCACTGCCTCGTGGTCCGCTTGGAAAGAAGCCAATCAGATGCCTCCCTGCCTCCCTGCTCGTACTCTACCATTGGCGTGCACCAGCCTGAACTCAAAGCGCGTCGCCGCTGCACTTTTCCTGGAGAATGGAAGAGAAAACTCAGCCCTGCAGTAGCACTGCACAGGTTACTTGTCATGAGGAAGCGTTGTTGAGTTGAGGTTCTCTCTCCGCTCTGTGTATGTGAAGTAGTTACGATGCGGCGGTGCTCATGCATGTGTGTGGGGGGCGTTGCCTTGGAAGGAGCGCCGAGGGGAGGGGGTGGGTTTAGACGGAGCTCATGAGGCGGTGCTACATTCAAATTGTGCTAGCTCTCCAACATCGTCAACCCTATCTTTAGGCTGGGCATACACTGTACAATTTTAGCCCGTTTTTGACCCAAATTTTGAGCCGCGAGACTCATTTTAGAGTCAGACCGAATTTCACTTTCGTCGGACGTCGTTTGCCGTGTAGTATACAGGGGGAACAAGGATGAATTTCTGACATGTCAGAAATTTAGGTCGGCCATCCACAGGCTCTCGCACAGTTGAAGCAGAGCCACGAGCCGATTCCGCAACGTTGCCACATCTGATGTGTTTAGTGTATGCTTCACACAGACAAAGGTTCTTGCATGCAAACTAACCATCTTTTCTAACCCACTGCATTATCTGACACACATTAAGATCACATACACAAACTGTGAATTGGTTTTAAACATAAACATACACATTTAGAGAATCTCAAACCAAATCAAAATCAAATCAAAAGTTTTGATAGCCATTTTAACGTCTTTTGAGATTATGTACCAATATAATTTGGTACCCTCTTATTGTTAATATATATTGATAATTTATAAATATTAATTTCATTGATATTAATATTTTATAATAACTAGACCAGCTCCTATCTGTGTCCCCAACTGTCATGGTCTGCATAGAGCGTTTCCTGTTTTATTTTGAAATTCAATCCTCCTGTGTCATGTCTAGTTTTGCTTCCTGCCTTTGTTTTTTTTCCCGCCTTTTTGTGATTGTTTGCCCCGCCCTGATTAGTTCCACCTGTGTGTAATCTCCTGGTGTATTTAAACCTGTGTGTTCCCCTCTGTCTTTGTCGGTTCGTCGTCGTTACTTCCCTGTGTTGCGTGTCGTTTTCCCATGTGTTGCATGTCTTCTGATGGAGTTCATCTCATGTTCATTTTCAAGTTTATTTCTGTTTGGAGAGTTTTGGAACCTGCATGCCGGACTAGCTGCTTTTTGTTTTCCCAGTGAGTAATTAAAAATCATTTAACTCTGCCTGCTGCCATTTCCTCCTCCTCTCTCTGCATTTGCGTCCACACCTGAAAACCTCGGACCCTGACAGAACAAACCGACCAAATTATGGACGCAGCCATAATTATTTATGCCTTTCTGGGCATCCGGTTTCGGCCTCAGCCTCAGTCCATGCCCCAGCAGCCAGCCAGTCCCAAGCCGGCTTCAGCTCCAAATCCGTTCCTTGGAACCCGCCTTGCCCTGGGAGGTCCTCGAAGTTTGCAGTCTGCTTCTCGGCAGGCTAGCACCCAGCATGCTTCTAGCTTCAAGCCGGATTTCAGTCTAGGGGTTGGAGCCCCTAGAGGGAAGCGTGGGTCTAGGAGGCGGCATCCTCCTAAGCTGTCAAGTGTCTCAGCCGACTCCAGGCTCACTCCTGTGTCAGTGGTCCTGACTGACTCCAGACCTGCTCCTGTGTCGGGGGTTCGGTCAACTACTGTTCCGTGTCTCCTGTCAGCGGTCCTGCCGACTTCTGTTCCACGTGTCCTGTCGGCGGGCCGACCGATTCCTGCTCCAAGGATCCTGTCGGGGGTCCGGTCGACCCCTGTTCCAAGTATCCTGTCGGGGGTCCGGTCGACCCCTGTTCCAAGTATCCTGTCGGGGGTCCGGTCGACCCCTGTTCCAAGTATCCTGTCGGGGGTCCGGTCGACCCCTGCTCCGGTTGGGCCGCAACAACCTGCTGCTCCGGTTGGGCCGCAACCACCTGCTGTTCCGGTTGGGCCGCAACCACCTGCTGTTCCGGTTGGGCCGCAACCACCTCCTGTTCCGGCTGGGTCGCAACCACCTGCTGTTCCGGTTGGGCCGCAACCACCTTCTGTTTCGGTTGGGTTGCAACCACTTTCTGCTCCGGTTGGGCCGCAACCACCTGCTGTTCCGGTTGGGTCGCAACCATCACCTTCTGTTCCGGTTGGGTCGCAACCATCACCTTCTGTTCCGGTTGGGTCGCAACCATCACCTTCTGTTCCGGTTGGGTCGCAACCATTACCTGCGGTTCTGGTTGGGCCGCAACCGCCTTCTGTTCCGGCTGGGTCGCCGTCGCCACCGCAGCCGCCTTCTGTTCCGGCTAGGTCGCCGTCGCCACCTTCTGTTCCGGCTGGGTCGCCTTCGCCACCGCGGCCACCTTCTGTTCCGGCTGGGTCGCCGTCGCCACCGCAGCCACCTTCTGTTCAGGCTGTGTCGCCGCAGCCACCGCAGCCACCGCAGCCACCGCAGCCACCTTCTGTTCCGGCTGGGTCGCCGTCGCCACCGCAGCCGCCTTCTGTTCCGGCTGGGTCGCCGTCGCCACCGCAGCCGCCTTCTGTTCCGGCTGGGTCGCCGTCGCCACCGCAGCCACCTTCTGTTCCAGCTGGGTCGCCGTCGCCACCGCAGCCACCTTCTGTTCAGGCTGTGTCGCCGCCACCACCGCGGCCATCACCTGTTCCGGCTGGGTCGCCGCCGTCGCCTCAGCCATCGCCTGTTCCACCTGGGTTTCAGTCACGCCCGGTTCCGCCTGGGATTCAGCCACAATCTGTCCCTGCTCTGTCCCCGAGCCGTCCGCTCGAGATTCCCGGCTCTGTCCCTGCTCTGCCCCGGGCCGTCCGCCAAAGTTTCCCGGCTCTGTCCCTGCTCTGCCCCCGGGGCCGTCCGCCCGAGTTTCCCGGCTCTGTCCCTGCTCTGCCCCTGGGCCGTCCGACCGAGTTTCCCGGCTCTGCCCCCGGGCCGCCCGCCCAAGTTTCATGACTCTGCCCTGCCCTGGGGCCGTCCGCCTGAGGTCCTCTGTGCCCTCTTGTCCCGGAGTCCCTCCTCCGGACCCCCTCCACCCACCCTGTTCTGTTTTTTTTGGAACGTCTGGGATCCGTCCCTTGAGGGGGGGGTTCTGTCATGGTCTGCATAGAGTGTTTCCTGTTTTATTTTGAAATTCAATCCTCCTGTGTCATGTCTAGTTTTGCTTCCTGCCTTTGTTTGTTTTCCCGCATTTTTGTGATTGTTTGCCCCGCCCTGATTAGTTCCACCTGTGTGTAATCTCCTGGTGTATTTAAGCCTGTGTGTTCCCCTCTCTCTTTGTCGGTTCGTCGTCGTTATTTCCCTGTGTTGCGTGTCGTTTTCCCATGTGTTGCATGTCTTCTGATAGAGTTCATCTCATGTTCATTTTTGCATTTTTCAAGTTTATTTCTGTTTGGAGACTTTTGGAACCTGCATGCCGGACTAGCTGCTTTTTGTTTTCCCAGTGAGTAATTAAAAATCATTTAACTCTGCCTGCTGCCATCTCCTCCTCCTCTCTCTGCATTTGCGTCCACACCTGAAAACCTCGGACCCTGACACCCAACACTATTTTACAATGATTCACAATTAACCAAAAGCTCCTTTAATTGGCGCTTACAATCTAAATGGCTACAAGATTCTGATTTCATAAAACTTGTTTAGCATTTAGGATTGTTGGACAAAATTACTTAGTTAGATTTAGGAAAAACAACATTGTTGGGCTTATAATTACGACATTTTTACAGTGAAAATGAGACTGGACATTATGAACACGGGACACGAATGAACAGCTAATTGTAAAGTGAAACGTAAGGCACAGGACATGAACAGCGGCCTCCAGGATGAAAGCGTTGTGTTATTGGACCCATCCACCTCCCCTCCCAACCGCCCGTGTGTCTTTTTTGCTCTTTATAATACGTCACCTCAGCACTTTCCCTGAGCGTTAACTGTTGCTGTGAATGGGGTTACATTGTAGTTAATGGAAAGCTCAGTGTGTCTCCTACCGATGTTCAAGGATGCCTTGTGCAGTGGTATCGAACGCCAACGACCGTGACAAGGCGTCTGTATTTGACACTCTGGGAATGAGAACAGGCTGGGTTAAGTATGTTACTTTATAACTTGGTTAGGTTTACGAAATCATGAAGATCACGGTTTGGGTTAAAATAAGTACATTTGTTACGTAACTTAAGTACGTAATATACGTGATGTAAGTTAACTTACGTACCTAAGTAAGTTAAAATAAGTCGTTGACTTTTGGTATCACACGGGAGACCAACAGTGGTCTTATGGGTGAAAGTCCTGTGTTTTTTTAAACCTGACTTCCTCCTTTGCTCCCGCATTAACAACGGCCTCGAAGAGTTTGAAACGTAAGGCCACTGACCAAGCTGCCGTATTTGAAAATTTGGGAGTGAAACGCGCTCTCCCTCTAAACACCAAATCTGGAATATGATCAAATCTAACATTAGACAACAAAAGTTGAGAGAAGTTGAATAAAGTTGACTGAAATAAAAACATCAAAGTTAATTGGCCGTGTAGAGATGAAGGCTCTCAGGGTTGCGAGTGTCTATACGGCACCAAGATGGCCAGAAACACTCCATATTGGAGAACCAGGCGGCTCAGTCATCTTATAAGAAGTGACTGGCAGTTCACCTCTGGTCTCTTTGGAGGAGGCTCACGTCAATAGAGGTAAACCTGACACACACAGTCTCACAGTTGTTTTCCATTGTTCACTGAAGACTGATTGATGTTTTGTTGAGAAAGAAAACACTGAAATGTAAATCTTGATGAACTAGATTAACTGTAATTTGTCAAAGGTTTTACTGCCATAATTAATATCTTAAAGGATACAAATGAAGAGTCATTAATGCATTAGAATAAATTGTGTATAAAAGATACAAAATAGACCAAATGAAACATGAATCTGTGATTAAATTAATATATTTTTTTTTCTGGTTGACAATATAACTTTGTTCAGTCTCATCAGGGATGCTGTGCACGTATCCAAGCCGTTTAGGAAATGAGTGAAATCCTCAGACTGACCTTTGAGTGTTTTGGGGTTTTTACTTTCTGAGAAAACAGGCACAGCATCCTGATCTGCATCCACAACCAACTGTAGTTTTCTTTCAATATTTTAAAGGTCAAGTGCAGTGAAATGTTGTTCTGGAACCAGAATACTGCAGACAACACTCTGGTTTTAAGATACACTGTTAGGCTTTCATAACAGTGCTTGTTGTAATTGGATGTGCCAAAATTTTCTTCAGCTAAAAAAAGACAAAACTGAGGTCGTAGTTTTTGGAGCCAAAGAGGAAAGATAAAGGTTAGTGCTCACCTACAATCTGTAATGTTAAAAAGCACGGACCAAGCCAGAAATCTTAGTGTAGTCATGGACTCTGACCTGAGTTTTAACAGCCATATTAAGACAATTACAAAGACAGCCTACTATCACCTGAAGAATTTAGCAAGAATTAAGGGACTGATGTCTCAGCAGGATTTGGAAAAACTAGTCCATGCATTTATCTTCAGCCGACTTGACTACTGTAACGGCGTCTTTACTGGTCTTCCTAAAAAATCGATCAGACAGCTGCAGCTGATTCAGAACGCTGCTGCTAGAGTCCTCACTAAGACCAAGAACGTGGATCATTCACTCCAGTTCTGAGGTCTCTACACTGGCTCCCTATCTCTCAGAGAATTGATTCAAAAATACTCCTGCTGGTTTACAAAGCACTAAATGGTTTAGGGCCAAAATACATTTCTGATCTTCTGCTATGTTCTGAACCATCCAGACCTCTCAGGTCATCTGGATCAGGTCTGCTTAGTGTCCCCAGAGTCGGAACTTAACATGCAGAAGCAGCGTTCAGTTTTTATGCACCAAATATTTGGAACAAGCTCACAGAAAACTGCAGGACGGCTCTAACTCTAAGTTCTTTTCAATCAAAGCTTAAAACTCTCCTGTTTGCTGCTGCCTTTAATTAAACCAAATAATTATATTATACTGCACTATCACTTTTACTCTTTTGTGTTATACTCTATTTTAGCTTCTATCCTAGCTTTTATTTTTAGCTTGTTTTTATTTTCTAATCTTTAACGTTTTTATGTTTTTATGACTGTTTTAATTATGTCTTAATGTTCTTTTGCCATTTGTCGCAATGTTCTTGAATGTTTGTGTAAAGCTCTTTGAATTGCCCTGTTGCTGAAATGTGCTATACAAATAAAGCTGCCTTGCCTTGTTGAAGGCGTACAAATATTGTATTCTTTTTTTTTACATGAGCATTGGGGTCATGAGAAAATCAGTGATAAGTGAAAGTGAACAATGTCAGAGAGAAATAGGCTGATGCTTTTTCTCTCTAAATCCTAGAGTGAGGATGTTAAAATCAGATTTTATTTCACCGGGTCGGATTCTACGCAAAATCCGACAAAGTCATGCAGGTTCACCAGAAACTCCTTCAGCTCAGATTCAAGCGGGGCCTTTGGCAGTGACCAGCCCACCGCGGACAAACTCCGAACTGGCTTCACTGCTGCATTCGACCTGCAGTAGGAAGTGGAGAGCTCCGCACCCGGCATCTGTTTGACTTGTCAAACCTGAGTTACTAAAAATGCAAAATATTTAGAAGATACTTCATATTCATGTAATTTTGTTGTTTCCTTGTTGCTTTCTATTTTAAAGCTGCACTTGTTCACCAGCTTATGAATTAGTAACAACATCACATCACACAGTGTGATAACTGCTGCAGTGTAGGCTGAATTCTCTGTCTATGATCCTCTGCAGGATCATCCCCCTGCAGCATGGACAACAAAACTTTCAACATGGATGTTCTGCTCCTGGAGGGGTTAAAGGTCAACCCCCAGTCCTCTGTTCCAGCCTTCATCCTCCTCCTCCTCATCTACATCTTCATCATGGTGTCCAACATTGGCCTGGCCGTTCTGATCTTCATGGAGAGGAGCCTCCACCAGCCCATGTACCTGCTCTTCTGCAACATGAGTATTAATGATGTGTTCGGGGCGACGACCATCATCCCTCGCTTGTTAAGTGACAATTTTATTCCGATCACAGAGCGGTACATTCATTATAATGAGTGTGTCATTCAGGCTTTTTGTGCTCACTATCATTTAGGCATCTCTTACACTGTGCTCATGATCATGGCCTTCGATCGCTACGTAGCCATCTGTAACCCTCTGCGATACGCCACCATCATGACCAATGGGATGGTGGTGAAGCTGTCGGTGTTGGCCTGGGGGGTAGCTTTATTGATGGTAATGATCCTCGTGGGCCTCAGCGTCCGCCTGTCACGCTGCAGGTGGACTATAGCCAACCCGTTCTGCGACAACGCCTCCTTGTTCAAGCTGTCCTGTGAAAGTGTCCTCATCAACCACATCTACGGCCTCGGCTACACGGTGGTCCTGAAGGTCTCCTCCATCGGCAGCGTAACTCTCACCTACCTGAAGATCGCCATAGTGTGTTTGAAAAGTAAGAACAAGGCGTCAAACAGCCGGGCGCTGCAGACCTGTGCCACTCATCTGGTTGTGTATGTCATCATGTTTGTGTCAGGCAGCATCATGGTCATCCTCCATCGTTTCCCTCACTTATCAGAACACAGGAAGTTAGCGTCCATCTTGTTACACGTGGTTCCTCCAGCCATGAACCCTATTATCTACGGACTGCAAATCAAAGCCATCAGACAAAAAATGTTCTTAAGGAAAATGACCAGGAATACATGAGGTGAAATGACTCAATACTGAATAGGTAAATAATTGTTAATAAAATTGTTGCACTTACTGAAATGTTCAGTTGTAGTAAAAATCACATTTTCTCTCTGTCTCGCTGTCATGCTGAAGTCTTACTTTTCAAATGTATTTCACTTCTCTATACAGTCGGATTCGAACAAACCTGAATTACATTTTTTTATTAGATTTAGCTGTGTCGGGCGTAGTTATTGCTGTGAACTAGGCCCATGTCTCTCGTGAGCTCCTGGCGATAGTCGATTACATTTCTGTTCACTATGCTTTAAGAGTACTGAAACAAATATCAATCGTCTTTAATAACTGCAGTGTACATCATCGTTAATATGTCGTCAATAAAGGCAAAAAACGCCACTACAATGAACTCTTTACCAGTCAAGGAGGATGACGGGTTGGATGCTAGCCTTAATGCTAACCTCCAGGCTGAAGTGGCGGTCGGGGAAACGGTTTATAACTTCGATGTTATTCAGAAGCTTGAGTCCCGAATGCAATCCAAGATGTTAAGAGAGATGTACGAGACTTTTCTGGTCGCATGGATGAGGCAGAGGATACAGTTAACACAGAGAAGGGCAAGAATGAAGCGCCGGTTAAACAAGTGGCTCTCCTGACATAAAAGGTCAACGAGTTTGAAAACCGCTAATGAAGGTCTGACCTTAGGCTGGTTAACTTACTTGAATAAGTGGAAAAGTTCGACGCAATAGCTTTACGTGAGAAGTGGCTGCCTGAAGCGCTGGGACCTGCAACATTTCCTGCACCACCTGTCATCGAAATAGCACACAGGCTCCTCGAACGGGCACAGCCAAGCTTTGTCTGATGATTGATGGACAAACACGTGAATTTGATGCCCAAGCAGTTTGTGCAGGGCATACAACAACAACGCACAAAAGACGCATAGAGGAGCTAAACTTGGAACTATTGAGATTCTCGCTATTCTCTAGGGCAATTTAAGAAGTCTCATTTTAGGTCTGTTCTAAAGAGTCATGTTTTCAAAGTTCAAGGTTCTTTATTTGTCATATGTGTTGGGGACACAGATAGGAGCTGGTCTAGTTATTAGACAATATTAAAGAAAATTATCAATATTAATAAAATTAATATTACTTAATTATCAATATATATTAATAGTAACAGGGCACCAAATTACATTGGTACATAAGCTCAAAAGACATTAAAATGGTTATCAAAAGTAAATAATAATTATCAAAATAATTATTAATTATAATAAATAATATGATTTAATGTGTATTAAATCATCCTCGGGGCACCACTCTTTGAAACAAAGAGAAAACGATAGCAAATTAATGTAGTCTCATAGCTAAGTCTCATTAAATATACTAAACTATCAATTTAGAACTTTGATTAATAATTAAATCAATAAATATATTCTTGACACAGCAGTGGTTGGCATTATTCACTCTCGTACAACATTAAACAGACCAGCATGTATGATCCACAAATATTTATTTACAAGATAATAAAGGTTAAAACACAATATTAATCTAACTAAATAACTAAACTAAACAAACCAAACACAGTGTGTGAGCATGTGTGTGTGTGTGTGTGTGCGTGTGTGTGTGTGTGTGTGAGAGAGAGAGAGAGGGAGAGAGAGAGAGAGACAAAGACAAGATGGCTACTTGTCTTTGATGTCTGCATGGCCTACAAAACAAAATGGCGAGCACTGTAAAACTACAAAGATGGCCGGATCAAAGATGGCCGCCAAGGTATCACCACATGGTCTCTTTGTCCTTTGGAGCACATGGGCTCAGGGAGAACAAAGAGGTGTGATGTGGGGGTTGGGGTTATCTGAATGTGTATGTTTGTGTTTAAAACCAATTCACAGTTTATGTAAGTGATCTTAATGTGTGTCAGATAATGCAGTACGTTAGAAAAGATGGTTAGTTTGCATGCAAGACCCCATGTCTGTGTGGAGCATAAACTAAACACATCAGATGTGGCAACGTTGGGGAATCGGCTCGTGGCTCTGCTTCAACTGTGCGAGAGCCTGTGGATGGCCGACCTAAATTTCTGACATGTCAGAAATTCATCCTTGTTCCCCCTGTATACTACACGGCAAACGACGTCCGACGGAAGTGAAATTCGGTCTGACTCTAAATTGAGTCTCGCGACTCAAAATTTGGGTCAAAATGGGCTAAAATTGTACAGTGTATGCCCAGCCTAAAGATAGGGTTGACGATGTTGGAGAGCTAGCATAATTTGAATGTAGCATCGCCTCATGAGCTCCGTCTAAACCCCCCCCCCCCTCCCCTCGGGGCTCCTTCCAAGGCAACGCCCCCCACACACATGCATGAGCACCACCGCATCGTAACTACTTCACAGCCACAGAGCGGAGAGAGGACCTCAACTCAACAACGCTACCTCATGACAAGTAACCTGTGCAGTGCTGCTGCAGGGCTGAGTTTTCTCTTCCACTCTCCAGGAAAAGTGCAGCGGCGACGCGCTTTGACTTCAGGCTGGTGCACGCCAATGGTAGAGTACGAGCAGGGAGGCAGGGAGGCATCTGATTGGTTCTTTCCAAGCGGACCACGAGGCAGTAAGTGGTAGATGTTTTTACAGGATTACAGCAGCTACAGATGACGGCTCTTTTCAGGTCCTTTTTCAGAGCTCATCAGTAATGGATCGCTGTCGGGGTGTAAAGACCATTTCAACCAATATAACAAATAGTGCATACTGGAGAACAAATATCCTGACTACAAATAATATCACAACATTCAAACTCAATGAATTACATTAAACCAAATCAATACATGTACATTCACCGAAGTTAAAGTTGAACAGTCTTGCTCAGCCGTGTGCAATTGCTAATGCTAAATATGCCCAGTACATTACCAAACCACGGAGGAAAAGGGTTGTAATTCCAAGGAGGGATTGGAGAAAGCCGACTGGAGAAGGTTGTAGCAAGAACCTTGTGCTGTCCCAGGCACAAACTATCTTGTTTCTTTAATCGCTGGAGCAGAGAAACAAAATTCCTCTGCCAAGAAGAGGATTTAACAATTTACACCTATAGTGACTGAATAAGCATCTGGTTTTTCTCCAAAAGGGACGTGAACTCTTTTTTTACGGACATCAAGTGTCAATTCGGACACTTAAATGGCCACAAGGATTTTCTTTTAAAAGATAAGGATACTTTATTACGATGGGAAGAATTTCTCTACAGACTGAATCAACAAAAAGTGTTAACTCCTTTCATTCCAAACAGGATCTTTGTTAACTTCAAAGTGACCCGTTTGGTCAAACACCCCCACACACACACTCCCCCTTTCACACCTTACATTCCACCAATGGTTTATATCCCTGACCTTTTGACGACGCAGAGGTTCAGTGGACTGTGGTGGAGCAACATTGCCACCTAGCGGTCATGGGAAATCATGACAGGAACTGGTCGCATTTAAAAAAATGTTATTATACATTTTAATGTTACTGTTTTAAGAATAGTATTGTTATTGTTGAATGCTGTGTCGTATTGTTATCAATGATATTGCTTAACATCTGTTTTTCCTCCTTATCGAATGGTGACAGGATATACTGGGTATTATGTCTGAGATAAGTTATTGATAATAATTGCCTAAGTATTGACAAACCATCTTATAATGTTTAAATATTTAGTCAGAATGTTTTTGGTGACACAGTCGGTGATATACAAGTTAAATGTAACAATAATTCTGAGACAATAGTGGTTGAGAGGATGTCCGATATTTGCGCGTGTAAAAGTTTAACTGTAAAGAATCGATCCGAGAGAGAGAACGAGCCCCTCCCCTCCAAAGTTGAGATACAAAAGGAAAGACTCGTTTTTCTCCGGCAGAAAGAAAGAGAAAGAAAGAAATTTGGAAACTTGAGAATTTGAATTTGACTTCGCTTGTTCGTCTTCTTACGCTGTTTTCTCAGTCAAGTAACATTTAAACGTCAGCATTTTTAAAGATCTTTTGTTTATCTTGCGTGACTTAAGTTTAGAGTTGTCCGGCCGGCAATTCAAACTTCATCCGTGAAATAGATGAATTTTTGAGACCTTCAGAAGAGAATCCGACTCCAGCTTTTTGTCCTTTTCCAACGAGCCATCAGCCAACCAACTTTCGTTATCCTGACGAGAAAGTTGCAGAAAGTTGAACGCCGTGCAGTTCGTATCCCCGGGCCAGCTCCAAAGCGTCTCCTCAAACTCCATCCAAAGGGTTGGTGAAATCCAAACTGCGTGTGAGGGAACTGATTTCTGGACCCACCGGAACCGACTGCTGCGCTAAGTAAGAACTTTCCTTGGCTGGCGTTGATCAAGAGCTGTTGTCAGACAATCTGTTTGAGGTTATTAATCTCCAAATTACTAGTTATTCCGTTCATAGTACTTAGGTAAACGATTTAGTTTCATCCCTCTCTCCTCACTATTCTCCAAGAGATTTATCATATTGAACTTCATTTCATTTACTCATTCAATTGTTTTGTTATTCATATGTATTCATCACTTCATTTATTCACTCATCACGATTTTTAGTAAATAAATGTTTCACTTTATCACTATAAATCGTTGTCTGTCTGAATTTCAAAGTAGAAATTAGGTCAATAAATCCAGAATTTACACTTCAAACTTGGGATTGATTAATGATCAACACTTACTTAAAATAGTTTCCTCTTTTCCTATAAAAATTGGTGGTGCCCCGAATCAGATATTTCTTTAATATTACGAGTGCAAATACTTAATTACGTGTAGATTGGTTAACGCTACAAGGTTGTGGTTCCAGGGTTGAAGTTGTTGTCCTTGCTGGGCTCAAATCCAGTTGTGCAGTTGGAGGGAAACTGGTCCACTCCTGTTTCTGCAGCTTGGTGGCTTGGTGCTAACTTCCTTGGTTGGTTGAAGTTAGTTGGTCAAAGGCCGGCACTCGCGTCTTCTGCCTTAGAAGTTCCTTAGGTTTCTATGTCTGTCTGCGAACAAGACATAGATCACAGCAGAGCTGCTTCTTCATGCAGTCTCTGGCTGGAGAGCTTAGGTGAGAAGAGCCGCAGCTGACCTCCTGCGGGGCAGGGGTGTTGAAAGGCCAGGAACAAGAGAGAAAAGAAAATGAAAAGAAGTAGACCTTCCTATTTATCCCGCCTAAAATTCACATGTACTTGTGAATGAGTCATCATGTTACAGTAGCCAATGGAAATGGTTACTGAGTCCATGGGTGGAGCTACTCAATGAGTGACCCAAAGGAATCCTGGGAAGTGCAGTTCATGTCTTTGCCACCATCTTGGATGGTCAGGTCCCAACATCCCCCTTTTTTGGTCTTAAGATGTCCATCATCCTTAAGAGCAAGCTAGAGGTTGAACAGTTCACAGGTCCTTGGAAACAACCTTGGGGTTGTTCAGTTCCACTCCTGGGGACAACTCGAAAGTCATTAAATCCATGATTGGAAAAGGTTCATTCAACAGTTCATTCAAATTTGGTAACGTCTGGGCAGTTCAATAACCAACTGGGCATTGGTTAAAACTATTTATCTTGGCTAAGCAAGAACAGTCCCTAAGTTACAAATACAACCAGATAAAAAACAACAATAGTACTGTATAAAATACATAACTAGTGTTTCCCTGTTATTTATAAGGTTAGTGAAGAACAGGAATGTTAGAGATAAAGAGGTGTTAAGGTGAGATGCAGTGTTACCTAAAAATATGAGAACAGGTGTATGACGGGTTCAGTGATGCCATAATGGTGTCCTAAGCTAGTGTTTTGCACTAGTGATCTCTAAACAAGATACTACCAAGGAGTTGGTCCAAGTGTACTTGTAAAGTTGGACAGTGGTGTCTGAGTCCTATCAGAATTTAGGGTTTGCTGTTGCTAACAAACTCAAATTTGCCCTAGTAACTGCAAAAGAAGAAAGGAAAATTAAGGCACCGTGATCTAGCATCCGTCTCACTGTTAGCTTTGTGTTAGCTAGTACCGTGGGAAGATAACTCTGGAGCTCTTGTGCTTGACTCGTGGCTCAGGGCTGTAACGCTCCAGGTAGCCAGAGGCAGAGAGGCACTCAGAATAGCTATCACTGTCTGCTAGTTTGTGTCCATGTTCTGAACCGTGGTCAGAGCCTGAACTGTGGTTAGAGATGCTGTAGTCATCATCAGACCGGTCACGCCAATTCTGGGACAGAATTTCAGAGTATGGCTTTCTCACACTTCTGTTGTGTGAATGCCTATCTCTACGCAACTGGGGGACATGGCGGTTACGCTCAGTGTCCTTATGCAGCCTTTTGTGACCCCCCTTCGACCTGTTGTGAAGGTGGTCTTTTGAGGTGGCAGATCTGCTTAACACGTCAGTGTTTGAGTTGGTGGGCTCAGTTGGTTTGCCCCCCCTTTTGGAAATGACCAGAGTTTCCCAAGCTATCTGTGTCATCTTCCTTATCTCAAGCAGTGAGGGGTTACCCTGACGCGTCCTGAGTACCACACGGGTGCGAACACATGGGTGCAGGTTCTGCAAAAACAAGGACTTGAAGATGGGTTTTTCTTCTAAGCCTGGTGCATTCTTACCTTGGAAGTATGCATGCCTCAAACGTCTGTAGTAATCCCTAGGATTCTCACTACATGAATGTTTAATTTGGAGGGCTGCAAACATCGCTAAGGTCACGTCAGCAGTAGAAGAGAATTCTTCTATCAGTGCATGACGGAGCTCACTGTAGTCATTTCTGACACTGGGAGGCTGTGACTGTATAAACTTGTGCACAGCTTTAGAGCTGGTTTTCCACACAAGTTTCACTTTCTCCCTTTGGGTTGCGTGTGTTAAATCAATTAGATTATGATCTAATTCTCTAAAGTAGTCATCAATGTGATGATCACAGTTGTCTGGATCAAAACATTCAATGTCTTTAGCTATGAGTTCAAGCACTTCATAGCGGGGACTCTGTGGGGTCCTTTCTGGTGAAGGTGAGACTAAATTAGCATTACAATGCACTTGTGCATCACATGCTAAAGTTCTCTCTGGCTGAGAAGCAGAGGCTGAACAGCTGTCATCACTCTTGTGACAGAGTGGAAAGGAGGCTGAACAGGCTGAACCTTTGGAGGAAGGAGCACAGGTGAAAATGTCATGTCTCAGTAGCTGAGAAGAACATGGAGCAGAATATCTTCTTGAAGATAAACTACATGTATCTTCACTGTCAGTATCAGAAAAATGGGAAGTCAGGTAGCTGTTAGCACTGTCTCTCAGTGGAGCTGAATTCATTCCCAAGGATTTTGAGTCAGTTGGAAATCTCTCACTTCTGAGTGGAGAGGGGGTTAACCTCTCATCAAGTGAGGAGTGTGAATCTGATTAACCAGAATCACAATGGCTGACAGATTGTGGTGGGGTGAGATGTTCTAATTTAAGCCCTAACAATTGCTCTTTGTGTGAGCAAAGATCTGACTCTGCTGAATGCAGGTCTTCCAAGTAACGCATCATCTTTTTGTTTGCTGTCTGAACTTCATGGAGGAGACAAGCATTTTGCGTTCTTAGGGAATCTACCTCCTTCTCCAGGACTGCTTTGCTCTGAATGGCAAGACTGGTTTGCCTGTGAAAAATCAGCAGCAAACATTTAAACAATGAATCTTTGGATGCGGTCTGCGCATCACACCTGTCTGTGAGTAGCGATTCCATTTCTTTCCTGCACTCACTGAAACTCAACCTGCTGATGAGTTCAGGGCAGCCAGGGTTTAGGCTCTGTGCTACGGAGGAAATAAAAAGCTCTACACAGGGGTTCTCCATTGTTATGCCTGGAATGGAGGGTAAATCTAAACAAGGTGTCTAGTACAAAGAAAAATAATGTTGTGGCTATGGTGTTGCTTTGGCATACACCTTGTAGTGTAGCAGTAGGTACACTAGCCTAACAACAAATACACTGGCCTACTCTATGGGGGGTAGCTTCCTGTGGAGGGGGGCAGCTACAACACCAACTAGTGACTCTAGTGGGCATAAAACAAAAGGGGCCAGTAAAGTAAACACAGGTTTACAAAACAAGTTTGCTTACACACAACATGCACTAACTGAGATGCAGGGCAGTAACAGTTGTGATGATGTCTCTTAAAGGTGACTCAAACTGGAACGTGTGAAAGTAACAGCTAGGTGCAAACTTATATCACAGGGCTGGTAGCACACTGTGGCTCTTATCAGGCTCAATTTAACTCAGTCAGTCTGAAATGCATGGCAGTGACAGCCAGGTACAAGCTCTCTATGTTACACAAGGCCGGTGGCACGCTGTGTCATTAAAGGAACACTTAGATTAACAGCAAATTATGACAGCTTGACTAGATTGCATTGAATACGTGGTATTCAAATGCTGAACCAAAATTCTTCCAAGTTCTACAGAGTAGGTTAACTTGAATTAGCAGCAAAAGCAAGTTCTTAAAATTAACACTATGAAGGCTTAAAGTGTTAATCATCAAAATCTCTCAAATTACAATTCTAACCACAATGTACTTGTTTAAAAGTACAGATGGACGTCTACTCCTGTGGAAGACTAGTGGTGTAGAATGTCAACACTTTTGGTTTGTTTAGAAGTGGAATATGAAATTTTCGGTTTTGACCAAAAATTATGCTGAAAATTAATATTGCACAATTATGAATAATTTGCCAACAATACTATGCCTCACACGGGGCACCATAATGTTGGGGACGCAGATAGGAGCTGGTCTAGTTATTAGACAATATTAAAGAAAATTATCAATATTAATAAAATTAATATTACTTAATTATCAATATATATTAATAATAACAGGGCACCAAATTACATTGGTACATAAGCTCAAAAGACATTAAAATGGCTATCAAAAGTAAATAATAATTATCAAAATAATTATTAATTATAATAAATAATATGATTTAATGTGTATTAAATCATCCTCGGGGCACCACTCTTTGAAACAAAGAGAAAACGATAGCAAATTAATGTAGTCTCATAGCTAAGTCTCATTAAATATACTAAACTATCAATTTAGAACTTTGATTAATAATTAAATTAATAAATATAACCAAAAATCACTATATCAATAGATAGTAAAGGTTGAAGGATTTTGGAGTTCGTGACACAGCAGCGGTTGACATTATTCACTCTCGTACAACATTAAACAGACCAGCATGTATGATCCACAAATATTTATTTACAAGATAATAAAGGTTAAAACACAATATTAATCTAACTAAATAACTAAACTAAACAAACCAAACACAGTGTGTGAGCATGTGTGTGTGTGTGTGTGTGTGTGTGTGTGTGTGTGCGTGTGAGAGAGAGAGAGAGGGAGAGAGAGAGAGAGACTAAGACAAGATGGCTACTTGTCTTTGATGTCTGCATGGCCTACAAAACAAAATGGCGAGCACTGTAAAACTACAAAGATGGCCGGATCAAAGATGGCCGCCAGGGTATCACCACATGGTCTCTATGTCCTTTGGAGCACATGGGCTCAGGGAGAACAAAGAGGTGTGATGTGGGGGTTGGGGTTATCTGAATGTGTATGTTTGTGTTTAAAACCAATTCACAGTTTATGTAAGTGATCTTAATGTGTGTCAGATAATGCAGTACGTTCGAAAAGATGGTTAGTTTGCATGCAAGACCCTATGTCTGTGTGGAGCATAAACTAAACACATCAGATGTGGCAAAGCCAGCTACTCAAATATCCTGACTACAAATAATATCACAACATTCAAACTCAATGAATTACATTAAACCAAATCAATACATGTACATTCACCGAAGTTAAAGTTGAACAGTCTTGCTCAACCATGTGCAATTGCTAATGCTAAATATGCCCAGTACATTACCAAACCACGGAGGAAAAGGGTTGTAATTCCAAGGAGGGATTGGAGAAAGCCGACTGGAGAAGGTTGTGGTTCCAGGGTTGAAGTTGTTGTCCTTGCTGGGCTCAAATCCAGTTGTGCAGTTGGAGGGAAACTGGTCCAGTCCTGTTTTTGCAGCTTGGTGGCTTGGTGCTAACTTCCTTGGTTGGTTGAAGTTAGTTGGTCAAAGGCAGGCACTCGCGTCTTCTGCCTTAGAAGTTCCTTGGGTTTCTATGTCTGTCTGCGAACAAGACGTAGATCACAGCAGAGCTGCTTCTTCATGCAGTCTCTGGCTGGAGAGCTTAGGTGAGAAGAGCCGCAGCTGACCTTCTGCGGGTCAGGGGTGTTGAAAGGCCAGGAACAAGAGAGCAAAGAAAATGAAAAGAAGGAGACCTTCCTATTTATCCCGCCTAGAATTCACATGTACTTGTGAATGAGTCATCATGTTACAGTAGCCAATGGAAATGGTTACTGAGTCCATGGGTGGAGCTACTCAATGGGTGACCCAAAGGAATCCTGGGAAGTGCAGTTCATGTCTTTGCCACCATCTTGGATGGTCAGGTCCCAACATATGTCAATTCCAGCAAAGCAGTCATTGGCAATGAAAATCTTTGGTCTTAGGTTCCTTCAACAATGCTCATAAAATATGTATATATAAACAAGTGGAAATCACACAAGAAAATGTAAAAGCAAAATGAGAATATAAGGCATAAAATAGTGCAGTTAAATTAAATATAAATATAAGAAAATATTAAATAGTAATGTTAATGTAAATTTGTAATTTTGTTGACGTCAGTATTTTAGATGGAAAAACTGAATGTAAACAGGATGTAGTATGTATATGCATGGTGAGAAGTAATATATGTACAAAGAGGTGTAAACAGGAATGTAGTATATAATAAAGAGAAGTACTAAAAGTATATATACAGAGGTGTAAACAGGAATGTAGTATGTATAGAGATGTAATAAATATGTATCTACAGTATACACAGAGGTGTAACAGTTTGTAAAACAGTAAAGTGACAATGGTAAAGTGACAAGTGATGAGCTCAAGAGTTCAGTGGTCTCATGGCCTGCGGGATGAAGCTGTCCCTGAGCCTCGGACCGGATACTGCGGTACCGGATACTGTGGTACTAGATGCTGCGGTAGACAGTTTGTGGCTGGGGTGGTTGGGGTCTGTAATAATCCTGTTGGCCTACTTCCTACACTGCTGATCGTAGAGGTCCTCCATGGATGGAAGCTCCGTCCTGATGATGTGCTGTGCAGTTTTCACCACCCTCTGTAGAGCAACAGGGGGGTGCCACTGCCATACCAGGCGGTGATGTTGCCGGTCAGCAGACTCCTGATGGTTCACCTGTAGAAGTTGCAGAGTATCCTGAGTCCATAGGTACATCCCAATTCTCTTAATTGCATCCACGTTTCCCTCACTTGCGTCTTTTCCTTGCGTCTTAGTCCCTCCCACCAAGGAAACATGGAGAGACGCAAGGAAACCATGTGAGGAGAGAGGAAACAAGGAAATATGTTTTAAGAGATATGAGACGTCCTTTCCTCTGAAGCGTCACGTGAAGCGATGTCCGTTTCTGATGACAGCAGTTTACTTTACTCCTCGCTCCTCCGTGCAGAAATAAGCGCTTTGGGACGGTGTTCAAGATGGCGCACCAGAACAACTTCTGGTTCAAGCGAGCAGCGAGGAAACGACAAATAAGAGACTTGGTATGTATCCCATGTTAAACCTCCTCAGCCTGCAGAGGAAGAAGAGTCGCTGCCTTGCCGTCTTGGTGATGGTGTCTATGTGATGAGTCCAGGTCAGGTCCTCACTGATGTGAACCCTGAGGAACCTGTAGCTGCTGACTCTCTAGATCCCGTTGATGGAGATGGGGGCGTGCCCCTCTCCCCGTTTCTTCCTGTAATCTACAATCAGCTCCTTTGTTTTGCTGATGTTGAAATGGAGGTTGTTGTCCTGGCACAAAGATGTAGGACGTCTCATTGCCGTCTGTGATAAGGTCGATGACGGTCGTGTCGTCAGCAAATTTAATGATGGTGTTGGAGCTGTGTGTGGCCACGCAGTCGTGCGTGAACAGGGAGTTTCGGAGAAGGCTGAGCATGCAGCCCTGAGGGGCGCCGGTGTTGAGAGTCAGTGTGGAGGATGTGGTGGTGCCTATCTACACAGCCTGGGGTCTGCCCGTCAGGAAGCTCAGGATCCAATCACAGAGGGCAGTGTTCAGTCCCAGGTCTCTGAGCTTGATGACGAGCTTGGAGGGCACAGTGGTGTTGAATGCTGAAATAGCATAACGGGCTGGATGCTAGCAGGCCGAGGGGCAGAGTGGAAGCTAGCGGGCGAAATACTAGAAGGCTGAGGGGCAGAGTGGAAGCTAGCGGGCTGGATGCTGGCTGGATGCTAGCAGGCCGAGAGGCAGACTGACTGGAGCCAACAGGATGGGCACTGGAACGACCTGGTATGGTGGAAACAAAGAAACTTTGGGTTTCTTGTCATGAAGCCAGAGAGTCTTGTTGGAGCTTCGAGGACCTCCCAGGTTCCAGGGTTTGGGCCTGAAGCTGGCTCAGGACAGGCTCTGGCTGCAGATTCACGGAGCCAAGCCTCATAGACTGGAAGGTAGGCTGGCTGTGAGTAGGCCAGGGTGCAGGCTAAAGAGTAGCACGCTGGTGGCTGATGGGAAGCAGGCTTGGAGACAACAGGAGAGTCAACAGAGCTAGTTTTCAGGAACCGGTTGAGCCTCTCACGGACGACATCCAGGTGGGGAACAAAGTGGCTCACCCACGGCTTCTCCTTGAAATATTGTTGCTGAACCATGATCTTCTCTATGAGTGGAGCATGCTGATGCGAGTGAGCAGCAATGAGATTTGCCACAGTCTGCTCGAACTCGAAAACATTTTCGGAGAAAAGGCGTTGCTCTGCTGGGTCTATTTTTTGGGTCGGTTCGTTCTGTCATGGTACAGGCAGCAGAACTGGCAGGAAGAACCCAAATGGAGATTCTGAGACAGGCAGATTCAATGAAGATATTTTAATAGAGCAAAAAGTCTTACAAGTTCAAAAGGTAGCCAGGTACAGCTGATGGGTCAAGGCCCGGCCAGCAGACGCTCACCGGCAAGCTCCCCTCCCAGGTCTGGCTCCAGGAGAGGGCCCGGTTTCCCTTTTCCAGGTGAGGTGCTGCTCCTTTTGGCCCGAATCGCTCTAGCTCTGGCCCCTCACCTGGGACCACTTTGAATTTGAGACCCTACCAGGAGCTATTGCCCCTGACAACACAAAGAGCTGACAGCGCTGTCTGCAGTAGGGCCTCTCAGACGTGCGCATCGCACCTTGTTGTGTATTTGCTGTATGGAATAGCTACAGTGGTGGTAATTGTGAGTTAAAGGTTCCCCTCACTCTCACATTACATTAAGAAGTTCTTCAGCATCCTGGTTGTCATAATTCCACCAACCATCAACCCCATTATCTACGGACTGGTCAGTAAAGAATTACGTGCCGACATGATCAAGCATTTTAGCAATTTACATCATAAAATGAGAGGGGTTTAACTTCTTTAGGTCATTGTATTGCTGATCATTTCCGAAACTGTAAAATTGTTTTTAAGCCTGTTTTACCTGCTTGTAACAATTTTAATAACCTAGCACATCTCAGTATCACATATTATTTAGGGTTTAGGCAGATTCCTGGCCTTGTGGTCAAGCACTTTCCCCATATCTCTTGTCTGTAGCTACTTTCAAATATCAAAAAATAAAATAAACTGTATATATTTGTTTTTTTTCTCAGCCTAATCACTGGTCCTCCACAACCTATTAGATGTTGTCAATGTTTCACAGAAGAATGAATGAAGCTGGAATGTGGTTTTGTGTTGCTCAAAGCATCAAAAAATTACATTTGAAAAAATAAATAGCAACATGTTTCTCTAACTACAAAACTTTCTAGATGTTTTACAAATGAAATATTAACACCTGTTCACAACAAGGTCTGTGGATTATCCTGGTGTAGAAGGTGCAATACAAATAAACATATTATTGTTGTTATTTCAGTTAAATATGGCAGTGCAGGTGGAAACACAGTTAAAGTGAACCAAACAGCCATGTTTGCCTTAAAGGGAAAATTTGCCGATTTTCAACCTTATCTCTATCTGTGATATTCAAAAACAACCGCAGTTGTCCAAGTGCTGAACAGGCACAAAATACAAATTAATAAAGAGAAAACAACAATAAGAAAAGAGGAACATGCTCTGTTTTCTGTGGAAATATATGACATATTCCCAGGAAGTAATCATTCTAAAGTTACAGCCAAACGTTCAGTCTTGTGCCAGCTTCAGACATGAGCTGCAGAGGGTGGGGTTGATGTTTCGATGGTAACGTGACAGGGATTGGCATTACTGATGGACACTCAGAACACAAAGTAGAGTCATTAAAATTGAACACACTCTCCTCGACAAGTCAGAGCATCATCAACGCTCTGACGAGAAGGCTTTTCACAATAACTTTTATAGCGTTCTGATCATTAGACATTACCTTTAGTTCTTTTATTTCTTATTGCTCTGAGATGTCTGTTCATTAAGTATCAATTGTCTCTTTTACTGCAGGTAATACTGTGTGATATATTTAATTTAGTTAAGAATTACAAAGAAAGACAAATGTCGGAGGCCAATAACTCTTTTGCTCACATTTAAGTGTTTTAAAACCTTTTTCTGGAGTTTATTGTAACGTGATTATAAATCTAAAATTATTATAACTATCCCTGATGCCTGAAAAGTTAATATCTGTTGGGAGGGTTACTGATAAACTTGTCTTTACAGAACCGCACTGTTTTAGATGGAGAACGTAACAATGGTTACTCCTCTCAAACAGCCTATCGTGTTCGAGCTGGAGGGCTTCTACGTACCACGAGGCTACGGCGCCTTCTTGTTCTTCCTGGCTCTGTTTCACTACATGGTTGTGCTGTTGGCGAATGGCGTGGTGCTGTGCGTCATTGTCATGGACAAGAATCTGCACAGACCCATGTTCGTAATGGTTTGTAACCTGGTAGTCTGTAATCTGCTGGGGGCTACGGCGGTGCTGCCTCGCCTCATGATGCACTTCTTGACGGGCCAGAAGAAGATCGCCTACATCCCGGCCATCGCCCAGGCCTTCTCTGTGCACACGTACGGCTTCGCAATGCAGACAATTCTGGGTGTGATGGCCTATGACAGGTATCAAAACGCATCAAGAGAATTAGTCACAGACTCAAGTCTTCTACTGTCATGCATAAATGGTACAGACTGACTCAGATGACTGATCTAAAATGTCTCAAGTGTTAGTGTTTTAGTGTCAGAATTCTCAGTTTACAGATTTCAGCTGTTTACTGTCATGTCAGGCTGATGTTTTTGGTGCCGTTGTTTTGTTACCGGGGTTATAAAATGCTACTAATGGGTTATGAAACGAACTTTGCTGCATGTTGCCCTCCTCCTAAGTATCAAATCTCTATTTAGGGATAAGAAAGGTCTTAGTTTCAAAAATGTGCTCTCGTAAGGATTATTAAATACTTTAGTTGGGTCTTTTATCCTAAATAATGTCTTAATGTTCATTAACCTTTGAAAAAAATTAACAAAAAAAATGGTGTATTTGCCATGAATGGCTTGGATACTCCACCAGCCAGCCACCTTCCTCGTAGACCTGACTTTGCAGCCATCAAGTGTTATTGTGTTTATGTGTTTGTATGTGATCAAAGCCTAGAGCAACATCGGGATATTTTTAGTGTAAAAACAGTTTTAGATGCTAAGATCCTGTAAGAATATATCTATAACTGGAAAAAGCTGAGGATGTTTTTATGTCTTTAACAGTGCTCTCCCTCTGCAGGTACATTGCTGTGTGTGAACCACTCAGGTATCACGCCATCATGACATCGGCTCGGCTCTACTGCTGCTGCGCCCTGGCCTGGTTTGTTGCTCTGCTGTGTATTGCTGTGCTCTTCGCCTTCCACATGAATGCTCCACTGTGTGGCAACACCATCAAACATGTCTACTGCAGCAACCGTTCTATCCTGAGGCTGGCCTGCAGTCCCACCCCCATAAATAATATCTATGGTCAGTGCATTCATTTAGAATAAAGCAACAGACATACAGACAGTATGTTGTTGAACATTAGCCTAATGGGTAAAACACATTTCTCTACTGTGCAGCAGTACAGTCGAATAATCTGCCCACAAATCTGAAACTGAGTATTTCACAGAGCCTGTTTAAAGTGGCCTAAAAGAAATGGTTACAAAGTACCATGTAAAATGTTTGAGTTCAATTTTAAATATTTAACTTTTTATGAACAAGATAAGAGCATGCTGAGATAGCTACCCTGCCACCTGCTAAATATGCTGATTGTATTGTAAGCACTTGCTGTTTTGTTGTGTGATGTATATCTCGTGGTGTGGTAAGTGTTATACTAGAGGACCACAATGGAAATAAGCCTTCGGGCTTCATTGTGTTTTCATCCTTTGATTTTTAACCTATGTAATGACCACAATGCAGTGTTACGTGTTTTTTAAACATCAAATCAATTCAATCAATCAATCATTATCACTTATCCACAGCCCTCATCAGCAGGTGTTCAGCAAATTCAGTATTTTTTGCTGTTCCTGGAGGGCAAAATGAGGCAAATGGATAATAGAATGAGGTGGAAGGTTTACATGATACTTAAATGATTTTATTTATGTTTTTCTAGGTTTGTCCTTGGCCTGGTTTTTTAATACAAGCATCTTCTTCATCATCGCTTTTTCCTACATCAGAATCCTGCATGCTTCTGTAAAACGAGGCAGAGCTGACAGCACTGTCCGCAGTAAGGCCTTTCAGACGTGCGCACCACACCTTGTTGTGTATGTGCTCTACGGAATAGCTTCAATGGTCATAATTGTGAGTCACAGGTTCCCCTCACTCTCACAGAATATCAAGAAGTTCTTCAGCATCCTGATTATCATAATTCCACCAGCCATCAACCCCATTATCTACGGACTGGTCAGTAAAGAGTTACGTGCTAGCATCATCAGGCATTTTAACAATTTACAAGTACGTTACAAAAAATTAGAGATGTCTTTTAAGTAATTTTATTGCTGATCATTTCCGAAACTGTGAAATTGTTTTTAAGCCTGTTTTACCTGCTTGTAATGTTTTTAATAACCTAGCACATCTCAGTATAATATATTATTTAGGTTTCGTTCATCGTATATCATTGTTTTTATTTCTCAGCCTAATCACTGGCCCCCCTATTAGATGTTGTCAATGTTTCCCAGAAGAATTAATGAAGATAGAATGTGGTTTGTGAAGGTCAAAGCACCGAAAAATTACATTTGAAAAATAAATAGCAACATGTTTCTCTAACTACATAACTTTCTAGACGTTTTACAAATAAATTGATTAAAGCCTGCTCACAGCAAGGTCTGTGGATTATCCTGGTGTAGAAGGTGCAATACAAATAAACATATTATTGTTGTTATTTCAGTTAAATATGGCAGTGAAAGTGGAAACACAGTTAAAGTGAACCAAACGGCCATGTCATGAACAATCTGAGTAGTGTATATGTTTTCTGTGGGAAAGCCAAGCTGAAGTTTGCCTTAAAGGAAAAATTAAACGATTTTCAATCTTATCTCTATCTATGTTAGTCAAAAACAACCGCAGTTGTCCAAGTGCTGAACAGGCACAAAATACAAATGAATAAAGAGAAAACAACAATAAGAAAAGAGGAGAACAATGAAGGTAAGGTGCACATAATTGCAGTAAAATAATTGCAGCACAAAAGAAGATGAAGTTAAGGTGTCAAGCTTAACCCAATCAAACGAGAACAGGTAGGTCTTCAGCAGCGACTCAGATGTTTCTGTTGTCTGCGCAGTTTAGGGCGGCCACGGCAAAGGCTCGGTCGCCACTGTTTTTGTGTCTAGTGTTGGCGACATCCAGGAGCATCTGAATGGCCGACCTCAGTGCTCTAACTGGAGAATGAAGATAGTAGAGTTCTGCTAGATAAGGTGGTGCCAGCCCATTTAAAACCTTAAAAACAATCAATAAAATCTTAAAATCAATCCTGAAATGGACAGGAAGCCAGTGGATTGAGGGCAGAACTGGTGAGATGTGAAGACAAGCATCTGCATTTTGTACTAACTGACTGAAAAATAATGTTATTATGGTAATGTAGCGGGATCAACTTCAGTTCAGATGTGTGGTAAAATATTTTTTAGGCGGCCCCCTAATGGCCAAGGTGTCAACCATGAACCACCACAACGTCCTCTCCCCTCATTTCCTGGCATCGCTCTACTGTCAGCTATTGAATAAAATCATTAAATGCAATATATTTTTGGAATAAGTTGATTTCTGTAAACAAATCTATGAAGGCAGCTCAACAAGTGTGGAGGCTGGTTTTCCAGACCCGGGCCGGAGGAGTCCAGAAGCACCCGCTCTCCCTCTTAATTAAATCTGGTTCAGGTTGTATCAATAGCTTTAAAAATAGTTCAAAGTTGGTTAAAGGTGTCCACGCAGGGTGCCCAATGAATAACTGGAGAGGATCAGGTCCGTTACAATAAGCAGAGTTTATTGTTTAAAGACAGCAAACAACATACTCGAGCCGTCCCGGGGTACAGACTGGACAACAATGCAAAAGGTGCGGTCTTTATAGTTTTCCCCAGGGGCCACGGCCCCTCCCTTGGTCTGACCACTGACCTAGGTTCAATTTTAATGATCAGACAGGAGATCATTTGTTTACGAGAAAGATGGGGAATTCCAAAATTCAGGACTTTGAAGTTTCTGTAAACATCATTAAAAGCAGATCTTTATCAGTCCAGGTGGCTGTTACCTAACCTAGTTTCGGTTTACTAATCATCTTCAAGACAGTGGAAAAAACCCACGACCCACAAGAGGAGGTGTGACACACTTCCTCCAAGTTTGTGTGTCTGGCAGCTGTCAAAAATGTGCCCTCATGGGAACACGCCTCTTTTGCCAGTCTGAGGCAAAAAGACAGACACAGAGAGGTGCAGAGAGTTACAACGGGCCCAAGATGAGCACAAAGTGTAAATACTGAATATACATCTCAAACTGGATTATAGGACCCTTATTTTATACTTACTGATCAATAGATAGAAATAGAAACAGTACATAACATTATTGATTACTGATATAAACATCACACCTCATTATTGATTATTAAACCAAAAGTTTTGCCTCAACATTCCTCCCTTTGAGACTATAAAGTCTCACACACAAAAAACTCTCCAGTGTATATGACTGTTAGCGTGTAAGGAAATCGTACATCAGCTAGCCATATGGCGTAACTGAGTTTGCTTAGCACCTTGCCAGGTTTGTGTAGTTTCTCTAATTATCAAAAAAGGCACACATGGATATTAATGAAAAATGAATCAATGTATGGGTCTTAAAACACACATATTACATAATGAAAATACAGTCAAACGTGCTCTTGATAAAATGAAACCACACGTGCTCTTAATAAACTAAACCACATGTGCTCGTGATAAACTAAATCCACACGTGCTCTTAAGCTATATAATGGGTCAGCTTGTTGACAACATAGGCAGGTATGGGAAAAGCAAATACAGTAAAACAGTTAACTAAGTCCAAATTAATCAAGGAGTGCTTCGAGCCTTTTCATCTCTCTCTTCCTCCGATATCGTCGTTTTCTAGTGTTCTTGCTGGGTTGGCGAGGTCCATTGACCTCAGGTGAATGCAAAGGATAAAACTTGGGGAAAAACCAATGGTGTAGGGTCGGAGGACGGACGGGTAAGGTGGGAAAGGGCATTGAGGGAGGATTACTTAGTTTTCTGGGGGTGGGGGTCCTCCTACAAGGCGTTGCCACACCCAATCGTAGCAGCCATGTATGGAAACAAAAGGCTCCTGACGCCGGTGTTTGATGCAAAATCTCATGTGTCGGGGCTCGGCGTATCTGGCCTTGAAGAGGGTGTGTCAGCTCCTTTCGCAGCTGTCGGTAGACACTTGTAGGGAGGGCATGCACGTTCACTGAAAGCTCCTTACGGGTGCATGTGTCAAACCACTCTGAGTTGACTCCCAGAACCTCACAGAGCAGGTTAACATCTTTGATGGCGAAGACGTACGCCTGGAGGGGGTCGACCCCGGAGAGTCTTTTCCGTAGTAGGTAATAGGGCGTTGATAGTTGTTGTGGGACCTCCGGCTCCTCCTGGGAAGTGCCGGGTTGGTGCGAGACCACCGTCAGTAGAGGGCTCTCAAGAGGTGTGTAGATGGGCGCTTCGTCGAGGTCGTCGTCCGTGTCTACATGTAGATCTCCATCCGAGTCATTACTGGAACCCGAGGGCTCCCCACCTCCCTGGGGACTCCCACTGGGTCTTTCCAGCTTCACCGTATGAGCTGTACTGGTGGACGCCTGAAAGGTTACATCAACGTTAAAAGAAGAGTAATTCTGTGCTCCTGGATATGCCTGGGAGGGATCTCCTATGCTATTATACGGGAGGGGAGCCACCGTCAATAACGGGGTGAGGGGAGGTAAGGGGAGTTCGTAGTTTTGAGGGGGTCCGACGTGCCACTGATTAGGTCTGGGTGGAGGAAATTCTGATCCGTTAACCCAATGGGGCTGGGGGTATCTGGAGCCACTAGCTTGCATGTAGGGAACACTAGCAGGTTGGGAAAACTGTTGGTAGGATTGTGGCTCTACATATAGAACTTGATAAGCTGGCTGCGGGGGATAGGGAGATGGGGGTTCCGCCTGGGGCATGTAAAAGTTCCTCCAATTACCTTCTGCCATGGTTTTTAATCTAGGTGGGATAAGGACAGTATTAGTCTCATATAATGATGGTTTTATACATACAGGTCACACATATATTTATGCATGCAACATACTCTTTTACTCATGTGTCGGGAAATGGTGAGCCCACTCAGATCATCCAGTAATGCGATAGTTTTATTTGAGAACCTCTGGTGGTTATACCATAGGTAATTCACCCATCGTGAATTGCGTGCTATGTACTGGGCCTTCATAATAGTGCCTACGAATGGAGCACTACCTACGGCGCGTCCGCTCATAATCCAGTCTTCACCTATCGCCATATGTTCATAAGGGATACCCTGTGGCACTTGATCCCATGTAATGTACACATTTTCATCCTCCTCCCTTAGAGATGTGGTGCTAACATCTCTCTTGATGCGTTTAACTTGGGTGTTAGGGGGCCTATTATGGTCATAGAGCCTGTTAACATAACGGGGGCACAAATACCTGTCCAATTGGCAGGTAGGACATTTTGCAATTGTCTATTGTCTTCACACAACCAAAAGATGTCGGCCAACGGTAAAGTACCATTAGTAATGCTATATACGTGAGACCAGGTAGTGTCATTACCGTGGTTGTAAAGGACATATGCGTCACCGATAGCATTAGCAACAAACTTGCATTGAATTTTGGCTGCTGCAGTAGTGCTGCAGAACTTAGAATTCCAGGTGGTATTGGACAGGGCATGAGTGTAAAGGGAGTAGGTACATGCTAATAAATTTGTTGCGTCAAAGGTAGCGTTGATTTCCGTGTTGTTATCTAGGCTACTAGTTAACAAAGGACCATGAGCCAAACAAAAAGGAAACACTGTCCCGTATGCTAATTTTACAGTAGGAGGGACAGTATAATCGTCTAACACCGTGGATTTTTCAGGGGAGAGAAGGGCGGTGGGACAGGTTGAATTACCATTGTTAGATTTACCGGCGATCATACGCATGAAACAGTTAACAAAGCAATCAGATCGAGTGACGCAGGTTTCAACACCAGGAAGGGGCTTAACTTGTGGTAAGCCTCTCGTTCGGTGGCAGGCTATACAGGACACATTAGAAACTTGTTTAGCGGAGAAATCTAGCCATTGGTAAAACAGATTGTCTTTCTGGGAGGCAGTTTTTAGAGTAATCATTTTGTAGGAATTTGCACTAACTGTACGTTTTTTACGTGTGTGTCGCAAAGTTACCAGAGCTCTGGCCGTTTTTATGGTCAGAGAAATTCTGGTAGCGAGATCAGTACATTTTGTGGTTGAACAACGGAGTGTAGACTTCACCATTCCCTCAGAGACACATTGATCTGTTCTAGGATAAGCAACTATCGGGGTGGGGTTAGGGCCTGTAAGGAGCAAATAAGGGTATTTGGCAGATTTAACATAAGTAACATCTAGTGTCTTGTGTAAGGGCCAGAGGCCGTGCTGTACGGCTAGGGTGCTGGTAGCTAATAAGCACTGTGTTAAAGGGCGCTGAGTAGGTGAGAGGGAAGTGGGATTGATGTGAGGACGGCGTTTGGCTCTGCAGTCGTACACAGGAGCCTCAAGGGACCGGACAGAAAGTGTCATGTTTTTTTCCGTGTGTTGTGGTCTCAAAAACCACAAAAGGGGGATGACTATAATAAGAGTGAGCATGAGGAGGACAACCAGGGTGCCCCTGAGACCACAAAAACCAGTGTGTCTGAAAGGGTGCCATGGTGGTCTCCTGTCCATGGTTAAGTGTATGTGAAGGTGGGGGTGAGATAAGGAAAAGTCTATTTTTAGGTGATGGTTAGTTCTGAGTGCTAAACAACAGTTTTAATTGTCTGACGGTTCAATGTCACTATCAGGTAGGTCCTCCCTTGGACTGTGTTGTGGTTCCGCTGGTAGGGGAGCGGGACCTTCACCTGGGCTACTTGGTGCGAGACAGGACGCGCTATCTGTAGCAGGTGAGCTGGAGCTAGGAGAAGAAGCTGGGGTGGTTACGGGGCTTTCTCTGTCACCTATCGAAGCACTGCTTTCTGAGGCACTATGGCCCAGTCTCTCTGCTATGCGCCGTGAGCGGCGGAGCTGCGGTGATCCCTGCGGGGTGGTGTCACCTTCCCCTTCTGGGGAGACGTTGTCTTCCCCGGCCGGCCCAGGGGGAATGGTCCTGTGCCCTCGTCTTTGTGGGGGTGGAGGACGAACTCCGTCTGGGCGGGCCTTATAGCAGTGATTGAGGTGAAACCAAACGATCTTACCGTCAACCTTGAGAGCTGTGGGGGTAGCTAGAACCACTGTAAGGGGACCCTCTCGTCGGGGCTGATCCCAGTGACGTTTAAACACCTTGACGTATACTTGATCGCCAGGAAGGATCCTCTGCCTCTCTGCAGGGATCTCCTCACGTCGGTTCTCTGTGGCACCTTGTACCTGTTGGAATATAGCTCTGTGAATCAAAGTCAAATGGCGGAGGTACTCTCCCAGTTCTCTCTGTAACTGTTCAAGGGGAGGACCCTCTGGAGCTGGAATGTGAGCTATAGGGGCTGTAAAGGTCTTTCTGACATTATGCTGAGCACAGATTTCACATTCACTCAACACTCTATCAACAGTTGCAGCCAAGTAAGGAGCCCACCACACGGGGCGTAGTTTGTGCAGAATCTGCCCTCGAGAACATTGATCAGCGCCATGTGCCCAAATGATGGCGTGGCGTAACAATGACAAAGGCAGTACAAAATGTCCATGTGGACTTCTCCATAATTTGTCTGCAGAACCTCGGCACCTAGTCTGTATGGCCCCTCTTTGTAACTATAAACGTTTTTCTACCTCGGGTACCCTGCTTTGGGCTACTATCAAAGATGACAGAGTAGTTAAAGGAGCACAATCCTGTGCTACAAGTATGGGGCCATTACGCTGCCTGTAGCAGCTTGTTTAGCAGCTTCATCTGCGAGGTTATTCCCTCTGGCTTTCAATGTGTCTGTTTTCTGATGAGCTGGACATTTAATGATAGCTAAAGCTTTAGGGAGATGCATTGCTTCCAAAAGTTTGGAAATGGCTTCACCATGCATTACTGGTGTGCCATCTGCCCTCAGGAAACCTCTCTGTTTCCAAGTGTTAGCATGTATGTGACAGACACCATAAGCATAAGCTGAATCTGTGTAGACATTAAGGCGCCTGCCGGCAGCCAGTTGACAGGCTGCTGTCAAAGCTTTTATCTCTGCTAGTTGAGCTGAGCATGGCTGATTTATCTGTAGCGATTGCAACGTGGTGAAAGTGCCGTTCTGGTCGTTGAGTTGTACAACGCCGTATCCTGCATGGTTGCCGGTAACATCGCGAAAACATGAGCCATCGACAAACAAAGTCAAGTCAGCGGGGATTGCCTGGTTATGCAGGTCTTCTCGTGCCCGCATAAATTTAGGACAAACCTAGGACTTGTAAGCAAAGCGTGCAACTGATGGGATGTATACAGGTTAACCGGATGTCCCATCGTCAGAGATGAGGCTTTCTGAAATGCAAACGCCGCTGCTGTCAATCCCTGATAACAAGGTGGCAACCCTGTCTCGATGTTATCGAGTTTAGTGCTATAATAAGCTAGCGGTTGTTTACCAGTAGGTGTGTCTTGCATTAGTACGGCGCATCCGTATCCGGATCTCTCTATCACATACAGGTGAAATGGCTTAGTGTAATTTGGGTTTCCTAACGCTGGAGCTGTTTGCATGTCAGTTTTTAACATCTGAAAAGCTCCTGATGCCTCCTCTGTCCACACCAGCGATGTGGCATTATTGGTCTGTCCGGCTGCTTTTATCATAGCTCTCAACGGTGCTGTTTTAAGGGCATAGTCGCAAACCCAGGACCGACTAAACACGTTTATCCCTAAATAACTTGACATTTGGCCTACTGTTTGAGGTCGTGGAGCTTTAGTTACTGCTTCCACTTGTGAGGGAGCGATACACCATTTCTCCCCACATAGTTGTTTACCTAAGTATTCTACCGTTTGCTGGCAGAACTGAAGTTTGTCTCTACTTACTTTATGTCCTCCTTCCGCCAGTGTAGTTAACACTACGACGGAGTCCCTTTCACATTGAGCTTGTGAGGGACTACATATAAGTAAATCGTCTGCGTATTGCAGAATGGTACTGGGTAGGTCTAAATTCTGCAAGTCCTGCATCAATGCTCGGTTAATCCTTGGGGAGCCTCGTGTAACGATACTGTTGACCCCCGTATGTGAATGCAAACAGGTACTGTGAGTCTGGATGCAGGGGTACACTGAAAAAAAAACAGAACAGAGGTCAATAACTGTATACCATTTGGCAGGTGGTATGTTGGAGAGCAGTGTGTGTGGATCGGGAACAACAGGGTTTTCTGAATCGACAATCGCATTGATCGCTCTTAAATCATGTACCAATCTATAGTCTTTAGAGTGTGGCTTTTTGATAGGAAATATTGGGGTGTTACAGGGGCTCCTAGTGTTAGTTTTAATTAAAACCCCTGCTTTTACCAGCCCATCAATTATAGGTCTGATCCCTTCAATGGCATGTGGCTGAAGCGGGTACTGTTTTTTTTTTTTTTTAAATGGCAACCTGGCCTCTGTTTTAACCTTGATTTTGACGGGCTGAGCTGATTTCACAAATCCCACATCTGTCTTGTGCTGTGACCACAGACGTGAGGGAACTTGATCCAGTAGATTCTCGTGTTTAGTCTCCAGTGGCATCTGGGTGGCGGTTCTGACCTCTAGCAACAGACTGTGGTCTGCGTCGAACAGTAAGGTGCAATGTAGAGGCAATGTGGGTTCTCGTGCCGTTTCCATTTTCAGCTTTAAGTTGACAGGTGTATCAGCGGAGTAGAGCAAAGGCGCAAATACGGTCTTTCCTGCGATCAGCATGGGGACTGATTGAGTTAATGGTATTATCTGAGTTTTCCCGGAGAAGCCTACTGTTTTGATGGATGAACTGGAAAGGGGGAGTCCACTACCTTCCTTTCCAATGCAGGAGTATGATGCACCCGTATCCACCATGAAAGGGTTTAACTGGTGGTGTATGCACACTGGTATGGTGGGCTCATCATGTGGCTGTGATGAAATAGCCGGTGCCACTACCTCCCTTTGCTGCTCCTCCGGGCAGCCCTATGGCCTGTTTGCGGCTAGTCCTGTCCACGGGTTGGTAGGGCAATCCGTCTTGGCGTGTCCTGGTAGCCTGCAGCCCCAACACTTGAACGCTCTGTCTGCGTCCCTGTCTCCCGTCCATCTTGGTTCACCTGGTCCTCCTGCTTCAACCGTGCTCCTAGGCCTCCCTGCCACAAACATCCCTGTCGCTTGCCGAGCCTTTCTTGGTTTGTATGATGGAGGAGGTGGTTTTTCAGTCAGCGGATGAGCCGTCGGAGGCGTCAGTGGGGGAGCCGTAGGGGTGACTTTAGGTTCCGCCTTAGGTGACTCATTCTTCTTTCTTTCGTTCACTGCCATCTGTTGTCTGTAGGTTCCCCGCCTGAACCAGCTCAACACCTGTTTCTCTTTGGCTCGCCTGTCTTTTCTTTTTTTATTAATTTTAGCGTATTTCGCTTCTTCATTTCTGATTTGGGTATCCGCTTCATTGCAGCATGCCATGTCAAAGGTGCCTTCCTGGGGCCAGCGAGATTTTCCGGTGGTCCTCCTATGCCACTTCATCATGTATCGTTGTATACGCTGTCGATAGCGTGGATGCTGCTTCATAATCATCACCACTGGACTTGGTCCCGGCCCACACGGCTTTCCCTGCTCTGCCCCCATCGAGCCTTGCCTGGTTGGTGTCGCCAGTGCTCTGGAGGTTCTCTCAAACTTGGATTTTTCTGTTAGGGAGGACAAACTCAAAAATTTATGCTAGTACTGTTAAGGTGTGTGTGGTGTTTTTCTTTAGTTGCTCCTGGAGATGCGAGCCGCCTTCATTTAAACAGCACAAATTAAGCCAACCATATTTCCAGAACAATATTGAATATAAATTACAGCCGCAAGCGGCAGTTCGCGGGTTCAAACCTTTTTTTCGCTCAACAGAGGGAAGCACCCGAAATCAAAGCCATGAGCAGCAGTGATCGCGTTTAGGGCTTCACAAAGCACAGTAAAGTCATTTCAGGTGGTTTAATTCTGTATAAAGAAGGAGCTAGGCCCATGCAAATCTTTGGAACTGGTGGCGACCCCTATGGAGTAATTTCTAAATAGTTTTACACACGTGGTTCAAAATTGGTATGAAACGTATCCTGTGAGTTTAGTATTGATTGGACAAACATTTTCTGATGTATAGTATGATGTATAGTCTGACTTGTAGCGCCCCCTAGTGGTTGATTTGAACGAAACTGTCAGAGGATGTTTCAGGTACTCCTATGAACATATCCTGCAAGTTTGGGGAAGATGGGCCCAACAGTTGCGGAGTTAGGTCTATTGATGTGCTAAGCCACGCCCCTTTAAAGTTCATTGGTCAATATCTTAAAAATGACATGAGATATCAACAAGTTCTTTGATAACTTTAGATGATCTTGTTCCAATAATGGTCCACAGAAAGTTTGGTAGCAATCGGACGTAGAGTTTAGGAGGAGATGTCAAGAATGTGTTTTTCAAACTATTCAACATGGAGGAAAATCTAAGAGGCAGACTTTAGAGGTCCAAGAGGCTTTTTGTAAAACACATGGAGTTGAACATGTGTGTCAAATTCCATGTCAATAGGAATTATAGTGTGAGGGGGGCCGGCCTTTAAAAATTTAGAAAATGCTGTAGCGCCACCATCAGGCCAATTGGGATCATATTTTATGTGAAGCATTATGACATCATGTACAGTTATGGTACCAAGTTTCATGTCTCTAGCTCGTTCCAGCTCACAGCAAATTGAGCAAAGGCATTACTTAGCATAAAATGCTAAATAGGCCACGCCCACATGCACCGATCAATATGACATTTCAGATTTTGGTTAATACTTGCCCCAAGAGCATGTTTACCAAATTTGATGAAATTCTGTCCACCAGATCTTGAGGTACAAGTTTTGATAGTTTTGGCGCCCCCTATGGGTCGAGCAGAAAATGCTTTGGGACACCTATTCCCAAACACGGACTGAAGATAACTACCAAGATTTATGATGATTGTATTAATGGTCGATGAATTATGGCCAATTTCCTCCTAAGCCCCGCCCAGGGAAAAGTTTGTTGATCCTTATCTTCAAAACGCAATGAGATATCAAAAAGCTTTTGACAACTCCTGTTGAACTTCATCCAATAATGATCTACTGAACATTTGGTACCAATCGGACCTACAGTTTAGGAGGAGAGGTCAAAAATGTTTTTTCAAAAAAATCCAAAATGGCGGAAAATCCAAAATGGCGGAAACTGAAGTTAGGCGGATTTTAGTGGTCTCAGAGGCTTTTTGTAGATCACACGGAGCTGGACATGTGTGTCAAATTTCAAGTCAATCAGACCCATGGTGTGAGGGGCGTGGCCTTTCCAAAATCGCGTGTTTGAGCGTTAACCACAGCGCCGTCATGTTGCCGATTGATGTCATATTTCTTGAGAAGCATTAGCACATCAGTTCCATTTATTGTGCCAAATTTCATGTTTCTTTTTTTTTTTTTTTTTTTGCTCCTTTAAGCTCACGGCAAATTGAGCCACGGCATAAGTCAACAAATAATAATAATAATAATAATAATAATAAATTCACACAATCTTAGAAGGGTTCAGCCCCTTCGGGGCATAAACCCTAATATTAATAATAATAAACCGCCACAACTTCAATAGGGTTCTACCCCTTCGGGGTTTGAACCCTAATAATACAGATATTCACTTTTAAATTCTTTTTCAAAGCTCTTTAAAACACGTTTTGCGGCAACCGATTATTATATTCAGTGTGTTATATATGGTGTCGATCAGTTCCGTGTTCAGCTTTTTATTTTTATCAAAATATAACCAGTTTCTCATTTACTTTAGTTAATTTTAGAGTTATACCTCTCTATTATAATATTTCTTTTTACTACTTCTTTATATCTCTCAAATAAGATGTTATTATTTTATAACTTCAGTATCTTATTTACTTTAGAGTTATACCTCTCTATCATAATGTTTCTTTTTACTACCTCTTTATATCTCTCAAATAAGGTGTTATTATTTTATAACTTCAACCCACAATTTCTCATGTAGTGTCTATAATCACTGCTGTCTTGTGATTACAATCACCTCCATCAGATATGGAAACAGACCAATTTAATACCAATGCACGTACCTATGTACCGTACATTAATGATTTAACACAATCGACGACAAACTCTGTTCAGAAACCCTCACAGGCACTGCATCCAGCACAAAACATCATGAATTTAATGTGCACTATTACAAATCTCAGACTAATAGGCCACACCAGCTGTTCAGCCTATACCATATTCTTATCAGTGCCCAGTTCATATATAAATCAGGCTGTCAACTCCGTGCCTCCCTCGTTCCGGTCAAAGCCTGTACAGCGACAGGTCCGTCTATCTACAACAACTTGTGTGTGTGTGTGTGTGTGTGTGTGTGTGTGTGTGTGTGTGTGTGTAGCCTTATTAGGAGAATATTATTTATTGCACGGGGTAACAGACAAGTCCTGATGAGGTACTGGCCTTTATTGAAACTTTTGGCCGATCCTCACAGGCTCATGATTATTTTACGGGGAAAAACGTAGGAAACTTTTTTCCTCTCATATGCTTTATCAGTGACATTATACGGACTCCATGCATTTGTCCTTTATAGTTTTAACGGGAACAGACTGAGGGGAATCATGCCTCTCCCCTCTTATACTTTTAACCGGGAATTCTGAGCAGACACAGATATATTATCTCCTCTTATATATTCTCCTTTATTGGCTGTCTATTTTATTCAGCATAGATCATAGTGCATACATGTCTCAAAATTATTTATGCAACAACACAGCTTAAAGGCATTAACCCATAACAGCATTCAAAGCACATACAGCGCAGCTTTATACAGCACTTTTTACAACTTATTTACAACTTATTTACAATGATCTGATCAGACCGCTGCACCACTACAGGGTTACAGCCACTATACCACTACAGGGTACAGTATCACGTGCTAGTACCCTAGCACGTGGAGTATTACCTAGGTTGTCTGCCCGTTCAGACCATCTATTCCCTGTGATGTCCCAGCATTGGGCTGAAACGCCTCAGAGACGAGACGCGGTATCCACAAAACAATGACTAGTTGTGCGCTCACTCCTATGAGCACACATCTGTAATACTCGAAGTCATAAGGGAACGACCTGTCCCTATGCTTCTATCAACTTATTTACACTTATTTACACTTTTGACAGACAACAAAACTAAATAAGCCAGCTTTTTTCTCCACCTCAAACCAAAAACACCTCTCTTTTTTTTCCCTCTTTCCTCCCGGGAGAGTCTAACAGCTCTCCTCCCTTCTGAAACCTCAAAGAAAAACCTCCTCTCTTTTTTCTCTTTCCTCCCGGGAGAGTCTGACAGCTCTTATCACCTAACCAACCAAGCCATATGCAAATACATATAGAAAAGCAGTCTACAGCATATTTACAACATTAAAAAGTTCAATCATTCATACTTTCCGCACCATGGTATATAAAAGACACACATAAAGCACATACATTGCAACAGATCTGCTTGGCCAGTGATGTTAGTTTGAGCTTTAAACAGCTTTATAATTTATGCGTGACATTATCCTCTTCATGTTAAACATTTTACTCCACAGTTATCTTTTAACTAGGTTCTTTTGGGGTAAAGCTGCAAGATTACCTCAACCTGGGCGGACACCAGACACTGCACCCTGATACACTTTATGGAAGAAAAAAACTCTTCTTTACCTTATGCGGTGGCCACCGGCTATGTATCAGGACGCAGAGCAGGTCTCCCCCAGGTCATCAGGCCTCCCACAGCTCTCCCTCCAGGCTTGGCTCGCCAAAATGTGGAGGCTGGTTTTCCAGACCCGGGCCGGAGGAGTCCAGAAGCACCCGCTCTCCCTCTTAATTAAATCTGGTTCAGGTTGTATCAATAGCTTTAAAAATAGTTCAAAGTTGGTTAAAGGTGTCCACGCAGGGTGCCCAATGAATCACTGGAGAGGATCAGGTCCGTTACAATAAGCAGAGTTTATTGTTTAAAGACAGCAAACAACATACTCGAGCCGTCCCGGGGTACAGACTGGACAACAATGCAAAAGGTGCGGTCTTTATAGTTTTCCCCAGGGGCCACGGCCCCTCCCTTGGTCTGACCACTGACCTAGGTTCGATTTTAATGATCAGACAGGAGATCATTTGTTTACGAGAAAGATGGGGAATTCCAAAATTCAGGACTTTGAAGTTTCTGTAAACATCATTAAAAGCAGATCTTTATCAGTCCAGGTGGCTGTTACCTAACCTAGTTTCGGTTTACTAATCATCTTCAAGACAGTGGAAAAAACCCACGACCCACAAGAGGAGGTGTGACACACTTCCTCCAAGTTTGTGTGTCTGGCAGCTGTCAAAAATGTGCCCTCATGGGAACACGCCTCTTTTGCCAGTCTGAGGCAAAAAGACAGACACAGAGAGGTGCAGAGAGTTACAACGGGCCCAAGATGAGCACAAATTGTAAATACTGAATATACATCTCAAACTGGATTATAGGACCCTTATTTTATACTTACTGATCAATAGATAGAAATAGAAACAGTACATAACATTATTGATTACTGATATAAACATCACACCTCATTATTGATTATTAAACCAAACGTTTTACCTCAACACAAGTAGCTTTAGGAGAAGTGGCCTCAGGTCAATACTATAAACATGGTGTTGGGACTCACCATTCAAGATGGTGGCAGAGACAGTGAACTACGTTTCCCAGGGTCCTTGAGTCCTTAACTCCACCCATGGACTCACACAGTAAACATGGCTACTGTAACCCATGACCCATTCACACTTACCTGTGAAATGCAGCCTGACAAAACCAAAGAGCTAACTTAGTCTCCCTCTCTTCTCTCCTCGTCTCACCTCCAGACCAGAAGCTGCATACAGAAGCAGCTCTGAACTATAGCCTGTTACCAACAGACATAGACACAAGAACTTCTTCCAAGGAAAACGGCCTGCCTGCCTCTTTAATATTCCTGCTTAGCTCAGTTTGCAATGCTAACCCAGAGTAAACAAGTTTAGCGCCAGGGACTACAACAAAGTCTGCCAGCTAACTATACAAGTAACAGGAACAAAGCAAGTTAGTACCAAACTGCTAACTCTGGAGAAACAAAGGATTGGAGCGACCTGCCTCCTGCAAACTGCACAATTGATTTGAACATAGCAAAGACCGCATCTTTTGAGACCGGAACCAACTTTCCCCACCTTGCTCTTCCATCTTCAATAGATGGAATCTCCAGTTAACAAACGAATCCCCCTTTCTTCCATGGACAGGGTCAAGTAACTGGGCCTACTTTAGCAGATAATTGGCACAGCAATATATCACACGGCTAAGAAAGACTGTTTAACTTTAACCTCTGTCAATGTACATATATTGACTTGATTTAATGTTATTCACTGAGTTTTATCGTTGTGATATTGTTGTATTCAGGATATTTGGGTAGCTAGCTTTGCAACATTTGATTTGTTAGTTATGCTCCACACAGGCAAAAGGTCTTGCATGTATACTAACAATCTTTTCTAACTCGGCGCACTATCACATTAAGATCACGTACTTAAACTGTGAATTGGTTTTAAACACAAAAATACACAATCAGAGAATCTCAAAACCCCAAATCCACACCACCTTTATTCTGACTGAACAGATGCTCAGACAAGACAGAGAGACCATGTAGTGAAGTCCTGGCAGCATCTTTGATTCAGCCATCTTGGTAGTTTACATGGTCAGCCATATTGTTTTGTAGTCCATGCAGCATCAGTCGCCATTTTGAGACAATAAGCCATCTTGTATTTGTCTCTCTCTCTCTCTCTCTCTCTCAATAAATGCTTGTGGAATATACATACTGGTCTGTTTAGATAGATAGATAGATAGATAGATACTTTATTAATCCCGAAGGAAATTTAGGCATCCAGTAGCTTAAACAACAAGTCCAACAGCAATACACCTTAAAAAGAGTTACAATCGAATATAAGTGAAATAAAATAAAAGTAAAAATAAGAATAAGATAACATAAGTAACATAAGTACGGCAGTGAAGTGTCATTGTGCCAATTGTAGTGCAAGTAGTACAAATAGTGCAAATAGTGCAAGAGTACTGAGTACTCTTGCGCAGTACTGAATATAGTAGTGTATACTATGGTGTATGGTACAGTAGTGCAATGTAATGGTATAGTAATTTAAAAGCAGTCAAGTACTCAGGTGGGTATGTAAACAATGTCAACTACACCAAAAATAACAAATATGAATAGATATGAATATGGGTATGAATACAGTACAATAGCCACCATACTGAGGATGTGTGGCAGCAGAGAGGCAGTGTGTCTGTCTATAGTCAAAGTTAAATCCTCCTTTGCTGTGAGGAGTTGAACAGCCGTATGGCTCGGGGGACAAAGGAGTTCCTCAGTCTGTCCGTAGAGCAGGACTGAGACAGCAGCCTGCCACTGAAGGTGCTCCTCTGCCGAGTGAGTGTGTGGTGAAGGGGGTGGTGGATGTTGTCCATGATGGATAGCAGTCTGTCCAGGGTCCTCCTCTCCGCCACTGACACCATGGAGTCCAGTTCCATACCCATCACAGAGCCAGCTCTCCTCACCACCACCTGTTTAAAGTTGTACAAGAGTGAATAATGCCAACCTTTGCTATGAAACGAGCTATGATATCCTTGAACTTTTACTAGCTATTCATATGATGATTTATGGTTATAGTTATTCATTTAATTATTTATCAGATCAGCTGGGGGCTACGGCGGTGCTGCCTCGCCTCATGATGCACTTCTTGACGGGCCAGAAGAAGATCGCCTACATCCCGGCCATCGCCCAGGCCTTCTCTGTGCACACGTACGGCTTCGCAGTGCAGACAATTCTGGGTGTGATGGCCTATGACAGGTATCAAAACGCATCAGCACACCAAAAAATTAGTCACAGACTCAAGTCTTTTACTGTCATGCATAAATGGTACAGACTGACTCAGATGACTGATCTAAAATGTCTCAAGTGTTAGTGTTTTAGTGTCAGAATTCTCAGTTTACAGATTTCAGCTGTTTACTGTCATGTCAGGCTGATGTTTTTGGTGCCGTTGTTTTGTTACCGGGGTTATAAAATGCTACTAATGGGTTATGAAACGAACTTTGCTGCATGTTGCCCTCCTCCTAAGTATCAAATCTCTATTTAGGGATAAGAAAGGTCTTAGTTTCAAAAATGTGCTCTCGTAGGGATTATTAAATACTTTAGTTGTGTCTTTTATCCTAAATAATGTCTTAATGTTCATTAACCTTTGAAAAAAATTAACAAAAAAAATGGTGTATTTGCCATGAATGGCTTGGATACTCCACCAGCCAGCCACCTTCCTCGTGGACCTGACTTTGCAGCCATAAAGTGTTATTGTGTTTATGTGTTTGTATGTGATCAAAGCCTAGAGCAACATCGGGATCTTTTTAGTGTAAAAACAGTTTTAGATGCTGAGATCCTGTCAGAATATATCTATAACTGGAAAAAGCTGAGGATGTTTTTATGTCTTTAACAGTGCTCTCCCTCTGCAGGTACATTGCTGTGTGTGAACCACTCAGGTATCACGCCATCATGACATCGGCTCGGCTCTACTGCTGCTGCGCCCTGGCCTGGTTTGTTGCTCTGCTGTGTATTGCTGTGCTCTTCGCCTTCCACATGAATGCTCCACTGTGTGGCAACACCATCAAACATGTCTACTGCAGCAACCGTTCTATCCTGAGGCTGGCCTGCAGTCCCACCCCCATAAATAATATCTATGGTCAGTGCATTCATTTAGAATAAAGCAACAGACATACAGACAGTATGTTGTTGAACATTAGCCTAATGGGTAAAACACATTTCTCTACTGTGCAGCAGTACAGTCGAATAATCTGCCCACAAATCTGAAACTGAGTATTTCACAGAGCCTGTTTAAAGTGGCCTAAAAGAAATGGTTACAAAGTACCATGTAAAATGTTTGAGTTCAATTTTAAATATTTAACTTTTTATGAACAAGATAAGAGCATGCTGACATAGCTACCCTGCCACCTGCTAAATATGCTGATTGTATTGTATGCACTTGCTGTTTTATTGTGTGATGTATATCTCGTGGTGTGTTAAGTGTTATACTAGAGGACCACAACGGAAATAAGCCTTCGGGCTTTATTGTGTTTTCATCCTTTGATTTTTAACCTATGTAATGACCACAATGCAGTGTTACGTGTTTTTTAAACATCAAATCAATTCAATCAATCAATCATTATCACTTATCCACAGCCCTCATCAGCAGGTGTTCAGCAAATTCAATATTTTGTGCTGTTCCTGGAGGGCAAAATGAGGCAAATGGATAATAGAATGAGGTGGAAGGTTTACATGATACTTAAATGATTTTCTTTATGTTTTTCTAGGTCTGTCCATGTCCTGGTTTTTGAATTCAAGCGTCTTCCTCCTCATCGCTTTTTCCTACATCAGAATCCTGCATGCTTCTGTAAAACAAGGCAGAGCTGACAGCACTGTCCGCAGTAAGGCCTTTCAGACGTGCGCACCACACCTTGTTGTGTATGTGCTCTACGGAATAGCTTCAGTGGTCATAATTGTGAGTCACAGGTTCCCCTCACTCTCACAGAATATCAAGAAGTTCTTCAGCATCCTGATTATCATAATTCCACCAGCCATCAACCCCATTATCTACGGACTGGTCAGTAAAGAGTTACGTGCTAGCATCATCAAGCATTTTAACAATTTACAAGTACGTTACAAAAAATGAGAGATGTTTTTTAAGTAATTTTATTGCTGATCATTTCCAAAACTGTGAAATTGTTTAAAAACCTGTTTTACCTGCTTGTAATGTTTTTAATAACCTAGCACATCTCAGTATCACATATTATTTAGGTTTTGTGCATACTTTTGGCCTGGTGGTCAAGCTCTTTCCCCATTTCTCCTGTCTGTAGCTCTTTTCAAATATCAAAAAATAAAATATACCGTATATCATTGTTTTTATTTCTCAGCCTAATCACTGGCCCCCCTCTTAGATGTTGTCAATGTTTCACAGAAGAATTAATGAAGATAGAATGTGGTTTGTGAAGGTCAAAGCACGTTTAGACGTTTTACAAATAAATTGATTAAAGCCTGCTCACAGCAAGGTCTGTGGATTATCCTGGTGTAGAATGTGTCAGGTTTAGAGGTTTTAAATTGTGGACCCAAATGCAGAGAAGGGAGGAGGAGATGACGCAGGTATATTCAAAGATTTAATTAACTTAGCAGCGAAACAAAAAAGGCAGCTGGTCAGGCATACAATAACGTCAATCTCCAAAAGAACAAAACTTGAAAAATGCAAAAAAAACACTCACTGGAATTACCTACTGGTGAAAAACTGGTGACAGGCAACACAGGGAAGCAACGACGACGAACCGACAAAGACAGAGGGGAACACACAGGCTTAAATACACAAGGAGATTACACACAGGTGGAACGAATCAGGGCGGGGCAAACAATCACAAAAAGGCGGGAAAACAAACAAAGGCAGGAAGCAAAACTAGACATGACACAGGAGGACCGAATTTCAAAATAAAACAGGAAACACTCTATGCAGACCATGACAGAACCCCCCCCCTCAAGGGACGGATCCCAGACGTCCCAAAACAAACAGAACAGGGTGGGTGGAGGGGGTCCGGAGGAGGGACTCCGGGACAAGAGGGCACAGAGGACCTCAGGCGGACGGCCCGGGGGCAGAGCAGGGAAAGAGCCGGGAAACTCGGGCGGACGACCCGGGGGCAGAGCGGAGACAGAGCCGGGAAACTCGGGCGGACGACCCGGGGGCAGAGCGGAGACAGAGCCGGGAAACTCGGGCGGACGACCCGGGGGCAGAGCGAAGACAGAGCCGGGAAACTCGGGCGGACGACCCGGGGGCAGAGCGGAGACAGAGCCGGGAAACTCGGGCGGACGACCCCGGGGGCAGAGCGGAGACAGAGCCGGGAAACTCGGGCAGACGGCCCAGGGGCAGAGCGGAGACAGAGCCGGGAAACTCGGGCAGACGGCCCGGGGGCAGAGCAGGGAAAGCGCCAGGAAACTCGGGCGGACGGCTCATGGGCAGAGTAGGCACAGAGACAGAGTCTTGGGTCTGCGGCCCAGCAGTAAAAGGGGCAGGGTCTTTGGGCTGCGGCCCAGCAGTAAAAGGGGCAGGGTGTGGCTGAAGCCCAGGAAGAACCGGGCGTGGCTGAATCCCAGGTGGAACCGGGCGTGGCTGAAGCCCAGGCGGAAGCGGGCGTGACTGAAGCCCAGGCGGAAGCGGGCGTGACTGAAGCCCAGGCGGAAGCGGGCGTGACTGAAGCCCAGGCGGAACAGGTGATGGCTGCGGAGGCGGCGGCGACACAGCCGGAACAGGTGATGGCTGCGGAGGCGGCGGCGACCCAGCCGGAACAGGTGATGGCTGCGGAGGCGGCGGCGACCCAGCAGGAACAGGTGATGGCCGCGGAGGCGGCGGCGACCCAGCCGGAACAGGTGATGGCCGCGGAGGCGGCGGCGACCCAGCCGGAACAGGTGATGGCCGCGGAGGTGGCGGCGACCCAGCCGGAACAGGTGATGGCCGCGGTGGCGGCGGCGACCCAGCCGGAACAGGTGATGGCCGCGGTGGCGGCGGCGACCCAGCCGGAACAGGTGATGACCGCGGTGGCGGCGGCGACCCAGCCAGAACAGAAGGTGGCCGCGGTGGTGACGGCGACCCAGCCGGAACAGAAGGTGGCTGCGGTGGCGACCCCGCCGGAACAGAAGGCGGCTGCGGTGGCGACGGCGACCCAGCCGGAACAGAAGGTGGCTGCGGTGGCGACCCCGCCGGAACAGAAGGCGGCTGCGGTGGCGACGGCGACCCAGCCGGAACAGAAGGCGGCTGCGGTGGCGACGGCGACCCAGCCGGAACAGAAGGCGGCTGCGGTGGCGACGGCGACCCAGCCGGAACAGCAGGCGGTTGCGGCCCAACCGGAACAGAAGGCGGTTGCGGCCCAACCGGAACCGCAGGTGATGGTTGCGATCCAACCGGAACAGCAGGTGATGGTTGCGACCCAACCGGAACAGCAGGTGATGGTTGCGACCCAACCGGAACAGCAGGTGATGGTTGCGACCCAACCGGAACAGCAGGTGGTTGCGGCCCAACCGGAGCAGAAGGTGGTTGCGGCCCAGCCGGAACAGCAGGTGGTTGCGGCCCAACCGGAACAGAAGGTGGTTGCGACCCAACCGGAACAGCAGGTGGTTGCGACCCAACCGGAACAGCAGGTGGTTGCGACCCAACCGGAACAGCAGGTGGTTGCGACCCAACCGGAACAGCAGGTGGTTGCGGCCCAACCGGAGCAGAAGGTGGTTGCGGCCCAACCGGAACAGCAGGTGGTTGCGGCCCAACCGGAACAGAAGGTTGTTGCGGCCCAACCGGAGCAGAAGGTGGTTGCGGGATCGCCGACACATGAGCAGGCTTGGAGTCAGTCAGGATCCCTGACACAGGAGTGAGCCTGGAGTCGGCTGAGACAATGAGCAGCTTAGGAGGACGCCGCCGCCGAGACCCACGCTTCCCTCTAGGGGCTCCAACCCCTAGACTGAAATCCGGCTGGACGCTAGAAGCATGCTGGGTGCTAGCCTGCCTAGAAGCAGACTGCAAACTTTGAGAACCTCCCAGAGCAAGGCGGGTTCCAAGGAACCGGTTTGGGACTGAAGCCAGCCTAGGACTAGCTGGCTTCTGGGGAGTGGGATGAAGCTGGGGCTGAGGCAGAGGCTGGCAGCTCAGGAAACCAATATTAATAGTCCGGGGTGGAGACTGATGACTAGCAGGCAGAGAGAGTTGATTGGTGTGCATGAAACGGTTGAGCCTCTCTAAAACAATGTCCAGGTGGGGCACAAAATGGCTCACCCACGGCTTCTCTTTGAAATACAACTGCTGCACAGCAAGTTGATCCAAGAGGGAAGTCCACTCATTAACATGAGCAAAAAATAGTGTCTCCACAGTCCTCTCAAATTCAAAAATTTTTAAAGAAAAAATGTACAGCTCTGCTGGGTCCATCTTTGGTCGGTTCGTACTGTCAGGTTTAGAGGTTTTAAATTGTGGACCCAAATGCAGAGAAGGGAGGAGGAGATGACGCAGGTATATTCAAAGATTTAATTAACTTAGCAGCGAAACAAAAAAGGCAGCTGGTCAGGCATGCAATAACGTCAAAATCTCCAAAAGAACAAAACTTGAAAAATGCAAAAAAAACACACTGGAATTACCTACTGGTGAAAAACTGGTGACAGGCAACACAGGGAAGCAACGACGACGAACCGACAAAGACAGAGGGGAACACAGGCTTAAATACACAAGGAGATTACACACAGGTGGAACGAATCAGGGCGGGGCAAACAATCACAAAAAGGCGGGAAAACAAACAAAGGCAGGAAGCAAAACTAGACATGACACAGGAGGACCGAATTTCAAAATAAAACAGGAAACACTCTATGCAGACCATGACAGAAGGTGCAATACAAATAAACATATTATTGTTGTTATTTCAGTTAAATATAGCAGTGAAAGTGGAAACACAGTTAAAGTGAACCAAACGGCCACGTCATGAACAATCTGAGTAGTGTATATTTTTTCTGTGGGAAAGCCAAGCTGAAGGTTGCCTTAAAGGAAAAATTAAACGATTTTCAATCTTATCTCTATCTATGTTAGTCAAAAACAACCGCAGTTGTCCAAGTGCTGAACAGGCACAAAATACAAATGAATAAAGAGAAAACAACAATAAGAAAAGAGGAGAACAATGAAGGTAAGGTGCACATCATTGCAGTAAAATAATTGCAGCACAAAAGAAGATGAAGTTAAGTTGTCAAGCTTAACTCAATCAAACGAGAACAGGTAGGTCTTCAGCAGCTCAGATGTTTCTGTTTTCTGAGCAGTTTAGGGCGGCCACGGCAAAGGCTCGGTCGCCACGGTTTTTGTGTCTAGTTCTGGCGACATCCAGGAGCATCTGAATGGCCGACCTCAGTGCTCTAACTGGAGAATGAAGATAGAAGAGTTCTGCTAGATAAGGTGGTGCCAGCCCATTTAAATCCTTAAAAACAATCAATAAAATCAGAATCAACAGAAACCAAACAATTCTGTATGGTTAGCAGTTGTGTTTGAAATCAAACGATCATATTCCAAAAAAGTAATCATTTTAAGAAGAAAAGAGGAACATGCTCTGTTTTCTGTGGAAATAAATGACATATTCCCAGGAAGTAATCATTCTAAAGTTACAGCCAAACGTTCAGTCTTGTGCCAGCTTCAGACATGAGCTGCAGAGGGCGGGGTTAATGTTTCAATGGTAACGTGACAGGGATCGGCATTACTGATGGACACTCAGAACACAAAGTAGAGTCATTAAAAGTGAACACACTCTCCTCGACAAGTCAGAGCATCATCAACGCTCTGACGAGAAGACAGGAAGGCATAACAGGACGCTTTAGGCTTTTCAAAAGAGCCTTTATAGTGTTGTGATCATTAGACATTACCTTTAGTTCTTTTATTTCTTATTGCTCTGAGACGTATGTTCATTAAGTGTCAATTGTCTGTTTTACTGCAGGTAATACTGCGTGATATATTTCATTTAGTTATGAATAACGTAGAAAGACAAATGTCAGAGGCCAATAACTCTTTTTTTCACATTTATGTATTTTAAAACCTTTTTCTGGAGTTTATTGTAACGTGATTATAAGTCTAAAATTAATATCACTATCCCTGATGCCTGAAAAGTTAATATCTGTTGTGAGGGTTATTGATAAACTTGTCTTTACAGAACCGCACTGTTTTGGATGGAGATCGTAACAATGGTAACTCCTCTCAAACAGCCTATCGTGTTCGAGCTGGAGGGCTTCTACGTACCACGAGGCTACGGCGCCTTCTTGTTCTTCCTGGCTCTGTTTCACTACATGGTGATGCTGTTGGCGAATGGCGTGGTGCTGTGCGTCATTGTCATGGACAAGAATCTGCACAGACCCATGTTCGTAATGGTTTGTAATCTGGTAGTCTGCGATTTTCTGGGGGCTACGGCGGTGCTGCCTCGCCTCATGATGCACTTCTTGACGGGCCAGAAGAAGATCGCCTACATCCCGGCCATCGCCCAGGCCTTCTCTGTGCACACGTACGGTGTTGCAGTGCAGACAATTCTGGGTGTGATGGCCTATGACAGGTATCAAAACGCATCAGCACATCAAGAGAATTAGTCACAGACTCAAGTCTTTTACTGTCATGCATAAATGGTACAGACTGACTCAGATGACTGATCTAAAATGTCTCAAGTGTTAGTGTTTTAGTGTCAGAATTCTCAGTTTACAGATTTCAGCTGTTTACTGTCATGTAAGGCTGATGTTTTTGGTGCTGTCGTTTTGTTACCAGGGTTATAAAATGCTATTAATGGGTTATGAAAGGAACTTTGCTGCATGTCAACCCCCTTTGCCCTCCTCCCAAATGTATCCAGTCTGTATCTAGGTATAAGGACGGTCTTAGTTTTTAAAAAGTGCTCTTCTAGGGACGTTCAAATACTTTTATTCATAACTTTTATCTTTTATCCTAAATAAGAATCAGAATCAGAATCTTGTTTATTGCCAGGTGTATCAGGTATACACTAGGAATTTGCTTTGGTTTGTTGGTGCAAATAAGCAGTAAAAATAACAAGAGAATAGTTAAAACGTTAGAATAAAAAAGAATAAAAAAAAATTTAAATTGCCAATATACAATATAAGCTATAAACAAAAAAATAAACATAATATAAACAGATAGTGCAAATATTGCCGGTGTGCAACAATCAGGTACCAGAGAGAGAGAGAGACAGTGGGGGGGTGGCAGTGGTGTGTTGTGTGTGAGTGTGTGTGTGTGTGTGTGAGAGAGAGAGAGATAATGGGGGTGTGGGGGGGGGATGCCTCAATGTTAATTAACCTTTGCACAAAATTCCCCCAAAAATTGTATATGTGCCATGGATGGCTTTTTCATGTAAAACCATCCCCTACCAGCCGGTCACTGGCTTTGTTGACTTGACTTTGCAGCCATAAACTTAATTTGGTTTCTGTGTTTATATGTGAGCAAAGCCTAAATAAGAGCCTGTCAAAATATATCATTAAATGGTAAAAGGTGAGGATGTTTTTATGCCCTCTGCAGGTACATTGCTGTGTGTGAACCACTCAGGTATCACGCCATCATGACATCGGCTCGGCTCTACTGCTGCTGCGCCCTGGCCTGGTTTGTTGCTCTGCTGTGTATTGCTGTGCTCTTCGCCTTCCACATGAATACTCCACTGTGTGGCAACACCATCAAACATGTCTACTGCAGCAACCGTGCTATCTTGAGGCTGGCCTGCAGTCCCACCCCCATAAATAACATCTATGGTCAGTGCATTCATTTAGAGTAAAGTAACAGACATACAGACAGTATGTTATTGAACATTATGTCTTATCCAGAGCCCTCATCAGCAGGTGTTCAGCAAATTCAGTATTTTGTGCTGTTCCTGGAGGGCAAAAGGAGGCCAATGGATGATAGAATGAGGTGGAAAGTTTACATGATACTTAACTGATAGCATAATTGTAATTTTCTTTGTTTTTCTAGGTCTGTCCATGTCCTGGTCTGTGACTACAAGCATCTTCCTCATCATCGCTTTTTCCTACATCAGAATCCTGCATGCTTCTGTAAAACAAGGCAGAGCTGACAGCACTGTCCGCAGTAAGGCCTTTCAGACGTGCGCATCGCACCTTGTTGTGTATGTGCTCTACGAAATAGCTTCAGTGGTCATTATTGTGAGTCACAGGTTCCCCTCACTCTCACAGAATATCAAGAAGTTCTTTAGCGTCCTGTTTATCATCATTCCACCAGCCATCAACCCCATTATCTACGGACTGGTCAGTAAAGAGTTACGTGATAGCATCATTAAGCATTTTAACAATTTACAAGTTTTCCTCCAAAAAATGAGAGGGGCTTAACTTTTTTAGGTCATTGTATTCCTGATCATTTCTGAAACTGTAAAATTGTTTTTAAGGCTGTTTTAACTGCTTGTAATGTTTTTAACAACCTAGCACAAATCAGTATCATATATTATTTAGGTTTTAGGCATACTCCTGGCCTAGTGGTCAAGCTCTTTCCCCATTTCTCCTGTCTGTAGCTACTTTCAACTATCAAATAAAATATACTGTATATCTTTGTTTTTATTTCTCAGCCTAATCACTGGCCATCCACAACCTATTAGGTGTTGTCAATGTTTCACAGAAGAATTAATGAAGCTGGAATTTGCTTTGTGTTGCTTTTAGGGCTGGACCCGAATATACGTCCTGTATTGATTTTCAATTTTGGTATTTGGATATTCGTTGATGTTTTTGTTTTAACCCCTCAGGATTACAAACATGCATAAAACACACCAAACTTTTTGGAAAATGCTTCTTATTCAATAACAAATAACAATACAAACAACAATACTGTAGAATAACAGAACAATTTAAAATGAATGCCTTTAGTTAAACCAAAAGACAGGTGTTGCAGCGCAATGCCGTCCATCTCAGCCGAGAATGGAGAAATGTCTGGCTGAGTCCTTCCCAAGTCATGTCATGGAGATGATTAAAGAGCCATCGTTGCCATTGCTTATGTCGGAGCGAAACCCATGCAAGGCTCAGATTGAAAGGGCTGAGAGGAAGCCTCGCAGGCTGCATAACTTACGGGCTTGCAGCCGGGCACTGCCGAAGACAGCAGCCTCAAAGCGCTGCCGTTTAGGGGGAGAGGGCCCGCAAGACACGATGGACAGAGGAGTGTGTAGACTCATCATGACATATTTGTTTGAAAAATCATGTGTGGGGGAAGCCTCTTATTGTGTGTCAGAGGCCCTGTTCAGATCTGGTATTAACATGCATCCTGGGGCGCCGCTGTAGCTCAACTGGTAAAGCAGGCACCCCATGTACCAAGGCTGAGTCTTTACCGCAGCGGCCCAGGGTTCGAATCCGACCTGTGGCCCTTTGCTGCATGTCATCCCCTCTCTCTCTCCCCCTTTCAATACTATCTCTGTCACTCTAAATAAAAGCATAAAAGCTCAAAAAATAATCTTTAAAAAAAAAAAAAAAAAACATGCGTCCTCAGTAATCGGATCACAAGTGGACAGCTTTCAGTACGTCTATTCAGACCTGGCATGCATCTTGAGTGGCCACTTGTGATCCGATCAACCTTCCCCACTCTATATGCAAATAAACACGTAGTAAACACACGGCTAATGGCCAGTGATGGTTCCCATGCCATTCCACAAATCCCTGATGTTGTTTTGCTGGAGTTTCCTCTCAAGCTTCCTCCTGTAACACTCCTTGCCCTCCTTGATCTTATCCCTCAGTTCTATCTGCATCTTCTTCATCTCCTCCTTGTCTCCACTCCTGAAGGCCACCTTCTTCCTGTTCAGTGACGCCTTGATGTCCTTGGTCACCAAGGGTTTATTGTTTGGGTAACATCTCACAGTTTTGGTGGGGATCACGCTGTCCATGCAAAAATTAACATTTTCTGTTATGCAGTCTGTGAGCCCATTTATGTCCTCCCCATGAGCATTGCAGAGGACATCCCAGGCTGTCCCCTCAAAGCAGTCCTGGAGAGTCTCCTCAGCATCCTGTGACCACCTCCGGACAGTTCTGGTGATCACTGGTTGCCGCTGGACTTCAGGTTTATGGAAAGGCTTGAGGTGGACCAGGTTGTGGTCTGATCTGCCCAGGGGGGGGAGAGCAATGGAGCTGTGTGCTTCCTTAACATTAGCATACAGCATTTCCAGTGTCTTGTTGTCCCTCGTCTTACAGTCCACAAACTGTTTAATAGTGGGCAGTGTTGTTGTCAGGGGGACAAGGTTAAAATCCCCAGAGATCGATATGAAGGCATTGGGATGCAGTGTCTGTAGTCTCCCGGTCACGGAGTTGATGACGTCACCCGCCCGCGACGCGTTAGCAGCAGGAGGAATGTAAACAACAATCACAATGGCCTGGGAAAACTCTCTGGGCAAGTAATATGGACGAAGACTTACTGCTGATAGTTCAATGTCCGGGCTGCACATCCGTTCTTTCACTGTGATGTGTCCAGGCTTGCACCATCTGTTGTTCACGTAAAGAGCGACTCCCCCTCCTTTCTTCTTGCCGCTCCCGCTGCAACTCCTGTCCGCCCGCACTAACTGGAAGCCGGATAATCACGATAGAGTCCGGTATGCCGTCATGCTGCCATGTCTCAGTGAAGCACATAACAGAGCCCTCACGAAACACGCTCCCGCTCTTTGTGAGTGATGTTAGCTCGTCCATCTTATTTGCCAGAGATCTTACGTTCCCCATGATGATAGAGGGAAGATACGGTCGGTATCTCCTCTTCCTTAGCCATCGTCTCCTCCCGGCTCTGCAGCTCCGGTATTTCCTCCTCAGCTCCTCTGGGATTTCAGATCTCCCGCCGGCCGCGCCGCACCATCGGAGGCTCATCAGCTGATCCCTGGTGTAAACAATGGAGCCCTGTGTCGGCTCCGCCAGGACGGGGGTCCGACACGATAAAAGTACTCCAGAAGCGAGAAAAACAAAAAAGAACATGCGAAGCCACATCGTTCTACTAATATCTAACTACTTTAATTCACAAGAAAACTTGAAAGAGTAAATAAATATAGAAAAAAGTGGAAAAAACACAAGACGACGAAGAGCAACTCTAGCAGGCTGCCGCCCAGGACGGCGTCGGAAGTATTAACTACGTATTAACTACGTGACTTTCGAGACATTTTAAAAATAAAATATTAACACTTGCTCACAGCAAGGTCTGTGGATTATCCTGGTGTAGAAGGTGAAATACAAATAAACATATTATTGTTGTAGACAGATAGGCTAAAATTCAAACTGGAAAAAAGCTAGTTTTGACAACTGAACTAATTTTTCTTTATTAATCAAATTTAAAGGAGCTGTCAAAAATCACATCAACATTCTTAACAAAAGGTCGATTGTGAGAAGTTAAAGGACCAAGAATACCAACAAAGTTTAAATCTATGGGGGACGGAAAAAAATAAATGAATAAATAAATAAATGACTCGATAAATGTCATTAAATGTAGCAGAAATAATATTAAAAAAAATGTTGCCAAACATAAAATAAATATGTTTGGTGAAATAAATAAGCAGCAATGAATGGGTCCTGGCACCTTCCCGTGCGTCAGGGGTACTGGCAAAACGCCAGTGAACATGGCCAGGCACAGTGAAACCGGAACTCTGCTGAGTGCAATGATGCCTCCCACAAGAGTCTGCGACAAACCGTTCATGAGTTCTGGAAGGTTGCGGGACTTAAGAATAGGGGGCAGGGAACACCGTAACCAATTAAAGCGGATCTTAGTTAGGAGGAGTTTGTTAAAGTACACAGCATGTAAAACGCAAAAAATAGGTGAAAAAGGCACATTGAATTCAAAATGGCTGACTTCCTGTTGGGTTTTGGGTATATCTCCAAGAGGCTTTTTTGTGTGTCTCCACGTTACATCTGCTTACCAAATGTCATACATGTAGGTGAAACCTAAACGAGCATTAGACCCTTAAAGGCAGGGTAGGCGATTTATCCAGTATACACTATTTGTTATATTGGTTGAAATGGTCTTTACACCCCGGCAGCAATCCATTTCGGAAAAGATCCGTCGTCTGTAGCTGCTGTTAAAAAATCCTGTAAAAACGTCTATCAATCAGTACCTCTGCGCCCAGTAGTAAAGAACCAATCAGAGGCCTCCCTGCCTCCCTGCTCATACTCTACCCTTAGCGTGCACCAGCGTGAACTCAAAGCGCGTCGCCGCCGCACGTTTACTGGAGAATGGAAGAGAAAACTCAGCTCTTAAAACAATGGACAACGAGCACGAACTCGTACCACTATTACCATATTATCGAAAAATACAACTTTGATTTAGTTGTTTATGTTCTGTTAGTTTACTTTATAAGATACTGCAGGTTTAAACTATTTATTCTAACAGCTCATAGTGAAGTCAGACAAACAGGATTATCAACGAGGGGAGACGGCGGATATAGAACATTGCTCGACAAAATTTACGTTACTCAAACTGCTTTTTCAGTTACAGAAACAAACAAGTGGACTGATCTCCCTCCAGATATTAGAGTAACGTTAAAAAGAGTTGTGTTGTCTCAGCAGGTATCTCTCTGCCCCCTCAGAGGCTGCTCTTTCCCACGCCACTCCGCTGCTTTGTGGCCGGCTCTCCAGCGAGCTACCCCCGCGGGCGATTGTGGAGCTTTTCAACTCCAAAAAGGCAGATAAACACATGTTAATTTAAAATGGACATTTGCGTCGTGATATTTAAACAAACTATCCGTCAACAAAGAAATAAAAGCCCCTCGTCTACAGACCGGTCTCTTGAGAGAACTCCAGCCAGCTCATAGCGGGGTCTGTGTGAGTGAATGCCCGGGTGGAGAGGTGGCGATCCTGGCAGGAGCTAGCTAGCTGTACCGGCAGTTTGTGGAGCTTCTAAACTCCGACAATGGTGGAGCAAATGTTTGATTCGACATCTAACATTGTAAAACTGTCAATGTTCTAAATCTACACAGTTGATTTCTCGCCTCAAAATTTTTCAGAAGTGAATTTAGTGATGAAATAGCTACGAAAAATGTGAAGTAGTTATGATGCGGCGGTGCTCGTGCATGTGTGTGGGGGGGCGTTGCCTTGGAAGGAGTTTCGAGGGGAGTGGATTCACCACTTCTGATGAATATGCAAATTTTAACAACTTTTTGAGCACCTTAAGGCCCTCAAAAATGTGATTCATTTTAAGGATAATAATAATTGCTACAGGTTCAATAAGGCCTTGGCTGCCCGACGTTCTTAATGCTCGGCCCCTAATGAATATTATGTTTCTTAAAAAATGGACCCCAATGGCAGCATAAACAATGAAAGGAGAATAGGGCCCAAAATGGAGCCTTGAGGAACCCCACAAATAAATGGGGCTGCAGCTGAAGATTATTTGCTTAGGTGAACTGAGAAAGTCCTGTCAGGTATGACTGAAACCGTTTGAAGGCTGTACCTTTAATGCCCACACAATGGTCAAGGCGTGATAAAAGGATCCTATGATCCACAGTGTCAAAGGCAGCGGTCAGGTCTAACAGCACCAGAATGGCAGAGTTTCCTGAGTCAACAGTTAAGATCATTAAAAACTCTTAAAAGAGCTGTTTCAGTACTACGGAGTGTTTTAAGGGCACACTGAAACTTTTCATAAATGTCATAGTAATCTAAAAGTATTTGCAACTGAATAAACTGAATAACTACTTTCCCCTGAGCCAGAGGCCTGAAATTTGAGAGAACAGACATGTCCAATGTGTGCCTCTTTTCATTTGTTGGGCATGTCACCAACTGTGTCAGATTAAGAGAGTGATTAAGATCAAGTCTTTGACCAGAGGTCTGGCTTCACAACATACATGTATACATACATGTATTTTAAAATCACCAACAATTAAAAGCTATCATAATTTAATGGGATCCCCACCACGAAGTCTGCAAAGTCCTGTATTAAATTCTTATTGAATTTGGTGGACGGTACACCACCACGCACAGCACGGGAAAAGGAGAGTTTGTTTGAAATAGTTGCAGCTCAAAACTGAAGTATCAGATAAAGTCTGCCAACATTGAAAAGTGGATTTAAATATAGACGGTAATCACCCTCCACCCTTGCCAGTGGTCCGAGGCGAGCTTAGGAAATCACAGCCAGGAGGAAGAAGTTTGGAAAAAGGGGTACACTCACAAGCTAGGTTTCCGTCAGAAACATAAAATCCAACTTGCAAGAGGTGAAGAAGTTATTGAGCAAGAGCCATGCGAAGGGAGAGCTCCACACGGAATCTCGAATGATTAGTGTAGTGGGGGGGAAGAGAGGATGAGGATATGTTGTTGCGTGTGAGCTGTCAGAGCAGGGCAACGGACACCCAACTGCCTCTGTCTGCATTGAGGACAATGGTCCAGGCTGGAGGGTCTGCATAGGCGGACGAAGGCAAGGAGGCTCAACCGAGGAAGACCTCTTGAGCGTCTGATGACAGCCTCCTGCAGCATCCTACGTCGTTTTTTCCTTGTGGTGGAGTGACTGTCTGCCCCACCAGCGCTGGCTAAAGCTGTGATGGGAGGAGCCGTGGTGGAGAGAAGAGCTGCCTGACCAGTGCTGGCCACAGGTGGAAAAGACGCATCGGTGACAGGAGGAGCCATAGGAGCCGGGACTGCAGAAGCATCGCCAGGATGGACCGGAGCCTCTGGCAGAAAAGCTCTCTTCTCCCTTCCCAGTCAATAATCTACCTGGGAGTGCAGCTGGATTCATCCATCAAAACAGCGAAACTGTCCCCATTCAGGCTAGAAGCGCTCAGCTTTCTACTGTCTGTGTCTGCTGTCACAACAACGTATGTTAACTATCCCTCCCTCCCTGCAATTTGGAGGGATTCCCTGACATATTGGAAAACCCCTCATGTTACGTCAGCGGGGGTTCCCCTCGGGAGAGCTACATAAAACATATAAGTGTACACAGACGCTTCTCTCTTCGGATGGGGAGGAATGTATCAGTCTCATGTCGTGGGAGGGAAATGGTCATAGTCTCCATCTATCCATATAAACTGCCTGGAGCTGTCCACGGTGCTGAAAGTGCTGAAATACTTTCTGCCTCTACTGAAAGACAAGCATGTAGTGGTGAGGACAGACAACATGACAAGAGCAGCTTACATAAATCTCCATGGCGGTGTTCACTCAGCTCAGCAGCTGGAAATAGCCAGGAGCCTCCTGCTGTGGTCCCACATGAATCTGTGGACGTTGAATCACACACTCGTTATACACACTCGAAATACTGTGGAAGAGGTTCGGGAGAGCAGAGGTGGGTCTGTTCGCCTCACAAGAAAACGCACAGTGCAGGAGATAGTTCTCCTTGGGCGCACAGGATGCTCCTACACTGGGAGTGAAAACTCTTCTTTATGCTTCCCCTCCGATCCCTCAGTCCCTCTGATCCCTCGCCTTCTACCGCATATTCAGGAGGAGGGTTTAGCAGTCATTCTAGTGGCTCCAGAACGCACGACAATGGTTCCCGACTATGATTCAGCTGCTGTCAGGGAGGCCATTGCGGCTCCTGTGGTGTAGATATGCGCTCTGTCAGCTGGACGGTGTGATCCTGCACTTCCCGGCGATAGGTCTGCGGCTATGGGCTTGCCCCTTGAACGGGAGCACTTGGGGAGTATAAGGTTGCCCCCTGCAGTTGTACGCACTATCCAGGGGGCAAGAGCTCCGCCTCTTACAGCAAGTCACGCAGTGAAATGGTCTGGTTTTCAGCACTGGTGTGTGGAGAGAGGCTCAGATCCCACATCATGCCCTCTGTCCAATGTGTTAACCTCCCTCCAGCTGTTAGTAGATAGAAAACTTGCTTCTTCTACTGTTAAAACATATGCTGCAACCATTAGGTCCTGTCATGAGGGCTATTGAGAGAGATCTGTTTTTGTGCACCCACTGGTTACGCACTTCTTAAAAGGAGTCAGAAGACCTGTCACCCCGTTCGAGCCACTAATGCAAATCTCGCTCAAGATACTCTCTGTTACGCTCTGCCCGGTGCACGCATTGTCTCATTATGTGGCTCGCACAGCAAGCTTCAGACAGACACAACAGCTGTTTGTGCATTACAGGGAGTGTTCACAGCAGAAACCCCTGACAAAACAACGTTTGGCCCACTGGCTTTGTGATGCTATCACACAAGCGTATGCAGCGACGGGGCTGGATCCCCTGCCTGGTATCTGTGCACACTCTACGAGGGCTCTGTCCTCCTCCACAGCTCTTCTCAGCTTACAGGTGTGTAGTTGAGATCAAAATGAAGGTCAAGTTCAAAGATGGGTGTGGTCCGAGCTAGGGGGTTAGGAAGTCTGGATGGTGCTATTGGCCCCCCCACTTTACGCCCCTAGCCCGATCTGGCGTCACAAAACTTTACAGGTGTGTAGTTGAGATCAAAATGAAGATAGAGTTCACAGATGGGTGTGGTCTGAGCAAGGGCGCCGGAAGTAGGGGGGTAGGATTTGAGGAAGGGTCCATTGGATCCCCACTTTACGCCCCTGGCCCGATTTGACGCGGCGGCTGCTGTGATCCCATCGCAAGATGATCTCAAGCTTTATCTAGCTTTATCAGTTCCATAAAAAAACGCACAACCATCGGTCTTGCTGATGATGCCGTATAATTAACATGAATAATAATTCACATTTTCTTTTCAGAAAAGATGAGCAGGATATATTGGATATGTATCCATCACTATTGTTGGACTGTTTTGGACTCAAGGATTTGTTGCAGTCACCATCCCAACTATTTAACTTTCTTCTATCACTGAATATTTGGAACATAGTATGTAGTGAGCATGGTACACTGCATTTGCCATTTGTCCTCACATCACTTGTTGTGTTTTACAAATGATAGACACCTTAACTCTAAGCTTGAGGTTGGATAATTTATACTGGATATGAGTGGGAAGTTTTGGTGCAAGGGAGGGTGAACAGGGTGAGACAAACATTACTCTTACTTGTCTTGGAGCTAAAAGCTGTATATTGTAGCTTGTTGACAGTTGCGATAGCCAGCATAAGAATATTGCATCACACATTATCTGACGTAAATTTCCCCACTGTGGGACTATTAAAGGAATATCTTATCTTAATGACCATTGAGTCCCCATACAGGTAAAGTAATGTCTATAAAGCATTGCAAAGGAGGAGATCTATTAGATATCACCAGCATTGAGTGGGGAGACAAAAGAAAGAGAGGCCAAGATATTGGAACCAGAGACACTTACAGTAGGTAATCCTGATCTACAACTTTCCACACAATTTTCATACTTCATTTATACATTGGTACTACTTTCATGATGAACTTACTGAACTTGAACATGAAATTCAGAATTTTGCATACTGTGATTTAACATGATCTATGATACCCAAATTGCCAGGACATGACTTGTGAAATTTACAGCATTGTTTTGTTCTTTCAGGTTGATGGAAAACTTCACTTACAACAGCTTCACGTTACAGCTGGAGGGGTTGAATGTCTCAAAGGATTCTACATACCCTGTGTTTCTTTTTCTCTTTTTCTCCTACTTGTTTGTAATTGTTGCAAATATAGGCATTGCTGTTCTGGTTTTCATGGACAAAAACCTTCACCAGCCCATGTATCTCCTTTTTTGTAACCTGTCAGTCAATGACATACTTGGAAATTCTATCATGGTGCCTCGTTTGCTTATAGACATGTTTAGGCCTCCCTCTGAGCGCCTCATCAGTTATTATGAATGTGTGGTCCAAGCTTTCACCACACACATGTTCAGTACCACCGCACATACTGTGCTTATGATTATGGCCTTTGACAGATATGTGGCCATCTGTAATCCCCTGCGCTATGCAACCATAATGACAACCAACATGTTGATGAAGCTGACATATTCTGCCTGGGGAGTGGCCATAGTTTTGGTTGGGATTCTTCTCGGCCTGACCATACGACTGAACCGATGTAAGACTCTGATAAGAAGCCCTTACTGTGACAATGCTGCACTGTTTAAACTCTCCTGTGACAGTGTGTTTATTAATAATGTCTATGGCCTCACTTTCACTGTAGTCCTGTTCACAGGTTCTATAGGCAGCATGATTGTCACTTATACTAAGATTACAGTTGTCTGTCTGTGCAGTAATAACAAGTCTTTGAACAGTAAAGCCTTGAAGACCTGCAGCACTCACTTGGTTGTGTATCTGATTATGTTGGTCAGTGGAATGTCTATCATTACACTGCATCGCTTCCCACAGTACTCAGACTACAGAAAACTTGCTGCTATTTTGTATCATATCGTCCCTGGCAGCCTTAACCCTATCATTTATGGCTTGCAGTCCAAAGAGATGCGTACATTTTTGTGTAAGTTGTTTGAGTCCAAGAAGGTTTTGCCATTGCAATAAAGACAGAGTTTTCCGAATTGATGCATTTTCATAATGGCCGTATAAATGCATTGAGACAATGAATGGGACATAGAAAGTAATTTGCACGCCAATATTCACTCACATGCCCTTATAATCACACTAAGGTATGTAGGCCCACAGTATTGATCATTTAGTAAGTGTAAAATATCAGAAATGAAAGTGAAAACAATCACACTTTTTGTCAAACTATAACAGTTGTGTCACATGTGCACTATACGCATATATAATTCTGGCTTTATCGAATAGTCTGATGCTTCATTTATAACGTTGAAATTTGAATTATTATTAATAAACTACAGAAACATTGCATGCAGACCACCTTGTCTCTGTCTCTCTCTCTCTGACACAATCCGTCCTCTCTTTGGAATTGTCACAGTCCTCAGTCCAAAAGTCAAAATGTATTGAAAAAAGATACATGTACCCATTTAAAAAAAACACCACATGCTTTGATCTAACGAAATATTCTGCTTCAATCCATATTTGTTGGAACTTTGAGACCAAGCAAATTATCAGTTTTAATGGAGTGGAGGGTGCTGACTCTCCAGATACTTTTAATTATTTTTTCTCTCGCTTTGACAGGTCTGATTTTACTCATAATGTTTCCAGGTTGAGGGACTCCCTTCTATCTCAGAATAATATTGTGATAGCTCAAGAACGTGTCACAGCCTTATTAAAGAAAACAAACATAAGGAAGGCTGCTGGCCCCGATGCCATCTGCGGGCGCACTCTGCACTACTGTGCTGACCAGCTCAGTGAGGTTTTTACTAAACTCTTTCAAATGTGTGCTGACTGCTGACAGTTTCCCTCAATCTGGAAAACTTCCACTGTAATTCCCATTCCAAAATCAAAAATCCCAGAGAACTAAATCAGTTCAGACCTTTTTCACTTACATCTTGCAATGAAAAACTTTGAGAACATTTTAAAAGATGAGGTTGTTATTCTTGTTGATGGCAAACTAGACCCTTTGCAGTTTGCTTATGAAGCTGTCAAAGGTGTGGAGGATGCAAAACTCTTCATCCTCGACAGAGCATATAAGCACTTGGAGAAACCCAATTGTCATGTGAGGCTTTTTCTTCAGCTTTTAACAAAATGCAACCTCACATTTTATTTCATCAGCTTGCTTCCTATTTTAAAGGGACTATTTGTAAATTATCACGCGCATAAATCTTAACGGGTCGGTATCCCATGCGCGCTCGCGTGTGGGTACGCGAGCGCGCAGCAGCTCTGCTCCTGCCTGTTTGCACACCGCGCTCGTTCTCACCCGTCCGGCTCGCTCCACCTCCACGTGAACGCGCGCACACTACACACTGCAGAAGAGTTAGTTTAGCTCTGAGAATATCTGGTGAATGTGCAGTGGACGTTTTTGCAGAAATAACTGCTGCAGCTCCTCCAGACCAACAGAGGTTTCCCGTGTCTTGTGAAGTGACGGGGCTCCGCAGAGAGTTACGTTATCGTCTCGACCGGGTGTCGGTGTCCCCCCCCCCCCCGACCGTCTCCCCCCCCCCCGTTTCCTCCTTGTCGGCGGGCCGAGACAGGAAAAGCCAGCACTAGAATCAGCATTGATTCATGGAGAGACCCTCGTCTAGTCAGCTAATATTACTGCCAAGCAGGGGACATATAGAGTGATATTGTGGTTTTAGCTGACGTGTGTCGTCTCACTGTTTTGACGGACGCTCGCTCACATTCAGGTAGCGCGTTCACACGGGCGAGCGCGAGCCACAGGACGCTGACTTTCGTTGACATTGCGGCCACAGGTGTCGCTGTGAACAAGCAATTTCTGATTCTTACATATAGCCTCTTTAATTTGCCTGATCAGCTTTTATTGTTGCTTCTAAACTTTTTAACAGACAGAATCCAGCAGGTTTTAGTCAATGGCATTATGTCCAACGTCCTGGTCTCAAACACAGGTTCACCCCAGGGTTGTGTTCTTTCCCCCTTGCTTTTTATCTTGTACACGGACAGCTACAGGTCTCCTAAAAAGGGTAGCTACCTGGTGAAATTCTCTGACGATACTGCACTTTTGTCTCTTCTTCAGAGCTCAGAGTCAGGCCATAGTTGTGCCCTACCTCCATTCGTTAACTAGTGCGATGCTAACTTCCTTGATCTGAACGTGACAGAAACTAAGGAACTGATCATTGATTTCAGGAAAAATAACGATAAACCCAAAGCTAGCAATATACATGACATGGACGTTGAAATTGTCGATACTTATACGTATCGGGGAACCTTGTTCGACTCCCAACTAAAGTTCACAGTGAACACAGAGTCGATTGTCAAGCGTGGACAACAAAGAATACACCTGCTGCGGAAGCTTAACTCTTTTAAAGACTGAAACACTATCTTAAGCATTTTTTTATCAGTCATTTATTGAAAGTCTTTTAACTTTTTCTTTTATTTGTTGGTTTAATGGGCTGTCTGTGAAGGACAGAAACAGTCTCAACAGTATCGTTAAGGTCTGCTCCAAGATAATCGGAGTCCAGCAGAGAGACTTGTGCTCCCTCTGGGAGAAAAATGTCGCCCAGAAAGCAAAAGGAATTATTAGCCAATCCGATCACGCTCTGTCCAGCGAATTCACTTTAATGCCCTCAGGCTGGCGCTACAAATCGCTACTCGAAGTCCTTCATTCCTTCTGCTATCAGCCTGCTAAATGTTGATAGTAGCCTTTTTAAATGAATTATTTTGTTCTTAAACCACAATAGTCGGTTTACAATGTCTGTTTTTCTTCACATGGCCGGTAAGCCTATACATTCATTGAATGTAGTAATGTAAGTGCAATGCATAAAATGTTTTTATTATTTATTCATTTTTTCTATTATGTGACTTTTTACTCTTCACCTGGTCCTCGTGTAAGTCAGTATGCACAGGGCCACACAAGGTGCCAGTGTGCATCTCTGACCATGGACTGAGTTATTTATTTACTCCCTTAAATGCTGTCTCTGACATACTGGTGACTGCTGCTGTCTGTGAGTTTGTGTATGTTCTGGGTTGATTGCCCTTCTGGGATAAATAAAGCTGTCTGAACACCATCTAGGATTAGTTCGAGAAAGTTAGCATAAAATACATATATTAAAAACAAAATAAGAAAATAGGAGAGCTAATGAATGCTAATGTGAAATATGTCCGAAATGATGAGAGCAATGAGGGTACCAAATTTCGTGAATGTCGGAGTCACTTTGTATGCCAAATTTCGTGACTTTTCAAACATCCCAAGCCCCTCAAAAATGTGATTGTGCAATGATCTTTGTCACATAAGGCTGACTTGCTGTTGTCAGTAGGTGGCGCTATGAGTATGACTCAGTGTGCCAGGGACCATTGGTGTTCGGGCCCTAATAATAGTCTTTACAAAAACAACAGCTTTCCTCGCACTTCCTGTCAGGGACAACGTTGCTATCCTAATAATTCTTAATGTTGCATCAGACATTATTCAAGGTAATGATGATTGAATTCCCTGAAGTTAAAATAAAGTTTACAAAACACTGCAACAGAGAACATCTTTTTTAGTGCTAGTGGGTATTACCAGCAGTGAATTGGGAGAAATAAAGAAAGAGAAGACAGATTGAAACAAGAGACACTCAAGGCATGTATAAATGATCTACAAGCAACTGTTTCTTCACAATTTTCAGAACTTTTCTCATTATTTCTGATCAGAGAAAAAGCAAATGTAAATAACATTCACTTCTTCAGCTTTCATTGTTGCAACAATAATGATTTGTGGGACTTGCTTATAGGAGAAGATGACTCAGCAGCAGAAGAAACAGATTAAAAAGTTAAGGACAAACATTGACATTGACAAAAATCCCACTGTTTTGTGAGTTGTTGAGTTAGGAAAAACTTTATAAACTTTGTGATATGCTGTCTGCGACAAAGTTGTAATTATTGGTGCCTTGTTGTAAATTTGGCAAACGTAAGTTATTTCTTTCTTTGTGTAAAAACATTGTCAGTTTGTCCCGGCCTGTTATGGTAAAACTGCAGATAAATCAGCTGCTCAGATGATGAGTGCCATGCACGCAGTAATAAGCCTACAATAGCCTATTATATAAAAGCAGCACCCATTATCTATCTACCTTGTATATGTATATATATATATATATATATATATATGCAAGGCACCCTTTAGCGGTGGAATGAGATGCACCAGGCTTTTCATTAAATACAGTGTAAAACCCTCTACGGCAACAGTAAATGCTCAGGGAAAGTGCTGTGGTGACGTGGTTTAAAGAGAGAAAGAGCTGGTCGTTCATGTCCCGTGTTGACGTCAAGTCACATTTGCACTGTAAAAACAAAGTAATTATAAACCCAACCATGTTGTTTTTTCCTAAACCTAACTGAGAGGTTTTGTTGCCCAAACCTAAGCAAGTGTTTTTGTTTAATTCACAACATTAAGCATGTGTTTACTGCGACCAAACTAAGTCTAACGCTGGGGACAAACAGGCCGCTTGGCGGCTGCGTGGCGTGGCGGCTGCGGGATTCACGCGTCGGGTGTTCACACCAGCTGCCTGTCAGCTGTGTGTCTGCTGCGTTTCTGCTGCTGCAGCTGCTGCTGCCAGCCCTTTCTTTCTACATAGTTTGCCTTTCATAATGGCTATTTCATTTCATTATTAATGTAATTTATATTTATTTCAGACAGAGAAAGGTCAAGAAACGTGTGGTAATTTGTAAATAATAGTAATAATCCACAATTAAAACCGTACTATATTCATTCATGGAGCTCTCCAAGTCACTGCATGTTCCACAGAACTGTCTGCACATATTTCAGAATAAAAGCCTCGTGTTAACAAATGAAGGAATTCTGTCCACAGAAAAAAACGCTTGAGGGCTTTCATTTTGAAATGAAAGCAGGAAGTGTTGATTTAAAAACAAGTCTTTACTTTTTTTCATCTCCGTAACATTTTCTACAGATAGAGACATGTAAACTGTAGTAATGTTGCTGATATGATGTTAATATACAGTCAATAGATCACCTTCACTGTCTGTGACATATTCTACAGATGTCTAGACATGTAAACTGTAGTAATCTTGCTGGTATGATGCTAATATACAGTCAATAGATCACTTCCACTGTCTGTTGTTGCTGTGAAATGCGCGCGTCTCGCGCCAAAAATAGGCGAGACCTCGAATCTCTAGAACAGACGCAGCTGACACGCAGCCGAGCCGCTCACGCGGGCAGTGTGGCTGCTCGAACCTGTTAACACGGACGCCGAAATAAGAAACAACAGGTAACGCAGCCGCCATGCAGCCACCATGCGGGCAGTGTGTCCCCGGCGTTACGCCACGGACAGACCACCCGCGTGATCAGCGCGTGGCGGCTGCGTCGTCACGTGGCGGCTGCGTGATTCACGCGTCGGGAGTTCAGACCAGCTGCGTTTCTCCTGCTGCAGCTGCTGCTGCCAGCCCTTTCTTTCTACATAGAGTTTGCCTTTCATAATGGCCATTTCATTTCATTATAAATGTCATTTATATTTATTTCAGACAGAGAAAGGTTAAGAATCGTGTGGTAATTTGTAAATAATAGTAATAATTGACAATTAAAACCCCGTACTATATTCATCCATGGAGCTCTAAAAGTTACTGCATGTTCTACAACACTGTCCTGCAAACATTTCAGAATAAAAGCCTTGTGTTAACAAATGAAGGAATTATGTCCACAGAAAAAAATGCTTGAGGGCTTTTATTTTGAAATGAAAGCAGGAAGTGTTGATTTAAACCCCGTACTTTATTCATTCATGGAGCTCTGCAAGTCACTGCATTTTCTACAGCACTGTCCTGCACATATTTCAGAATAAAGGCCTCGTGTTAACGCTGAAATAAAAAAAGACATGTAACGCAGCCGCAAAGCGCTCCTGACGTTCCCGGTGTGGCCGAGGCTTAAGTCTTGGTCCATGAGAGCACATAAGGAATATTTCCGTGTTTAACTGTGCATGTACATTGGTGTAGTAACGATGTAAGTGTGAGATATGTTTTTCAGAAAGCAATTCTCCACTCTATGAAAAACCCTCAACGCATTATCGTGGCGATAGGCTTAGAGAATGTGGGCAAAACCTTTGCCGTCCCGGGAACAGCTGATTTTTACAACAAACTTAGAAGTGGTATTCATGTCATATCTGACCTGTTTTCAGTTTATTTCTCCCCACAAAAGTTATCTCTTGAATATATAACGCAACCCTGAATAGGGGATCAAGCCTTCAGATACCCAAACTAATGTTAAATCCAAGTGCTCCTCATTAACCTGCAAAGTAAAAAAGAGTTTATTTACAGGCAACGTCCCTGGCTAATAAGATGGCCAAGAGAATGTTGAGTGTGAATCCTCACTTGTAACAAAAGCTCCCCTGACAATAAAACAATGACTATATAAAAATGCAATCAAGGAAAAGATCTTCCTTGTTGGATATTGACTACCAACAAATACAGAACAGCTGAACCAGAAGACTCAAAACAGGTATTACTGAACAACAAATAGTCTTTCTCCAAAACATATTCAAAACATATGCAATTATCTTTCACTTTAGTTTTTATTTTGTTGAACTGCATTATCATGAAGTGTGTATTGTTTTGGCTTTTTGTAAAGTCACTACTGTCTTTGAGCATATCAGTGACTCATGATATTTGTTATTGCAGGTTGATGGAAAACTACACATTCAACAGCTTCACACTCCAGTTGGAGGGGTTGAATGTCTCGAAGGATTCTGTCTGCCCTGTCTTTCTCTTTTTCTTGCTCTCCTATATTGTTATAATGCTTATGAATGTAGGCATTGCTGTTCTCGTTTTTCTTGACAAAAACCTTCACCAGCCCATGTATCTCCTTTTCTGCAACCTGCCAGTTAATGACATCATTGGAAATTCTATAATGGTGCCTCGTTTACTTTCAGATATGTTGTTGCCTCCATCTGAGCTCCTCATCAGTTATTATGAATGTGTGGTCCAAGCTTTCACCACACACATGTTTGGTACCACCACTCACACAGTGCTTATGATTATGGCCTTTGACAGATATGTGGCCATCTGTAATCCCCTGCGATACGCTGCTATAATGACCAACAAAATGGTGATCAAGCTGACAGTTTCTGCCTGGGGAGTGGCCTTTGTTTTGGTCGGGATTCTGCTCGGTCTGACCATACGACTGAACCGATGCAGGACTCTGATCACAAATCCTTATTGTGACAATGCCTCACTGTTTAAACTCTCCTGTGACAGTGTGTTTATTAATAATGTCTATGGCCTCACTTTCACTGTAGTCCTGTTCACAGCTTCAATTGGCACAATGGTTCTCACTTATACTAAGATTACAGTAATCTGTCTGACCAGTAAGAACAAGTCTTTGAACAGTAAAGCCTTGAAGACCTGCAGCACTCATCTGGTTGTGTATCTGATCATGCTGATCAGTGGATTTATTGTCATTATTCTGCATCGCTTCCCTCAGTACTCAGACTACAGGAAACTTTCTGCCATTCTGTTTCATATCATCCCCGCCAGCCTCAACCCGCTTATTTATGGTGTACAGTCTGCAGAAATCTGCAAATCCTTGTCGAAATTATTCCGATCCAAACTAGTTATGCCTTTATTCTGAGTAAAGAATTTAAAGTTAGTATTTAAACTTTAAGACAAAACATTTACAGAATGAGATCAAAATCACTAAATGTATACTAAACTGCCTAATTTTATTTCAAACATATGTTAATTGTGTTTGTGTTTCAAGATATATGCCAATTTACTTAAATAATCCATCCACCCATTATCTATACCTGCTTGTATTTTGCAGGTTCATGGGGGGCTTGAAACCACTGAACCGATGCTGGACTCTGATCGCAAACCCTTATTGTGACAATGCCGGGTTGTTTAAACTCTCCTGTGACAGTGTGTTTATTAATAATGTCTATGGCCTACCTTTCACTGTAGTCCTGTTCACAGCTTCAATTTACAGCATGGTTATTACTTATACTAACATTGCAGTAGTCTGTCTGACCTGTAAGAACAAGTCTTTGAACAGTAAAGCCTTGAAGACCTGCAGCACTCATCTGGTTGTATATCTGATCATGTTGTTAGTGCAATTTCAAACGTAACTCTGCATCGCTTCTCTCAGTACACAGACTACAGAAAACTCAGTAGAATATTGTTTCATATCATCCCTGGCTGCCTCAATCTCATTGTTTATTGTGCAGTCCAAAGAGATACGAAAATTCTTGTCTAAGTTGTTTGAACTGAAGAAAATGTTGCCATCATAATAAAGACAAGTTCCAATGTTTATTTGTAAATGTATCAACACAAATAATATAAAATTTGAACATAGACTTCCGTAATGTATTTCACGATCTTGTGTTTGACAGGCTCAGATTGTTATTATAAGTGTCTGACAACATTAAGGAAAGGACCCTACAGAAAAATAAAACCTTTTTCTTACCACAGGCGCAGTTTGCGTTGGTTCAGGGGGCTCACTGAACCCCTTAAAAAATAGATATTACATTTTTGTAATAACACTGAATTAATAATTTATTGTAATGATGAATAATATCGACCTTGTTGTGTCTTCTTATTGACAGAATAAGAAACCAACAAGAAAATAGATTTGTGGTATTTTTATTTACTTACAGCCTGATAACATCTCTCTGTCCACACACCGATAAATATGCACTTCTGTTACGCCATGTAAACAAACCACGCACCATCAGATGTGCGGTCAAGATCAGACTAGAGACTTAACCACTTTAAAGGTCTCATATTATGCTCATTTCCAGGTTCATATATGTATATATTTATAGTTTAATGTTCTACTAGAACATGAAAAAAAAAAAAAAAAAAACCTCTACTGTCTGCCTGCATTAAGCCTCTTTCAGCCTCTGTCTGAAACACTCTGATTCAGAGCCTGTCTCCTCACAGCGTCACTGCCTTCGCCGCACTGCAGCAGGAGAGTACAGGAAGAGAGATTCACTGAGGTTTTCCGCGTTTCTAAAGTTAAAAATAAACTAATTAAAAGTTTATAAACCAGAAACTTCACACAGCGCACGTTCCCGGAGGAATCTGATCCAAAGTAGGCGAGAAATTAACAACATCTGCGGCCAAGATTCCGGGTTTTCCTAACGGTTCTGCTCCGGTAAATATGCTATTTTTTAGCTCTGTCACGTTAGCTCAGTATTTACGTTATGCATATACTCTGTAAACCGTAAACATACACTCTGTTTTACGTTTGTCTTTACAGGTCCATTTGTGAGAATTGACCGACAGAATCATCCCATTGAAGAAGAAAACATTTGCTGTGAGCAGATAGTTCTATTTACATGGAAGATACAGAGGTAACATGTTAGCATGTAGCTACATGTAACGATGTGTAAACACAGCGGACATCAGTGTGGAAAATAGAAGATGTGAAACAGTAGTCAGTCCATTATTTCTGGTAAAAGACACCAGATAAACGTAGGAAAGTAATCAGAGTAATGGTATATTATTTACTGTAGGAGCTGTCTCTGTGTTACCATGACTACAGACCGGTTAACGTTACACTTACCGTAGTTTACCATGCTGGAAGACTTCATCCTGTAGTGTCAACATAACTGAAGGTGGAATTACTGATCTTATATATAAAAACTGCTCAGTAACCACAGTATCAGCAGCTACTGGGAGGACTAACCTTATAGGGTACCGTGTCCATGTTTCAGAGTAACTTAGATTGTTTCACCTGGTACGGTTTTACTTGTCAGACAGTTATTGCCATATTTATGCTGTGAAATGTTTGTCAAAGCTGCAGGTTATCTGTTCACGTTCAATATACTGTGTATAATTAATATTGTCATCTGTCTACTCAAATAAAGTTTGACTGTGAAACAGAAATGTGTTGTGTTGCTTACAGTCACTATTTACTACCTGTACCCTTCTACATGCATGACATAAAATTAATTTTTCATATCACCTGTTTAAACTGTAATTACATTACTTTATGAAAGAACATGTTATATTTATCTAATACCACAAGATCATTAATTGTAAATTTAAAAATGACAAAAACCCTCCTTAAAAATAAAGCTCTTTATTCACAATAATAACACTGGATTATAAATTGGGTACACATAACTCCAAAAGCAGCAAAGCCATGACTTGTATGTAAACTGTCCACATCATGTCCTCCTTCAGAGTAAAGGCTTTCTTGTAGAGTGAAGTTGTGTCAGCTGGTAATAGTTCATCCTGGTGCATCTCCATGTGGATCAGGTCACTCAGATGACCTGTAAAACATGACAGATTCAGTGTTAGAATATACTGTCATGTAATAATATCAAGGTGTATAACAGTAACATCATCTTCTAACATGTATAGTTATGGCAACAGCTACAAACAGTGTACAATGAAAAAATCATTTTTATCAAGTATGGAGGAAGAAATGGATTACACAGAACTTTTGACTTGGAGTGTAACTTGTGTTGTCTGTATCAAAAGCTAGACCTAGAAGCTTAGACTTTAGTAAACTTTTACATATTATTTAGCCCAGGACAACAAAGAAGCTGCCAGTATTCACGTTGTAATTTCTTTTAATCGCTCTACGAGGTCGGGAAGTAACGTTACAGAGAAGACGTTGATTTCTGCTCTGAGCTCACGGCATCTCTCTCTCTCTCCCTGCTCACTCGCCCAGTTAGTAACTCCGCTACTCAATCCTACACAAATTCGTACAGTTTGACTGTTTGTTTTTCACATGAGCAACTTCCGGAAAGTCTGTCGAGTAAATCTACACACACTCAACATATCTGTAACGCAGACAGACACACCAGAGCATAAGGTTTGCATGTAAACAAAGCCTGTGGAGCCACTATGAAAGCTAGCGGCGTTAGCCGCGCAACATGCTAACGTTAACAGGCAAACAGTCTGCTAAATAAACAGAAACTAAAACAACATAAACATGACAAACTTACAGCTTCCAGGTTTGAAGGTGGGTCCCAGACAGCCGGTACGGTTCCATCCTGGGCTTCAGTTTGCAGTGAATCCTGTAGTCTACTGACCCGTGTGTTTTACTGTTGCTGTGAGGACATTTCAGTCAAAAATCACCTAAAACAGCTAAAAAATAAAATGAATCCACTGGGTCTTCACGTCCTCAGATGATGGGAGTACATGAAGACTTTTCTGCTGGTTCTTGCAAACTAACAGAAGTAGTAGCATGCTTTGCTTGTCCTGTTAGGAGGTCTGTGATTATAGCGAGGAAAACAATGGCGGACGGAGAGAAATTCTAGAGCAGCTCAGTGGGCGGGATCACCTAGCTGGAGATTGTTCTACCTAGTTCTACCGTAACCCTTATATGGCATGAAAAGAATCACCGACGTCACTGATTCCAGGAAGTACGAATCAACGCCCCTTCGGACACATTTTCCGAGAGATGGAGCAGGAGAAAAAGAGAGAAGATGGTCTATTATGATACTTCGGTGGTCTGTAGACACACTGGGGACAGATATTGATGTTTAAAAGACATGGAAAAGTGCATTTTGCATAATAGGTGACCTTTAAAGATGGGTGAGTCATAGGCTACTTGCTCTCTTCTGACTTTTGTGTTTCTTAAACAGAAAAAACAGGTTTTATACTATGATATTTACTGAAAATGACATACAATCCAGTAGCCCCAGTAAACTTTCAGCTATCTCCTGGTGGTCTCCCTCCAGCCAGTTGTCATCTTATTTAGGTGTTTGTAGTGAAATGAGGAGATATCATACAGATAACTCCTCAATTCATCTAAACCAACCAGCCATTCCTCGTCTGTTGCAGCGCTTTCACAGAGAGTGACAAGAATAAATAGAAACAAGGCGTCTGACAAAAGTTCAGCTCATAACGGTGTGCTGCGCAGTGCTTCGTCACTCGCAGGCACTTAGGACATTGCAATAGCAATGCAATCAAACTGATTTTGTCACTGACACTTATTTGCGTTGCATATCCTAACTTCCGGCGCCATCCTGGGCGGCAGCCTGCTAGAGTTGCTCTTCGTCATCTTGTGTCTTTTCCACTTTTTTCTATATTTATTTACTCTTTCAAGTTTTCTTGTGAATTAAAGTATTTAGATATTAGTAGAACGATGTGGCTTTGCACGTTCTTCTTTGTTTTTCTCGCTTCGGGAGTACTTTTATCGTGTCGGATCCCAGTCCTGGCGGAGCCGACACAGGGCTCCATTGTTTACACCAGGGATCAGCTGATGAGCCTCTGTCGGTGCGGCGCGGCCGGCGGGAGATCTGAAATCCCCGAGGAGCTGAGGAGGAAATACCGGAGCTGCAGAGCCGGGAGGAGACGATGGCTTAGGAAGAGGAGATACCGACCGTATCTTCCCTCTATCATCATGGGGAACGTAAGATCTCTGGCAAATAAGATGGACGAGCTAACATTACTCACAAAGAGCGGGAGCGTGTTTCGTGAGGGCTCTGTTATGTGCTTCACTGAGACATGGCTGCATGACAGCATACCGGACTCTATCGTGAGTTTAGCCGGCTTCCAGTTAGTACGGGCGGACAGGAGTTGCAGCGGGAGCGGCAAGAAGAAAGGAGGGGGAGTCGCTCTTTACGTGAACAACAAATGGTGCAACCCTGGACACATCACAGTGAAAGAACGGATGTGCAGCCCGGACATTGAACTGTCAGCAGTAAGTCTTCGTCCATATTACTTGCCCAGAGAGTTTTCCCAGGCCATTGTTATTGTTGTTTACATTCCTCCTGCTGCTAACGCGTCGCGGGCGGGTGACGTCATCAACTCCGTGACCGGGAGACTACAGACACTGCATCCCAATGCCTTCATATCGATCTCTGGGGATTTTAACCATGTCACCCTGACAACAACACTGCCCACTTTTAAACAGTTTGTGGACTGTAAGACGAGGGACAACAAGACACTGGAAATGCTGTATGCTAATGTTAAGGAAGCTTACAGCTCCATTGCTCCCCCCCCCCCCCCCCCCCCCCCCCGGGCAGATCAGACCACAACCTGGTCCACCTCAAGCCCCTCTATAAACCTGAAGTCCAGCGGCAACCAGTGATCACCAGAACTGTCTGGAGCTGGTCACAGGATGCTGAGGAGACTCTCCAGGACTGCTTTGAGGGGACAGACTGGGATGTCCTCTGCATGGACAGCGTGATGCCCACCAAAACTGTGAGATGTTACCCAAACAATAAACCCTGGGTGACCAAGGACATCAAGGCGTCACTGAACAGGAAGAAGGTGGCCTTCAGGAGTGGAGACAAGGAGGAGATGAAGAAGATGCAGATAGAACTGAGGGATAAGATCAAGGAGGGTAAGGAGTGTTACAGGAGGAAGCTTGAGAGGAATCTCCAGCAAAACAACATCAGGGATGTGTGGAGTGGCATGAGAACCATCACTGGCCATGGGAAAAAGACTGACCGGGGGATGGAAGGAGACCTGGATGAGGCCAACGAGTTAAACCGGTTCTTTAACAGGTTTGATGACGGGGCTTCTGCCCACCCTCCCCCCAGCTCCTCCTATGACTCCCCTCCCTCTGCTCCTTCACCTCATAATCTTTCTCCAATGTCTCTGGCCATTCCTTCTTCTGTCCTTTCACCTCCACCCCCCTCCCTCCCCTCCCCTTACACCTCTCACCTGGCTCCCTCGCACCACCATTCACCTCAATACCCCTCCCCCCTTCCCTCATCACCCTCACCCCACCATCTCCCCTCAATGACTTCCCCGGTTCCTGTCCATTCACCTCAGCCCACGTGCCCCCCTCCCCCATTTGGACCCTCCATCGGCTCTCCAGGGTCAATCACCATCACTGCTGAGGATGTGAGAAGAGATTTCAGTAGACTACGCCCAGGCAAGGCAACAGGCCCTGATGACCTCAGCCCCAGAGTGCTCAAAGGCTGTGCTACTCAGCTGTGTGTGGTTTTTCAACACATTTTCAACCTCGGCCTGAGCCTGATGGCGGTCCCTGCTCTGTGGAAAACATCATGCCTTGTTCCTGTCCCCAAGAAAAAGCACCCAAACACCCTCAGTGACTGCAGACCAGTGGCTCTGACTTCACATGTCATGAAGACACTGGAAAGGCTAGTCCTGAAGCACCTACGCTTGCTGGTCGAGCCATCACTAGACCCTCTGCAGTTTGCTTATCAGCCCCGCATCGGAGTGGATGAAGCCATCATCTTTCTGCTGCACAGGGCTTATACTCACCTGCAAGAATCAGGCAGCAATGTGAGAGTCATGTTTTTTGACTTCTCCAGTGCTTTTAACAGCATACGACCTGCCCTGCTCAGAACTAAGCTACTGGACATGCAGGTGGATGCTCCACTAGTGGCCTGGATCACCAACTACCTCACAGGTCGGCCAGAGTATGTGAGGCTGCAGAACATCGTGTCGGACACAATACTGAGCAGCACGGGGGCTCCTTAAGGAACGGTCCTGTCTCCCTTCCTGTTCACGCTCTTCACCTCTGACTTCAGATACTGCTCACAGTCCTGCCACCTGCAGAAGTTTTCGGACGACTCTGCCATTGTGGGCTGTATCAGCAGGGGTCAGGAGGATGAGTACAGGAGAGTGGTGGACAGCTTTGTGGAATGGTGTGACCTAAACCAACTGCAGCTAAACATCACAAAGACCAAGGAGCTGGTGGTGGACTTTAGGAAACAAAGGACCCATCCTAAACCAGTCAGCATCAGGGGGACAGAGGTGGACATTGTTGAGGACTACAAGTACCTTGGCGTCCACTTGGACAATAAAATGGACTGGTCTAAAAACACACAGGCTCTGTACAAGAAGGGTCAGAGCCACCTGTTTTTTCTCAGGAGACTCAGATCCTTCAACGTCTGCAGAACCATGCTGCAGATGGTCTATGACTCGGTGGTGGCCAGCGTCATCTTCTACGCTGTAGTGTGCTGGGGCAGCAGGGTGAAGGCAGCCGATGCTAATAGACTCAATAAGCTCATCAGGACAGCTGGTTCTGTCCTGGGAGTGGAACTGGAGTCTTTGGTGGAGGTGTCGGAGAGGAGGATGCTGAGGAAACTACTCAGTATTAGGGACAACGCCTCTCATCCCCTGCACGCCACTCTGGTGTCATACCACAGCACCTTCAGCCGTAGACTGAGACCACCGAGGTCCACGACAGAACGCCACAGGAGGTCGTTCCTACCAGTGGCCATCAAACTATATAACTCCTCCCCCTTCTGCAGGAAGGACAACTGATAACATTGGTCAGTGAGAACAATGATGACATCAATTTCATGTGCAATACTACTTTCTCATTCTCATGTGCAATATCACTGTTCATTGTGTGCAATATTCATGTACATCATGTGCAATATTACTTCTTTTCTGTTTTTTAGCTTACCGTACCTTCTTTTTATTTCGCTTATCTTATCTTATTTACTCATTTTACTTAATTTTACTTACTTACTTAATTGTCATTCTATTTGGCACTGGTGCTAGAAATAGTACGTTTTACTTTTTTATTTTATACACTTGTATTTTATACACTTGAAACTCGTTGTAATTTGTTGTATTTTTTGAGCAATCTGTGGCACAAGAATTTCCTTCGGGATTAATAAAGTTCTATCTTATCTTATCTTATTCTGTTTGGAGGGTGTAATATGTAGACGACACACATCCCAATACACTAGATCTCTCTGCGTTGTTCACATTACATTCCCTCTAGATTTTTTTTTGTGAGCCCCCAACCTTAAAGTTCAAACTGCGCCTATGTTTCTTACCCTTCGCTTTCCGTTTGTTATTGTGTTATGTGACTTGTTGCTGGAAGAGACAATAGTGGAAACGTGAATGACAGTGGAGGGATGAGTGCCACTGTTGTCAGAGTTTTTTGTGTTGGAGTACAGAAAGCATAGCTTAGTATTATCTAAAAGATTTTCAATGTCTTGGCTGAATGTTTAGATGATTTCCACAATGTGGAGGCGACGTGAGATTTCAGAGCGAGGCTTCTCCAAGCGAGACACACAATAACAAACAAGCGAAAAGTATGAAAAAAGGTTTCATTTCTCTGTAGGGTCCTTTCCATAATGTTGTCAGACACTTATAATAACAATCTAAGCCTGTCAGTGGCAAAAACAAGCACTTTTAGTGGACGTACACTGACAGTACCAGGTTGCCCCAAATGATTACATTACAGCCTGTTTAGCGGCTGGCGGCTGCAGAGTTCTCCCTCAATTCTGGACCAATTTCAAAAAGTGTTTTCCCCATTAGTCACTTAGACACGATACATGGGAAAATAGGTGCTGTTGGTAGTAATGCCATAATAATAGTATAATGGTGGCAATGAAATTTTACTGTTCATTCATTTTTCTCCATTAATTCTATCCGCTGAATTGACAACACTTAGACATCAGATTCACGACCATCTACAAACCAGTCAACTATGGGGAGACGCAGCCATCATAGGTGATGACGACAGGATGTAGGCATGTCACTAAAGGACTTTAGTGCACTCGCATAATTGCAATGTGAAACCAAAACTAACCGGATCAAATCTAACTATAAAGCAAGCAATCTCTGTCTTCCTGTGTGTCCTTCGCATATATCAAGAACCACTCTTTCAATCTACTTCACATTTGGTGGGTGTATTGCTGGAGACCCAAAGGAGTGTTTCATCGAATTTGGTGCAATTTAGACACGTCAATATTAATAAACTTTGAATAAACAAGCGAACAATGCTCTGTGTAGCAGTGGGGGTGGGGATTCAGGGCTCTGCAGACTGAATTGAGCATGTCGTATGTTACATGGATGCTGGATATACTAATGTTGCAACCAGACTCTTCTTCACTTCCCTGGAGTCGACACGAGCAGATAGCCAACTGGAAGCAGAACCGAACCAGAGTGTATTACACTGGTGACCGCGAGTAAGCAGTGTTTGCGGTGTTTTTGTTTTGTTGGTCGGTGTAAATGTTGCTTGGGTCCATCAGATGGATAAATTGAAGTTATTTGATTACATTTTTAACCTCAACATTAACGGTGTCCAACAAGAACTGGTGAGTGAAGTGGTCATAGCCGATGTGGCAAACAATTACAGTTAGCAGTTCTGCTAACTGCAAACATGCTAAGGGCTAACCAACGCACTGTATAGATTTAACGTGATGAAGTCAACAGTCTTGGGACTAAATCGACCTATGTGCTGTTGTGCTGGAATGATGTTCAACTTTATAATATTCATGGATGTGATTTTTAATGTATTTGTTGTCTGAATATGATGAATAAAACTCCTGTTAAGAATGAAGTAATGAGGGACACCTCAATAACTATACAGTACTATGTCTAAATTTACTTGGGGGATACAAAAAGGGTAAGTAATCATTACATAATGATGAAGTAATGAGGGACCCCTCAGTAACTATTCAGAATTATAGTGGGGCAGTTAAGCATAACAATTGTACATTTTGCGATAAAAGCAAAAATTGACAATCAAATTTGGCACAGATGTAGCTTTATATGTTATGAAAAGATATAGGTATCGGGGCGTCTCAAATTTGGCACCTGAGGGCCGTGACAGCCTTTTTTTTTTTTTGTCGGTTGTCATTTTATCATGAAGGCAAGGGGGTGAAGTTTGACCCTGAAGTGACCATGCTCCTTTTAATTGGTTTTTGCGTTTTTTTCAGGTTAAAAGCACCCTTAAAAAAAACAAAAAAACGTGTCTGTGATCTTCTGACATCTGATCTAATCAGCTTGAATACACGTTGGAAATCGTCAAGACTCATGAAATCTGTTTTCTGCGACATTTAGGAATATTGAGTGCCTATTTGCGGCCATTTTGAAAAATGTCTGCTACGGCCCTCAGGGGCCAAATTTGCAGTGCCCCGATATCTATGTCTTTTCATAAAATATAAACCTACATCTGTGCCAAATGTGTTTTTATCGCAAAATGCACAATTGTAATGAATATTTCAGTTTAGCTGCCCCACTACAATGATCTTTGTCACATAAGGCTGACTTCCTGTTGTCAATAGGTGGCGCTATGAGTATGACTCAGTGTGCCAGGGACCATTGGTGTTCGGGCCCTAATAATAGTCTTAACAAAAACAATAGGTTTCCTCGCATTTCCTGTGATGGACAATGTTGCTATCCTAATAATTCGTAATGTTGCATCAGACATTACTCACGGTAATGATGATTGAATTCCCCAAAGTTAAAATCAAGTCTACAAAACACTGTAACAGAGGACATCCTCTTCAGTGCTGGTGGGTATTACCAGCAGTGAACTGGGAGAGACAAGAAAGAGAAGACAGATCGAAACCAGAGACACTCAAGGAAGGTATTACTGGTCGACAAACAACTGTTTCTTCATAATTTTCAGAACTTTTCTCATTATTTCTGATCAAAGAAAAAGCAAATGTAAATAAAATTCAGTTCTTCAGCTTTCATTGTTGCAACAATAATGATCTGCGGGACTTGCTTATAGGAGAAGATTAGTCAGCAGCAGAAGAAACATTGAAAAGGGAAGGACAAACATTGACATACTGTTCTAAAAAACTATGCATAGTGAAATACAATAGTTTAAACCAGTATATCTGGTAATTTTACAAAAAACTGAAAGTTTCTGTTGAGTTTAGTTGTACAGCAAGTACCATCTCTGTAAAATGATCTCTGATACCGACATTTTCTAGACATTACATGTGACAATAAGAGCTTTGTTTTGTTCTTTCAGGTTGATGGAAAACTACACCTACAACAGCTTCACACTCCAGCTGGAGGGGTTAAATGTTTCAAAAGATTCTCTGTACCCTGTGTTTCTCCTGTTCTTTTTCTCCTACTTTTTCATAATGGTCGTAAATGTAGGCATTGCTGTGCTGGTTTTCATTGACAAAAACCTTCACCAGCCCATGTATCTCCTTTTTTGCAACCTGCCCTTTAATGATATACTTGGAAATTCTATCTTGGTTCCTCGTTTGCTTTTAGACATGTTGAGGCCTCCCTCTGAACGCCTCATCAGTTATTATGAATGTGTGGTCCAAGCTTTCACCTCACACATGTTTGGTACCACCACCCACACAGTTCTTATGATTATGGCCTTTGACAGATATGTGGCCATCTGTAATCCCCTGCACTACGCTGCTATAATGACCAACAAAATGGTGATCCAGCTGATTGTTTCTGCCTGGGGAGTGGCCTTTGTTTTGGTCGGGATTCTGCTCGGTCTGACCATACCACTGAACCGATGCAGGACTCTGATCACAAATCCTTATTGTGACAATGCCTCACTGTTCAAACTCTCCTGTGACAGTGTGTTTATTAATAATGTCTATGGTCTCACTTTCACTGTAGTCCTGTTCACAGCTTCAATTGGCACAATGGTTCTCACTTATACTAAGATTACAGTTATCTGTCTGACCAGTAAGAACAAGTCTTTGAACAGTAAAGCCTTGAAGACCTGCAGCACTCATCTGGTTGTGTATCTGATCATGCTGATCAGTGGATTTATTGTCATTATTCTGCATCGCTTCCCTCAGTACTCAGACTACAGGAAACTTTCTGCCATTCTGTTTCATATCATCCCCGCCAGCCTCAACCCCATTATTTATGGTATACAGTCTGCAGAAATCTGCAAATCCTTGTCGAAATTATTCCGATCCAAACCAGTTATGCCATTATTCTGAACAGAGAATATTAAAGTTAGTATTGAAAACAAAACATTAACAGAATGAGTAAAATCACCAAATGTATACTAAACTGCCTCATTTTATTTCAAACATATGTTAATTGTGTTTGTGTTTTAAGATATATGCCAATTTACTTTATCATTTTGCAGGTTCCTGGGAGGCTTGAACCCACACTAGATCACTTTAGGTGACAGGCAGTGTACATACTGGACACCAGTCCGTCACAGGGCAGACACTAGTTTTTCCTGAAAGTTGGCACTAGCAAAAAACTCAGGGAAAGCATACAGAATTCGGTGTGGAATTGTGGCCAGCTTCAATAAAGGCAAAGCAAACAAATGTAAAGCACCCTAAATATTAATTTACATTGCCCCAGATGTATAACATATACTACAATAAACATGTGTTTACGTATTTGGTTGATACTTAATTAAGTAGTTAGAGAGTTGCGCTCATTTACTCGTATGGATATCTTACATGTGCACATTAATGCTACTACAGAAAATACTGCAAGAAGTGATTGTGTGTGGCAGTTTAGTTTAGTTTTTTTTTTTATTTGCACAAGTAACAAAAAACCCTGCAATATATTGAAGGAGTAAAAAGGATTGTGCTGGCTACATTAAAATAACGGAGTGTCTATTTGCACCTGGGTGAGAATAGTCACACAGCAGCTATTCAGCTATTTACACCCGGTAATAGTAGTAGTAATATAAAGAGCGACAAAGTACATGTTAGGAGTAGATTGTTGTGTATGAATGGGTCAAACTTAAAATTTTCAGCCGCTTTTGCTGTCCACATGGACTGTTTACCTGCATTCAACCAAAGCCTGCTCAAAAGCTATTGGTCAATACTACTCGGACTACAAATGGAAACTAGAATGCTTCCGATACCAAAATCTTGCCCTGTTGCCTACAGATTCTGCATATGAAGAGAAGAGTAAAACAAACATTTGTGATGCACCAAGCTACACATTTTTATTGATAGTACCAATTGATTTTGAAATCTTACTGCAATCAAAATGATTTCAAACTAGTAAAACACCAGTAAATCAACAATTTGGTTTACAACAAAAGCCCTTTTTGACCAAAAAGTACCAGGAACGATGGAGCTAGAGGAATTAAACAAGCAAGTAAGGGCCCTTTCACACCTATCTCATTTGGTCCGGACTTTCGGCTTTTCAGTTTCATCTGAACCAAAATTACAGGTGTGAAACCTTCCCCAGACCACGTTCCTGGTCAAACTGAACCATGGTTCGGTTCGTTTCTAGCATGAAAGGTTTTTTTGGGATGGTTCAGACTTTTGAGCTAACAACCACTTTGTTGGAAATAGAACAGGGTGACACAAACATTACTCTAACTTGTCTTACAAATTATACATTTCAGCTTGATGACAGTTGCGATGGCCATCCTAATTATACTAAATGTTGCATCAGACATTATTCAAAGTAATGATAACGAATTCCCCGAAGTTAAAATCAAGTCTACAAAACACTGCAACCGAGAACATCCTTTTCAGTGCTGGTGGGTATTACCAGCAGTGAACTGGGAGAAACAAGAAAGAGAAGACAGATTGAAACCAGAGACACTCAAGGAAGGTATTATTGATCGACAAACAACTGTTTCTTCACAATTTTCATAACTGACCTCGTAATTTCTGATCAAAGAAAAGCAAATGTAAATAAAATTCAGTTCTTCAGCTTTCATTGTTGCAACAATAATGATCTGCGGGACTTGCTTATAGGAGAAGATTAGTCAGCAGCAGAAGAAACATTGAAAAGGGAAGGACAAACATTGACATACTGTTCTAAAAAACTATGCATAGTGAAATACAATAGTTTAAACCAGTATATCTGGTAATTTTACAAAAAACTGAAAGTTTCTGTTGAGTTTAGTTGTACAGCAAGTACCATCTCTGTAAAATGATCTCTGATACCGACATTTTCTAGACATTACATGTGACAATAAGAGCTTTGTTTTGTTCTTTCAGGTTGATGGAAAACTACACCTACAACAGCTTCACACTCCAGCTGGAGGGGTTAAATGTTTCAAAAGATTCTCTGTACCCTGTGTTTCTCCTGTTCTTTTTCTCCTACTTTTTCATAATGGTCGTAAATGTAGGCATTGCTGTGCTGGTTTTCATTGACAAAAACCTTCACCAGCCCATGTATCTCCTTTTTTGCAACCTGCCCTTTAATGATATACTTGGAAATTCTATCTTGGTTCCTCGTTTGCTTTTAGACATGTTGAGGCCTCCCTCTGAACGCCTCATCAGTTATTATGAATGTGTGGTCCAAGCTTTCACCTCACACATGTTTGGTACCACCACCCACACAGTTCTTATGATTATGGCCTTTGACAGATATGTGGCCATCTGTAATCCCCTGCACTACGCTGCTATAATGACCAACAAAATGGTGATCCAGCTGATTGTTTCTGCCTGGGGAGTGGCCTTTGTTTTGGTCGGGATTCTGCTCGGTCTGACCATACCACTGAACCGATGCAGGACTCTGATCACAAATCCTTATTGTGACAATGCCTCACTGTTCAAACTCTCCTGTGACAGTGTGTTTATTAATAATGTCTATGGTCTCACTTTCACTGTAGTCCTGTTCACAGCTTCAATTGGCACAATGGTTCTCACTTATACTAAGATTACAGTTATCTGTCTGACCAGTAAGAACAAGTCTTTGAACAGTAAAGCCTTGAAGACCTGCAGCACTCATCTGGTTGTGTATCTGATCATGCTGATCAGTGGATTTATTGTCATTATTCTGCATCGCTTCCCTCAGTACTCAGACTACAGGAAACTTTCTGCCATTCTATTTCATATCATCCCCGCCAGCCTCAACCCCATTATTTATGGTATACAGTCTGCAGAAATCTGCAAATCCTTGTCGAAATTATTCCGATCCAAACCAGTTATGCCATTATTCTGAACAGAGAATATTAAAGTTAGTATTGAAAACAAAACATTAACAGAATGAGTAAAATCACCAAATGTATACTAAACTGCCTCATTTTATTTCAAACATATGTTAATTGTGTTTGTGTTTTAAGATATATGCCAATTTACTTTATCATTTTGCAGGTTCCTGGGGGGCTTGAGCCCACACTAGATCACTTTAGGTGACAGGCAGTGTACATACTGGACACCAGTCCGTCACAGGGCAGACACTAGTTTTTCCTGAAAGTTGGCACTAGCAAAAAACTCAGGGAAAGCATACAGAATTAGGTTGTGGAATTGTGGCCAGCTTCAATAAAGGCAAAGCAAACAAATGTAAAGCACCCTAAATATTAATTTACATTGCCCCAGATGTATAACATATACTACAATAAACATGTGTTTACGTATTTGGTTGATACTTAATTAAGTAGTTAGAGAGTTGCGCTCATTTACTCGTATGGATATCTTACATGTGCACATTAATGCTACTACAGAAAATACTGCAAGAAGTGATTGTGTGTGGCAGTTTAGTTTAGTTTTTTTTTTTATTTGCACAAGTAACAAAAAACCCTGCAATATATTGAAGGAGTAAAAAGGATTGTGCTGGCTACATTAAAATAACGGAGTGTCTATTTGCACCTGGGTGAGAATAGTCACACAGCAGCTATTCAGCTATTTACACCCGGTAATAGTAGTAGTAATATAAAGAGCGACAAAGTACATGTTAGGAGTAGATTGTTGTGTATGAATGGGTCAAACTTAAAATTTTCAGCCGCTTTTGCTGTCCACATGGACTGTTTACCTGCATTCAACCAAAGCCTGCTCAAAAGTGATTGGTCAATACTACTCGGACTACAAATGGAAACTAGAATGCTTCCGATACCAAAATCTTGCCCTTTTGCCTACAGATTCTGCATATGAAGAGAAGAGTAAAACAAACATTTGTGATGCACCAAGCTACACATTTTTATTGATAGTACCAATTGATTTTGAAATCTTACTGCAATCAAAATGATTTCAAACTAGTAAAACACCAGTAAATCAACAATTTGGTTTACAACAAAAGCCCTTTTTGACCAAAAAGTACCAGGAACGATGGAGCTAGAGGAATTAAACAAGCAAGTAAGGGCCCTTTCACACCTATCTCATTTGGTCCGGACTTTCGGCTTTTCAGTTTCATCTGAACCAAAATTACAGGTGTGAAACCTTCCCCAGACCACGTTCCAGGTCAAACTGAACCATGGTTCGGTTCGTTTCTAGCATGAAAGGTTTTTTTGGGATGGTTCAGACTTTTGAGCTAACAACCACTTTGTTGGAAATAGAACAGGGTGACACAAACATTACTCTAACTTGTCTTACAAATTATACATTTCAGCTTGATGACAGTTGCGATGGCCATCCTAATTATACTAAATGTTGCATCAGACATTATTCAAAGTAATGATAACGAATTCCCCGAAGTTAAAATCAAGTCTACAAAACACTGCAACCGAGAACATCCTTTTCAGTGCTGGTGGGTATTACCAGCAGTGAACTGGGAGAAACAAGAAAGAGAAGACAGATTGAAACCAGAGACACTCAAGGAAGGTATTATTGATCGACAAACAACTGTTTCTTCACAATTTTCATAACTGACCTCGTAATTTCTGATCAAAGAAAAGCAAATGTAAATAAAATTCACTTCTTCAGCTTTCATTGTTGCAACAATAATAATCTGCGGGACTTGCTTATATGAGACAATTACTCAGCAGCAGAAGAAACATTAAAAAGGGAAGGACAAATATTGACATACTGTTCTAAAAAACTATGAATAGTGAAATACAATAGTTTAAACCATTATATCTGGTAATTTTACAAAAAACTGAACGTTTCTGTTGAGTTTAGTTGTACAACAAGTACCATCTCTGTAAAATGATCTCTGATACCGACATTTTCTAGACATTACATGTGACAATAAGAGCTTTGTTTTTTGTTCTTTCAGGTTGATGGAAAACTACACCTACAACAGCTTCACACTCCAGCTGGAGGGGTTAAATGTTTCAAAAGATTCTCTGTACCCTGTGTTTCTCCTGTTCTTTTTCTTCTACTTGTTCATAATGGTCGTAAATGTAGGCATTGCTGTTCTGGTTTTCATTGACAAAAACCTTCACCAGCCCATGTATCTCCTTTTTTGCAACCTGCCCTTTAATGATATACTTGGAAATTCTATCATGGTGCCTCGTTTGCTTTTAGACATGTTGAGGCCTCCCTCTGAACGCCTCATCAGTTATTATGAATGTGTGGTCCAAGCTTTTACCTCACACATGTTCGGTACCACCACCCACACAGTGCTTATGATTATGGCTTTTGACAGATATGTGGCCATCTGTAATCCCCTGCACTACGCTGCTATAATGACCAACAAAATGGTGATCAAGCTGATTGTTTTTGCCTGGGGAGTTGCCTTTGTTTTGGTCGGGATTCTGCTCGGTCTGACTATACGACTGAACCGATGCAGGATTCTGATCGAAAGCCCTTATTGTGACAATGCCGGGTTGTTTAAACTCTCCTGTGACAGTGTGTTCATTAATAATGTCTATGGCCTCTCTTTCACTGTAGTCCTGTTCACAGCTTCAATTGGCAGCATGGTTATCACTTATACTAACATTGCAGTAGTCTGTTTGACTAGTAATAACAAGTCTTTGAACAGTAAAGCCTTGAAGACCTGCAGCACTCATCTGGTTGTGTATCTGATCATGGTGTTAAGTGGAGTGTCAAACATTGCTCTGCATCGCTTCCCTCAGTACACATACTACAGAAAACTCACTAGCATTTTGTTTCATATTGTCCCTGGCAGCCTCAATCCCATTATTTATGGTGTTCAGTCCAAAGAGATACGGAAATTCTTGTCTAAGTTGTTTGAGCCCAAGAAAATTTTGCCATCATAATAAAGACAATTTCCAAATGTTTATTTGTAAATGTAATAACAAAAATAATATAATATTTGAACAAAATGTTCCCGACTGTATTTTATGATTTTGTGTTTGTCCCTTCTACGCAAGCAGCCCAGTTTCACTAAATGGCATATGAATGACAAGTTAATTCGCATACAATAAGAACGCCTTTCTTGCTTATGGCGTGTCATTTGTACGCCATGTAGTCTGTACTGACTGCAATGTAAACGCATCCGCGTTAATATGCTACACTCAGAGCTAGTGACATAGAATAAAAAGAGAGAAAGACTGCTGATGGTGGGTGGGATCGGAGGTTGATGGGTCAAACAAACACAGGATTTTCAACCAGGTGTTATTGAGTTATTTTGAAGTTACATTAGTGACGTGTTTGTTAGTGACGTGTTTTCCATCCTTCTGTTACGTTGTTTCTGTACATATTTTACTGAGTTTACGTACTTATCTTAAGCCCAACCTTGATGTTTTTCCTAAATCAAATTACGCGGTATTGTTGCCTAAACCTAAGTGAGTGGTTTTGTTTCCTAAACCTAACTGCAGCTGTTACCATAGTTTTGTTGAGTGGCGTAAAAATGACACGCAAAAAGAGGTTTATAAATGACACAAAAAAGGCTAAAATGCAGGATCATGACAAGTGGAATGTCTTTGTAATGTTCTGCTATTTATACGCCTTCCCATGAGATTGTGTTGACGTAAGAGTATATGCAACTCATGACAGTTACTCTTTACATTACTGCTTGCTAATAACAAGGCAGTTAGGGGTTATATTTACCAATACTGTGGTAATAAAATGCTAATTACTATAATTGTCATCATTGCAAAACATATGTCCTTTTTTGTTTTTCATCAATCCATGCCGCATATAATAAATATTTCACCTGTTGAAATGTAGTGATGCAAATAACCAGTTACTACAGACACATCTCTAGTTCTGAAGTGTGCATTCTACAATTGTACTACAACCATTAAGCCGGACTTCTGTTAGAAAAGGAAAGTCCAGTTAATGATTTCCAATTAGCTGGTTGATGATGAACCTATTTGAAAATATTCATTTAGCTCATAAGGTGGCAGTATAGCATCTCTATCATTACTTATTCTGCTATCAGAAAATGTCCCTAGATGAATTCTAAAGTATCTTCAGTAACTATAGGCGTGTTTCCTTTAGCCGTCTCGCTATTTTATGCATAAAAACAACAATCTGTATCAGCGTTTTACAAAAAGCATATTTTCATGATCTGATCATCAAGATATGATTATGATGTGAAAATAATCATTAAAAGTATGCTCTCTGTGGGAAGCACACTGCCTCATACACATCAAATATGATAAGAGCAGCTGATTTCAGGTGCAGTACAACTGCTTCAGCTTTGATAATCACTGCTCAACCTGGTGGATAGATAAACCATTGCAACTGGTTTCAACATATGGCGCCATAGGGGCATTACAAGTCAGTTCCACGTTCACTACATCATCGCGGAGGATCTCCTTTCAGCCAAGGACCCGGCAAGGCCCCAGCATGGACCCGCCACGGATAGGCCTGGGCCCCATTATGGAGGGAGGGGAAATTCTAGGTGGATGCATCTGTAGTTGCACCCCTAAAATACTAAGACTATACCAGGGAAAGCCAAATCCCACCGGAATCATACCATTACCTACCTAAAGATAAAAATGAAAAGAAAATGTGGAAATTGCTTTCACCGAAACATTTCCTCATTTCAAAGAGGTCGTATTACGCTTATTTTCAGGTGCATACTTGTATTTTAGGTTTGTACTAGAACCTGTCTACATGCTTTAATGTTCAAAAAACACTTTACTTTTATCATACCGGCTGTGCTGCTGCACCTCTTTTCACCCTTTGTCTGAAATGCTCTGTTTGAGCTCCTGCGCAACCCCTCCTGGAAAGCACAGTCTGCTCTGATTGATCAGCTGGCCCACTGTTGTGATTGATCAACCGAACAGAACTATTCGGACTCTGCTCCGGCTCAGCTCTAACTAGCTTTGTTTGAGGGCATGCCAAACTAGCCGTTATGCAAATGTGTTACTTGGTGACATCACCAAGTTACGGAAAAAAAGGAAGGACTTCAAGCGAGGTGTTTCAGGCAGTGCAGGAGCAGTTTTTATGTGGAGTAGAGTAACTATTTTTGGCCTGGACTTTGTAGCATTGGAGACCTTTTACATGTACTAAAAACTATAAACATACTAAAGTAAAGAGAAAAAGCACAAAAGCATAATAGTGTGGCTCAAAATTCGGGCCAGCAACGGGCTTAAATCGTACAGTGTATGCCCAGCTTAAGGAATCCATCGGTACCAACAATGTCATACTAGCGTGTCGGGAAGGAGGCTAAATAATGCTCCAAACTTGCTCTAAAGTTTAGCGAGGAAAATTTGGCATGGTCGTTTTCACAGGGGTCCCTTGACCTCTCGCTTAAAAGATATGTGAATGAAAATGGGTTCTATGGGTACCCACGAGTCTCTCCTTTACATAGATGCCCACTTTATGATAATCACATGCAGTTTGGGGCAAGTCATAGTCAAGTCAGCACACTGACACACTGACAGCTGTTGTTACCTGTTGGGCTTGAGTTTGCAATGTTATGATTTGAGCATATTTTTATGCTAAATGCAGTACCTGTGAGGGTTTCTGGACAATATTTGTCATTGCTTTGTGTTGTTAATTGATTTCCAATAATAAATATATACATACATTTGCATAAAGCGAGCATATTTGCCCACTCCCATGTTGATCAGAGTATTAAATACTTGACAAATCTCCCTTTAAGGTAGATGTTGAAAGATGAAAAATGTGCGATTAATCGTGATTAATCATGGACAATCATGCGATTAATCGTGATAAAATATTTTAATCGATTGACAGCCATAATATCTAGCGTTCTGATCGTGCTACATGATTAAGAACTCTGATTAATAAATGTATTCTTTGATTTTGACTAAATAGCAACAATACAAGGCTACTGCTTGCGTTAAATTGTTGCTATTTAGTCTTTCTGAGGTTGTCGCCAATATGCTGCTTATTTGCATCAACAAACCAAAGCAAATTCCTAGTGTATACCTGATACACCTGGTAATAAACAAGATTCTGATTCTGATTGTCCTGCAAATTTGGATAGTGATTTATTCACACAAACTAAGGTGATTGACTGATACCAGATGAGTTATTTTCAAATTGTTACTAACAGTATTATTAATAGGCTGATATTTAGACCAAAATAGGCTATCTATCATGATTTATTGGGAGAAGCCAAGCAATTCTATGTAAAATCAGGGATTCAGTACCCCCATTTACAACCTGAATGGGATGATCCATTGTTTCATAACAACATTTTACCGCTATTGCAACGCCTACAGATTCTGCACATAGAGATAAGGGTAAAATAAGCTGTTGTAAAAAGTTAACAAACATTTGTGATGCACCAAACTACACATTTTATTGATAGTACCAATTGATTTTGTAATCTTACTGCAAACAAAATGATTTCAAACAAGTAAAACACCATAAAATCTTGTAGATTAGATTTAAGACTGAATGACAAGACAACAATTTGGTTTACAACAAAAGCCCTTTTTGACCTCCCCCATACCACGGTCTGGACCAAACGAAAAGAAGTGGTGTCAGGCCAGATCAAACTGAACCATGTTTCGGTTCATTTCTAGTGTGAAAACATTTTTTTGTGTGGATCAGACTTTTGAGCTAACAACTACTTTGTTGGAAATAGAACAGGGTGAAAAAAACATTAACTTGTCTTTACAAGTTACAAATTATACATTTCAGCTCAATTAGAGTTGCAACAGCCATCCTAATTATATGTAATGTTGCATTAGACATTACTCAAAGTAATGATAATGAATTCCCTGAAGTTAAAATGAAGTCTACATAACATTGCAACAGCTTTCATCTTTTTCAGTGCTGGTGGGTATTACCAGCAGTGAACTGGGAGAGACAAGAAAGAGAAGACAGATCAAAACCAGAGACACTCAAGGAAGGTATTACTGATCGGCAAACAACTGTTTCTTCAAAATTTTCAGAACGGTTCTCATTATTTCTGATCAAAGAAAAAAACAAATATGAATAACATTAATGTCTTCAGCTTTTATTGTTGCAACAATTATGATTTGTGGGACTTGCTTATAGGAGGGGTTGACTCAGCAGCAGAAGAAAGGAAAGGACAGACATTGACCTAATGTTCTTAAAAACTATGCATAGTGAAATACAATAGTATAAACCAGTATATGGTAATTTTAGAAAAGCCTGTTTCTGTTGGGTTTAGCTGTACAACCAGTGGAAAATTATGTCTGATACCTAGAATGAATACATTCGTCATATACATACAGATATGTACATGAAAGTTGACCTCTGCATTTAACCCATCCTCAGGATTTAGGAGCAGTGGGGAGCAACTTTGGGTTCAGTGTCTCGCTTAAGGACACTTCGACATGCGGACAATAGGAGCCAGAGATCAAAGCACCAACCTTGTGATTAAAGGTCGACCCGCTCTACTAACTGAGCTACACCCCTTGAGGACTTAAGATTTTCTAGACATTACATGTGACATTAAGAACATTGCTTTGTTCTTTCAGGCTGATGGAAAACTACACCTACAACAGCTTCACACTCCAGCTGGAGGGGTTAAATGTTTCAAAAGATTCTCTGTACCCTGTGTTTCTCTTCTTCTTTTTCTCCTACCTGTTCATAATGGTCGTAAATGTAGGCATTGCTGTTCTGGTTTTCATTGACAAAAACCTTCACCAGCCCATGTATCTCCTTTTTTGCAACCTGCCCATTAATGATATACTTGGAAATTCTATCTTGGTGCCTCGTTTGCTTATAGACATGTTGAGGCCTCCCTCTGAACGCCTCATCAGTTATCATGAATGTGTGGTCCAAGCTTTCACCATACACATATCTGGTACCGCTAGTTTTACAGTGCTCATGATTATGGCCTTTGACAGATATGTGGCCATCTGTAATCCCCTGCGCTATGCAACCATAATGACCAACAAAATGGTGATCCAGCTGACAGTTTCTGCCTGGGGAGTTGCCTTTGTTTTGATCGGTATTCTGCTCGGTCTGACTATACGACTGAACCGATGCAGGACTCTGATCGAAAGCCTTTATTGTAACAATGCCTCACTGTTTAAACTTTCCTGTGACAGTGTGTTTATTAATAATGTCTATGGCCTCACTTTCACAGTAGTCCTATTCACAGCTTCAATTGGCAGCATGGTTATCACCTATACAAAGATTGCAGTGGTCTGTCTGACCAGTAATAACAAGTCTTTGAACAGTAAAGCCTTGAAGACCTGCAGCACTCATCTGGTTGTGTATCTGATCATGCTGATCAGTGTATTTATTGTCATTATTCTGCATCGCTTCCCTCAGTACTCAGACTACAGGAAACTTTCTGCCATTCTGTTTCATATCATCCCCGCCAGCTTCAACCCGCTTATTTATGGTATACAGTCTGCAGAAATCTGCAAATCCTTGTCGAAATTATTCCGATCCAAACCAGTTATGCCTTTATTCTGAACAGAGAATATTAAAGTTAGTATTTAAACTTGAAAACAAAACATTAACAGAATGAGTAAAATCACCAAATGTGTACTAAACTGCCTCATTTTATTTCAAACATATGTTAATTGTGTTGGTGTTTTAAGATATATGCCAATTTACTTTATCATTTTGCAGGTTCCTGGGGGGCTTGAACCCACACTAGATCACTTTAGGTGACAGGCAGTGTACATACTGGACACCAGTCCGTCACAGGGCAGACACTATTTTTTCCTGAAAGTTGGCACTATCAAAAAACTCAGGGAAAGCATACAGAATTCGGTGTGGAATTGTGGCCAGCTTCATTAAAGGCAAAGCAAACAAATGTAAAGCACCCTAAATATTAATTTACATTGCCCCAGATGTATAACCTATACTACAATAAACATGTGTTACTTATTTGGTTGATACTTACTTAAGTAGTTAGAGAGTTGCGCTCATTTACTCGTATGGATATCTTACATGTGCACAATAATGCTACTACAGAAAATACTGCAAGAAGTGATTGTGTGTGGCAGTTTAGTTTAGTTATTTTTTTTATTTGCACAAGTAACAAAAAACCCTGCAATATATTAAAGGAGTAAAAAGGATTGTGCTGGCTACATTAAAATAACGCATGTCTATTTGCACCTGGGTGAGAATAGTCACACAGCAGCTATTCAGCTATTTACACCCGGTAATAGTAGTAGTAATATAAAGAGCGACAAAGTACATGTTAGGAGTAGATTGTTGTGTATGAATGGGTCAAACTTAAGATTTTCAGCCCCGGGGTTCGAGTCCCTGGTCGGGTGCAAATAGCATTATTGGCTACGGACACATGGGTGCTTGTCTCTGCCATGCTACATACACCCGGGTGTAAATAGTGACATTGGCTATTCCACCTCGGGTGCAAATTATATTGTTGGCTAATGACACCTGGGTGCTAATAGGAGCCTTAAAATAACCCAAATGAGCTCATAAGGACATCTCACTAAAGAAAGAAATTAAACAATAGCATCTAAAATTAAGGTTTATCAATGAAGAAAGAAAAACAACTATGAAATAACCATGAAGCACGACATAAATAAGCAAAAAAAAACCTGACAATCAATAATTATTATGACTGTCAATCGATTGAAAGATTGAATTACGATTAATCGCATGATTGTCCGTAGTTGATCACGATTAATTGCAAAGTAATCACACATTTTTTATCTGTCCCACATGTACCTTAAAGAGAGATTTGTGAAGTTTTAATAGTCTTATCAACATGGGAGTGGGCAAATATGCTGCTTTATGCAAATGTATGTAAATATTTATAATTGGAAATCAATAAACCACACAAAACAATGACAAATATGCTCTAATCATAACATGGCAAACTGCAGCCCAATAGGCAACAACAGCTGTCAGTGTGTCAGTGTGCTGACTTGACTATGACTTGCCCCAAAATGCATGTGATTAGCATAAAGTGGGCATGTCTGTAAAGGGGAGACTCGTGGGTACCCATAGAACCCATTTACATTCACACATCTGGTGTAGCGTGAATGGTGCGTGAGACTCTGAGGAGCATCTTATCTCATCTTCTAGCTACTGGGACGAGAAAAACACATTCTGTTGTCCAACAAGATTTGGTCACTAACAGATGGAAGTCTCCAAAGAAAGAACAATTTGTTTGGGTAAAGGGCCATAAACTCTTTTATCGACCATCGAGTGTCAGTTTTTGACACTGTCCAGAAGATCATAAACTTCTATTACTTATCTCTCCCCACTTAAACCAACAAAGAACTGTTAACTCTTCCTGACTTAACACTCCCTTGTCCATCTTGCCATTCCACAGCCTAGGTTTCTTAACCTTTCAGTGACCCAGAGATTCACTCCAGCGGTGAAGCGTCAACCCCACCTAGTTTTCATCTGTGGTAATGTGACCAATAATTAAATTGTTTAAAAGTCATCATGTGTTAGATTATTGACTTCTTTATGTATAATCATTAATGGTATTGTAATACGTTTTAATGCTTTATCAGTGATGTTCAATAGATGTAATACCTTAAGTTTAAAGTTGTTCAGAATGAGTAATAACTTGAACTTAGAATTCAATTTTGCCAATCATGATACTAATGTTTGATTAAAACATTAGTGGTTTTATAGTTTTTGATATGTGTCTGTCTCGTGCAAAAGAAAGGAAAAATTAGTAAAGAGGGAATTCTGATTTTGCGCGTGTAAAGGTTTTTCAATTATGAATCGATCAGAGAAAGAGAGAGGGTCTCGACCCCTCCCTCCCAGAGGGGGTTAAAGAAGAGAGGACACAGAGTCAGAAGTTCTGTTGTCAGCAGAAGTTGTGAAGTTCCTTGTCCGCAGGGAGATGACTCCAGCAGGAGCTCTCCAGAACTTCTCCGTTTGATACACACATTTCATTTGTGTGTTTATTTTCTACCTCATGTTAATTTTTCTGAGTCAAGTGACTTCTAGAGGACAGCATTTTTAAAGATCTTTTGTTTATCTCGCGTGATTTAAACGATAAGTGTTAGGCCAGCATTTCGAGTTTTTCCGTGAAATAGAAATTCTAAAGCTTCAGAAGATAATCCGACTTCAGCTTTTTGATCTCTTTCAACGAATAATCAGCCAACAGACTTCAACTCCCACATTCACTGTTCTGACGAGAAAGTTGAATGTTCTCCACGCTTTGCTGTTTGGTATCCCGGGCCAGCGGAACCGATCTCATCAAAACCCGTCCAAAGGGCTTGTCTATCCAGACAACGTGTGAGGAAACTGCCTCTGGACCCACAGAACCAACTGCAGCGATAATTGAATTTTCCGTGGCTGACTAATTTGTCAGGGAAAATTCTGATCGAGAGTTGTTTGTCAGACATATCTTCTAAATTTCCTAATCTTCCAAATTGTTAATTGCAACTTTTATAGCTTAGAGAGAGAATAATCAGACTTCCCTCACTACTAAAGTTCCAATCAGAATTGCGTCATTGAATTTTCATTTCATTCATTCATTAATTACCAGTGTTAATTAGCCATTTGTATATTCATCACTTCATTTATTAAATTATCACGATTTATGGTAAATAAATGTTTCACTTTATCACTACGTCCTGTCTGTGTGTGTATTTCAAAGCAGAACTTTACATCAATGAATTCAGAACTTATACTTCAGACTTGAGATTGATTAATGATCAATACTTATTTGAGAATAGTTTCCTCTGTTTCTATAAAAAGTTGTGCCCCGAATTGAATATTTCTTTATTTGAACGAGTGCAAATCATTAATTACATGTAGAGTGGTTAAACGCTACACTGGAGGTCAGAGGTCAAGGGACCCCATTGAAAATGGCCATGACAGTATTTCCAAGCCCAAATTTTGCATAAGTTTGTTGCATTATTTTGCCTCCTTCACGACAAGCTAGTATGACATGGTTGATACCAATGGATTTCTCAGGTTTTCCAGTTTGATATGATAGCAGGATCTTAACTCTAGCTTTGAAACTGAGCTGGCTACAACCTAAAAATCGCAAATTTGCGTAAAAGAAATTAGTGGCGTTAAAACGAATTTGCTTTAATGCGTTAATTTTGACAGGCCAAATAATTATGTATGCAGACAATAAAATACACAACGACATACATGTCAATTGTATACAACTACAAAAAAAATTCAAGGAGTAAGAGACCAACAATGTACAAACTTGAAGTAGTTTGGCTCATCAAATAAGCTTTAATCATACATTTAAAATTTGCGAGAGAGGAAGATTGTGTTGCATTATGATGCTACTTCTAAAGCTATGATCCCCTGTTTCTGATAGAGTTGTTCTAAATCTTGGCAGATGCAAAAAATTTACACATCTGATTGTATGTGTGGAAGACATCTAATAAATGTCATGAATCAGTCAAACCTTTTCTGTAAAGAAAGTATCTTAAGAAGGCTTAATAAGCCCAATCAATATTGCAATATATGAGGGTATTAGTGGGTAAAATCAATTTCGGAACCCATCAGCTATCGGTCTGACGACAGATAAGCTTCTGGGGGCAAGGGGCTATATTTCTGGGGTTACGGTGTAGCCAGCAGATATCTGGGCCAAGACAACCTTTTCTGTGCACTGCTCATCGTTTACAGTCCGATTAGCAACTTGAGATGCGGGAGTGGAGTTGAAGTTGAGAGACGACGTCTACGACCGGATTGTTTCACAATTAGCCAGTTTACAAGCTAATTTTAAACCAATAAAAAGTTAAATAATTATCAGACGATAGCCGGTGGGTTCCCAGATTGCATTACGGCCAATGCGTTCCGCCGCTTTTGCTGTCCACATGGACTGTTTACCTGCATTCAACCAAAGCCTGCTCAAAAGCTATTGGTCAATACTACTCGGACTACAAATGGAAACTAGAATGCTTTCGATACCAAAATCTTGCCCTGTTGCCTACAGATTCTGCATATGAAGAGAAGGGTAAAACAAACATTTGTGATGCACCAAGCTACACATTTTTATTGATAGTACCAATTGATTTTGAAATCTTAGTGCAATCAAAATGATTTCAAACTAGTAAAACACCAGTAAATCAACAATTTGGTTTACAACAAAAGCCCTTTTTGACCAAAAAGTATCAGGAACGATGGAGCTAGAGGAATTAAACGAGGAAGTAAGGGCCCTTTCACACCTATCTCATTTGGTCCGGACTTTCGGCTTTTCAGTTTCATCTGAACCAAAATTACAGGTGTGAAACCTTCCCCAGACCACGTTCCAGGTCAAACTGAACCATGGTTCTGTTCGTTTCTAGCATGAAAGTTTTTTTTGGGATGGTTCAGACTTTTGAGCTAACAACCACTTTGTTGGAAATAGAACAGGGTGACACCAACATTACTCTAACTTGTCTTACAAATTATACATTTCAGCTTGATGACAGTTTCGATGGCCATCCTAATTATACTAAATGTTGCATCAGACATTATTCAAAGTAATGATAACGAATTCCCCGAAGTTAAAATCAAGTCTACAAAACACTGCAACCGAGAACATCCTTTTCAGTGCTGGTGGGTATTACCAGCAGTGAACTGGGAGAAACAAGAAAGAGAAGACAGATTGAAACCAGAGACACTCAAGGAAGGTATTATTGATCGACAAACAACTGTTTCTTCACAATTTTCATAACTGACCTCGTAATTTCTGATCAAAGAAAAAGCAAATGTAAATAACATTCACTTTTACAGCTTTCATTGTGGCAAAAATAATGATTTGCAGGACTTGCTTATAGGAGAAGATGACTCAGCAGCAGAAGAAACAGATTAAAAAGGAACAGACAGACATTCACATACTGTTCTAAAAATCTGTGCATTGTGCCATACAATTTTTAAACCAGATGATTTGGTCATTTTAGAAAAAGCTGAAAATTTCTATTGAGTTTAGTTGTACAAGTACCGACTATCATGAAGGCAAGGGGGTGAAGTTTGACCCTGAAGTGACCATGCTCCTTTTAATTGTTTTTTGCGTTTTTTTCAGGTTAAAAGCACCCTTAAAAAAAACAAAAAAACGTGTCTGTGATCTTCTGACATCTGATCTAATCAGCTTGAATACACCTTGGAAATCGTCAAGACTCATGAAATCTGTTTTCTGCAACATTTAGGAATATTGAGTGCCTATTTGCGGCCATTTTGAAAAATGTCTGCCACGGCCCTCAGGGGCCAAATTTGCAGTGCCCCGATATCTATGTCTTTTCATAAAATATAAACCTACATCTGTGCCAAATGTGTTTTTATCGCAAAATGCACAATTGTAATGAATATTTCAGTTTAGCTGCCCCACTACAATGATCTTTGTCACATAAGGCTGACTTCCTGTTGTCAGTAGGTGGCGCTATGAGTATGACTCAGTGTGCCAGGGACCATTGGTGTTCGGGCCCTAATAATAGTCTTAACAAAAACAATAGGTTTCCTCGCATTTCCTGTCACGGACAATGTTGCTATCCTAATAATTCGTAATGTTGCATCAGACATTACTCAAGGTAATGATGATTGAATTCCCCGAAGTTAAAATCAAGACTACAAAACACTGTAACAGAGGACATCCTCTTCAGTGCTGGTGGGTATTACCAGCAGTGAACTGGGAGAAACAAGAAAGAGAAGACAGATCGAAACCAGAGACACTCAAGGAAGGTATTACTGGTCGACAAACAACTATTTCTTCATAATTTTCAGAACTTTTCTCATAATTTCTGATCAAAGAAAAAGCAAATGTAAATAAAATTCACTTCTTCAGCTTTCATTGTTGCAACAATAATGATCTGCGGGACTTGCTTCTAGGAGAAGATTACTCAGCAGCAGAAGAAACAGATTGAAAAGGGAAGGAAAAATATTGACATACTGTTCTAAAAAACTATGCATAGTGAAATACAATAGTTTAAACCAGTATATCTGGTAATTTTACAAAAAACTGAAAGTTTCTGTTGAGTTTAGTTGTACAGCAAGTACCATCTCTGTAAAATGATCTCTGATACCGACATTTTCTAGACATTACATGTGACAATAAGAGCTTTGTTTTTTGTTCTTTCAGGTTGATGGAAAACTACAACTACAACAGCTTCACACTCCAGCTGGAGGGGTTAAATGTTTCAAAAGATTATATGTACCCTGTGTTTCTCCTCTTCTTTTTCTTCTACTTGTTCATAATGGTCGTAAATGTAGGCATTGCTGTTCTGGTTTTCATTGACAAAAACCTTCACCGGCCCATGTATCTCCTTTTTTGCAACCTGCCCTTTAATGATATACTTGGAAATTCTATCATGGTGCCTCGTTTGCTTTTAGACATGTTGAGGCCTCCCTCTGAACGCCTCATCAGTTATTATGAATGTGTGGCCCAAGCTTTTACCTCACACATGTTCGGTACCACCACCCACACAGTGCTTATGATTATGGCTTTTGACAGATATGTGGCCATCTGTAATCCCCTGCACTACGCTGCTATAATGACCAACAAAATGGTGATCCAGCTGATTGTTTTTGCCTGGGGAGTTGCCTTTGTTTTGGTCGGGATTCTGCTCGGTCTGACCATACCACTGAACCGATGCAGGACTCTGATCACAAATCCTTTTTGTGATAATGCCTCACTGTTTAAACTCTCCTGTGACAGTGTGTTTATTAATAATGTCTATGGTCTCACTTTCACTGTAGTCCTGTTCACAGCTTCAATTGGCAGCATGGTTATCACTTATACTAAGATTACAGTAATCTGTCTGACCAGTAAGAACAAGTCTTTGAACAGTAAAGCCTTGAAGACCTGCAGCACTCATCTGGTTGTGTATCTGATCATGCTGATCAGTGGATTTATTGTCATTATTCTGCATCGCTTCCCTCAGTACTCAGACTACAGGAAACTTTCTGCCATTCTGTTTCATATCATCCCCGCCAGCTTCAACCCCATTATTTATGGTGTACAGTCTGCAGAAATCTGCAAATCCATATCAAAATTATTCCAATCCAAACAAGTTTTGCCATTATTCTGAGTAAAGAATTTTAAAGTTAGTATTTAAACTTGAAGACAAACATTTACAGAATGAGAATAATCACCAAATGTATACTAAATTGGCTAATTTTATTTCAAACACATGTTAATTGTGTTTGTGTTTTAAGATATATGCCAATTTACTTATAAATAATCCATCCACCCATTATCTATACCTGCTTGTATTTTGCAGGTTCATGGGGGGCTTGAGCCCACACTAGATCATTTTAGGTGAGAGGCAGTGTACATACTGGACACCAGTCTGTCACAGGGCAGACACTATTTTCCTGAAAGTTGGCACTAGCAAAAAACTCAGGGAAAGCATACAGAATTAGGTTGTGGAATTGTGGCCAGCTTCAATAAAGGCAAAGCAAACAAATGTAAAGCACCCTAAATATTAATTTACTTTGCCCCAGATGTACGTATATCTCCATTTATGCATGTATATAGGTCCTGTTTGTGCATGTGTGTGTATTTCGGGCCTGTGTGTACTATGTAATTGTAAATAACAAAAGTTAAAAAAATTGAATTTCACCTCGGGGATTAATAAAGTGCCTTTCTTCTTCTTCTTCTATGCAACATATACTAAAATAAACATGTGTTTACTTTTTTGGTTTATTTATTTATTTATTAGTTTATTTGACATGGACAATACATAGGCATTGTTACACTTAATTAAAGTGCAACCGATGCAACGTATATAGGACTTCTAGCCATATCTAATTTGCAGACCTTGTCCCTGGTTAGGCTTTTAAGAAAAAGAAGATAAAATAAAAAAGAAAATACAGAATAGCACATCATACATAAAATCACATAATACAACATCGTACAATACAGTCGATTTAAATATGTTAGTTCCCAATACATAATCAGTGATCGCAGGTTTGGTTTAGTTTCAGCCAGTGTTTCACCTTTTCATTGAACGTTTTCAGGTCAGGTTGTGTTTTTATTTCCGTTGGTAGAGCGTTCCAGAAATGTATTCCCTTTACTGAAAAAGATGACTGACCGAAGGTTGTTTTACGCTGTGCCACTCTGCAGTTACCATTTTTTGATACCCTGGTGGCTATTCTATTGGTATTCATTTTTGTGACATATGGACAGAGTACAGCTGGGGCGAGATTGTTCACACATTTAAAAATCAGTTTGATAAAAGAAAGTTTGATAAAACTATCAAAACTGAGCAGCTTATACTTTTTTCAGAATAATACAGTGGTGCCATTTCATTTGTTTTTGATCCATTATTTTCAGTGCTTGTTTATATAGCGATGCAACAGGTTTGACAGTTGACTGTGAAGCCTGGCTCCATACAGTAACACAATAAGACAGGTGTGAAAATATCATGGCATGCATAAACAGTTGAGCTGCGTTAAGGGATATGTATTGTCGTATCATTCTAAAACAGTTCAGATTTACCTTTACTTTCTTGCATAACTTTTTAACATGTTTGTCAAATTTGAGTTGTGGATCCAAAATTACACCTAGAAATTTAAAATCATTGACTTCCTTTATTTCCTGTTGATCAATTTTGATTGTAAGCTCTTGTGCTCTCCTTCTAATTGAGAAAAACATTGACACAGTCTTCTTAAGATTTAAAGTTAAATGGTTATTTTTGAGCCATTGTGATACACCCTCCATTTCATTAGATAGTGTCTGCTGCTACACAACGGTTTTTAGCTGACACGTAAATGACTGTGTCATCAGCGTACATTTGACATCCAGCTGTTTTGCAGCATGATGGCAAGTCATTTATATATAAGCTGAAAAGCAGCGGGCCCAAGATTGAGCCTTGAGGAATGCCCATTTTGGATTGTTGGGGGAATGAGTATTTGTCGTTAACTTTAACACGTTGCTCTCTACATTGGAGACTGCATTTCGTTGTACTTGTACTTGTACTATTTGCAATGACAATAAAGTTGAATCTAATCTAATCTAATCTAATCTAATATAAAGAGAAGGGTAAAATAAACATTTGTGATGCACCGAGCTACACATTTTATTTATAGTACCAATTGATTTTGTACGGAGCCCCCCTAGTCCCCTAGGAGAAAATGTTTATTATCTCGTTCCCTCGAGTTAGTAACTCGTTCCCTCAAGTTAGTATCTCGTTACCTCGAGTTAGTAACTCGTTCCCTCGAGTTAGGTATCCCGTTAACTCGAGGGAACGAGTCACTTCATAAAGCACTTCTTCCAATCATTCCTGACAGTCCACGCATTGCTGATGTACGGAGCCCCCCTAGATGATGTACTTCGGTAAAGTTGGAAAGATATTGACAGATTCAAACTTCCTGGATCAATAACTCATAACCAAAACGTTGTGAAAACACAAACAACGGCTCTTTCTAACAGTAGTAAGGTAAACAACGAGCTTCAACCTCATTTTAATCAAAACGAGCCGTCCTCCGAGCTGGACACATACAATTGGTCTCTATGCGCAGCTGGCTATGAGATGAGTGGTCAGAGACCGTCTACAAAGTGCAACGCCGAAAAGAGAAAAATATTCAATAACTTCAGTGTTATACAGTGTAGTACCACCAAAATGACTTCACACATCAATGATCTCGTCATATTTGTACTACAAGACTTAGTTTGGAAAAATATGCTTTGCATAATTTTTGGTGAATTTTGAATGGGAAAAATATTCAATAACTTCACTTTTATAAAATGTAGTGCCATCAAAATGTCTTAATTAGTTTAATAAGTATAATCAGGAAGATTCCATTGATGTGTGAAGTGATTTTGGTGATACTACACTGCATAATACTGAAGTTATTGAATATTTTTCTCTTTTCAGCGTTGCACTTTGTAGACGGTCCCTGACCACTCGTCTGACAGCCAGCTGCGCATAGAGACCAATTGTATGTGTCCAGCTCAGAGGACGGCTCGTTGTGATTAAAGTGAGGTTGTAGCTCGTTGTATACCTTACTACGGTTAGAAAGAGCCCTTGTTTGTGTTTTAACAACGTTTTGGTTATGAGTTATTGATCCAGGAAGTTTGAATCTGTCAATATCTTTCCAACTTTACCGAAGTACATCATCTAGGGAGGCTCCGTAGAACAGGGTGACACAAACATTACTCTAACTTGTTTTAGACAGTTGCGATGGCCATTCTAATTATACGTAATGTTGCATCAGACATTATTCAAAGTAATGATAATGAATTCCCTGAAGTTAAAATCAAGTCTACAAAACATTGCAACCGAGAACATCCTTTTCAGTGCTGGTGGGTATTACCAGCAGTGAACTGTGAGAGACAAGAAATAGAAAACAAATTGAAACCAGACACTCAAGGAAGGTATTGTATTGCTGATCGACTGTTTCTTCACAATTTTCATAACTGTTCTTGTAATTTCTGATCAAAGAAAACGCAAATGTAAATAACATTCACTTTTACAGCTTTCATTGTGGCAAAAATAATGATTTGCAGGACTTGCTTATAGGAGAAGATGACTCAGCAGCAGAAGAAACAGATTAAAAAGGAACAGACAGACATTCACACACTGTTCTAAAAATCTGTGCATTGTGCCATACAATTTTTAAACCAGATAATTTGGTCATTTTAGAAAAAGCTGAACATTTCTGTTGAGTTTAGTTGTACAAGTACCGACTCTGGAAAATGATCTCTGATACCTAGATTAAACTTTATTATATTTATCATATATATACAGGTGCAAACATGAAAGTTGATCTTTGCATTTAACCCATCCTCAGGATTTAGGAGCAGTGGGGAGCAACTTTGGGTTCAGTGTCTCGCTTAAGGACACTTCGACATGCGGACAATAGGAGCCAGGGATCAAAGCACCAACCTTGTGATCAAAGGACGACCGCTCTACTAACTGAGCAAGAGCCAACCCTTGAGGATTTTAGATTTTTCTAGAAATTACATGTGACAATAAGTGTATTGTTTGGTTCTTTCAGGTTGATGGAAAACTACACCTACAACAGCTTCACACTCCAGCTGGAGGGGTTAAATGTTTCAAAAGATTCTCTATACCCTGTGTTTCTCCTCTTCTGTTTCTCCTACCTGTTCTTAATGGTCGCAAATGTAGGCATTGCTGTTCTAGTTTTCATTGACAAAAACCTTCACCAGCCCATGTATCTCCTTTTTTGCAACCTGCCCTTTAATGATATACTTGGAAATTCTATCTTGGTGCCTCGTTTGCTTATAGACATGTTGAGGCCTCCCTCTGAACGCCTCATCAGTTATCATGAATGTGTGGCCCAAGCTTTTACCTCACACATGTTTGGTACCACTAGTGTTACAGTGCTCATGATTATGGCCTTTGACAGATATGTGGCCATCTGTAATCCCCTGCGCTATGCAACCATAATGACCAACAAAATGGTGATCAAGCTGACAGTTTCTGCCTGGGGAGTGGCCTTTGTTTTGGTCGGGATTCTGCTCGGTCTGACTATACGACTGAACCGATGCAGGACTCTGATCAAAAGCCCTTATTGTGAAAATGCCTCACTGTTTAAACTCTCCTGTGACAGTGTGTTTATTAATAATGTCTATGGTCTCTCTTTCACTGTAGTCCTGTTCACAGCTTCAATTGGCAGCATGGTTATCACTTATACTAACATTGCAGTAGTCTGTCTGACTAGTAATAACAAGTCTTTGAACAGTAAAGCCTTGAAGACCTGCAGCACTCATCTGGTTGTGTATCTGATCATGGTGTTAAGTGGAGTGTCAAACATTGCTCTGCATCGCTTCCCTCAGTACACATACTACAGAAAACTCACTAGCATTTTGTTTCATATTGTCCCTGGCAGCCTCAATCCCATTATTTATGGTGTTCAGTCAAAAGAGATACGGAAATTCTTGTCTAAGTTGTTTGAGCCCAAGAAAATTTTGCCATCATAATATAGACAATTTCCAAATGTTTATTTGTAAATGTATAAACACAAATAATATAATATTTGAACAAAATGTTCCCGACTGTATTTTATGATTTTGTGTTTGTCCCTTCTACGCAAGCAGCCCAGTTTCACTAAATGGCATATGAATGACAAGTTAATTCGCATACAATAAGAACGCTTTTATTGCTTGTGGCGTGTCATTTGTACGCCATGTAGTCTGTACTGACTGCAATGTAAACGCATCCGCGTTAATATGCTACACTCAGAGCTAGTGACATAGAATAAAAAGAGAGAAAGATGGTGGGTGGGATCGGAGGTTGAAACAAACACAGGATTTTCAACCAGGTGTTATTGAGTTATTTTGAAGTTACATTAGTGACGTGTTCGTTAGTGACGTGTTGTGTTGACGTAAGAGTACAGGCGACTCATGACAGTTACTCTTTACATTACAGCTTGCTAATAACAAGGCAGTTAGGGGTTATATTTACCAATACTGTGGTAATAAAATGCTAATTACTATAATTGTCATCATTGCAAAACATATGTCCTTTTTGTTTTCCATCAATCCATGCCGCATATAATAAATATTTCACCTGTTGAAATGTAGTGATGCAAATAACCAGTTACTACAGACACATCTCTAGTTCTGAAGTGTGCATTCTACAATTGTACTACAACCATTAAGCCGGACTTCTGTTAGAAAAGGAAAGTCCAGTTAATGATTTCCAATTAGCTGGTTGATGATGAACCTATTTGAAAATATTCATTTAGCTCATAAGGTGGCAGTATAGCATCTCTATCATTACTTATTCTGCTATCAGAAAATGTCCCTAGATGAATTCTAAAGTATCTTCAGTAACTATAGGCGTGTTTCCTTTAGCCGTCTCGCTATTTTATGCATAAAAACAACAATCTGTATCAGCGTTTTACAAAAAGCATATTTTCATGATCTGATCATCAAGATATGATTATGATGTGAAAATAATCATTAAAAGTATGCTCTCTGTGGGAAGCACACTGCCTCATACACATCAAATATGATAAGAGCAGCTGATTTCAGGTGCAGTACAACTGCTTCAGCTTTGATAATCACTGCTCAACCTGGTGGATAGATAAACCATTGCAACTGGTTTCAACATATGGCGCCATAGGGGCATTACAAGTCAGTTCCACGTTCACTACATCATCGCGGAGGATCTCCTTTCAGCCAAGGACCCGGCAAGGCCCCAGCATGGACCCGCCACGGATAGGCCTGGGCCCCATTATGGAGGGAGGGGAAATTCTAGGTGGATGCATCTGTAGTTGCACAATACTAAGACTATACCAGGGAAAGCCAAATCCCACCGGAATCATACCATTACCTACCTAAAGATAAAAATGAAAAGAAAATGTGGAAATTGCTTTCACCGAAACATTTCCTCATTTCAAAGAGGTCGTATTACGCTTATTTTCAGGTGCATACTTGTATTTTAGGTTTGTACTAGAACCTGTCTACATGCTTTAATGTTCAAAAAACACTTTACTTTTATCATACCGGCTGTGCTGCTGCACCTCTTTTCACCCTTTGTCTGAAATGCTCTGTTTGAGCTCCTGCGCAACCCCTCCTGGAAAGCACAGTCTGCTCTGATTGGTCAGCTGGCCCACTGTTGTGATTGATCAACCGAACAGAACTATTCGGACTCTGCTCCGGCTCAGCTCTAACTAGCTTTGTTTGAGGGCGTGCCAAACTAGCCGTTATGCAAATGTGTTACTTGGTGACATCACCAAGTTACGGAAAAAAAGGAAGGACTTCAAGCGAGGTGTTTCAGGCAGTGCAGGAGCAGTTTTTATGTGGAGTAGAGTAACTATTTTTGGCCTGGACTTTGTAGCATTGGAGACCTTTTACATGTACTAAAAACTATAAACATACTAAAGTAAAGAGAAAAAGCACAAAAGCATAATAGGTCCCCTTTAAAAAGGTTAGACCATCAAAGTATAACTTCAAATGATTGAAAGCCAGTGATTCCCACCTGGAAATATAGTTTATGTGCAATAACCATGAATAAGGGCTAAGGAAAAAAAAGGCTAAACCACCTGTTTTGGTTATGTAACCCACTTTTTTCTCCTTTGGCATGCAAAACATAAATCAGTAAAATGTGGTTCTAACTGTCCATCACAAGGCTAACAATAAACTACATTAGTAACAGCTGTTTCTACGTGCCTCTGCCTGCTGATTTTGACAGAGAATTGTTCATAAATTCAAAATATATCTAATAGGGCTGTCAAACTTAATGCAATAGTTAAGGGTTAACGCACATTCGTTTTAACGCCACTAATATCTTTAACACATTAACGCAATCTGTCTTTTGGAAGCTGTAGCGGGCTCAGTTTTAAAGCTAGAGTGACTGCTCTTATATGAAACTAGAAAACCTAAAGCTGGGCATACACTGACATGTCAGAAAATCATCCGACTTTCCGACGGCCGGTCGGGAAGAGTTAATCGGTCCTTGTTCCACCTGTACACTGCACGGCAAACGACCCAGCGAAGCTGCAATTCGGGCCGACTCTAAAATGAGCCGTGTGGCTCAAAATTCGGGCCAGAAACGGGCTTAAATCGTACAGTGTATGCCCAGCTTAAGGAATCCATCGGTACCAACAACGTCATACTAGCGTGTCGGGAAGGAGGCTAAATAATGCTCCAAACTTGCTCTAAAGTTTAGCGAGGAAAATTTGGCATGGTCGTTTTCACAGGGGTCCCTTGACCTCTCACTTAAAAGATATGTGAATGAAAATGGGTTCTATGGGTACCCACGAGTCTCTCCTTTACATAGATGCCCACTTTCTGATAATCACATGCAGTTTGGGGCAAGTCATAGTCAAGTCAGCACACTGACACACTGACAGCTGTTGTTACCTGTTGGGCTTGAGTTTGCAATGTTATGATTTGAGCATATTTTTATGCTAAATGCAGTACCTGTGAGGGTTTCTGGACAATATTTGTCATTGCTTTGTGTTGTTAATTGATTTCCAATAATAAATATATACATACATTTGCATAAGGCGAGCATATTTGCCCACTCCCATGTTGATCAGAGTATTAAATACTTGACAAATCTCCCTTTAAGGTAGATGTTGAAAGATGAAAAATGTGCGATTAATCGTGATTAATCATGGACAATCATGCGATTAATCGTGATAAAATATTTTAATCGATTGACAGCCATAATATCTAGCGTTCTGATAGTGCTACATGATTAAGAACTCTGATTAATAAATGTATTCTTTGATTTTGACTAAATAGCAACAATACAAGGCTACTGCTTGCGTTATATTGTTGCTATTTAGTCTTTCTGAGGTTGTCGCCAATATGCTGCTTATTTGCATCAACAAACCAAAGCAAATTCCTAGTGTATACCTGATACACCTGGTAATAAACAAGATTCTGATTCTGATTGTCCTGCAAATTTGGATAGTGATTTATTCACACACACTAAGGAGATTGACTGAAAACAGATGAGTTATTTTCAAATTTTTACTAACAGTATTATTAATAGGCTGATATTTAGACCAAAATAGGCTATCTATCATGATTTATTGGGAGATGCCAAGCAATTCTATGTAAAATCAGGGATTCAGTACCCCCATTTACAACCTGAATGGAATGATCCATTGTTTCATAACAACATTTTACCGCTATTGCAACGCCTACAGATTCTGCATATAGAGATAAGGGTAAAATAAGCTGTTGTAAAAAGTTAACAAACATTTGTGATGCACCAAACTACACATTTTATTGATAGTACCAATTGATTTTGTAATCTTACCGCAAACAAAATGATTTCAAACAAGTAAAACACCATAAAATCTTGTAGATGAGATTTAAGACTGAATGAAAAGACAACAATTTGGTTCACAACAAAAGCCCTTTTTGACCTCCCCCATACCACGGTCTGGACCAAAAGAAAAGAAGTGGTCTCAGGCCAGATCAAACTGAACCATGTTTCGGTTCATTTCTAGTGTGAAAACATTTTTTTGCATGGTTCAGACTTTTGAGCTAACAACTACTTTGTTGGAAATAGAACAGGGTGACAAAAACATTAACTTGTCTTTACAAGTTACAAATTATACATTTCAGCTCAATTACAGTTGCAACGGCCACAACGGTCATTACTCAAAGTAATGATAATGAATTCCCTGAAGTTAAAATGAAGTCTACAAAACATTGCAACAGCTTTCATCCTTTTCAGTGCTGGTGGGTATTACCAGCAGTGAACTGTGAGAGACAACAAATAGAAAACAGATTGAAACCAGACACTCAAGGAAGGTATTGTATTACTGATCGACTGTTTCTTCACAATTTTCATAACTGTTCTTGTAATTTCTGATCAAAGAAAACGCAAATGTAAATAACATTCACTTTTACAGCTTTCATTGTGGCAAAAATAATGATTTGCAGGACTTGCTTATAGGAGAAGATGACTCAGCAGCAGAAGAAACAGATTAAAAAGGAACAGACAGACATTCACACACTGTTCTAAAAATCTGTGCATTGTGCCATACAATTTTTAAACCAGATAATTTGGTCATTTTAGAAAAAGCTGAACATTTCTGTTGAGTTTAGTTGTACAAGTACCGACTCTGGAAAATGATCTCTGATACCTAGATTAAACTTTATTATATTTATCATATATATACAGGTGCAAACATGAAAGTTGATCTTTGCATTTAACCCATCCTCAGGATTTAGGAGCAGTGGGGAGCAACTTTGGGTTCAGTGTCTCGCTTAAGGACACTTCGACATGCGGACAATTGGAGCCAGGGATCAAAGCACCAACCTTGTGATCAAAGGACGACCGCTCTACTAACTGAGCAAGAGCCAACCCTTGAGGATTTTAGATTTTTCTAGAAATTACATGTGACAATAAGTGTATTGTTTGGTTCTTTCAGGTTGATGGAAAACTACACCTACAACAGCTTCACACTCCAGCTGGAGGGGTTAAATGTTTCAAAAGATTCTCTATACCCTGTGTTTCTCCTCTTCTGTTTCTCCTACCTGTTCTTAATGGTCGCAAATGTAGGCATTGCTGTTCTAGTTTTCATTGACAAAAACCTTCACCAGCCCATGTATCTCCTTTTTTGCAACCTGCCCTTTAATGATATACTTGGAAATTCTATCTTGGTGCCTCGTTTGCTTATAGACATGTTGAGGCCTCCCTCTGAACGCCTCATCAGTTATCATGAATGTGTGGCCCAAGCTTTTACCTCACACATGTTTGGTACCACTAGTGTTACAGTGCTCATGATTATGGCCTTTGACAGATATGTGGCCATCTGTAATCCCCTGCGCTATGCAACCATAATGACCAACAAAATGGTGATCAAGCTGACAGTTTCTGCCTGGGGAGTTGCCTTTGTTTTGGTCGGGATTCTGCTCGGTCTGACTATACGACTGAACCGATGCAGGACTCTGATCAAAAGCCCTTATTGTGAAAATGCCTCACTGTTTAAACTCTCCTGTGACAGTGTGTTTATTAATAATGTCTATGGTCTCTCTTTCACTGTAGTCCTGTTCACAGCTTCAATTGGCAGCATGGTTATCACTTATACTAACATTGCAGTAGTCTGTCTGACTAGTAAGAACAAGTCTTTGAACAGTAAAGCCTTGAAGACCTGCAGCACTCATCTGGTTGTGTATCTGATCATGGTGTTAAGTGGAGTGTCAAACATTGCTCTGCATCGCTTCCCTCAGTACACATACTACAGAAAACTCACTAGCATTTTGTTTCATATTGTCCCTGGCAGCCTCAATCCCATTATTTATGGTGTTCAGTCCAAAGAGATACGGAAATTCTTGTCTAAGTTGTTTGAGCCCAAGAAAATTTTGCCATCATAATAAAGACAATTTCCAAATGTTTATTTGTAAATGTATAAACAAAAATAATATAATATTTGAACAAAATGTTCCCGACTGTATTTTATGATTTTGTGTTTGTCCCTTCTACGCAAGCAGCCCAGTTTCACTAAATGGCATATGAATGACAAGTTAATTCGCATACAATAAGAACGCCTTTCTTGCTTATGGCGTGTCATTTGTACGCCATGTAGTCTGTACTGACTGCAATGTAAACGCATCCGCGTTAATATGCTACACTCAGAGCTAGTGACATAGAATAAAAAGAGAGAAAGACTGCTGATGGTGGGTGGGATCGGAGGTTGATGGGTCAAACAAACACAGGATTTTCAACCAGGTGTTATTGAGTTATTTTGAAGTTACATTAGTGACGTGTTTGTTAGTGACGTGTTTTCCATCCTTCTGTTACGTTGTTTCTGTACATATTTTACTGAGTTTACGTACTTATCTTAAGCCCAACCTTGATGTTTTTCCTAAATCAAATTACGCGGTATTGTTGCCTAAACCTAAGTGAGTGGTTTTGTTTCCTAAACCTAACTGCAGCTGTTACCATAGTTTTGTTGAGTGGCGTAAAAATGACACGCAAAAAGAGGTTTATAAATGACACAAAAAAGGCTAAAATGCAGTATCATGACAAGTGGAATGTCTTTGTAATGTTCTGCTATTTATACGCCTTCCCATGAGATTGTGTTGACGTAAGAGTACATGCAACTCATGACAGTTACTCTTTACATTACAGCTTGCTAATAACAAGGCAGTTGGGGGTTATATTTACCAATACTGTGGTAATAAAATGCTAATTACTATAATTGTCATCATTGCAAAACATATGTCCTTTTTGTTTTCCATCAATCCATGCCGCATATAATAAATATTTCACATGTTGAAATGTAGAGATGAAAATAACCAGTTACTAGAGACACATCTCTAGTTCTGAAGTGTGCATTCTACAATTGTACTACAACCATTAAGCCGGACTTCTGTTAGAAAAGGAAAGTCCAGTTAATGATTTCCAATTAGGTGGTTGATGATGAACCTATTTGAAAATATTCATTTAGGTCATAAGGTGGCAGTATAGCATCTCTATCATTACTTATTCTGCTATCAGAAAATGTCCCTCGATGAATTCTAAAGTATCTTCAGTAACTATAGGCGTGTTTCCCTTTAGCTGTCTCGCTATTTTATGCATAAAAACAACAATCTGTATCAGTTTTTTACAAAAAGCATATTTTCATGATCTGATCATCATGATATGATTATGATATGAAAATAATCATTAAAAGTATGCTCTCTGTGGGAAGCACACTGCCTCATACACATCAAATATGATAAGAGCAGCTGATTTCAGGTGCAGTACAACTGCTTCAGCTTTGATAATCACTGCTCAACCTGGTGGATAGATAAACCATTGCAACTGGTTTCAACATATGGCGCCATAGGGGCATTACAAGTCAGTTCCACGTTCACTACATCATCGTGGAGGATCTCCTTTCAGCCAAGGACCCGGCAAGGCCCCAGCATGGACCCGCCACGGATAGGCCTGGGCCCCATTATGGAGGGAGGGTAATTTCTAGGTGGATGCATCTGTAGTTGCACCCCTAAAATACTAAGACTATACCAGGGAAAGCCAAATCCCACCGGAATCATACCATTACCTACCTAAAGATAAAAATGAAAAGAAAATGTGGAAATTGCTTTCACCAAAACATTTCCGCCTTTCAAAGAGGTCGAATTATGCTTATTTTCAGGCGCATACTTGTATTTTAGGTTTGTACTAGAACCTGTCTACATGCTTTAATGTTCAAAAAACACTTTACTTTTATCATACCGGCTGTGCTGCTGCACCTCTTTTCACCCTTTGTCTGAAATGCTCTGTTTGAGCTCCTGCGCAACCCCTCCTGGAAAGCACAGTCTGCTCTGATTGGTCAGCTGGCCCACTGTTGTGATTGATCAACCGAACAGAACTATTCGGACTCTGCTCCGGCTCAGCTCTAACTAGCTTTGTTTGAGGGCGTGCCAAACTAGCCGTTATGCAAATGTGTTACTTGGTGACATCACCAAGTTACGGAAAAAAAGGAAGGACTTCAAGCGAGGTGTTTCAGGCAGTGCAGGAGCAGTTTTTATGTGGAGTAGAGTAACTATTTTTGGCCTGGACTTTGTAGCATTGGAGACCTTTTACATGTACTAAAAACTATAAACATACTAAAGTAAAGAGAAAAAGCACAAAAGCATAATAGGTCCCCTTTAAAAAGGTTAGACCATCAAAGTATAACTTCAAATGATTGAAAGCCAGTGATTCCCACCTGGAAATATAGTTTATGTGCAATAACCATGAATAAGGGCTAAGGAAAAAAAAGGCTAAACCACCTGTTTTGGTTATGTAACCCACTTTTTTCTCCTTTGGCATGCAAAACATAAATCAGAAAAATGTGGTTCTAACTGTCCATCACAAGGCTAACAATAAGCTACATTAGTAACAGCTGTTTCTACGTGCCTCTGCCTGCTGATTTTGACAGAGAATTGTTCATAAATTCAAAATATATCTAATAGGGCTGTCAAACTTAATGCAATAGTTAAGGGTTAACGCACATTCGTTTTAACGCCACTAATATCTTTAACACATTAACGCAATCCGTCTTTTGGAAGCTGTAGCGGGCTCAGTTTTAAAGCTAGAGTGACTGCTCTTATATGAAACTAGAAAACCTAAAGCTGGGCATACACTGACATGTCAGAAAATCATCCGACTTTCCGACGGCCGGTCGGGAAGAGTTAATCGGTCCTTGTTCCACCTGTACACTGCACGGCAAACGACCCAGCGAAGCTGCAATTCGGGCCGACTCTAAAATGAGCCGTGTGGCTCAAAATTCGGGCCAGAAACGGGCTTAAATCGTACAGTGTATGCCCAGCTTAAGGAATCCATCGGTACCAACAACGTCATACTAGCGTGTCGGGAAGGAGGCTAAATAATGCTCCAAACTTGCTCTAAAGTTTAGCGAGGAAAATTTGGCATGGTCGTTTTCACAGGGGTCCCTTGACCTCTCACTTAAAAGATATGTGAATGAAAATGGGTTCTATGGGTACCCACGAGTCTCTCCTTTACATAGATGCCCACTTTCTGATAATCACATGCAGTTTGGAGCAAGTCATAGTCAAGTCAGCACACTGACACACTGACAGCTGTTGTTACCTGTTGGGCTTGAGTTTGCAATGTTATGATTTGAGCATATTTTTATGCTAAATGCAGTACCTGTGAGGGTTTCTGGACAATATTTGTCATTGCTTTGTGTTGTTAATTGATTTCCAATAATAAATATATACATACATTTGCATAAAGCGAGCATATTTGCCCACTCCCATGTTGATCAGAGTATTAAATACTTGACAAATCTCCCTTTAAGGTAGATGTTGAAAGATGAAAAATGTGCGATTAATCGTGATTAATCATGGACAATCATGCGATTAATCGTGATAAAATATTTTAATCGATTGACAGCCATAATATCTAGCGTTCTGATCGTGCTACATGATTAAGAACTCTGATTAATAAATGTATTCTTTGATTTTGACTAAATAGCAACAATACAAGGCTACTGCTTGCGTTAAATTGTTGCTATTTAGTCTTTCTGAGGTTGTCGCCAATATGCTGCTTATTTGCATCAACAAACCAAAGCAAATTCCTAGTGTATACCTGATACACCTGGTAATAAACAAGATTCTGATTCTGATTGTCCTGCAAATTTGGATAGTGATTTATTCACACAAACTAAGGTGATTGACTGATACCAGATGAGTTATTTTCAAATTGTTACTAACAGTATTATTAATAGGCTGATATTTAGACCAAAATAGGCTATCTATCATGATTTATTGGGAGAAGCCAAGCAATTCTATGTAAAATCAGGGATTCAGTACCCCCATTTACAACCTGAATGGGATGATCCATTGTTTCATAACAACATTTTACCGCTATTGCAACGCCTACAGATTCTGCACATAGAGATAAGGGTAAAATAAGCTGTTGTAAAAAGTTAACAAACATTTGTGATGCACCAAACTACACATTTTATTGATAGTACCAATTGATTTTGTAATCTTACTGCAAACAAAATGATTTCAAACAAGTAAAACACCATAAAATCTTGTAGATGAGATTTAAGACTGAATGACAAGACAACAATTTGGTTTACAACAAAAGCCCTTTTTGACCTCCCCCATACCATGGTCTGGACCAAAAGAAAAGAAGTGGTCTCAGGCCAGATCAAACTGAACCATGTTTCGGTTCATTTCTAGTGTGAAAACATTTTTTTGTATGGATCAGACTTTTGAGCTAACAACTACTTTGTTGGAAATAGAACAGGGTGAAAAAAACATTAACTTGTCTTTACAAGTTACAAATTATACATTTCAGCTCAATTACAGTTGCAACAGCCATCCTAATTATATGTAATGTTGCATTAGACATTACTCAAAGTAATGATAATGAATTCCCTGAAGTTAAAATGAAGTCTACATAACATTGCAACAGCTTTCATCTTTTTCAGTGCTGGTGGGTATTACCAGCAGTGAACTGGGAGAGACAAGAAAGAGAAGACAGATCGAAACCAGAGACACTCAAGGAAGGTATTACTGATCGGCAAACAACTGTTTCTTCAAAATTTTCAGAACGGTTCTCATTATTTCTGATCAAAGAAAAAAACAAATATGAATAACATTAATGTCTTCAGCTTTTATTGTTGCAACAATTATGATTTGTGGGACTTGCTTATAGGAGGGGTTGACTCAGCAGCAGAAGAAAGGAAAGGACAGACATTGACCTAATGTTCTTAAAAACTATGCATAGTGAAATACAATAGTATAAACCAGTATATGGTAATTTTAGAAAAGCCTGTTTCTGTTGGGTTTAGCTGTACAACCAGTGGAAAATTATGTCTGATACCTAGAATGAATACATTCGTCATATACATACAGATATGTACATGAAAGTTGACCTCTGCATTTAACCCATCCTCAGGATTTAGGAGCAGTGGGGAGCAACTTTGGGTTCAGTGTCTCGCTTAAGGACACTTCGACATGCGGACAATAGGAGCCAGAGATCAAAGCACCAACCTTGTGATTAAAGGTCGACCCGCTCTACTAACTGAGCTACACCCCTTGAGGACTTAAGATTTTCTAGACATTACATGTGACATTAAGAACATTGCTTTGTTCTTTCAGGCTGATGGAAAACTACACCTACAACAGCTTCACACTCCAGCTGGAGGGGTTAAATGTTTCAAAAGATTCTCTGTACCCTGTGTTTCTCTTCTTCTTTTTCTCCTACCTGTTCATAATGGTCGTAAATGTAGGCATTGCTGTTCTGGTTTTCATTGACAAAAACCTTCACCAGCCCATGTATCTCCTTTTTTGCAACCTGCCCATTAATGATATACTTGGAAATTCTATCTTGGTGCCTCGTTTGCTTATAGACATGTTGAGGCCTCCCTCTGAACGCCTCATCAGTTATCATGAATGTGTGGTCCAAGCTTTCACCATACACATATCTGGTACCGCTAGTTTTACAGTGCTCATGATTATGGCCTTTGACAGATATGTGGCCATCTGTAATCCCCTGCGCTATGCAACCATAATGACCAACAAAATGGTGATCCAGCTGACAGTTTCTGCCTGGGGAGTTGCCTTTGTTTTGATCGGTATTCTGCTCGGTCTGACTATACGACTGAACCGATGCAGGACTCTGATCGAAAGCCTTTATTGTAACAATGCCTCACTGTTTAAACTTTCCTGTGACAGTGTGTTTATTAATAATGTCTATGGCCTCACTTTCACAGTAGTCCTATTCACAGCTTCAATTGGCAGCATGGTTATCACCTATACAAAGATTGCAGTGGTCTGTCTGACCAGTAATAACAAGTCTTTGAACAGTAAAGCCTTGAAGACCTGCAGCACTCATCTGGTTGTGTATCTGATCATGCTGATCAGTGTATTTATTGTCATTATTCTGCATCGCTTCCCTCAGTACTCAGACTACAGGAAACTTTCTGCCATTCTGTTTCATATCATCCCCGCCAGCTTCAACCCGCTTATTTATGGTATACAGTCTGCAGAAATCTGCAAATCCTTGTCGAAATTATTCCGATCCAAACCAGTTATGCCTTTATTCTGAACAGAGAATATTAAAGTTAGTATTTAAACTTGAAAACAAAACATTAACAGAATGAGTAAAATCACCAAATGTGTACTAAACTGCCTCATTTTATTTCAAACATATGTTAATTGTGTTTGTGTTTTAAGATATATGCCAATTTACTTTATCATTTTGCAGGTTCCTGGGGGGCTTGAACCCACACTAGATCACTTTAGGTGACAGGCAGTGTACATACTGGACACCAGTCCGTCACAGGGCAGACACTATTTTTTCCTGAAAGTTGGCACTATCAAAAAACTCAGGGAAAGCATACAGAATTCGGTGTGGAATTGTGGCCAGCTTCATTTAAGGCAAAGCAAACAAATGTAAAGCACCCTAAATATTAATTTACATTGCCCCAGATGTATAACATATACTACAATAAACATCTGTTACTTATTTGGTTGATACTTACTTAAGTAGTTAGAGAGTTGCGCTCATTTACTCGTATGGATATCTTACATGTGCACAATAATGCTACTACAGAAAATACTGCAAGAAGTGATTGTGTGTGGCAGTTTAGTTTAGTTATTTTTTTTATTTGCACAAGTAACAAAAAACCCTGCAATATATTAAAGGAGTAAAAAGGATTGTGCTGGCTACATTAAAATAACGCATGTCTATTTGCACCTGGGTGAGAATAGTCACACAGCAGCTATTCAGCTATTTACACCCGGTAATAGTAGTAGTAATATAAAGAGCGACAAAGTACATGTTAGGAGTAGATTGTTGTGTATGAATGGGTCAAACTTAAGATTTTCAGCCCCGGGGTTCGAGTCCCTGGTCGGGTGCAAATAGCATTATTGGCTACGGACACATGGGTGCTTGTCTCTGCCATGCTACATACACCCGGGTGTAAATAGTGACATTGGCTATTCCACCTCGGGTGCAAATTATATTGTTGGCTAATGACACCTGGGTGCTAATAGGAGCCTTAAAATAACCCAAATGAGCTCATAAGGACATCTCACTAAAGAAAGAAATTAAACAATAGCATCTAAAATTAAGGTTTATCAATGAAGAAAGAAAAACAACTATGAAATAACCATGAAGCACGACATAAATAAGCAAAAAAAAACCTGACAATCAATAATTATTATGACTGTCAATCGATTGAAAGATTGAATTACGATTAATCGCATGATTGTCCGTAGTTGATCACGATTAATTGCAAAGTAATCACACATTTTTTATCTGTCCCACATGTACCTTAAAGAGAGATTTGTGAAGTTTTAATAGTCTTATCAACATGGGAGTGGGCAAATATGCTGCTTTATGCAAATGTATGTAAATATTTATAATTGGAAATCAATAAACCACACAAAACAATGACAAATATGCTCTAATCATAACATGGCAAACTGCAGCCCAATAGGCAACAACAGCTGTCAGTGTGTCAGTGTGCTGACTTGACTATGACTTGCCCCAAAATGCATGTGATTAGCATAAAGTGGGCATGTCTGTAAAGGGGAGACTCGTGGGTACCCATAGAACCCATTTACATTCACACATCTGGTGTAGCGTGAATGGTGCGTGAGACTCTGAGGAGCATCTTATCTCATCTTCTATCTACTGGGACGAGAAAAACACATTCTGTTGTCCAACAAGATTTGGTCACTAACAGATGGAAGTCTCCAAAGAAAGAACAATTTGTTTGGGTAAAGGGCCATAAACTCTTTTATCGACCATCGAGTGTCAGTTTTTGACACTGTCCAGAAGATCATAAACTTCTATTACTTATCTCTCCCCACTTAAACCAACAAAGAACTGTTAACTCTTCCTGACTTAACACTCCCTTGTCCATCTTGCCATTCCACAGCCTAGGTTTCTTAACCTTTCAGTGACCCAGAGATTCACTCCAGCGGTGAAGCGTCAACCCCACCTAGTTTTCATCTGTGGTAATGTGACCAATAATTAAATTGTTTAAAAGTCATCATGTGTTAGATTATTGACTTCTTTATGTATAATCATTAATGGTATTGTAATACGTTTTAATGCTTTATCAGTGATGTTCAATAGATGTAATACCTTAAGTTTAAAGTTGTTCAGAATGAGTAATAACTTGAACTTAGAATTCAATTTTGCCAATCATGATACTAATGTTTGATTAAAACATTAGTGGTTTTATAGTTTTTGATATGTGTCTGTCTCGTGCAAAAGAAAGGAAAAATTAGTAAAGAGGGAATTCTGATTTTGCGCGTGTAAAGGTTTTTCAATTATGAATCGATCAGAGAAAGAGAGAGGGTCTCGACCCCTCCCTCCCAGAGGGGGTTAAAGAAGAGAGGACACAGAGTCAGAAGTTCTGTTGTCAGCAGAAGTTGTGAAGTTCCTTGTCCGCAGGGAGATGACTCCAGCAGGAGCTCTCCAGAACTTCTCCGTTTGATACACACATTTCATTTGTGTGTTTATTTTCTACCTCATGTTAATTTTTCTGAGTCAAGTGACTTCTAGAGGACAGCATTTTTAAAGATCTTTTGTTTATCTCGCGTGATTTAAACGATAAGTGTTAGGCCAGCATTTCGAGTTTTTCCGTGAAATAGAAATTCTAAAGCTTCAGAAGATAATCCGACTTCAGCTTTTTGATCTCTTTCAACGAATAATCAGCCAACAGACTTCAACTCCCACATTCAATGTTCTGACGAGAAAGTTGAATGTTCTCCACGCTTTGCTGTTTGGTATCCCGGGCCAGCGGAACCGATCTCATCAAAACCCGTCCAAAGGGCTTGTCTATCCAGACAACGTGTGAGGAAACTGCCTCTGGACCCACAGAACCAACTGCAGCGATAAGTGAATTTTCCGTGGCTGACTAATTTGTCAGCCACGGAAAATTCTGATCGAGAGTTGTTTGTCAGACATATCTTCTAAATTTCCTAATCTTCCAAATTGTTAATTGCAACTTTTATAGCTTAGAGAGAGAATAATCAGACTTCCCTCACTACTAAAGTTCCAATCAGAATTGCGTCGTTGAATTTTCATTTCATTCATTCATTAATTACCAGTGTTAATTAGCCATTTGTATATTCATCACTTCATTTATTCAATTATCACGATTTATGGTAAATAAATGTTTCACTTTATCACTACGTCCTGTCTGTGTGTGTATTTCAAAGCAGAACTTTAGATCAATGAATTCAGAACTTATACTTCAGACTTGAGATTGATTAATGATCAATACTTATTTGAGAATAGTTTCCTCTGTTTCTATAAAAAGTTGTGCCCCGAATTGAATATTTCTTTATTTGAACGAGTGCAAATCATTAATTACATGTAGAGTGGTTAAACGCTACACTGGAGGTCAGAGGTCAAGGGACCCCATTGAAAATGGCCATGACAGTATTTCCAAGCCCAAATTTTGCATAAGTTTGTTGCATTATTTTGCCTCCTTCACGACAAGCTAGTATGACATGGTTGATACCAATGGATTTCTCAGGTTTTCCAGTTTGATATGATAGCAGGATCTTAACTCTAGCTTTGAAACTGAGCTGGCTACAACCTAAAAATCGCAAATTTGCGTAAAAGAAATTAGTGGCGTTAAAACGAATTTGCTTTAATGCGTTAATTTTGACAGGCCAAATAATTATGTATGCAGACAATAAAATACACAACGACATACATGTCAATTGTATACAACTACAAAAAAAATTCAAGGAGTAAGAGACCAACAATGTACAAACTTGAAGTAGTTTGGCTCATCAAATAAGCTTTAATCATACATTTAAAATTTGCGAGAGAGGAAGATTGTGTTGCATTATGATGCTACTTCTAAAGCTATGATCCCCTGTTTCTGATAGAGTTGTTCTAAATCTTGGCAGATGCAAAAAATTTACACATCTGATTGTATGTGTGGAAGACATCTAATAAATGTCATGAATCAGTCAAACCTTTTCTGTAAAGAAAGTATCTTAAGAAGGCTTAATAAGCCCAATCAATATTGCAATATATGAGGGTATTAGTGGGTAAAATCAATTTCGGAACCCATCAGCTATCAGTCTGACGACGATAAGCCTCTGGGGGCAAGGGGCTATATTTCTGGGGTCCCGTTGTAGCCATGGATATCTGGACCAAGACTTCCTTTTCCATGCACTGCTCATCGTTTACAGTCCGATTAGCAACGTGAGACGCAGGAGTTGAGTTGAAGTTGAGAGACGACGTCTACGACCGGATTGTTTCACAATTAGCCAGTTTACAAGCTAATTTTAAACCAATAAAAAGTTAAATAATTATCAGACGATAGCCGGTGGGTTCCCAGATTGCATTACGGCCAATGCGTTCCGCCGCTTTTGCTGTCCACATGGACTGTTTACCTGCATTCAACCAAAGCCTGCTCAAAAGCTATTGGTCAATACTACTCGGACTACAAATGGAAACTAGAATGCTTTCGATACCAAAATCTTGCCCTGTTGCCTACAGATTCTGCATATGAAGAGAAGGGTAAAACAAACATTTGTGATGCACCAAGCTACACATTTTTATTGATAGTACCAATTGATTTTGAAATCTTAGTGCAATCAAAATGATTTCAAACTAGTAAAACACCAGTAAATCAACAATTTGGTTTACAACAAAAGCCCTTTTTGACCAAAAAGTATCAGGAACGATGGAGCTAGAGGAATTAAACGAGGAAGTAAGGGCCCTTTCACACCTATCTCATTTGGTCCGGACTTTCGGCTTTTCAGTTTCATCTGAACCAAAATTACAGGTGTGAAACCTTCCCCAGACCACGTTCCAGGTCAAACTGAACCATGGTTCTGTTCGTTTCTAGCATGAAAGGTTTTTTTGGGATGGTTCAGACTTTTGAGCTAACAACCACTTTGTTGGAAATAGAACAGGGTGACACCAACATTACTCTAACTTGTCTTACAAATTATACATTTCAGCTTGATGACAGTTTCGATGGCCATCCTAATTATACTAAATGTTGCATCAGACATTATTCAAAGTAATGATAACGAATTCCCCGAAGTTAAAATCAAGTCTACAAAACACTGCAACCGAGAACATCCTTTTCAGTGCTGGTGGGTATTACCAGCAGTGAACTGGGAGAAACAAGAAAGAGAAGACAGATTGAAACCAGAGACACTCAAGGAAGGTATTATTGATCGACAAACAACTGTTTCTTCACAATTTTCATAACTGACCTCGTAATTTCTGATCAAAGAAAAAGCAAATGTAAATAACATTCACTTTTACAGCTTTCATTGTGGCAAAAATAATGATTTGCAGGACTTGCTTATAGGAGAAGATGACTCAGCAGCAGAAGAAACAGATTAAAAAGGAACAGACAGACATTCACATACTGTTCTAAAAATCTGTGCATTGTGCCATACAATTTTTAAACCAGATGATTTGGTCATTTTAGAAAAAGCTGAAAATTTCTATTGAGTTTAGTTGTACAAGTACCGACTATCATGAAGGCAAGGGGGTGAAGTTTGACCCTGAAGTGACCATGCTCCTTTTAATTGTTTTTTGCGTTTTTTTCAGGTTAAAAGCACCCTTAAAAAAAACAAAAAAACGTGTCTGTGATCTTCTGACATCTGATCTAATCAGCTTGAATACACCTTGGAAATCGTCAAGACTCATGAAATCTGTTTTCTGCAACATTTAGGAATATTGAGTGCCTATTTGCGGCCATTTTGAAAAATGTCTGCCACGGCCCTCAGGGGCCAAATTTGCAGTGCCCCGATATCTATGTCTTTTCATAAAATATAAACCTACATCTGTGCCAAATGTGTTTTTATCGCAAAATGCACAATTGTAATGAATATTTCAGTTTAGCTGCCCCACTACAATGATCTTTGTCACATAAGGCTGACTTCCTGTTGTCAGTAGGTGGCGCTATGAGTATGACTCAGTGTGCCAGGGACCATTGGTGTTCGGGCCCTAATAATAGTCTTAACAAAAACAATAGGTTTCCTCGCATTTCCTGTCACGGACAATGTTGCTATCCTAATAATTCGTAATGTTGCATCAGACATTACTCAAGGTAATGATGATTGAATTCCCCGAAGTTAAAATCAAGACTACAAAACACTGTAACAGAGGACATCCTTTTCAGTGCTGGTGGGTATTACCAGCAGTGAACTGGGAGAAACAAGAAAGAGAAGACAGATCGAAACCAGAGACACTCAAGGAAGGTATTACTGGTCGACAAACAACTATTTCTTCATAATTTTCAGAACTTTTCTCATAATTTCTGATCAAAGAAAAAGCAAATGTAAATAAAATTCACTTCTTCAGCTTTCATTGTTGCAACAATAATGATCTGCGGGACTTGCTTCTAGGAGAAGATTACTCAGCAGCAGAAGAAACAGATTGAAAAGGGAAGGAAAAATATTGACATACTGTTCTAAAAAACTATGCATAGTGAAATACAATAGTTTAAACCAGTATATCTGGTAATTTTACAAAAAACTGAAAGTTTCTGTTGAGTTTAGTTGTACAGCAAGTACCATCTCTGTAAAATGATCTCTGATACCGACATTTTCTAGACATTACATGTGACAATAAGAGCTTTGTTTTTTGTTCTTTCAGGTTGATGGAAAACTACACCTACAACAGCTTCACACTCCAGCTGGAGGGGTTAAATGTTTCAAAAGATTATATGTACCCTGTGTTTCTCCTCTTCTTTTTCTTCTACTTGTTCATAATGGTCGTAAATGTAGGCATTGCTGTTCTGGTTTTCATTGACAAAAACCTTCACCAGCCCATGTATCTCCTTTTTTGCAACCTGCCCTTTATGATATACTTGGAAATTCTATCATGGTGCCTCGTTTGCTTTTAGACATGTTGAGGCCTCCCTCTGAACGCCTCATCAGTTATTATGAATGTGTGGTCCAGGCTTTTACCTCACACATGTTCGGTACCACCACCCACACAGTGCTTATGATTATGGCTTTTGACAGATATGTGGCCATCTGTAATCCCCTGCACTACGCTGCTATAATGACCAACAAAATGGTGATCCAGCTGATTGTTTTTGCCTGGGGAGTTGCCTTTGTTTTGGTCGGGATTCTGCTCGGTCTGACCATACCACTGAACCGATGCAGGACTCTGATCACAAATCCTTTCTGTGATAATGCCTCACTGTTTAAACTCTCCTGTGACAGTGTGTTTATTAATAATGTCTATGGTCTCACTTTCACTGTAGTCCTGTTCACAGCTTCAATTGGCAGCATGGTTATCACTTATACTAAGATTACAGTAATCTGTCTGACCAGTAAGAACAAGTCTTTGAACAGTAAAGCCTTGAAGACCTGCAGCACTCATCTGGTTGTGTATCTGATCATGCTGATCAGTGGATTTATTGTCATTATTCTGCATCGCTTCCCTCAGTACTCAGACTACAGGAAACTTTCTGCCATTCTGTTTCATATCATCCCCGCCAGCTTCAACCCCATTATTTATGGTGTACAGTCTGCAGAAATCTGCAAATCCATATCAAAATTATTCCAATCCAAACAAGTTTTGCCATTATTCTGAGTAAAGAATTTTAAAGTTAGTATTTAAACTTGAAGACAAACATTTACAGAATGAGAATAATCACCAAATGTATACTAAATTGGCTAATTTTATTTCAAACACATGTTAATTGTGTTTGTGTTTTAAGATATATGCCAATTTACTTATAAATAATCCATCCACCCATTATCTATACCTGCTTGTATTTTGCAGGTTCATGGGGGGCTTGAGCCCACACTAGATCATTTTAGGTGAGAGGCAGTGTACATACTGGACACCAGTCTGTCACAGGGCAGACACTATTTTCCTGAAAGTTGGCACTAGCAAAAAACTCAGGGAAAGCATACAGAATTAGGTTGTGGAATTGTGGCCAGCTTCAATAAAGGCAAAGCAAACAAATGTAAAGCACCCTAAATATTAATTTACTTTGCCCCAGATGTACGTATATCTCCATTTATGCATGTATATAGGTCCTGTTTGTGCATGTGTGTGTATTTCGGGCCTGTGTGTACTATGTAATTGTAAATAACAAAAGTTAAAAAAATTGAATTTCACCTCGGGGATTAATAAAGTGCCTTTCTTCTTCTTCTTCTATGCAACATATACTAAAATAAACATGTGTTTACTTTTTTGGTTTATTTATTTATTTATTAGTTTATTTGACATGGACAATACATAGGCATTGTTACACTTAATTAAAGTGCAACCAATGCAACGTATATAGGACTTCTAGCCATATCTAATTTGCAGACCTTGTCCCTGGTTAGGCTTTTAAGAAAAAGAAGATAAAATAAAAAAGAAAATACAGAATAGCACATCATACATAAAATCACATAATACAACATCGTACAATACAGTCGATTTAAATATGTTAGTTCCCAATACATAATCAGTGATCGCAGGTTTGGTTTAGTTTCAGCCAGTGTTTCACCTTTTCATTGAACGTTTTCAGGTCAGGTTGTGTTTTTATTTCCGTTGGTAGAGCGTTCCAGAAATGTATTCCCTTTACTGAAAAAGATGACTGACCGAAGGTTGTTTTACGCTGTGCCACTCTGCAGTTACCATTTTTTGATACCCTGGTGGCTATTCTATTGGTATTCATTTTTGTGACATATGGACAGAGTACAGCTGGGGCGAGATTGTTCACACATTTAAAAATCAGTTTGATAAAAGAAAGTTTGATAAAACTATCAAAACTGAGCAGCTTATACTTTTTCAGAATAATACAGTGGTGCCATTTCATTTGTTTTTGATCCATTATTTTCAGTGCTTGTTTATATAGCGATGCAACAGGTTTGACAGTTGACTGTGAAGCCTGGCTCCATACAGTAACACAATAAGACAGGTGTGAAAATATCATGGCATGCATAAACAGTTGAGCTGCGTTAAGGGATATGTATTGTCGTATCATTCTAAAACAGTTCAGATTTACCTTTACTTTCTTGCATAACTTTTTAATATGTTTGTCAAATTTGAGTTGTGGATCCAAAATTACACCTAGAAATTTAAAATCATTGACTTCCTTTATTTCCTGTTGATCAATTTTGATTGTAAGCTCTTGTGCTCTCCTTCTAATTGAGAAAAACATTGACACAGTCTTCTTAAGATTTAAAGTTAAATGGTTATTTTTGAGCCATTGTGATACACCCTCCATTTCATTAGATAGTGTCTGCTGCTACACAACGGTTTTTAGCTGACACGTAAATGACTGTGTCATCAGCGTACATTTGACATCCAGCTGTTTTGCAGCATGATGGCAAGTCATTTATATATAAGCTGAAAAGCAGCGGGCCCAAGATTGAGCCTTGAGGAATGCCCATTTTGGATTGTTGGGGGAATGAGTATTTGTCGTTAACTTTAACACGTTGCTCTCTACATTGGAGACTGCATTTCGTTGTACTTGTACTTGTACTATTTGCAATGACAATAAAGTTGAATCTAATCTAATCTAATCTAATCTAATATAAAGAGAAGGGTAAAACAAACATTTGTGATGCACCGAGCTACACATTTTATTTATAGTACCAATTGATTTTGTACGGAGCCCCCCTAGTCCCCTAGGAGAAAATGTTTATTATCTCGTTCCCTCGAGTTAGTAACTCGTTCCCTCAAGTTAGTATCTCGTTACCTCGAGTTAGTAACTCGTTCCCTCGAGTTAGGTATCCCGTTAACTCGAGGGAACGAGTCACTTCATAAAGCACTTCTTCCAATCATTCCTGACAGTCCACGCATTGCTGATGTACGGAGCCCCCCTAGATGATGTACTTCGGTAAAGTTGGAAAGATATTGACAGATTCAAACTTCCTGGATCAATAACTCATAACCAAAACGTTGTGAAAACACAAACAACGGCTCTTTCTAACAGTAGTAAGGTAAACAACGAGCTTCAACCTCATTTTAATCAAAACGAGCCGTCCTCCGAGCTGGACACATACAATTGGTCTCTATGCGCAGCTGGCTATGAGATGAGTGGTCAGAGACCGTCTACAAAGTGCAACGCCGAAAAGAGAAAAATATTCAATAACTTCAGTGTTATACAGTGTAGTACCACCAAAATGACTTCACACATCAATGATCTCGTCATATTTGTACTACAAGACTTAGTTTGGAAAAATATGCTTTGCATAATTTTTGGTGAATTTTGAATGGGAAAAATATTCAATAACTTCACTTTTATAAAATGTAGTGCCATCAAAATGTCTTAATTAGTTTAATAAGTATAATCAGGAAGATTCCATTGATGTGTGAAGTGATTTTGGTGATACTACACTGCATAATACTGAAGTTATTGAATATTTTTCTCTTTTCAGCGTTGCACTTTGTAGACGGTCCCTGACCACTCGTCTGACAGCCAGCTGCGCATAGAGACCAATTGTATGTGTCCAGCTCAGAGGACGGCTCGTTGTGATTAAAGTGAGGTTGTAGCTCGTTGTCTACCTTACTACGGTTAGAAAGAGCCCTTGTTTGTGTTTTAACAACGTTTTGGTTATGAGTTATTGATCCAGGAAGTTTGAATCTGTCAATATCTTTCCAACTTTACCGAAGTACATCATCTAGGGAGGCTCCGTAGAACAGGGTGACACAAACATTACTCTAACTTGTTTTAGACAGTTGCGATGGCCATTCTAATTATACGTAATGTTGCATCAGACATTATTCAAAGTAATGATAATGAATTCCCTGAAGTTAAAATCAAGTCTACAAAACATTGCAACCGAGAACATCCTTTTCAGTGCTGGTGGGTATTACCAGCAGTGAACTGTGAGAGACAAGAAATAGAAAACAAATTGAAACCAGACACTCAAGGAAGGTATTGTATTGCTGATCGACTGTTTCTTCACAATTTTCATAACTGTTCTTGTAATTTCTGATCAAAGAAAACGCAAATGTAAATAACATTCACTTTTACAGCTTTCATTGTGGCAAAAATAATGATTTGCAGGACTTGCTTATAGGAGAAGATGACTCAGCAGCAGAAGAAACAGATTAAAAAGGAACAGACAGACATTCACACACTGTTCTAAAAATCTGTGCATTGTGCCATACAATTTTTAAACCAGATAATTTGGTCATTTTAGAAAAAGCTGAACATTTCTGTTGAGTTTAGTTGTACAAGTACCGACTCTGGAAAATGATCTCTGATACCTAGATTAAACTTTATTATATTTATCATATATATACAGGTGCAAACATGAAAGTTGATCTTTGCATTTAACCCATCCTCAGGATTTAGGAGCAGTGGGGAGCAACTTTGGGTTCAGTGTCTCGCTTAAGGACACTTCGACATGCGGACAATTGGAGCCAGGGATCAAAGCACCAACCTTGTGATCAAAGGACGACCGCTCTACTAACTGAGCAAGAGCCAACCCTTGAGGATTTTAGATTTTTCTAGAAATTACATGTGACAATAACTGTATTGTTTGGTTCTTTCAGGTTGATGGAAAACTACACCTACAACAGCTTCACACTCCAGCTGGAGGGGTTAAATGTTTCAAAAGATTCTCTATACCCTGTGTTTCTCCTCTTCTGTTTCTCCTACCTGTTCTTAATGGTCGCAAATGTAGGCATTGCTGTTCTAGTTTTCATTGACAAAAACCTTCACCAGCCCATGTATCTCCTTTTTTGCAACCTGCCCTTTAATGATATACTTGGAAATTCTATCTTGGTGCCTCGTTTGCTTATAGACATGTTGAGGCCTCCCTCTGAACGCCTCATCAGTTATCATGAATGTGTGGCCCAAGCTTTTACCTCACACATGTTTGGTACCACTAGTGTTACAGTGCTCATGATTATGGCCTTTGACAGATATGTGGCCATCTGTAATCCCCTGCGCTATGCAACCATAATGACCAACAAAATGGTGATCAAGCTGACAGTTTCTGCCTGGGGAGTGGCCTTTGTTTTGGTCGGGATTCTGCTCGGTCTGACTATACGACTGAACCGATGCAGGACTCTGATCAAAAGCCCTTATTGTGAAAATGCCTCACTGTTTAAACTCTCCTGTGACAGTGTGTTTATTAATAATGTCTATGGTCTCTCTTTCACTGTAGTCCTGTTCACAGCTTCAATTGGCAGCATGGTTATCACTTATACTAACATTGCAGTAGTCTGTCTGACTAGTAATAACAAGTCTTTGAACAGTAAAGCCTTGAAGACCTGCAGCACTCATCTGGTTGTGTATCTGATCATGGTGTTAAGTGGAGTGTCAAACATTGCTCTGCATCGCTTCCCTCAGTACACATACTACAGAAAACTCACTAGCATTTTGTTTCATATTGTCCCTGGCAGCCTCAATCCCATTATTTATGGTGTTCAGTCAAAAGAGATACGGAAATTCTTGTCTAAGTTGTTTGAGCCCAAGAAAATTTTGCCATCATAATATAGACAATTTCCAAATGTTTATTTGTAAATGTATAAACACAAATAATATAATATTTGAACAAAATGTTCCCGACTGTATTTTATGATTTTGTGTTTGTCCCTTCTACGCAAGCAGCCCAGTTTCACTAAATGGCATATGAATGACAAGTTAATTCACATACAATAAGAACGCTTTTATTGCTTGTGGCGTGTCATTTGTACGCCATGTAGTCTGTACTGACTGCAATGTAAACGCATCCGCGTTAATATGCTACACTCAGAGCTAGTGACATAGAATAAAAAGAGAGAAAGATGGTGGGTGGGATCGGAGGTTGAAACAAACACAGGATTTTCAACCAGGTGTTATTGAGTTATTTTGAAGTTACATTAGTGACGTGTTCGTTAGTGACGTGTTGTGTTGACGTAAGAGTACAGGCAACTCATGACAGTTACTCTTTACATTACAGCTTGCTAATAACAAGGCAGTTAGGGGTTATATTTACCAATACTGTGGTAATAAAATGCTAATTACTATAATTGTCATCATTGCAAAACATATGTCCTTTTTGTTTTCCATCAATCCATGCCGCATATAATAAATATTTCACATGTTGAAATGTAGAGATGAAAATAACCAGTTACTACAGACACATCTCTAGTTCTGAAGGGTGCATTCTACAATTGTACTACAACCATTAAGCCGGACTTCTGTTAGAAAAGGAAAGTCCAGTTAATGATTTCCAATTAGCTGGTTGATGATGAACCTATTTGAAAATATTCATTTAGCTCATAAGGTGGCAGTATAGCATCTCTATCATTACTTATTCTGCTATCAGAAAATGTCCCTAGATGAATTCTAAAGTATCTTCAGTAACTATAGGCGTGTTTCCTTTAGCCGTCTCGCTATTTTATGCATAAAAACAACAATCTGTATCAGCGTTTTACAAAAAGCATATTTTCATGATCTGATCATCATGATATGATTATGATATGAAAATAATCATTAAAAGTATGCTCTCTGTGGGAAGCACACTGCCTCATACACATCAAATATGATAAGAGCAGCTGATTTCAGGTGCAGTACAACTGCTTCAGCTTTGATAATCACTGCTCAACCTGGTGGATAGATAAACCATTGCAACTGGTTTCAACATATGGCGCCATAGGGGCATTACAAGTCAGTTCCACGTTCACTACATCATCGCGGAGGATCTCCTTTCAGCCAAGGACCCGGCAAGGCCCCAGCATGGACCCGCCACGGATAGGCCTGGGCCCCATTATGGAGGGAGGGGAAATTCTAGGTGGATGCATCTGTAGTTGCACCCTAAATACTAAGACTATACCAGGGAAAGCCAAATCCCACCGGAATCATACCATTACCTACCTAAAGATAAAAATGAAAAGAAAATGTGGAAATTGCTTTCACCGAAACATTTCCTCATTTCAAAGAGGTCGTATTACGCTTATTTTCAGGTGCATACTTGTATTTTAGGTTTGTACTAGAACCTGTCTACATGCTTTAATGTTCAAAAAACACTTTACTTTTATCATACCGGCTGTGCTGCTGCACCTCTTTTCACCCTTTGTCTGAAATGCTCTGTTTGAGCTCCTGCGCAACCCCTCCTGGAAAGCACAGTCTGCTCTGATTGGTCAGCTGGCCCACTGTTGTGATTGATCAACCGAACAGAACTATTCGGACTCTGCTCCGGCTCAGCTCTAACTAGCTTTGTTTGAGGGCGTGCCAAACTAGCCGTTATGCAAATGTGTTACTTGGTGACATCACCAAGTTACGGAAAAAAAGGAAGGACTTCAAGCGAGGTGTTTCAGGCAGTGCAGGAGCAGTTTTTATGTGGAGTAGAGTAACTATTTTTGGCCTGGACTTTGTAGCATTGGAGACCTTTTACATGTACTAAAAACTATAAACATACTAAAGTAAAGAGAAAAAGCACAAAAGCATAATAGGTCCCCTTTAAAAAGGTTAGACCATCAAAGTATAACTTCAAATGATTGAAAGCCAGTGATTCCCACCTGGAAATATAGTTTATGTGCAATAACCATGAATAAGGGCTAAGGAAAAAAAAGGCTAAACCACCTGTTTTGGTTATGTAACCCACTTTTTTCTCCTTTGGCATGCAAAACATAAATCAGAAAAATGTGGTTCTAACTGTCCATCACAAGGCTAACAATAAGCTACATTAGTAACAGCTGTTTCTACGTGCCTCTGCCTGCTGATTTTGACAGAGAATTGTTCATAAATTCAAAATATATCTAATAGGGCTGTCAAACTTAATGCAATAGTTAAGGGTTAACGCACATTCGTTTTAACGCCACTAATATCTTTAACACATTAACGCAATCTGTCTTTTGGAAGCTGTAGCGGGCTCAGTTTTAAAGCTAGAGTGACTGCTCTTATATGAAACTAGAAAACCTAAAGCTGGGCATACACTGACATGTCAGAAAATCATCCGACTTTCCGACGGCCGGTCGGGAAGAGTTAATCGGTCCTTGTTCCCCCTGTACACTGCACGGCAAACGACACCCAGCGAAGCTGAAATTCGGGCTGACTCTAAAATGAGCCGTGTGGCTCAAAATTCGGGCCAGAAACGGGCTTAAATCGTACAGTGTATGCCCAGCTTAAGGAATCCATCGGTACCAACAACGTCATACTAGCGTGTCGGGAAGGAGGCTAAATAATGCTCCAAACTTGCTCTAAAGTTTAGCGAGGAAAATTTGGCATGGTCGTTTTCACAGGGGTCCCTTGACCTCTCGCTTAAAAGATATGTGAATGAAAATGGGTTCTATGGGTACCCACGAGTCTCTCCTTTACATAGATGCCCACTTTCTGATAATCACATGCAGTTTGGGGCAAGTCATAGTCAAGTCAGCACACTGACACACTGACAGCTGTTGTTACCTGTTGGGCTTGAGTTTGCAATGTTATGATTTGAGCATATTTTTATGCTAAATGCAGTACCTGTGAGGGTTTCTGGACAATATTTGTCATTGCTTTGTGTTGTTAATTGATTTCCAATAATAAATATATACATACATTTGCATAAAGCGAGCATATTTGCCCACTCCCATGTTGATCAGAGTATTAAATACTTGACAAATCTCCCTTTAAGGTAGATGTTGAAAGATGAAAAATGTGCGATTAATCGTGATTAATCATGGACAATCATGCGATTAATCGTGATAAAATATTTTAATCGATTGACAGCCATAATATCTAGCGTTCTGATAGTGCTACATGATTAAGAACTCTGATTAATAAATGTATTCTTTGATTTTGACTGAATAGCAACAATACAAGGCTACTGCTTGCGTTATATTGTTTCTATTTAGTCTTTCTGAGGTTGTCGCCAATATGCTGCTTATTTGCATCAACAAACCAAAGCAAATTCCTAGTGTATACCTGATACACCTGGCAATAAACAAGATTCTGATTCTGATTGTCCTGCAAATTTGGATAGTGATTTATTCACACACACTAAGGAGATTGACTGATACCAGATGAGTTATTTTCAAATTTTTACTAACAGTATTATTAATATGCTGATATTTAGACCAAAATAGGCTATCTATCATGATTTATTGGGAGAAGCCAAGCAATTCTATGTAAAATCAGGGATTCAGTACCCCCATTTACAACCTGAATGGAATGATCCATTGTTTCATAACAACATTTTACCGCTATTGCAACGCCTACAGATTCTGCATATAGAGATAAGGGTAAAATAAGCTGTTGTAAAAAGTTAACAAACATTTGTGATGCACCAAACTACACATTTTATTGATAGTACCAATTGATTTTGTAATCTTACTGCAAACAAAATGATTTCAAACAAGTAAAACACCATAAAATCTTGTAGATGAGATTTAAGACTGAATAAAAAGACAACAATTTGGTTTACAACAAAAGCCCTTTTTGACCTCCCCCCATACCACGGTCTGGACCAAAAGAAAAGAAGTGGTCTCAGGCCAGATCAAACTGAACCATGTTTCGGTTCATTTCTAGTGTGAAAACATTTTTTTGCATGGTTCAGACTTTTGAGCTAACAACTACTTTGTTGGAAATAAAACAGGGTGACAAAAACATTAACTTGTCTTTACAAGTTACAAATTATACATTTCAGCTCAATTACAGTTGCAACGGCCATCCTAATTATATGTAATGTTGCATTAGACATTACTCAAAGTAATGATAATGAATTCCCTGAAGTTAAAATGAAGTCTACAAAACATTGCAACAGCTTTCATCTTTTTCAGTGCTGGTGGGTATTACCAGCAGTGAACTGTGAGAGACAACAAATAGAAAACAGATTGAAACCAGACACTCAAGGAAGGTATTGTATTACTGATCGACTGTTTCTTCACAATTTACATAACTGTTCTTGTAATTTCTGATCAAAGAAAACGCAAATATAAGTAACATTCACTTTTATAGCTTTCATTGTGGCAAAAATAATGATTTGCAGGACTTGCTTACAGGAGAAGATGACTCAGCAGCAGAAGAAACAGATTAAAAAGGAACAGACAAACATTCACATACTGTTCTAAAAATCTGTGCATTGTGCCATACAATTTTTAAACCAGATAATTTGGTCATTTTAGAAAAAGCTGCAAAACACTGTAACAGAGGACATCCTTTTCAGTGCTGGTGGGTATTACCAGCAGTGAACTGGGAGAGACAAGAAAGAGAAGACAGATCGAAACCAGAGACACTCAAGGAAGGTATTACTGATCGGCAAACAACTGTTTCTTCAAAATTTTCTGAACGGTTCTCATTATTTCTGATCAAAGAAAAAAACAAATATGAATAACATTAATGTCTTCATCTTTTATTGTTGCAACAATTATGATTTGTGGGACTTGCTTATAGGAGGGGTTGACTCAGCAGTAGAAGAAAGGAAAGGACAGACATTGACCTAATGTTCTTAAAAACTATGCATAGTGAAATAAGATAGTATAAACCAGTATATAGTAATTTTAGAAAAGCCTGTTTCTGTTGGGTTTAGCTGTACAACCAGTGGAAAATTATGTCTGATACCTAGAATGAATACATTCGTCATATACATACAGATATGTACATGAAAGTTGACCTATGCATTTAACCCATCCTCAGGATTTAGGAGCAGTGGGGAGCAACTTTGGGTTCAGTGTCTCGCTTAAGGACACTTCGACATGCGGACAATAGGAGCCAGAGATCAAAGCACCAACCTTGTGATTAAAGGTCGACCCGCTCTACTAACTGAGCTACACCCCTTGAGGACTTGAGATTTTCTAGACATTACATGTGACATTCAGAACATTGCTTTGTTCTTTCAGGCTGATGGAAAACTACACCTACAACAGCTTCACACTCCAGCTGGAGGGGTTAAATGTTTCAAAAGATTCTCTGTACCCTGTGTTTCTCTTCTTCTTTTTCTCCTACCTGTTCATAATGGTCGTAAATGTAGGCATTGCTGTTCTGGTTTTCATTGACAAAAACCTTCACCAGCCCATGTATCTCCTTTTTTGCAACCTGCCCATTAATGATATACTTGGAAATTCTATCTTGGTGCCTCGTTTGCTTATAGACATGTTAAGGCCTCCCTATGAACACCTCATCAGTTATCATGAATGTGTGGTCCAAGCTTTCACCATACACATGTCTGGTACCGCTAGTGTTACAGTGCTCATGATTATGGCCTTTGACAGATATGTGGCCATCTGTAATCCCCTGCGCTATGCAACCATAATGACCAACAAAATGGTGATCCAGCTGACAGTTTCTGCCTGGGGAGTGGCCTTTGTTTTGATCGGTATTCTGCTCGGTCTGACTATACGACTGAACCGATGTAGGACTCTGATCGAAAGCCCTTATTGTGACAATGCCTCACTGTTTAAACTTTCCTGTGACAGTGTGTTTATTAATAATGTCTATGGCCTCACTTTCACAGTAGTCCTATTCACAGCTTCAATTGGCAGCATGGTTCTCACCTATACAAAGATTGCAGTAGTCTGTCTGACCAGTAATAACAAGTCTTTGAACAGTAAAGCCTTGAAGACCTGCAGCACTCATCTGGTTGTGTATCTGATCATGCTGATTAGTGCAATTTCAAATGTAACTCTGCATCGCTTCTCTCAGTTCACAGACTACAGAAAACTCAGTAGAATTTTGTTTCATATCATCCCTGGCTGCCTCAATCCCATTATTTATGGTGTGCAGTCCAAAGAGATACGAAAATTCTTGTCTAAGTTGTTTGAACCCAAGAACATTTTGCCATAATAATAAAACAACAATTTCAAATGTTTATTTGTAAATGTATCAACACAAATGATATAAATCGTACTGTATGTCATGATCTTGTGGTCCCTTCTACGCGTCTTTATTGCTTTTGGCGTGTCATTTGTACGCCATGTAGTCTGTACTGACTGCAATGTAAACGCGTCTGTGTTAATGTGGTACACTCAGAGCTAGTGACGTGGAATAAAAAGAGAGAGAGACTGCTGATGATGGAGGGAAATGAATAATATAAACTCCCAGTGGCTGGAGGTTGGCTGGGAACTAGCTGGGTGTAATTTTAAGTGGGTGCATCGTTACATTTACTGTATACATTTGTCAAAGTGAGTTGATCATTTTTCTTTTGGATCCTATAGGAATAATTCAGTCACTATTCTTTTCTTATGACTTAGCTTTTACGTACAGTCTATCTCAAAAAGACACATAATGGTAAGAAATCCCCATGTCGATTATTTTGGGGGCCCTAACATCTAAGTCTTGTGATATAACCAAGTCAACGTTACTGCCTTTAGCATGGATGGGATTTGACGCATGTAGAACAAACCCAAAGTATATTAAGAATAGGACTGTGAAATCCGCTATTAAAAGTTCTAATGGTGCACCCATATAAGTTTTAAAATTATCACTCAATAAAGCATAGTTAAAATCACTTGATATTCTAGAAAGCAGTTCCCCAAAATCCTCAGGAAAGCTTACGGCTTGTCTGGGTGGGTGGTAGAAAAGTAAAGAAAATAGATTTGGCACCCTTTGCATGTAATGCAAGATACTCAGAATTTTCAAATTCATCGAGGGACATTTTCTTGTAGCAGAACAAGTCATGATAGAGATGCTATACTGCCACCTTTTGAGCTAAATGGTTATTTTCAAATAAGTTCATCATCAACCAGCTAATTGGAAATCATTAACTAATTTCCTTTTCTAACAGAAGTCTGGCTTGATGGTAGTAGTACAACTGTAGAATGCACACTTAAGAACTAGAGGTGTGTCTGTGGCAAGTGGTTATTTTCATCACTACATTTCACCATGTGTAATATTTATTATATGCGGCATATGAAAAACAAAACGACCTCTTTTTGCGTGTCATTTTAACGCCTCTCAACAAAACTACGGTAATGGCTGCAACAAAACCACTCACTTAGGTTCAGGCAACAAAACCGCATAGTTTGGTTTAGGAAAGACATCATGGTTGGGCTTAAAATAAGTACACTAAACTAAATAAAATATGTACGGAACCAACATAACAGAAGGACGGAAAACACGTCACTGACAAACACGTCACAACGTCACTAATGTAACTTCAAAATAACTCAACACCTGGTTGAAAATCCTGTTTGTTTGACCCATCCACTCCCCTCCCACCCATCTGTATCGCTTTCATTTTCATGTAGGCTAATTCTGTTCTCACACTGACACTGACACTTTGAGCATATTTTTTATGCTAAATGCAGTACCTGTGAGGGTTTCTGGACAATATTTGTTCTTCTTTTGTGTTGTTAATTGATTTCCAATAATAAATATATATATATACATTTGCATAGAGCAGCATATTTGCTCACTCCCATGTTGATAAGAGTATTAAATACTTGACAAATCTTTCTTTAAGGTACATTTTGAACAAATAAAAAATGTGCAATTAATTTGCGATTAATCGTGATTAATCATGGAAAATCATTCGATTGATCGCGATTAAATATTTGAATCTATTGACATCCATAATATCTAGCGTTTGACAGTCCTACATTCCTATGCGAGAGCAGAGCTCCGGCATCAAGGAGCTAGCTAGCTGTGCCGGCAGTTTGTGGAGCTTCTAAACTCCGACAACGGTGGAGCAAATGTTTGATTCGCCATCTAACATCGTAAAACTGTCAATATTTTAAATCTACAGTTGATTTTTCGCCTAAAAATTTTTCAGAAGTGAATTTAGTGATGAAATAGCTACGAAAAATGTGAAGTAGTTACGATGCGGCGGTGCTCGTGCATGTGTGTGGGGGGCGTTGCCTTGGAAGGAGTTTCGAGGGGAGGGGGGGGGCTTAGACGGAGCTCCTGAGGCGATGCTACTTTCAAATTATGCTAGCTCTCCAAGATCATGGACCCCATCTTTAAGATACTGTACATAGCACAATGAAAGTAACATTAGCTGCTAACTTTGACCAACACAAAGCTAACATTAAGTTACATAACACAATGTCAGTAACATTAGCTGCTAACATTAAGCTACATAACACAATGAAAGTAACATTAGCTGCTAACTCTGACCAGAACAAGGCTAACATTAAGTTACATAAAACAATGTCAGTAACATTAGCTGCTAACTTTGACCAACACAAGGCTAACATTAAGCTACATAACACAATATCAATAACATTAGCTGCTAACTTTGGCCAACACAAGGCTTACATTAAGCTACTGTACATAGCACAATGAAAGTAACATTAGCTGCTAACTTTGGCCAACACAATGCTAACATTACGCTACTGTACATAGCACAATGTCAGTAACATTAGCTGCTAACTTTGGCCAACAAATGGCTAACATTAAGTTACATAGCACAATGTCAGTAACATTAGCTGCTAACTTTGACCAACACAAGGCTAACATTAAGCTACATAACACAATATCAGTAACATTAGCTGCTAACTTTGGCCAACACAATGCTAACATTAAGATACTGTACATAGCACAATGTCAGTAACATTAGCTGCTAACTTTGACCAACGCAAGGCTAACATTGAGCTACATAGCACAATGTCAGTAACATTAGCTGCTAATTTTGGCCAACACAATGCTAACATTAAGCTACTGTACATAGCACAATGTCAGTAACATTAGCTGCTAACTTTGGCCAACACATGGCTAACATTAAGTTACATAGCACAATGTCAGTAACATTAGCTGCTAACTTTGGCCAACACATGGCTAACATTAAGCTAAATAGCACAATGAAAGTAACATTAGCTGCTAACTTTGGCCAACACATGGCTAACATTAAGCTACAGTCTGTTCCAATCCACGTACTTCTGGAAGTACACTTAAATGTAGTGCATTGTGTGCACTCTGTACTTACTTGACTAGTGCGTAAATTTCGATGGGTTAGGGTCGTCTCAAATCGAATACTCTGCGGCGCACTTGCCGGAAATGACGATCGCAACATTTCACCGCGGCTCACTACCCACCAAAATATCTTCTTCTTCTTCGGTGTTGTACGGCAGCTGGCACATGAGCTGGCATCTATAAGGTACGTTGTTCAGCTCCGCAAAAGCTCATGCATCATCTGCTGCCATTTTCACATGTTTGAATGGTGGTCGTGGTCCTGCCCCTTCCGCTAAATAGCACAATGTCAGTAACATTAGCTGCTAACTTTGGCCAACACATGGCTAACATTAAGCTACATAGCACAATGAAAGTAAAATAAGCGGCTAACTTTGGCCAACACATGGCGGCTAACACTAAGCTACATAACACAATATCAGTAACTTTAGCTGCTAACTTTGGCCAACACATGGCTAACATTAAGCGACATAACACAATATCAGTAACTTTAGCTGCTAACTTTGGCCAACACATGGCTAACATTAAGCTACATAACACAATATCAGTAACTTTAGCTGCTAACTTTGGCCAACAAAAGGGTAACATTTAGCTACTGTACATAGCACAATGAAAGTAACATTAGCTGCTAAGTTTGACCAACACAAGGCTAACATTAAAGCTGCAGTATGCAATATTGGCGCAAATATGATTTAAAAGTTATTTTTAGAAAACGTCCGCTATATCGTGACAGTAGTACATGAAACAGGTAACCTGAGTTAAATCCTGTTCCTGTGTCCTACTGTGTCCTCCGCTGCTCCTAACGGCATCTGAAGGATTTCACTTACCGGAGGAAAACAAGGTCCGCTGCCCAGCTGCAGTCTAAGAGAGCCGGCTGTCAATCACTCACGAACTCCGACCAAACGGTGAAACTAGGCAGCGCTGATCAGATATGAATCAATATTCTGTTACTGTAATGACTATTTCTCTCCTCAAATGTTCTCAGAATCATCTTGTAGTTACTGTTTAGCTGTAAAATGAGAAAGTTTGTGACGCGGCCGCCATTGTAAAATCTGTTGAAGGAAGCCAAGTTCTGGTCACATGACCGGAGCACAGCCAATAGGAACGCTCTCTCTCTCTGAAATGACCTGTGATTGGTCAAAATCTGCCGTCACGGGCTAGATTTTTCTAAAGCCTGAAAACAGAGACATGAGGAGGAGCAGAAGTCTAGTTTTCTCTCAGACCACTTGAATTACAATATGCTGAAAGGTTATTATGGGATTTTTGCCAATTTATGCTAAAAAATTGTTGCCTACTGCCACTTTAAGCTACATAGCACAATGTCAGTAACATTAGCTGCTAACTTTGACCAACACAATGCTAACATTAAGCTATTGTACATAGCACAATATCAGTAACATTAGCTGCTAACTTTGACCAACACAATGCTAACATTAAGCTATTGTACATAGCACAATATCAGTAACATTAGCTGCTAACTTTGACCAACGCAAGGCTAACATTAAGCTACATAGCACCATGTCAGTAACATTAGCTGCTAACTTTGGCCAACACAAGGCTAACATTAAGCTACTGTACATAGCACAATGAAAGTAACATTAGCTGCTAACTTTGACCAACGCAAGGCTAACATTAAGCTACATAGCACCATGTCAGTAACATTAGCTGCTAACTTTGGCCAACACAAGGCTAACATTAAGCTACTGTACATAGCACAATGAAAGTAACATTAGCTGCTAACTTTGACCAACACAGGGCTAACATCAAGCTACATAGCACCATGTCAGTAACATTAGCCTCTTACTTTGGCCAACACAAATCTAACAGAATGGCTAAACTAAACTAAATGCCAGTATTAGCTTCTACTTTGTTAACTTTGTCCATTGAATTAAGCTCCTTTATACAGCTGGTAACATTAACTGCTAATTTTGGCCACTACAAGGCTAATATTAACCATAATTATACAATGTCAGACACATTAGCTACTGACTCTGAACATAACAAATCAAGGGTAAAATTATGTGTCATTCACATTACCAGCAGACTTACACGGTCACAATATAAACAAACTGCATTCCACCGTGCGCCGCTGTTACGCGGTTGCCAGAGCTGATAACGGCCACTCGTAAAGGATTTTCGCATTTCTGTAGTAATACCTATATTTTATATGCATCAGCCTTTTTGGTTTATGCCTAGAATGTAACTAGTTTTTCCTGTTATTATATTTCTCGAGTAACGGGAAATAGTTTGGATGTATATTCTCAGGAATCCCGTTTCCAAGGATTAAACCCATGAAATTAAACCCTTGTCACATCTGTTGGCTGTTGTCTTTGCAGCGTCTTGTGCATGTGCAAAATTGAACAGAAACGACAATGAGCTTTTGGTAAGTGTGACTTTGGCTTGGTCTGTCAGAGGCCTTATAATTTTAGCTGCTTACTATAAGTTTTAGTGTAATTTGCAGAATAAATTCTTCAGATCTTAAATACACTTCCCCACCAACCTGTACTGTAGTGGTAGATCTCTAGTAGATATCTGGCGCTGATAGAAGTTTTGTCACAACCTCAGTACTGTGGAACTGCATGGCATCTGGTTTGTGGCACTAAAGGCATCCAAAAATACATGTAAAACACTGAGCAGTCATATCTGTTTGAAAACTTTGACTTTATCTTAATTCCATAATACACACAAAACTAATTGAATGTGCTTTATGTGCTGTGGATACACTACAAAACCTTCTTTCAGATTTCAATTGTGTACTTATTATTCACCTTGTGTATTCACTTTGTTTTTCTGACAAATGCTTACTTTTTGCACAATTTTTAATTTTATTACACATGTATTTATAACACCACCACACACTCCAGCTTAAAAAATCATTGAGTCAAATGAACATGTCAAACGTTAAAAATTTAGAATTAAAAAACATATTTTTTACAAAGGGCTGCAACTTTGTTTACAAATTTTCATTATTGATCAATTTGCATTTTCTCAATTAATTGTTTGTTCTACAAATGATCAGAAAATGTCCATTACAAATTCCCAGAGTGGGAACAAGTGGGATCCAGAGAATGTTCGAAAAATACTTTTAAAGACTAATCAATTCATAAATTTGTTACCAATTAAGACAATTAATTTTCTGTAGATCCATGAATCGACTCATCATTTTGCTCTAATTTATAGTTTCACAAACAGTATTTCCCGCCCTGCACTCCATGAGACCCTCCTCCACATGTTTAGTAGTTTGATTGCTAACTGTGTCTATGCTAATGTTAGCTAGCTAATTCCAGTTACCACCAAAAACCACCTAATGTTTGGTAAAATATCTTGCAGATATTATCGTATTATATACTGTATATATATATATATATATATATATACACTTGTGGCGACCCCTGCTGTCGACTATAGGTTAGGGTTCCAGTGAACATACCATTAGGGCCTCCTGGGAACACCTGGGCCCGGTGCTCCCAGCCTATAAAGCTTTTGCGTCATGTCTCATTCTCTCTCTCTCTTTTCCCCACAGACACCATCGCAGGGCATGTGGCCGTCTTCTGTGATTCCTGGTTACTCTATTGTTGTTTTATACATTTTACAACATGCACACACCATTTACACTCTCCATGCACACCTTACACTACTGATACTACTGATGTTCACACTCCATGTATTTTGATCATTGTGTTCGGTATAATTTAAGCTACCTGTGTTAAATAAATTCATTGGTTTAAGCGTTACCACGGTGTATCTCTATATTTGTCATGGCTGTGAGAGCCAGGTCGTGACAAATTGGGGGCTCGTCCAGTCCGGGTTAATTTATGATTAATAATTAACTTGATTTTCGATATGGTCATTCATAAATTAGGTTGTTTTGTTTGATTTGTTTGCCACGCGGCTTTGATTACGCGCGGGTCGGCTGATTGCAGCCTTGTGTGCCTTTGTTCCCACCGAGTTGGGCATTGTTTGGCATGCGCAAAAGCGCATGATTTGTGAGAGAAACACCGTGTGTTTGTACTAAAAACTGGATGCGTGTTTTCTCGATCTTTTCTTTGTGAGGCAGCTGTGTTTTGGTCCAAAGAGAGGGTAAGTGTTTCCGCCCGTTACGCTATGTTTGGAGATTCCCCGGTAGGCTTAAGTGGCGTTTCCCCTTTGGGTTGCGTCTTCTCTTTGTGTTAATGTTGTGGCAGCGTGGTTAGTGTCAACTGCTTTCGGGTGGTTGTCTCGGGAGCACTCCGTGTGATTTGCGGTGTTGCCTGCTCGCAGGTCGCTCTGCAAACACGCTGGTTTATAGTGCGTAAATACCCACCACAAGCCGCATGAAGACTAGGGGTGAGTGTTAGCAAGATTTGGTTAGGCAGACAGGGGGAAAACTCCGTGGGGTCAAATTTGCCTCACTTGTGCGTTCGGGAGATTTAACACTGTATTTTCTGTTTGGTCCGGTTCACGCGCTGTTATGGCGTCCGTATCTGACTTTTTTGCTGCGCCTTCAAAGGTGTTTTTTGATAGCTGTACTAAAGATCAGTTAATACAAATTGCTGCGCATTATGATATTAATGTGGCAGATAAAAAACGCAAGGGAGATGTAAGAGAGGTTATTTGGTCCGCGTTAGTGGAGAAAGGTATTTTGGGGAAGGGAGAGCCTCTTTCACGTTTGCCAGTGTTGGTGGCTGCACCGGCGTCTGGATTGACATTTGATCAGCAGAAAGAGCTGATGCTTTTGCAGTTTGAGCAGGAGAGACTTAAACTTAAAGTGGAGACTGAGAGGGAAATCGTTTTGGAAAAGGTTCGGCAGGAAACTGAGAAGATGAAGTTGGATTTGCAGCAATATAAGCTGAATTTGATCAAGGAGGGTAAACTTGATGTGTCAGGGACAGATGAGTATTTTTCTTCTGATAGAGTGCAGTGTTCTTTTGATGTTGGTGCTAATTTGCGGTTATTGCCTAAGTTCAGTGAGAAAGACCCTGATACTTTCTTTATTTTGTTTGAACGCATTGCGCATGCTAAGAATTGGCCGGACGCTGATAGAACTTTGATGCTTCAGTGTGTCCTTACGGGTAGGGCTCAGGAGGCGTATTCGGCTTTAAGTGCTACTGATTGTTTGTCGTACGCCAAAGTAAAAACTGCTGTTCTGAAAGCTTACGAGCTAGTCCCTGAAGCTTATCGTCAAAGATTCAGAAATAGAGAAAAAGGCGATGAACAGACTAATGTCGAATTTGCCCGTGATTTGTTGTCCAACTTTAACCGCTGGTGTTCCTCTACTAAAGTTGACGATTTTGAGGGCCTTTGTGAGTTGGTGGTGTTGGAACAATTTAAAAATTCTATTCCTCGGCGCATTGCAACATATGTGAGTGAACAGAAAGCAACCTCTGTACTTAAAGCAGCTGAGTTGGCAGATGACTTTGTCTTAACTCATAGAGGTGATTTTGGAGATGTGCGCACTAGAGGTGACGTGAGAGGCAGGAGTAGTAACTTTAGTAACTCTCGTTATAATATGCAGTTTTCACCATCTGGTCCCTCACATGCATATAAAACCTCTCGTGGTAACGATGATCGAGTGTGTTACTACTGTCAAGGTAATGGTCATTGGAAGGATCAATGTCCTGTTTTGAGGGCTAAAAGTAAGAATACATCTTTCTCACCTGCTCTGGCTTGTTGCAGTGTCCCTGGGGCGAGGCCTGTGTTTGTTGATCCAGGTAATGATAATGACTTTAAGCCCTTTATTGCTGATGCTGTCGTGTCTCTGGTTGGCAGTGAGAAGCGTGTGCCAATAAAGCTTTTGCGTGATACTGGTGCTAAGCATTCGTTTATTGTGGCGTCAGTGTTACCCTTTTCATCTGCTTCAGAAACAGGGGATTTTGTCTTGATGCAGGGGATGGGGATGGAGCTGATACCTGTGCCGCGGCATAATATGGTGCTTGACTGTGCCCTGGTGCAGGGCGTTGTTGCTATCGGTGTACGGCCTGCGTTACCGATAGATGGGGTGGTGATGATCCTGGGAAACGATTTGGCTGGTGGTGCTGTGTGGGCTGATGGACCGCCTCCTCCGGTGGTCACTCCTAAACCGCTGGTGCTGGTGGGGCCGGATGAGAGTAGTCGGAGGTATCCGGGAGTGTTTCCAGCCTGCGCTGTGACACGCGCACAGAGCCGTGCAGGGACCGCTCCAGACCCGCCTGCGCCTTTACGCAGTGGTGGTAAGGGAGATTATGTGGTTTCCCTTCCCGATCTTCCTCCGTCTGTTCCTCGGGCTGAATGGGTTAAAAGCCAACACACTGATCCGTCTCTGTCCAAGCAGTTTGATAGTGTCCTCACAGGGGATAAAATAGAAAATGTTGCTCATGGCTATTTTCTCCAGGAAGAGTTACTTGTGAGGAAATGGGTGCCGTGTGATGGTGGTTTCGTTGGTGAGCCGGTATTTCAGATTGTGGTGCCTGAGAGGTTTCGTGACACAGTGTTGGAGATTGCACACAATGAGTCGGGCCATTTGGGCGTGAGGAAAACCTACGACCGTGTCCTGCGGTATTTTTTCTGGCCGAGGTTAAAGCGCGCAGTCTCTAACTACGTTAAAACTTGCCATACATGCCAACTCACCAGTAAGCCGAATCAGTGTGTCAAGCCAGCACCGCTTTGTCCTATTCCAGCTATCAGTAAACCGTTTGAGCATTTAATAATAGACTGTGTGGGGCCGTTACCCCCCTCGAAATCCGGCTGCTCCTACTTGTTGACTGTCATGTGCCAGACTACCAGATACTCTGCTGCGTATCCACTGCGCTCAATCTCTGCCAGGTCGGTAGTGAAGGCTCTGACACAATTTGTCTCCATTTTTGGCATCCCTCGTGTGGTTCAGAGTGACCAAGGCTCTAATTTTACATCTCATATGTTTTCACAGGTTTTGAAACAACTGAAGGTGAAACACAGTCGTGCGTCCGCATATCATGCGCAGAGCCAAGGAGCCTTGGAGCGCTTTCATCAAACATTAAAGTCACTGCTGCGCGGCTATTGCACAGAGATAGGTGGAGATTGGGAGGAAGGTCTTCCCTGGTTGATGTTGTCAGCCCGAGAGGTTATTCAAGAAAGCACTGGGTTTAGTCCAAACGACCTCGTTTTCGGCCACACGGTGCGCGGTCCCTTAGCAGCGTTTCGGGACGGTTTGGTAGAGGTTGAGCCACCTAGAAATCTGATCGACTACGTAAATGGTTTTCGACATCGCTTGTATACAGCAGTTGAAAGGGCGCGTGAAAATTTGGAAGTTGCTCAGTCAAAAATGAAAAAACTGTATGATCGCCGGGCGGAGCACCGCCAGTTCAGCCCAGGAGATCAGGTTTTGGCCCTTACTCCCATCGTTAGTTCGCCGTTTCAGGCGAAATTCGCTGGCCCGTACACGGTGGAGCGGCAGGTTTCAGCGCAAAATTACTTAATTGGCACTCCAGAGCGGAGGAAATCATCCCAGCTTTGCCATGTCAATTTGTTGAAACCGTATTATTCTCGTGCTGCCCCTGTTACAGTTGGCTCCAATGCTGAATGTGCAAATGTCAGTCCTGCACTCACTGTAACTTCTGTCTTTTCAGGTCCGGTGACTCCTGTTGTGGGGTTGGATGAGGAGGTAGATGTCAGAGCACCTGACGATCCTGTGGTGTGCGGTAGGCTAAAAAACTCGGAGACGTTGCGCAACTTGGAGAGCTTGCTTGTTCATTTACCTGACTCCCAAGGTAGTGAACTTGCAGCGGTAATTAAAGAGTATCCAGCTCTATTTGGTGACACGCCATCGCGTACACACTTAGTGGAGCATGATATTGATGTCGGGGATAGCACACCAATTAAACAGCGTTTTTATAGATGTGCACCCCATAAGGGTGATATAATGGAGTCTGAGGTCAAGTACATGTTGGACCATAATATTGCCGTGCCGTCGTTTTCCAGTTGGGCATCACCCAGTTTGCTGGTGGACAAATCTGATAAATCCCCCAGATTCTGTACAGATTACCGAAAGGTTAATAAGGTCACAAAACCGGATTCATACCCTTTGCCACGCATGGAAGACTGTATAGATCAAGTCGGTGCAGCGAAGTTTGTGAGCACATTTGATTTATTGAAGGGTTATTGGCAAGTCCCTCTGTCAGCGCGCGCACGCGAAATTTCTGCATTTATAACACCCACCGGATTGTACGAGTACACGGTGATGAGTTTTGGACTTCGTAATGCGCCTGCAACGTTTCAGCGTCTTATGAATAGGGTGGTATCGGGGCTTGAAGGTTGCGCAGTCTATCTGGATGACGTAGTCATTTTCAGCGACACGTGGGAAGCTCATGTCCAGCGCGTCCGTGCACTGTTTAATCGCTTGGCTGAGGCGCGCCTTACTGTCAATCTGGCTAAGTGTGAGTTTGCCAGGGCGACGGTGACGTACCTCGGTCGGGTGGTGGGACAGGGGCAGGTGCGCCCGGTGGATGCTAAGGTTACTGCTGTGGTACAATATCCTGCGCCAACAACCAAAAAAGAGTTGATGCGTTTTCTGGGCTTGGTAGGGTATTACCGGAGTTTTTGCAGTAATTTCTCAACCGTGGTCGCGCCGCTGACAGACTTGTTGAAAGGCAGGGCGAAATTTGTGTGGTCCTTTCATTGTCAAAGTGCGTTCGAAAATGTAAAGTCACTCCTGTGCTCTGCTCCTGTCCTGGCTGCGCCGCGCCTATGTGAGCTATTTAAGCTCCAGGTGGATGCCAGTCAGGTCGGCGCAGGCGCAGTGCTGTTACAGGAGGTGGATGGCATTGATAGACCAGTTTGCTACTTTTCAAAAAAGTTTAATTCCTATCAACTAAACTATTCAACAATAGAGAAGGAAGCGCTGGCCCTTATCTGGGCACTTCAACATTTTGAGGTGTACATCGGGTCTGGTGGTGGTCCTTTGGTCGTGTATACAGACCACAATCCTTTGACCTTTCTCAGTTCACTGCGGTGTCCGAACCAGCGCCTGATGCGTTGGACCCTGTTCTTACAGGGCTATAGCTTAGATATTAGGCACATTAAAGGCAAAGATAATATCATTGCAGATGCCCTTTCTCGTGCACCTGTAGGATATTAGTTAAAATAATCTTGTAAGCCTGTTTACGGTGGTCCCGTTGGGACTCCGTCTTAAGGGGGGGGGGTGTGGCGACCCCTGCTGTCGACTATAGGTTAGGGTTCCAGTGAACATACCATTAGGGCCTCCTGGGAACACCTGGGCCCGGTGCTCCCAGCCTATAAAGCTTTTGCGTCATGTCTCATTCTCTCTCTCTCTTTTCCCCACAGACACCATCGCAGGGCATGTGGCCGTCTTCTGTGATTCCTGGTTACTCTATTGTTGTTTTATACATTTTACAACATGCACACACCATTTACACTCTCCATGCACACCTTACACTACTGATACTACTGATGTTCACACTCCATGTATTTTGATCATTGTGTTCGGTATAATTTAAGCTACCTGTGTTAAATAAATTCATTGGTTTAAGCGTTACCACGGTGTATCTCTATATTTGTCATGGCTGTGAGAGCCAGGTCGTGACACACTGTATATATATATATATATATATATATATATATATATATATATATGTATTGGGTTCCTTGGTTTTAGGTTATAGTAAATCAAGTAAGTAAAGTCTAATTTAGCTAACATGACACATAAGCACCCTGCACCTCCTTAAGTGTACAGAGTCATCTTCCAGTAAGCAAGCAAGAATATTTACTTTCAAAACTCACCCTTAATTTGCTAGCTCCAGCATATCTTCAGTATGTGTGCTGGTCTGTTGAAAAGCCTCCACTCAGTTTACTTAATCAGTATTTGCTCCTCACAGCTGAAAATAGCAGATCACTTTATCATATCAAGGTGGTTTTAACTTTAGGTCTTAGCTAACAACACCAAACACACCACCAGTACACAGTAACGTGGACTGATACCACACTGACAGCTCGTTTGCGCGTTAGCATCACAACTTTTACAAACTACATTGAAATGGTGCAGTATTAAAAATATACACACATGTATTTACCTTCTGCAGATTTCAGTACATCCTCCACCAGTCTCTGATAACGTTATGGATATTTATTCTCTGCCAACATCAACTGTTTTCATATAACTAGCTAAGTTAGCTAAGCTAGCTGTGTTGTTTTCAGTCTGACTAACAAGCAGCTGGTATCTCTGTAACTTGGCTGATTAGAAAACAGAAAAAGACTAGTTTTACTTACGTGTTTTAAAGTGGCAGTAGGCAACAATTTTTTGGCATAATTTGGCAAAAGTCCCATAATAACCTTTCAGCATATTGTAATTCAAGTGTTCTGAGAGAAAACTAGACTTCTGCTCCTCCTCATGTCTCTGTTTTCAGGCTTTAGAAACAATCTAGCCCGTGACGGCAGATTTTGACCAATCACAGGTCATTTCAGAGAGAGAGAGAGCGTTCCTATTGGCTGTGCTTCGGTCATGTGACCAGAACTTGGCTTCCTTCAACAGATTTTACAATGGCGGCTGCCTCACAAACTTTCTCATTTTACAGCTAAACAGGAACTACAAGATGATTCTGAGAACATCTGAGGAGAGAAATATTCATTACAGTAACAGAATATTGATTCATATTTGATCAGCGCTGCCTAGTTTGACCGTTTGGTCGGAGTTCAAGAGTGATTGACAGCCGGCTCTCATAGACTGCAGCTGGCAGCGGACCTTGTTTTCCTCCGGTAAGTGAAATCCTTCAGATGCCGTTAGGAGCACCGGAGGACACAGTAGGCCACAGAGGAACACGATTTTTTTCAGGTTACCTGTTTCATGTACTACTGTCACGATATAGAGGCCGTTTTCTAAAAATAACTATTTTAAATCATATTTGCGCCGATCTCGCATACTGCAGCTTTAAGTGGAATAACGTTATAATTCCTGGGGGACTCCAGGCACAACTGACCCCAACAAAGAAATTGATAAAAACTTATAAATCAATCCTTCCAATGACAATATCCACCATGACAGAACCAGTTTGAACTGGTCCTGTCAGTGCAGGGCAGTTGTCTTAGAACTATTTGATTTGTCAATTTTTGTGAAGTCAATTTATTACAGTTTTATAACACACAAAATAATATAAAGAAATAATGAGTTGTTGAAATATTGACACTTTTAACCCTCTGAGACCCACGATAGAGCCGTTTTAGTCTTTTTTTAGGGTGGTCCAGGGGGTCTTTAGGGGGAGATAGCAGGTCAACAGTAGATGTCACATAGAAGTGGTGTACATCATCTGAAAGCTGGGAACCTGGAGATTAATTTGAGATGCAGCTCAGCACTATGTGTCAAGTTCTCGTCATAAATCATAAATAAATATGAATTATTTAATTAATTAAAAGTGTATAAGGGTTTAGAACAGTATGATAGAAGTTTATGATGGTCATCCCCATGCTCTATTTGGTTTCATAAAGTGTTGCAGCAATTTCTGGGTTGATACCATTTGTTACACAGATTTGGTGCTAAATTTAACCATTTTTACCACTGGAGAATTGATAAAAATGATCAATAAACCCTCCAAAATACCACATTAAGACACCAACACCTTGAGAAACACCATAGAAAAAGCCATACTGTGATTTGGTTTCAAAAACTTTTGAAATTTTGAGATTTCTGTAAGAATGGCATTTTTCAATGATTGGATGGCGAGCACTTGTTTTGTGTAAACTGCTCATTGCATGTGATTATCATAAAGTGGGCATGTCTGTAAAGGGGAGACTCGTGGGTACCCATAGAACCCATTTTCATTCACATATCTTAAGAGATAGAATTCATCCCCAGTGTCAGTATCATTGTGACTGTTACTATACCTGAGTAAATTGTGATGAACCGAAGGAAAAATTTACATTTGTATCCTCTCCTAAAATGTTTTCTAGATTAGACAGTGGATAACACCATTATAGCAATGATGCCATGCACAGAGATGCCACTGAATTCATTCAGCAACTCCTTGACTACAACTGTGCCAAAGCAAGTATAAATAACACAAAGCACATAGATTCTACAAAGGTTTTAGTCAGGATAGGACCAGGAGGACTCTCCATTTGGCCACTATGTTTACCCAAAGTGTGCCAAATGGGTTTTCTATCTCTTGAAAGGGAATCTGGCTCTAAAATACTACTGATATCCACTAGAGGAGGCTATTTGCACACAATGGAGCCTTTGGCCATGACATTTCCCCTGTGCATCATCACATTCTACCATTGTGCACAGTATAAAATCAATAAAAAACCCAACTAAATTGTATAATTTTGACTCCAAGTGGAGTAGTTTTATTATAATAATGAAATATGATCAAGTAAAGCTTAGATAATAACAAACCATTGACTTCCGGGTGAGGGACCGATGGCAAGCTGCTGCCGCGCCTCCTCCGTGATTTGTTTGTTTATTTGATTTGTTCGCTTAAACTTGTCTGTTGCATACTGCTCGATTGTCTGGTTCCTTGCTGAAGTAGTTCAACAGTCTGGTTTTCTCTGTGTCTTCGGCGCTACTGTGTTTAATTTTACACTCTGTAGCCTGGAGCTAATTTCGCCGGAAAAAGGGCTCATCTGTATGGGACTGTCGGGTCTCCTCTGTGCTCACTGTGGCTGGATACCCTGATCTGATCTGCCTACACACGCCTGATCGAAACTGTCTGCTGTCTATCCTGCCTGCTTTCCTGGGTCCCAAGTGATTACTGTGGGCTACCGCTAACACGGAGGTTGCTCCGCCACAGAGCGTGGTCCCTGCCGACCGGCTAACCGGCTAACCTGCTGCACGTCCCGGCGGCGTGTTTTGGTCTCCCCGCCCGGGTGTAGCCTGCAGCTCTGTGGCTACAGCCAACACACTCGACTCCTCTACCTCTACCTTGCTGGCTTCGAAGCCTCATCATCATCATCTGGATTACAAAACTGTTGGATTACAGTGAAGAACACTCCACACCATCATGTTGGTCCTCAAACTACTCATCTGGATCGCTCTGTTTTTCACCGTCACAAGCGCCACCCTGCCGCTGAAATACTCTGCAACGGAGCTGCTGTCTCTCCGATCCCACTACACGTTCCCTCCAGCTCTATTTACTCATCGTGACATCCTCAAACGACCCAGATATGTGCATCGTGGATCACATCGGAACTTTCATTACACCAAGCACAATAACAACACAAGCATTCGTTCATTCTGGTCCACTGAGCCCCGCCCCCCCCCCTCGCACTGCCATCCGTACTGTCAATCATTGTGTGTTATCCCCCCTGCACAAAGCAGCCACCTATGCACCACTTAACTGTTTAAAACTGGCTCTCTATGACATCAGTTCTCTCACTAGCAAGGGTCTGCTGGTTCATGAGTTTATTTTAGACAATAAACTGGACTTTTTATGCCCCACTGAGACCTGGCAACAGCCAAACGACTTCTCCCAGCTTAACGAAGCTGTCCCACCTGGTTTTGTGTATATTAGCAAACCCCGTGGTTCCGGGAGGGGGGGTCTTGCTGTGCTCAATCGTGAGAGCATTAAAGTCAGTCCAGTGACCGTCCCTCATCATTCCACTTTTGAATGTTTAGCTGTAAAACTCTCAGGCTCCACACCCATCATTATTATCACCATCTACAGACCACTAAAGCCCTCTGCCGTCTTTCTCACTGAACTCTCAGCATTATTAACATCTGTGTGTGCCATGTCCCCTACTGTCATCCTTTTGGGTGACTTCAACATTCATATCGATAACCCTTCCAGTGGTCTTACCAATGATTTCATCTCACTCCTGGAATGTCTCGATATCACACAATATGTCAATTTCCCAACCCATAACAAAGATCACACACTTGATTTAATCGGCTGCACTCGTATCACCCCTCTTAACCTCACTGATGCTGACCTCCCCATCTCTGACCACAAGGCTGTACTATTTGACGTTCACGCCCCCCTATCAAAAATAAAAGAGCAACGGTCCATCTCCTTCAGAAACATTAAACACATCAACCCCACAGATATCATCACCCTTATTAACTCCTCCCCCAGTTCCCCCCCATCCTCCTCCCCTGCTGAACTGGTGAGTCACTACAATAAATGTCTCTCCTCCTCCCTGGATACCCTGGCCCCCCTGAAAACCCGCAAAGTCTCCTTCATCCACACCGCTCCCTGGTACACCGCTGACCTCCGCCTCTTTAAAACCACCGGTCGTCGACTCGAGTGCCTGTCCAAAAAGACTGGACTTTCAGCACACATTCAACAATACACGGAACACCTGCACCTCTACAAGAACGCTGTCTCCACTGCCAAATCCTCCTACTACTCCAACCTCATCAGTACCGGTCAAGGTAACACCAGAACCCTCTTCTCTTCTCAAAAGTCAACCACCTTCTTAAGCCTCCAAGAACCCTCCCCCCAAATATCTCCACTGATCACTGCAATGCCTTTCTGCAATTCTTCGATAACAAAATCAACACCATCCACCAACAGCTGGCCTCATCCTGCACCTCCCCATGTGACCCTCCCTGGATGGTTACCTCCTGCCAACCACTCATCAGCACCCTTTCCAACTTCACACCAGAAACAGAATCTACCATCTCTGAGCTCATCCACAAAGCCAAACCCACTACCTGTCAGCTCGATCCCCTCCCCACTATCCTTGTCAAAGCCTGTCTGCCCTCCATCTCCCCTATGATCACAAGAATAATTAACTCCTCCCTCACCACCGGTATTGTACCCCCCCACCCTCAAAACCGCTGAAATTACACCAACTCTCAAAAAACCCGGTGCTGACCCAGCTGATCTGAACCACTACAGGCCCATCTCCAACCTCACCTTCTTCTCCAAAACACTTGAGAGAGTGGTTGCCGCTCAACTTCAGTCCCACCTCGACTCAAACAACCTCCATGAATCATTCCAATCTGGTTTCCGCCCCAAACACAGTACTGAAACAGCCCTGGTCAAAATCACAAACGACCTCCTCCGTGCAGCGGACTCTGGACTGCTCACCATCCTCATCCTCCTCGATCTTACTGCTGCCTTTGACACCATCTCCCACCCACTACTCATCAATCGTCTGGCTGATATTGGAATCACTGGTGTTGCACTCACATGGTTTTCCTCATATCTCACTGACAGACAACAATATGTTCAACTGAGCAACTACAGGTCAAGGTGTTCCGCTGTTTCACAGGGTGTCCCCCAGGGGTCAGTATTGGGTCCACTTCTATTCATCATTTACCTCCTTCCCCTTGGCACTATCCTCCGTCATCACAATGTCCACTTCCATTGCTATGCCGACGACACACAGGTCTACATTTCCACAGAACCCACCGCTGCCCTGCCACCCTCCTCCCTCGCCACCTGCCTACAAGACATCAGGAGCTGGATGAGCAGGAACTTTCTAAAGCTCAATGGAAATAAAACAGAGGCCCTGCTAATCGGCTCCAAAAACAACCTCTCCAAAGTACAAAACACCACCGCCCCAAACCTCTTCATTGACGGCTTCTCCATCCCATTCTCCACCCATGTCAAGAGCCTCGGGGTCACCCAAGACAGCATCCTCTCCTTTGCCCCCCACATAAAAAACGTCACCCGGACTGCTTTCTTCCACCTCCTTGACATCTCCAGACTCCGCCCATCCCTATCCCATTCCAGCACTGAAATCTTGGTCCACGCATTCGTCACATCCCGGATCGACTACTGCAACGCTGTCCTCTATGGCCTTCCAACCGAACTGCTCAACAGACTTCAAATCATCCAGAACTCTGCCGCCCGGATCATCACCCGCACCAGATCCTCCGACCACATCACCCCCATTCTCATCCAACTACACTGGCTCCCTGTTCAATACCGGATCGACTTCAAAAACCTTCTGCTCACCTACAAAGCCCTCCACAACCTTGCCCCCACCTACCTCACTGACCTCCATCAGGAGTACACCCCCTCCCGTTCCCTGCGCTCATCATCAGCTGGTCTTCTGACCATCCCCACCTCACGCCTCAGCACCATGGGAGCTAGGGCGTTCAGCTGCACTGCTCCCAGGCTCTTGAACTCCCTTCCTCTTCACATCCGGCAGTCTGACACTATCACAACATTCAAATCTCACCTCAAAACTCACCTGTTCAAACTGGCATTTTCACTGTAGTGTCCATCAGTCTCTCATATGTGTCTCCCTAAATGTGTCTCTGTCATGTCTGGCTGTTTTTATCTATTTGAGTTTAATTTTATCTTTGTAAGGTGTCCTTGGGTGTCCTGAAAGGCGCCACCAAATAAAATGTATTATTATTATTATTATTATTAAACCAGATCAATAACAACATAAATAGGATAACAAAAAAGAATCCAAAGTCAAGTATGTACATTCAATATGACAGTTGCAATAACCATCCTAATTATACACTACATAATGTTGCATCAGACATTATTCAAAGTAATGATAATGAATTCCCTGAAGTTAAAATCAAGTCTACAAAACGTTGCAACCAGCAGTGAACTGGCAGAAAAAAGAAAGAGAAGACGAATTGAAACCAGAGACACTCAAGGAAGGTATTACTGATCGACAAACAACTGTTTCTTCATAATTTCTGATCAAAGAAAAAGCAATTGCATTATACCATACACTAGTTTAAACCAGATAATTTGGTGATTTATGAGGTGATAGATTAAACTTTATTACATTTGTCATATACATACAGATATGTACGTAAAAGTTGATCTTTGTATTTAACCCATCCTCAGGATTTAGGAGCAGTCGGGAGCAACTTTGGGTTCAGTGTCTCGCTTAAGGACACTTCGACATGCGAACAATAGGAGCCAGGGCTCGAAGCACCAACCTTGCAATTAAAGGACGACCCGCTCTACTAACTGAGCTACAGCCGCCCCTTAACACTTAAGATTTTCTAGACATTACATGTGACATTAAAAACATTGTTTTGTTCTTTCAGATTGATGGAAAACTACACATACAACAGCTTCACACTCCAGCTGGAGGGGTTTAATCTTTCAGAAGATTCTATGTACCCTGTGTTTCTCTTCTTCTTTTTCTCCTACCTGTTCTTAATGGTCGTAAATGTAGGCATTGCTGTTCTGGTTTTCATTGACAAAAACCTTCACCAGCCCATGTATCTCCTTTTTTGCAACCTGCCCATTAATGATATACTTGGAAATTCTATCTTGGTGCCTCGTTTGCTTATAGACATGTTGAGGCCTCCCTCTGAACGCCTCATCAGTTATAATGAATGTGTGGTCCAAGCTTTCACCATACACATATCTGGTACTGCTAGTGTTACAGTGCTCATGATTATGGCCTTTGACAGATATGTGGCCATCTGTAATCCCCTGCGCTATGCAACCATAATGACCAATAAAATGGTGATCAAGCTGATTGTTTCTGCCTGGGGAGTGGCCTTTGTTTTGGTCGGGATTCTGCTCGGTCTGACTATGCGACTGAACCGATGTAGGACTCTGATCACAAACCCTTATTGTGACAATGCCTCACTGTTTAAACTTTCCTGTGACAGTGTGTTTATTAATAATGTCTATGGCCTCTCTTTCACTGTAGTCCTGTTCACAGCTTCAATTGGCAGCATGGTTATCACTTATACTAACATTGCAGTAGTCTGTCTGACCTGTAAGAACAAGTCTTTGAACAGTAAAGCCTTGAAGACCTGCAGCACTCATCTGGTTGTGTATCTGATCATGTTGTTAAGTGCAATTTCAAATGTAACTCTGCATCGCTTCTCTCAGTACACAGACTACAGAAAACTCAGTAGAATTTTGTTTCATATCATCCCTGGCTGCCTCAATCCCATTGTTTATGGTGTGCAGTCTAAAGAGATACGAAAATTCTTGTCTAAGCTGTTTGAACCCAATAAAATTTTGCCATCATAGTAAAGATAAGTTCCAATGTTTATCTGTAAATGTATCAACACAAATAATATAAAATTTGAACATAGACTTCCGTAATGTATTTCACGATCTTGTGTTTGACAGGCTCAGATTGTTATTATAAGTGTCTGACAACATTAAGGAAAGGACCCTACAGTAAAATAAAACCTTTTTCTTACCACAGGCGCAGTTTGCGTTGGTTCAGGGGGGCTCACTGAACCCCTTAGAAATGCATATTATATTTTTTTTATAATAACACTGAATTAATAATGTATTGTAATGATGAATAATATCGACCTTGTTGTGTCTTCTTATTGACAGGATAAGAAACCAACAAGATAAGAAGATAGATTTGTGGTATTTTTATTTACTTATATTCTAATAACATCGGACACTCTGTCCATACACAGTGTGGACTAACATCATCACACATGAATACAGTTGGGCTCATTGGATCCACAAGAGTCTGAGCTTTACAGTGATACCCAATTTATGTAATTCAAGACTGTTTAGGGACCCCAGTATGCAGAAATATTCAAATACACCATTTTTAGAATATCTAGTTACCTCCGCCAAGGCCAAAGGCCTAGGAAGGAGGTTATGTTGGTTTGTTGGTTTGTCCATTTGCAGGATTACTCCAAAAGTCCACGATGGATTTGAATGACATATTTTGGAGGGGTGGGGTGTGGCACAATGAACAATCCATTAGATTTTGGTGGCGATCCGGATCATGATTTGGATTCAGGAATATTTTTAAGGATTCCGATCAGCCTGAGCATTAAAACCACAGGGTATAACACATGCGCAGTGTAACTGATGACGCGTCACCATGCCTCTTTCCTTCTGCCAGCAGAGAGAGGGACAGAGAGAGAGCGGGGGTGGAGGGAGGGGGGGACACCTGTAGATTCAGCGTTTTTTCACATTAAACACGGTGAAATTACAGTTGAGTTCGACCAAAGCACACTTGGTGATTGTTAGAAAGAGAAATGAAAAAAGAACAACAATTTTCATGTTTGAAATAAACCTCTAGATTTAAAATGATGATGTAACTTTTTTCAAGTGGAATATATTTGACAAACACTTGTGTATTTCTTGGGACTGCAGCCTGTAGATAACAGGGTTGAGGCTGCCGGGAACAACGTTAAAGAGAATGGCTGAAATCTTCCTGTACTCTGCGTACTAGGGGAAGCAATGGAGGATGATGAGGATCAACCCACTGGCAAGCATGATCAGATACAGGCACAGATGATTGCTGCAAGTCTTCAAGGCCTTACTGTTTAAAGATTTGCTCTTACTAGTCAGACAGGCTGCTGTGATTTAGAATATGTGATGATTACACTGCCGATAGAGGACGAGAGCAGGACTACATTGAAATGAGGCCATAGACGTTATTGATGCACACATTCTCATCGGAGAGTTTAAACAATGAGGGATTATCACAGTAAGGGTTTGTGATCAGAGTCCGACATCGGTTCAACCGTATGGTCAGACCGAGCAGAATGGCCAGCAAAACAAAGGCCACTCCCCAGGCAGAAACGGTCAGCTTCTTCACCATGTCGCTGTTCATTATTGTACGGTATCACAGGGGATTACAGATGGCCACGTATCTGTCAAAGGCCGTAATCATGAGCACTGTGTGCGCGTTGGTGCCGAACATGTGTGTTGTAAAAGCTTGCATAAGACACTCGTAGTAGTGAATAAGGCGCTCAGACTGGGGAACCAGGATGTCTGCGAGCACCAGGAGAGCGTTTCCCAGGAGAGAGGAAACAATTAATAAATAATACAATGAAACAGAAACTGAAAGATATCAGTATGTAGACAACATTCTTGAACAATATGAAGCTGATTTTTAACATCTAAATCCAAACAGTAAATGGATAAAGTACTCACAGGCTTTACATAAGTTGAAATAGTGCGATGGCAAAATATCCCTTTCCACAACACTGTAACACACATTCAATTACTCTATCATTACCACCTTTACATTTAGTTTGATCACCCATCTTATGATTTAACTTAGTTTACCACCCAAGTCATTTCAGATATTTGCCGTTAAAAGTGAACCAATATGGTCATTTACATGTAGATATTGCTCTGATCATCTAAAGTGAAAACTGTCTGAAAACAAAGTTATTTTACCAGCTGTACTGAATTGCATGAAGAAATTAGCTGAGTGAGAAAACCAACAATAAACACCTTTCTGTCCAGCACAACAGTCTTCAGGCCGTCTCTAAACAATCTCACATGAGTCTGTTTAATAAGCAATAATTTCCTCTGGGAAAACCTTGGTCATTTACCTAAGAAAACATTATGTAATCTTCATGGGATTAATGAAAGCTGTCAACAACCTTGTTATGTGGAAACTCATTATAAACATACTGTGTTTTTGCCATCTAATAGTAATGTTGGAGCACATAGACCGATAACATTTTTACTACTCTCTTAGTGATGTATGATAACTTACCCTTTTTGTGTCACCCCAAGTAAAGTGAGACATAATACTGAATAGTTATTGAGGATCCCTCATTACTTCATTATTATCTTTTCAATTAATTCCTTAAAAAAAAATCAGAGAGCAGGATACTTAACAGGTGTTTTATTCATCATATTCAGACAACATATACATTAATATTCACATCCATGACTATTATGAATCATTCCAGCACAATGCTTTAGTAGGTCGCTTTACTTCCAAGACTGTTGACTTCATCACGTTAAATCAGTATACAGTGCATTGGTTAGCCTTTAGCATGTTTGCAGTTAGCAGAATTGCTAACTAATTGTTTGCCACATAGGCTATTGGTGCCATCAAATAAAACTCGTGAACTTGTGTTTACAACACGGGAAGTCGTGTACACGATATGCTTGGCGTTCAAGTGTTTAAATCGTGAAGAACACCGCTGCTAAGCCACGACAATATTAACGTTACTGTCGGCGTCTAGAAGCCACAGAGGATAACAATTTAGCAAGCTAGCAAGTTGGTAACATAATGCAGTAAATGCAAAGGTATAATGACAGAGGAACTCATGTAACTTAACCCATGGAAGGAAGCTTTTAAGTGTATGTATGTCTGTGAAGTGTGCGTGTCTGTGAAGCCAAAGACAAATTTCCATGCAAGTGGACAATAAAGAGTCTATTCTATACTACGAAAAAGATGAGGTCGTTGGGAATATCATCATTTTCCTCAGACTTATACAATTATAAAGAAAAACAACTCACGACTAAAATTACAATATATTAACTTATTATGCACCGAAAAAATAACTTCCATGGCCTCCGCCATTTCTGACAACGTCAACAAACACGTCACAACTTGTGAACTCTGAGCTTTCAAACTTTTCACTTACGAGGTCGTGAATACAACACATTCATATGGACTCTTCTCGTGAACACGGTAAACACCACCATATTTGAAGGCAACATAAAAATCATATAATTTCTAAATGAGTTTTTGGGAAAGTTTTGGGACAGTGTTTTTAATCTAAAATGGACGTCAAGACCCCTGGATGTTCAGTTGCCTTTTCTCTCTCCATTTTGTGGGCGTCCAGTTAGCAGATTGGCAGGTTTTCTGTCCCAGTCAGGACCCTGTGTTGACGTCTTTCGTGGGTAAAACAGCAGCAGGTCTGAACCTGCTCAGAGTCCTCCTGATGGACTCTCGCAGCTCCTTGTTCCTCAGACTGTAAATCATTGGGTTTAGGAAAGGAGTCAGAGCGGAGAACAGCACAGACACAATGATACGAACCTAGAACAAAATCAAATATAGATTGAACAAATTTCATTGAACACACAATACATGAACAAGACATGAATGTCCGTTAATCCATTTAATAGTTGTTGACATATTTTAGTCCAGGCCAAAGTGGTGGACAGACCGAAAGTCCAATATTTCCATCTATAGAGCCACACTGCTAGCGTGGCGAGTTTTCAAATCCCACACTCTTTTTAGCAATTTGCCATCTGATATCTGTGTGGTGGGTTTGGTCTGTGTGTACAGAGTCCTTCAATCCAACAAACTGTCTGTTGTTGAATGTAACAGAAATTACAAACTTAGGCCACATGATATAAACTTAAGTATCTCCATGACAACTCAACAACTTCATCTGCTGAGCAAGGCTACACGATGTGGTTGAAAGCTTTGGAAACACGAAGTAAATGGATCTATTGTTAAGATTTTTGGTAAAGCTGCTGCTCCCAAGGCCAAGAATGAACCTTCAATCAGTCTTGTTTAAAATACTGGTGCTGAATACAGGACTTTAACTGTCTTTTTTGGTGAAAATATCTGAGACATGTACTTTAACAAAGTTAAATATTAAAGCCGGATGATTTGTCTCGTACCTCTGGTGAAAAGTTTCCCACCCGGTAGGAGATGTAAACACACGAGGCCGAACTATAAGAGATGGACACCACAGTCAGGTGGGCAGCACACGTCCCGAAGGCCTTCAGCCTCTGAGCAACACCCATTCTCGATATGGAAATGCCAATCAGGATGTAGGAGGTGAGGATGAGGACTCCTGTGGTCAGAAGTGCCAGTATGGCGAAGGAAATGGACACAATGTTATCTACTCTAGTGTTGCCGCACACCAGCCGCCTTACAGCTGACAGGTCACACCAGCCATTCCTCACCACATTAGGGCCGCAGTAAGACCGCTGCCAGGTCATGGAGGTGGCTGGCAGCGTGCAGAAAGTACTGAAGCTCCAGGCTCCTGCAATGAGGAGCAGCCGGATCTGTCGGGTCATGACGGCAGTGTAGCGCAGAGGATTGCAGATGGCCACGTAGCGGTCGTACGCCATGACAGTCAGGATGGCATAGTCAGTAACAGCTAGCTGAATGAAGAAATGCATCTGGACGAAGCAGCCTGGGACGGAAATGGTATTCACATCTGTCAGGAGGCCAGATAGCATTTTCGGGATGGCGGTGGTGGTGAAGACGATGTCCACAAAGGAGAGGTTGTAGAGGAAGAAATACATGGGAGAGTTGAGCTTCGAATCAGTCAACCCCTGAAAAAAAAGTGGCAGCGATTACATTTTAGTAAGACTGAGGCAATATGCCCTTTTCACAGCAGCAATTTTGACATGTCAGATGTAATTAATAAAATAAATTCTGGTCCAGTGAGCCAGCATGCACGACACCAGGGCCCTGACCCACCTAAATGGAACAGGGCCATAATTAATGTTATTAATTACACCTGTGTTTACCCTGCAATGACATGTCAAAATGGCTGCTGTGAAAAGGGCCTATACCGAAATTAAATCATAACTAGATAGACGGCTTTGTTTTGTACCACATAGATGATCATGCTGTTTCCTCCCAGGATGATGATGTAGCCAAGAAGCAGGGTGACAAAAACAATCATCTTTTTCTGGCCAAGGTTGGCGAGGCCCTGAATGATGAAGAAAGTGACGCCTTCAGGCCCCCAGGTGCCGTTAACAGAACTGGATCTGTGATTGGTCAACAAGGGCAGGTATGAGTCTGGAGAGGGAATGAGGTAAGAGAGACGTCAGTGCTTAGGCCCAATCCCAATGTCCACACTCAGACTCAAGGACTTTGAGGCGTCCATGAGGGTTTAGGGCTGTCCCACTGTTAAATCATCAAGTGCTTGAGGGCTCTCTCAGAGACATTTTGAGCCCTTTTTGCACGCTTTCTGTAAGTCTGCATTTCTGCAGATTTTGCCTGAGGGAATTACCCACAACTCGTAGCGTTGTGACATTAAACACACGGTTACGAGGGGAAGCCTGGAGGGGTAAAAAAGGTAAACAAAGAGGAAGGCACATGGTGCTCAGCCTGTTATATTAAATTTACACAGTAACACTACATCGACATTAAGGATTTAAGATGGCACATAAAAGCATAGGCATTACCTCTCGTCTCGTAAAACAAGAGCCTGGAAGATGTTAAAATCAGGCAGTAAAAAAACATTTGTAAATAAAAGCTGACAATTGTACATGTACATAACATGTTTTGGGTATTTTCGAGGTGACGTGATATGTTGACGAAAAATGCAGTCCCATTTTGTATTTATATCATTTCAAGCCCTTGCATTGGGATTTGGCCCTTATTCACAGACAGAACATCAGATGGCTCATACATGGGGCGGGTAGAGCAGGTCGTCCACCAATCGGAAGGTCGGTGGTTCGGTCCCCAGCTGCTCCGGTCACATGTTTATGTGTCCTTGAGCAAGACACTTAACCCCAAATTGCTCCCAAAGGCTGAGCCATCGGTGTGTGAATGAGTAATTAGATTAGATCCTGATGGGCAAAGTTGGCACCTTGCATGGCAGCCTCTGCCATCAGTGTATGAATTTGTGTGTGAATGGGTGAATGCTGACATGTAGTATAAAGCGCTTTGAGTGGTCGGAAGACTAGAAAAGCGCTATATAAATACAAGTCCATTTACCATTTACATTTTACATCAGTGTGTTCATATTTCCATCCCCATTATTCATACAGATGTAAAGAAATAGATTGTGTTGCACTAAATATAGTCCAGGTCCTATTTAACAGCTCAAAAAACATAGTTCACATTGTTTTATCAACTAGGTACTTAATGACCTTTCCTGATTTTATGAGAATCGATTATAAACACAGAAAATGACGCATTCATTTTATAACAGTTTGTTCATAGAAGAGGTCTAACTCCCAGTATACATGCACACATGAAACCAATCTCTTCTGATAGTCTAACTGACCACAAATATAAGAAGATCTGTGAGAGGCTTTTTTCATACAGAAGGAAAATATATTCACTATATAATAACCGCCATCTATAAATGGTAAATCGGTAGTTAAAATTTAGTTAATAGTTATTTTACGAAATTATAATTAATAATTTTTACGAATTATTAGTAATGCTATAATTTGTGTTATTTTAACAGTTTATTGTTTAACACATTATAAGATTTAATATACTATGTATACAAGTATTTGTTAATGATTAAGATATTATTTGTAAACCTTTAAGAAATTGTTTGTAAAACATCTATAAACATCACATAGATAGATATTTGTAAGACTTTGTTAATGGTTAATAACTGGTTTGTAAACGTCTATAAATACTATTTGGATGGCTATAAAGCAACTGATGATTATAATACCTTGTTAAATGGTTAATAATTGCTTTGTAAAGCATCTATAAACATTATTTAGATAGATAGTTAATACTTTGTCGAAGGTTAATAATTGGTTTCTGGTCTATCTATCTATGTAATGTTTATAGATGTTTTACAATTTCTTAAAATGTACAAATCATTTAGTAATCATTAACAAATACTTAATATTGTATAGTGTATATAAAATGTTATAATGTGTACAACAATAAACTGTTATTAAATACTTTATTAATGTAATCGGAATGTAATTGTTATTGTCACCTATCCGCTATGATACAATATATACCCCAATTATTTTATATTACACGTAAATTATAACATAACTAATAATTAATAGACATTATTAATTATTATTTCATTGTTTAACAGTAAAATAACTATTTACTGAGTTTAATTAACTATAAATTTAGCATTTATAAATGATGGTTACTATAAGGTGTTACCTATATTCACAGATTTACTATATAACATAAATAAACTGACATATTTTCATAGTTGGTGCAATGACAACACTTTATGGTCATTTCTGTATTTTGTAACCTTCATCAAAGGGAAGATTTACCACTGCAGTACTTATCCACATGGTCACAAAAAATGAAGAAATATCATCAAGTATTTGTTAATTTTGCAATAATTATTATTATTTGACACATCTAGCAGTATCTGTAAAACCAATTAAAAAGTAAAATCAATGTCAACACAGCGGATTAAGGATCTGTATGTGACAAAGCTCACGGTCTGTCAGAGATCTGTGTGAATGCCACAAAATGAAGGTGTAGATGCTTCTTTCACTCTCAAGTTAACTAGATTTTAAGCTCTAACACCTCAAACATGCTGCTTCCACTTCAGAATCACTTATTTACTGTATTAGATATACAGACAAGACACATGAATGTGGTTAACAGCTAAAACATTGTACGATAAGAGCAGTTGATATCAAGCCTTTATGCAAATTTGATGAGTGAAAAACAATTCAGCGCTGATATTAATGCAGGCTTTCTCTAATAAAGTTGTGAAAATAATGTGTAAATGCCTTCGGTCATTGGCAAACAATTTCAATGAAGCACTGGAAAAAAATAGTTTTCAAGGGATAAATTAAGACTAAATGAATTTTGTCATACATTTGAACTGTAACATCAATGTTATACATTATCTTCTATGTTAATAACATCCCTGTTGTGCTTACAATTGAAAATATATTTCTGATAAGTGTATAATATATGACAGTGAAGTTTGATATTACTGGACATCATCAGAACAGTATACCACTCAACCAGCAACACATAATAAAAAGCAGAGAAACACTCACAGACCTCTGGGGCTTTCAGGTGAAATATCAAACGGCAAAAGCTCCATCTCTCCTCAGCAGACAGACAGATGAATAGATGGGTGGATGTAGACAAGTTTGCTGTCAACAGACAACAAGTGAAGAATAATTACACAGCAAAAATGAAAAACTCTGTATGTGACATCATCTGTGCACAAGCTCAGTTTGACAGCACAAATTCCAAAGTAAGAAAAAATTAAAACTTCAAAAAGCTCTACAACTGCAGACAACAAAACACCACTGCTTCAGATTTGTCTTTTTAAAAGTACAAATAACTGGACATGGTTCATAAATAAGATATTATCTTACCTGAATATGTGAATCAGAATTTGCGCTGCTCAGGTTTAGTCAGATATAAGCAGAACTTCATCCACGTCCACATTTTGCCTTTTCAAGAGCAACTGACCTTTTTTCTGGTAATAATGGAGATTATGGTGATACCAAACAACGTTAATTACACAAAGTGACATCAGATCCCATTCATTAAAAACATAAATTGTACACAGGATGGCAAAAGAATACCAAAGGGACCTATTTTAGTGACTTCTGTGGTTATAAACAAGCACCTGAAAAGAAAACATAAACATAATTGTCCTTGTTGCCGTGGTAACGTATTTAATCTACTAATTAACGATTAATTATAGAAGTTCTAACTTTAATTGCTTGTGCAGTGTGTGTAATCGTGAGTAGTCTTGTGTGTTGTTGATTATTAGAGCACAAGTTGGACAGTACCAGTTAGTCTCAACTTTGAGATTCATCAAAGTTTCAAAGTTAAATATAATTGCATTCATACGTACAAAATACATGACAACAATTTAGACTCTGGGGGGGGGGTCATGAGAGTTTGCCAATCCAGTCTACATGTGTTTTGTGGACTTTGAGAAGGCTCATAACTGTGTGCCCTGGGGGGGTCCTGTGGGGGGTACTGTGAGAGTATGGGGTACCCGGGCCGTTGCTATGAGCCATCTGGTCCTTATATATCTTATATAAGTGAGAGTTGTGTCCGTATTCTCGGCACAAAGTCAAACACGTTTTTCGGTTGATGTTCGGCTCTTTGCAGATGATGTGGTTCTGTTTGCCTCATCACACCTGAACATCAACCTTTAAAATTGTAGGAAAAAGTAGGAATGTTACCTGTGACATTTGGTAGAAATAGAAGCTGTTTATTGAAAGAATTAAATGTAAAAAGAAGACACTACATGTGCACTTTGTTGTGTCACTTTGTGATGGATATGAGATTTCACACACTTCTACTGTCCTCTAGTTTTGTGTTTATGTGATTAAATGGAAGACCTTATGTTGTTTTACTGTTGAGTTTGATCTTTATTCCAGCAAATATAACTAGGGATGTCCTGATCGTGTTTTTGTGCCCCCGATTCAGATCCGAGTCATTTAATATTGAGTATGTGCCAATACCGAGTCCCGATCCGATACCTGTATTTTCCTAGATAATCCCAGACACTTGAATTATATTAAAGTTATTAAAATCAATCCAATGTATATGCTTGACAATTGAATAGCTCTACGTTAAGAAATAAATGCCTGAATCAAAGTTGTTCCTCAATATTTTTTTCTTTTCTTTTTTTTTTTAAATATCAAAATAATTCTGAAACTATTTTATATGGCTCTTATCACAATTCCACTCCGTTTTCATTTGTTTTTACAAAAAGGAAACAAACAAAAAGATGTATTTAAATATCTCTTATCAATCCCACTTAGTGCAGCATTGTAATAAAACACTCAAAATGAGTAATATAATCACAATTGACCCTTTGTTAAGTCCCTCCCCTCGAACGCAGACTGGCCAATCATAGTGTAGCATTGGCCAGCTCCGACCAGGGTCCGATAACTATCCGGCTCTGACCTGGTGGCACCGATACTGAAGTATTAAGAATAACTAACTACTAATCATATCAGCATGACAGCACACCTAGCCGCTGCCATACTCGTCACTAAATTTCCATGAAAACATTGGATCAAATGCCCACAATATTGATGCAAAATGGATCATTTTGTTTTGTGGACTTGGTTTTAATGAATGGTTGGAAGAGGATGAGAAGAACACAAAATCAAAAAACAAGAGATATGTTGTAATTTCAAATAAAGAGTTCAATCAATTAGCTTACGCTAAATTTTGGCAAGAAAAACTGTTATGGCCATGTTCAAAGGGGTCCCTTGACCTCTGACCTCAAGATATGTGAATGAACGATTATTCATGTTTAACTATTTTCATCGATTGGCAGCCCTAGTTATAAATAAGTATAAGTTTCAAAAACATATAATTTCTGATATCTGTTGATGGAAAAATTATTTTTTTAGCAGATATATTAACCCTTTGAGGTCTAAGGGCATTTTCTCGATTTTTACATACTTTTTTAAAATCACCTTTTATGGTACTTGCATATCATGTGATACCCATGTGTTTCATACCAAAATGTGCAGAACACTCTCAGCTCTCTGTTCATGTGGCTGTCATCTGTCCTAGAATACTGTATAAAGACATAATATGGCCCTAAAACTGAAAAATTGAAATCCGATGTTTGAAATTCTTCAAATCCCTTGTGAAATCACACCTTTACTTATGTGGACCAATTGTTTTGGTGTTTGAAATGGGTTTTATCAAAGTCTTATGTACACAAAAGTAGTGTAATATATGAATAAATTTGTAGATAAATGTATAATAAATGACTAAAAGGAAATTTTGTAAAAGCGTTTTTGGGGTAGAAATGTTGTCTGTCACTCTACTTTCTCCACAGAGGGACTCAGAGATCAAATGGGACTGAATAATGACTTCATACTTCATATCAACCTTCATGGAATGTGTGCAAATGAAAAATGAGTATTACAACATTCTTTTTTCAAACCAAATATTTACTAAAAATGTAAATTATTTCATCTGTTCAAAATATTAACATTCTTATCAACATGGGAGTGGGCAAATATACTTGCATTATGCAAATGTATGTATATATTATAATTGGAAATCAATTAACAACACAAAACAATGACAGATATTGTCTAGAAACCCTCACATGTACTGCATTTAGCATAAAAAATATGCTCAAATCATAACATGGCAAACTGCAGCCCAACAGGCAACAACAGCTGTCAGTGTGTCAGTGTGCTGACTTCACTATGACTTGCCCCAAACTGCATGTGATTATCATAAAGTGGGCATGTCTGTAAAGGAGAGACTTGTGGGTACCCATAGAACCCATTTACATTCACACATCTGGAGGTCAGAGGTCAAGGGACCCCTTTGAAAATGGCCATGACAGTCTTTCCATGCCGAATTTAGCGCAAGTTTGGAGCGTTTTTTAGCCTCCTTTGCAACAAATTAGTATGACATGGTTGCTACCGATGGATTCCTGAGGGCCCAGACACACCCACCCGACATCGAAGAACTAGCAGCGACGAAGGCCTCACGTCACCTTTGTCTCGGCCAACAAGTTGCACTTGAACACACCGTAGAGACTACAGCCAACGACCAACTACCACATACGTTCCGCGTCTGTGTGAGATGAAATAACTCTACACACCAGCAGGTGATGGTAGTCTGTATTTCAAAAAGAAAAACAGGAAGACCGAGGACGGCAGATATACAAGCCGTTGTTATGATACATACATGAAATGGGAACCGACGGAGCGAGACACACCGAAAAAACTGGGCCGAGGGATGCTCACCGACAGCCCCAAACTGTCCAACCGCCGAGCATCGGATTTGTATGTCAGGGCCTTTAGGTTTTCTAGTTTCATATGATAACAGTAGCTTCACTCTAGCTTTAAAGGTCACCTATTATGCAAAATGCACTTTTCCATGTCTTTTAAACATCAATATCTGTCCCCAGTGTGTCTACAGACCACCGAAGTATCATAAAAGACCGTCCTCTCTCTTTTTCTCCTGCTCCATCTCTCGGAAAATGTGTCAGCCATTGTTTTCCTCGCTATAATCACAGACCTGCTAACAGAACAAGCAAAGCATGCTACTACTTCTGTTAGTCTGTAAGAACCAGCAGAAAAGTCTTCATGTACTCCCATCATCTGAAGACGTGAAGACCCAGTGGATTCACTTTATTTTTTAGCTATTTTAGGTGATTTTTGACTGAAATGCAACAGTAAAACACACGAGTCAGTAGGCTACAGAATTCACTGCAAACTGAAGCTCAGGATGGATCCGTACCGGCTGTCTGGGACCCAACTTCAAACCTGGAAGCTGTAAGTTTGTCATGTTTATGTTGTTTTAGCTTCTGTTTATTTAGCAGACCGTTTGCCTGTTAACGTTAGCATGTTGCGCTGCTAACGCCGCTAGCTTTCATAGTGGGTCCACAGGGGCTTTGTTTACATGCAAACCTTCTGCTCTGATGTGTCTGTCTGCGTTACAGATATGTTGAGAGTGTGTAGATTTACTCGACAGACTGTCCGGAAGGAGCTCATGTGAAAAACAAACAGTCAAACTGTACGAATTTGTGTACAATTACCGGAGTTATAGTGGACGAGTGAGCAGGGAGAGAGAGAGAGACAGAGAGAGAGAGAGAGAGAGACAGAGAGGGAGAGAGAGAGAGAGGGAGGGAGAGAGAGAGAGAGAGACAGAGAGAGAGAGAGAGAGACAGAGAGAGAGAGGGAGAGGGAGAGAGAGAGGGAGAGAGAGAGAGAGAGACAGTGAGAGAGAGAGAGAGAGAGAGAGAGAGAGAGAGAGAGGGAGAGAGAGAGAGAAGGAGAGGGAGAGAGAGAGGGAGAGAGAGAGAGAGAGAGAGAGGGAGAGAGAGAGAGAGAGGGAGAGAGAGAAAGAGACAGAGACTTTTTCTGACTTTTGATGTTCTTTAATTAAACATCGCACTTAAAAACCCACAAAGTACAAGAAAACCTTGGGAAAGAACATATTGAAATTGAAACTACACACCTAAAATCAGCCCCCCTCATACACTCGTCCACACACACACCTTCACTCACACACTCACACACACACACACAAACATCCACACACCCTCAACCTCCCACAATCCCAACACACCAGATTCACACCAACACACAGAACCATTCTGTTCACCATTACACAGCAACCCAGTCCAAGTCAAGTCAAGTCAAGTCAAATTTATTTGTATAGCACATTTAAAACAACATAAGCTGACCAAAGTGCTTTACAGGCATATTCAGAATAAAAATAAGTCAACAGAGCAGACAACAAAGTAATACATATCCATAGACAGACCACGATAAAAACCCTGAGTAAAAAGACTAGCAGTCACAATTCAGGTGCAATCAAACGCCAAAGAAAAGAGGTGACCCTTGAGCTGAGCTTTGAAAGACTCCGTGGATGGAGCAGTTCTGATGTTGTGGGGCAGTTTGTTCCACAGAGTGGGGCCCGCAACTGAGAAGGCGCGGTCGCCCCTGAGCTTCCGCCGAGCCCGAGGGACGACCAGAAGTGACTGGTGGGAAGACCTGAGTGACCTCGGTGGGGTATAGGGAGTTAAAAGGGCAGATAGGTAGGGGGGAGCCGATCCATGAAGTGCTTTAAAAACAAATAGTAAAATCTTAAAATTAACTCTACAAGTGACGGGGAGCCAGTGGAGGGAAGCGAGTACGGGGGAGATATGCTCACGTTTCCGGGAGCCTGTTAAAAACCTTGCAGCAGCGTTCTGCACATACTGCAGACGTGACAGTGATGACTGACTGACTCCCATATAAAGGGAGTTACAGTAGTCGAGGCGAGAAGTAATAAATGCATGGATTACAGTTTCACAGTCTCGGAAGGATAGGAATGGTTTTAATTTAGCTAGGCTTCGTAGTTGGAAGAAGCTTCCTCTCACAACGGAGTTTATCTGTTTGTCAAACTTAAAATCAGAATCAAAAATCATCCCAAGATTTTTTGCGGAAGACTTCACACATGATGACAAAGGGCCAAGCTTTCCACATAGAGAGCTGGTGGATTCTGGGGGGCCAAAGAGAACTACCTCAGTTTTCAGTTTATTTAGCATCAGGAAGTTTTGGGACATCCAGCCTTTAATGTCCTGGAGACAGTCGAACAGGGGTTGTAAAGACTGAGGGCTGGGACTTTTCAATGGTAAGTATAACTGAGTATCGTCCGCAAAACAGTGGAAGGAGATGTTGTGCTTCCGAATGAGGGGACCGAGTGGGAGCATATAAAGGGAGAAGAGGAGAGGGGCCAGAACCGAGCCCTGAGGGACCCCACAAGTGAAGGGGGCTGAGGAGGAAGAAAAAGTCCCCACAGACACAGAGAAACTTCTATTATCTAGGTATGACTTGAACCACTTTAAGGCTGTTCCCTGGGTCCCAACCCATTTTTCCAGTCTGGAAATAAGGACTTCATGATCCACTGTATCAAAGGCCGCACTAAGGTCTAAAAGTATTAAAATAGCACAGTCCCCAGTCAGCTGCTAATAATAGATCGTTGTGAACTTTTAAAAGAGCAGATTCAGTGCTGTGTTGCTCCCTAAAACCAGACTGAAGAGCTTCGAATATGTCGTTCTTGTTTAAAAAGGGAAGAAGCTGCTGGTAAACAACTTTTTCCAATATTTTGGATAAAAAGGGGAGCTTTGAAATAGGTCTAAAATTCGATAAAACATTAGGGTCCAAGTTGGTTTTTTTCAGGAGTGGTTGGACCACGGCGTGTTTAAAACATGAGGGAAAGCAACCTGTGGAAAGACAGCAATTAATGATGGATAAGATGCTGGGGGCCACAGTATCAAACACCTCCTTTAGTAAAAGTGCAGGGATGCAATCAGAGGGGCATGTTGTGGGCTTCAGGTGACAGACAACTTCTCGCAGAGTTGAGAGAGACACTGGTTCGAACTGATTAAAAACAGACTGGGCAGGGTGAAAAATAGTAGGTAATGGTGGGGAGGGTGAGATTTGGCTTTTAATATCGGCTATCTTGTTAACAAAGAAATTAAGGAAGTTTTCACAGGTTGCTGCGGAGGGGTCAGGGATAGTATTGCAATTCGGCTTTAAAGCAGCGTTGATGGTGTTAAAGAGGACTTTGGGTCTATGGCAGTTTTTTTTTAATTAAATCTGACAAATATTTCGCCCTGGCTGCTTTGACAGAGTCCTGGTACTCGAACAGGTGATCTCTGAGCATCTCGTAAGAGATTTGTAGCTTGTCTTTTTTCCATTTTCTTTCAGCCTTCCTGCAACACTGTCTAAGACTGCGAGTAGTGTCACTTAGCCAGGGCTGAGGGTTGCATTTAGCTCGTCTGGTCTTGAGAGGGGCGACAGAATCAAGGATATTTGTACATGTGGAATTAAATAATGTGACCAAATTCTCGGCACTCAGGTGTGCAGGAGGAGATTTTAAAGAGTGAGTACGGGCAGAGGATGCATAAGCGTTGGCAAATGTTACAATGGTGCATGGATTGATGGGGCGAGAAGATCGGGCTGGGACACAATGGTTAACAGGTTGACAGGGAAACAGGGCATCAAAGATAATGGGGCAGTGATCAGAAATGACAGCATCCTCCTGGACAAGAGAGCTGACATTCAAGCCCAGAGTAAAAACTAAATCTAAGGTGTGTCCACATTTATGGGTTGGTCCAGACACATGTTGGACAAGATTGAAGGACTCTGTGATATTTAAAAATTCAGAGGCAAACCTATTTGAAAGGTCATCAATATGGATGTTAAAATCGCCAGCTATAACAACTTTATCGTAGTTCAGCACGATGAAGGACATAAAATCAGAAAATTCAGGTAAGAAATTAGCATTTGAGTAGGGGGGGCGGTAGACAACTACACACAGGATAGGCTCTGAGCAGCAGATTTTGAACATAAAAATCTCAAATGAAGATATGTTTTTAAAGGTAATTGGGCAGCATCTAAAAACGTTTTTAAAAATAACAGCAAGTCCTCCACCACGGCCCGTAGTTCTCGGAGAGCTAAAAGAGTCATAACTGGGGGGACATAATTCCAGCAGCTGGGCTTGATCACCAGGTTTCAGCCATGTCTCGGTTAAAAACAAGAAGTCCAACTGGGCAGCAGAGATAAAATCATTCAGTATAAATGTCTTATTTGAGAGTGATCTCACATTCAGGAGGGCTAGCTTAACAGGGATATCTGGTACAAAAGAGGAGGTGGGAGGGGCATGAGCAATTGGCCTCAGGCTCTTATGGTTTGCACCAGTACAGGTTGGGGAGTCCTTGCTCAGCCTTTGTGTAATTATCACAGGGATTGTACCATTGGAGTAATAAGGTGAAGGGGGACCTATCGGCCACAGGGCGGGGCTAGAGGGCACGGGACAGGAGCTGTCAGTGGTTTGTGCAGTTTCCTGATGACCGGAAGTGGTCAACGTTTGGTCTATGCATGAGGACGTAGGCAGTCACAGAGTATTCAATACTGAAAAGAGTACATTGTCAGTTAAAACGCGAGCGCCGAGTACGCTGGGATGAATACCATCATTCCTGTAAAAAGAGGGACGATTCCAGAAGAGGTTAAAATTGTCAATGAAAGACACGTGATGGGCTAAGCAGGCCGATTTTAGCCAGGTGTGGAGGTTGAGAATCCGGCTAAAGCGGCCAGCGCCACGATTGAATGAGGGGATGGGACCAGAGATAAAAACCCGTTTTCCACACTCATCTAAGGAATCGAGGAGCCTGCTAAAATCACGTTTTAAGATCTCCGATCTCCGGTCGGAGACATCGTTGCAGCCGACGTGGATAATGACGTTTTCAACACTGTTATATTTATCCAGGAGGCTGGGGCATTTCTCCTGGATATCTGCAACCTTAGCAACAGGGAAACAGATAGTCTTAACAGATTTCCTTTTGATATTTCTCACAATGGAGTCTCCAATGACAAGAGTGACTGGGGGAGGAACTGATGGAAAGCGGTACGCCGGAGGTGATGGAGTTGGCGAAAGAGTGTTTATTGGGCTGGGCGGCCGGGAGATCCTCCGCGGCGCTGGAGTAAAGTTTGGCTTGGAGGTGGACATAATCCGACGGAAGATAGGAGCGCCAGTTTTTGCGGGGGTGACGGGTGGCTTCGCCCCATGAGCCGAGATGTTGGTCAGACGTCTGGAAGCTGCTGCGAAAGCTGCAGGCAGCGGTGCGCAGCCAGGTCGGGCCAGAGGGGTGGTGGAGGGCTGTGGACCTGCGGCCAGCGGTGGAAAGTCCTGCAGGTTCAAGATGTCATACCTGTTGGTCAGCTCCAGCTCAGCGGGGGGAAAGTGATGAGAGATTGATTTCCTGTTCTTGCTGCGGCTGTTATGGACGAGGGACCAAAACAGTTGAACTGGAGAGGAGCTAACCGTTTTTTTTGGTTTAGCTCCCTGCTGTAGCCAGCGATCCTCAAACTGGGGCTGAGCAGCCGGGATGGTGGCGTCAAGCTCAGCCTCAGTGAAGGCGGTGGCGGCGGAGCCCAGAGTGACCACCATGGAGTCTTCAAGCCGGGAGTTCCCAGCCGGGACAGCCGAGTCTGGCTCGACAGCAGCCGGGGCGGTGATGGAGTTTCCGGCAATCAGGGAGTCCAGGAGTCGTTCCTCTTCTCGGATCTGGTAGAGAGAAGAGATCCGTCTTTCCAGGTCAGTGATGGTTTGGGACAAGCGGAGGCAGCTGTCACAACCGGGTGGAGAAGTGAGTGGAGGCATGGTGGAATCAGGCAGCAGCGCTGATGAGGCTGGCTAGCCGACACGGATCAGAAAAACTGAACACCAAGGTAAAAGTAATCCCACGATCGGTAAAAAGAGTAGCGTTAAAAACGGGTTTCTGTGTGGTCTCGCTCTTCCGTGAGTGCAGCGGAGACCAGTCCTTAAAAACAGCTGTAAAACCACGTCCAATGACTAAAATCCGTTCACCAGATAAAGGGAAATGGTTAAAAACGACCAAGATCTAAAGGTGTAACATAAAAAGTATGGTCTAAAACTGGATAAAAGTGGATAAAAGTCAGATCATAGGCTCGAAAGTAGACGAGATCAGGCGGCCATCAGTGCTGCAGCTGGTAGGCGGCCATTCCACCCAACAACCATAAAATATTACACAAACCATAGCAACCAGTTTCCTACAGTGTAAACCCAGCAGCTCGTAACAGTTCACATACATATAATCAAGCCCCCCCCCCTCCCCTACAGTACAAACTGCCCCTTCTACACCCCACACACTCTGAAACCCCACAATATCGTTGACCAGCGTGTAATATGCATATTCTGCTCTAAGGCGTGCAGAGACCAGCCCCCGGAACAACAGCACTGGGTCAACGGGCCCTCTCCCCTTCACCTGGTTCCTCCTGAACAACAGCACTGGGTCAACGGGCCCACTCCCCTTCACCTGGTTCCTCCTGAACAACATCACTGGGTCAACGGGCCCACTCCCCTTCACCTGGTTCCTCCTGGTCAGCCATGTGGCCAGTTTGGCCTGACCAAACAGGAAGTTTAGCAGCACACATTTTTCCCTCTTTCTGAGTGAGTACATTGGTCCCAGAATATACAGACCCACAGAGTAAACCTCCCCCAGTTTACCACAGAGAACATTCAAAACATCAAGCACAGGTGCAACACGGGTACATTGAACAAACACATGCATGACAGTCTCAGGTACATCACGAAAAGGGCACCCCCCACCAACATCTGAGTCAAACTTTGCCAGGAAAGTGTTTGTTGCCAGGGCCCCATGTATAACCCTCCACTGTAAATCTCCTGACCTTTTTTGGAGAGGAAGCTTATAAAGCACCCTCCACCTGAACCCTGCCATGCTCTGCCCCCCCAGAACTCCCTGCCACTGATGTTCCTTCACCTCCTGCAGAGCTCTGAGGTTCCTGATCTTCACCAGTGCAGCATAAAGCATCTTCCCCTTTATCTCCCCAAAGCAGCCCAGGCTCAGAGTGGCAAAGGTCAGCAGCCTCCCCCGTTCTTCCTGCCAGTCACTCGTCAGGGCGACCACATCCACCGAGGGGAAACAGGGAGGCTCCTCCCCCCGCGGCTGATCGAACCAGTCCAGCACTGGCCCAGGCAGCGAACCCAACACCTCTCCCCTCAGCCTCTCCAGCAGTCTCAGGGATTTCAGCCCAGTCTGTTGTGCCAGGTCAAGGGGGGTCTTCCATCCACCGGTCGCCATCTGCCTCAGGTGGCCTAGTTTAGTAATACCACCCGTCATAATCCGGTTTCTGATGGTGGCTGTCTGTACTGATGGCAGTGGAATGAGAGGGTTGTTGAAAATCGGCTCCTCCCAAACCCATGGTGTTGGCTTCATCCCCCCTCTCCGTGTGGCGTTAAAGAGCGACCACGTCTTCAACATCTCTTCATAGAAAGCAGGAAGCTCCGCAGTACTCAGACCTTCATGGGTCATCAGGAAAAACTGCCGGTCCAGCCCCAAACCACCAACCCTCCTCAGCAAAGCCCGTGCCGACTCCCACCAGCACACGTCAGTCCTGTACAGCAACCGTTGAGCAGCCTGGAGTCTGAAGGCAGCTGCTCTGCTCTCGAGCTCCACCAGACCCTGCCCTCCCTCCTGGACCGGTAGATACAGGACCGCAGCCTTGAGCCAGTGGTACCCCGACCAGAAGAAATCCACCAGCCTCCTCTGGGCCTCCTGCAGAAAGCCCCGAGGAGGAACCAATACAGCCAGCCGATGCCACGAGGACGAAGCCGCCAGGGAGCACTCTCCCTCGATATGACACCTGGGAGAGCAGCCACTTCCACTTCGCCAGCTTTCCCTCCACCGACTGCAGCATCCCTTCCCAGTTCTTCTTGACCCAGCCCTCCGAGCCCAGGTATACTCCTAACACCTTCAACCCCTCTCTACCCCACTGCAGCCGTCCAGGCAATAGAGGCACCATGTCCTGCCTCCAGTCCCCACATAACAGAGCCTCACTCTTAGCCCAATTTAGTCTTGCTGAGGAAGCTCTCTCATAGGTCTGGAGGCTACTCTCCAAAGCCTGTACATCCTGCCTGTCTCTTACTAGGACTGAGATGTCATCTGCATAAGCAGAAACCTTAACAGGAGTGTTGAGCCCTAGCTCCACCACTCTCACCCCTTGCAACCTCTTGCGCACCATCACTAGCAATGGTTCAATGGCAAGAGTGTACAGCTGCCCCGAGAGGGGGCAACCCTGTCTTACACCTCGCCCCACCTCTACAGGCCTACTCAGCCCCCCCCCTACCTTAACTAAACATGAGGCCCCAGCATACAACACTTTAACCCCTGCAATAAACTTTTCCCCACAACCAAAAGCAGACAATGTTTTAAACAGGTACCCATGATCCACCCTGTCAAACGCCTTCTCTTGATCAAGGGCTAGCAGACCAAAATTTACATTTGGCATTCGAGCCAAGTCCATCATGTCTCGTATTAAGTGGAGATTGTCCAACATTGAGCGACCAGGTACACAGTATGATTGGTCCTTGTGTACAATCGATTCCAAGCAGATCTTGAGTCTATTGGCAAGGCTCTTTGAATACATTTTGAAATCCGCACAGAGCAATGCCAGAGGTCTCCAGTTCCTCAAGTCACTCAAATCCCCTTTCTTCGGCAGAAGAGCCAAAACCGCTCGACGGCAGCTCAGCGGTAGCTCACCTGCTTCTACACATTCGCAAAGAACCTCAAATAGATCTCCACCAAGTATTCCCCAGAACTTTTGGTAAAAATCCACCGGCAGGCCGTCCACCCCCGGGGCCCTCCCAGGGGCCATTTGAGAGACGGCCTCACTCAGCTCCTGCAAGGTAATGGCCGAGTCCATACCAGTCTTTTGGGACTCAGAGAGCCTTGGTAGGTCCTCAAGCAAGATCCAGTACACACATTGTCACACATTTCGGCAGAAAATAGATCACCATAAAATTTAGCAGCCCCCTCCCGCATTTCACCTACAACAGAGGTTACCCTACCATTAAGCAAATGCAAACAATGCATCTGCTTATCTTCCCCATGTTTCCTCTCTAACCCGAAAAAGAAAGCACTGGGGGCATCCATTTCCCTCAACATGGAAAACCTCGACCTCACAAGAGCCCCTTTTGCTCGCTCTTGGAGATATGCCCCACGGTCTCTGCGTAGTTCAGATAGAGTGTTGCATCTCTACTCTGTTGTGACCTACCAGCTCAACCTCAATCCCTCTTATTCTACATTCTAGCCCTCCCAGCACCCTCTTGACTTCGGCTGTGGAGAAAGCAGAGTATTGCTGGCAAAGATGCCTTATATGGGCCTTACCAGCATCCCACCACAAACATAAGGATTCAAAATCTCCTCTCCTACCCCTCCACCTATTCCAAAACTCTTCGAAACTCTTGCAAAAGGAGGCATCTTGAAGAAGCTTGGTGTTAAATTTCCAGTATGGGGACCTCAGAGGGCCTGGTGCAATGGAGAGGTGAGCCAGCGCCAGATGGTGGTCAGAGAACCCAGACGGTACTATGCTCGCTTTAACCAGCTTGTTACTGTGATGTTTCCAGATGTAGAGGCGGTCTAGCCGCGCTGCACTAACCCTTTCTGACACGACCTTAATCCAGGTGTATTGCTTAGTGTCTGGATGATGGAGCCTCCAGGTGTCTATCAAGTCTTTTCTCAAAACAATATCTCCTAAAACACCAGCAGCACCCACATGTGGCTCTTCCCCCCTTCTGTCTAAGCCGGGGTTGATCGTGCAGTTCCAATCCCCCCCCACCACTAGTACCTCATCCATCCCCACCAAATCCAATTCCTGTCGCAAAGCCCCAAAGAGAGCCCCCCTCTCCCTTCCTGTGTTAGGTGCATATATGTTCGCAAACACAAAAGATTGGTTCCTTATGTTTGCCCTGACCACCAACAACCTCCCTTTGGATACTTCCTTATGAGAGGTGATGCTAACTCCAAGACCTGGTGAGAATAAAACTGCGACACCAGCGCTAAGATTGGTGCCATGACTCAGGACTTGTGCTCCTTTCCACAAGACCCCCCAGTCCACCTCATTCTCCACATCACTGTGCGTTTCCTGTAGGAACAATACATTTACATGTTTTTGTTTGACAAATTCAGCCAACACACCCCTTTTCCCCTGGTCTCTGCCGCCATTGATGTTAAGAGTGCCTATCCGTAATACTTCCATAAGAAAAGGAAAGGAAAGGATCAAAAATGTAAACCACAAGAAAAAACCCACCTGCAGATGTGTACCATGAAACCTAACCATTCTAAACTGTGTTTGCTGTCATACCTTTCATCACAGTAGTGGCCCATTTGCTGAGCCTATACTTTTTTTTAGGAGTCAGAGACGTTGCGTCTACAGCCTTAGTGGCATGGCTCACAGATTTGAGGAACTTTTCCTGATCTGGAAAGAAACGAGCGAACGGCACATTTTTCTTGTTCTTAGTTTCATTGAGGAAGTGGTTTAGCTCCGTCACTGAGTACAAGTCTACCTCCTCCTGCTGCTCTAACTCAGACTCAGATGATGAAGATTCCTCCTCTTCGGACATCATCCCACTCACCTCCCCCTCCACTATACCCCCATTAAGCTCCATCTGTTCTCCCGTTTCTACCTGACTACTTTTGGAAGCGGCTCAATCTACAGCCCCTGCCTGACTGACCTCCTGGCCCGAGGGGGAAACCTTATCAGGCCGTGACTCCAACCCAGAAGGGCCTGCCTCCTCAATCACCATTGTTTTCCTCTTCATAGACTCACTACGACCCCTCCTTCCTATGTGAGAACATTAACATACACATATGAACCTGGAAATGAGCATAATATGAGACCTTTAAAACTGAGCCAGCTACAACCTAAAGAATCACACACAGCGTGCGACCCAAGGTGGCTCTCACGCTGGAGTCTGCTACATGGGCATCGGCGATGGGAACAGGAAGATAACCTGCAGGTGCCCGGGCAGGGGCTGTGCGGAGAGGCTTGCCACATAGCTCAGCAGTCAGCTCCTCCATGAAAGCTTTGTGCATCATGGGTTTTGTTTGCTGGGTCAGACAGAGTTCCTTGTGCAGAATGTAGCTGTTGGTGGTGGCAATGTCCAAAAAATGATGAAAGAGGCTTCTGTACCTCCACATGGTTTTGTGTTGGGCAGAGTAGTACTGTATGACTTGGTCCGATAGATCGACTCCACCCATGTGCTCCTTGTGCTGTGCAACTGGTGTGGGACACAGGATTGGTACCTTCGACCAGGATCCATCTTTGCTGCTTCACCCTCCTCTGCAAAGGTTGACCAGAGTGTGCTGTGTGGATTGTGGAGCAGACGGAGACCTCCCTCATGTCCATCCATTTAGCAAAGACCGTGGGGCCCTCCCGGATCCATCTTATGGAGCCTCTTTCAGATTTTTTTGTGAGGGTGTTCACATCTGTCCGAGGGCAGTCCTTACGGTTGTCTCTGTATGTCCCACAGGCAGCAAATTTCTGGTCATGGAGAGCACTGAGGAGATTTGGGCTGGAATAAAAATTGTCCATATAAATATGGTAGCCTGTGCCAAGATAACCTGGTTTCACAAGGGACATCACAACATTGTAGGACAGGCCACGTCCAGAGGGGATGTCACTTTTTCCTGTGAAGCAATTCTTGGAATCAGCCAGTACAAAAAGCTTGAATCCCCACTTTGTTGGCTTTGCTTTCATGTGCTGGGTCATTCCAGTTTTTGCCTTGGATGCAACCATTCTTTCATCCACAGACAGGTCTCTGTAGGGATGATAGAATGACTAGCAGGCTTTCTTGATGGTGTCCATCAAGGGTTTCAGCCAGAAGAATCATAAAACACGGGACGAGATGTTAAAACTGTCCATTGTGCCAATAGATGGTATGCACTCACATGAGATTTGCCGTGATGTTGACAGAGTGGCATGGGAGGTTTATTTCTTAGACTGAGTTAAGATGTCAATTTTGGGACACATCCTCAGTAGTGTGCCTTCGAGTCAGTGGGTGTTTCGGCCTTTAATCACTAAACACCCTCATCAAAGGTGGCCAGCTAAAGGGTGATCAAGCCTTAGCTTGTGTCCCATGCCCAATTAAGATTTCCCACGGGACTATGCAAGGCAGGGGCGTCCTCTTCCCTGAGCCAGCCCTACAGCTGACCGCATACCTCATATGCCCTCCTCAAGTTGGAGGGATCTGAATTGGGTTCTCAGGTGGGGGTGGGGGGTCATGAAGTTATAGCCCAGCAAGGGTCCTTCCGTTTGATCCAGATCCACTGGCTGCCTCTTTCAGCTGCTTGAGAAACTGCTCTGACGGTCTGCCGCAGAGCCTGTCCATGGATTCCTAGTTCTTTCAGCAACCTGATGGTGGAAGAAGCCACGAATCCTCTGCATCCCACTTCAACTGGCCAGACTTTTGCATTCCAGCCACGCTGAGTTGCGTCTGCTGCCAACTCTGTGTAACGCAGTTTCTTACGCTCGTAGGCCTCTTCAACAGAGTTTTCCCACGGGACTGTGAGCTCTATGATGTACACAGCCTTTCGTGAAGGGGACCAGAGTACCATGTCTGGCCTAAGGTTGGTAGAAGCAATCTCAGGTGGAAAAATGAGTTGCTGGCCAATATCGACAAGCATCTTCCAGTCCCGGGCCATGGCTAGGTGTCCAGTTTCTGGCTTCGTAGGAGGATGCTTGGGCCTTTTCTGTCCCTCCCGGATGAATGTTGTTGTTTTGACGGGATTGCTTGTTTTTGGAGGTAATGAATTGGTTGCACTCCTCTTGGTCTCAAGTGCTGCAGCCAGGCTCTTGAGGACCTGATTGTGCCTCCAGGTGTAGCGGCCTTGTGAGAGGCTGGTCTTGCAACCTGTCATTATATGCCTGAGAGTCGCTGGAGCTGGGCAGAGGGGGCAGGTCGGGTCCTCGCCATACCATTGATGTAGGTTTTTTGGTGATGGAAGCACATCATAAACAGCTCTTATGATGAAGCTGATGTTGCTTGCCTCCATTTGCCAAAGCTCACTCCAGTTGATCTTTCTCCTCTCCAGGCCTTCCCACCGCGTCCATTGCCCTTGTTTAGCAAGAGAGACAGCCTTTGCACTTCTTGCAGTCTCCTCCTGTCTGCGCACCTCCTCGACCACCAGCTTCCTGCGTTCAGATGTTGTTGCCTTATGGAACGTTGGTTTGCTTGCTGCCAGGCCAAAGCCTCCTCTTCCATGCTAGATATTCCCCACAATGTCTTGGTGTCTCAGGGCTGATGTTGCTTGCTGCACAGCCTTGGATGATGTCCATTTCCGTCCAGTTTGTAGGGGAGGTGCAGCCTTGCTAATGGTCTGGTCTTTGGAGTCCTTCAATGTCATCTGAAGTCTTACTTTAGAGCACTTGTACTCCTCCGTTAGACTTGTAAGAGGTAGTTCAAGGACCCCTTTGCCATAGAGGCCGATGTTACTCAGACATCGTGGGACACCCAGCCATTTCTTCACGTATGAGGTAATGGTTCTCTCCATCTTCTCGACTGTTGTTATTGGGACCTCATAGACGGTGAGTGGCCACAATACCCGGGGGAGAAGTCCAAACTGTAGGCACCAAAGCTTGAGCTTCCCAGGCAGTAGGGTCTTGTTGATGTTCTCAAGACCGTCGGCGATGTCCTGCCTTACTTGCTGCACTTGATCTTTATCCCGGAGGCTTTCGTTGTACCATCTACCCAGGCTCTTTACGTGTTGCTCAGACACCGTTGGTATCGGGTCATCTCCAATGCAGAACCTCACATCTTTAAGCTGTCCCTTGACTATGGAGATGCTTCGAGATTTGCTTGGCTTGATTTTCATCCGGGCCCACTTGATGTTATCCTGCAGTTTTGCAAGTAGCCGCCTGGTGCATGCTGCAGTGGTGGTCAGTGTAGTCATGTCATCCATGTATGCTCGGATAGGTGGGAGACGGAGCCCTTCCTTAGTTCTCTCACCGCCGACCACCCATCTCGAAGCCCTGATGATGACTTCCATGGCCATAGTGAAGGCCAGAGGTGAAATTGTACAGCCTGCTCATTAGAGTTTGCCATGTTGAGCTGTGCCCTTTTTCTGTCGTTATGGACATCTTCGTCAGGGTAGCTAAGATGAAGATTCCAAGATGTAGTCCTGTATGTGTCCCGTGGCATGATCTGTGATGGCAGAGGCAAAGAAAAAAGGTGATTCTGCCTCCAGTAATCTGCAATACTGTACAGTTTTGCCATTCCCATGTACAGAAGCAGCCCAATGTATTTGTAAAACCCCTCTACAATCCAAATCTTTCCATTTGTACTTTTTTTCCCTGTGATAGCTGTTTAGCCGCCTGCTTGTTAGCGTTTTTACACAGGGTTTGCACTGTTCGCACAGGAAAGAAAAGTTTGAAGAGGTCGAGGGATGTGTGTGTGCAGGTGGAGCTGAGCTGTGCCCCTGGAGTCCGAGCTGCCTGAAACCTGGAGACATGGGGAGCAGTGTCCGGGTCTTTTTCTGTCCTCCAAGACTGAGCTGGCTGCTGTGTAGGTGGGGGTGCTGGTACATGGGGTGCTGGTGGCTCTGGAGGAGCTACTTGTGCTCGAGGGGCACGGGACCTCTTTGCTGGCCGGGCTGGTGGTGGAGGCCCCTGTGCTGAGGCTGACTTTGACTTGGTGGCAGGCAGTGAAGGGGCTGGTGGCTGCTGTGTAGGTGGGGGCGCTGATGCATGGTGGAGGACCTGGAAGCTGTGAATCCTCTCTGTAAAAACAACAAAAAACATTCATTACTACCAAGTTGAAAAGTGAATGTGAAATAAAGTCCTCACTCCCTTTGCCCTTTCTTCCTCTACCCCCCACCCCCACCCCATCCACACACACACACACACACACACACACACACACACATACACACACACACAACTTTTACTAATGGACAGTCAAAGTTCACAGAACGCTTATGACTATTGGCGCGAACGTTCTTGACTGTTGGCGCTGCTTCGGTTAGCTAATGTACCAACGTGCTAACGTATATGTAAAATGAAGCCGAGTTTAGCCGTTATGTGCTATTGCAAAACGGACCGTTTTTGTAAAAACAAATACACTTACCCATCTTCAAATGGATCCCGATAATTTTGATATTCCAGTTCGCTGTGTGAGTCACGTGCAATCTCACCATGAAAATGACCCTAAGCGGAGATTCTACAGAATCTGGCGATGTCTGAATCATATTTCTACACTGTATTATCAAAGAGAAATTAATAGAAGTAACCGAGTAACCTAGTAAACATCGCGAGATCGTGGCGCCGCGTCATGTGACTTCAGTGCGTTAATTGCAACAAGAGGAGCTAGCAAGGCAGTTTTGTGTTTATATGTGTTATTTAGTCAGTTTGTGAAATCCCACAATCTCTAGAAAGCATTTGCTCAAGAAGGCTGGCTGACTCAACAGGGAGTTTAAGAGATTCTTGAACTCCTTCACTTGGGGCAGTAATTTACTCCAAACCCAGATGGAACAATCCACCGTTTTCCAGCAGAGAACCATGGCCTCAGACTTGAAGGTACCAACTTTCATCCCGATCGCTTCACACTCGGCTGTTAACCGCCCCAGTGTGTGCTGGATGTCATGGTGTGATGAAGCAAATAGAACCACATCATCTGCAAAGAGCCGAACATCAACCGAAAAACGTGTTTGACTTTGTGCCGAGAATACGGACACAACTCTCACTTATATAAATTATATAAGGACCAGATGGCTCGTAGCAACGGCCCGGGTACCCCATAATCTCCCAGTACCCCCCACAGGACCCCCCCAGGGCACTCGGTTATGAGCCTTCTCAAATCCTACAAAACACATGTAGACTGGATTGGCAAACTCTCATGACCCCCCCCCCCCCAACCACCAGCCTTGCAAGGGTGAAGAGCTTGTCCATGGCCAGGAAGGAATCCACATTTCTCCTGATTTGTCTGAGGTTCGTCAATTGGTCTAAGAGTCTAATTTGTTGTCATTTATTTTTGTACGTATGAATGCAATTATATTTAACTTTGAAACTTTGATGAATCTCAAAGTTGAGACTAACTGGTACTGTCCAACTTGTGCTCAAAGAATCAACAACACACAAGACTACTCACAATTACACACACTGCACAAGCAATTAAAGTTAGAACTTCTATAATTAATCATTAATTAGTAGATTAAAGTTGTTACCACGGCAACAAGGACAATTATGTTTATGTTTTCTTTTCAGGTGCTTGTTTATAACCACAGAGGTCACTAAAATAGGTCCCTTTGGTATTCTTTTGCCATCCTGTGTACAATTTATGTTTTTAATGAATGGGATCTGATGTCACTTTGTGTAATTAACGTTGTTTGGTATCACCATAATCTCCATTATTACCAGAAAAAAGGTCAGTTGCTCTTGAAAAGGCAAAATGTGGACGTGGAAGAAGTTCTGCTTACATCTGACTAAACCTGAGCAGCGCAAAGTCTGATTCACATATTTAGGTAAGATAATAATATCTTATTTTTGAACCATGTCCAGTTATTTGTACTTTTAAAAAGACAAATCTGAAGAAGTGGTGTTTTGTTGTCTGCAGTTGTCGAGATTTTTAAAGTTTTAATTTTTTCAACTTTGTAATTTGTGCTGTCAAACTGAGCTTGTGCACAGATAAAGTCACATACAGAGTTTTTCATTTTTGCTGTGTAATTATTCTTCAATTGTTGTCTGTTGACAGCAAACTTGTCTACATCCACCCATCTATTCAACTGTCTGTCCGTCTGTCTGTCTGCTGAGGAGAGATGGAGCTTTTGCTGTTTGATATTTCACCTGAAAGCCCCAGAGGTCTGTGAGTGTTTCTCTGCTTTTTATTATGTGTTGCTGGTTGAGTGGTATACTGTTCTGATGATGTCCAGTAATATCGAACTTCATTGTCATATATTATACACTTATCAGAAATATCTTTTCAATTGTAAGCACAACAGAGATGTTATTAACATAGAAGATAATGTATAACATTGATGTTACAGTTCAAATGTATGACAAAATTCATTTAGTCTTAATTTATCCCTTGAAAACTGTATTTTTTCCAGTGCTTCATTGTAATTGTTTGCCAATGACCAAAGGCATTTACACATTATTTTCACAACTTTATTAGAGAAAGCCTGCATTTATATCAGTGCTGAATTGTTTCTCACTCATCAAATTTGCATAATGGCTTGATATCAGCTGCTCTTATCGTACAATGTTTTAGCTGTTAACCACATTCGTGTGCCTTGTCTGTATATCTAATACAGTAAATAAGTGATTCTGAAGTGAAGGCAGCGTGTTTGAGGTGTTAGAGCTTAAAATCTAGTTAACTTGAGAGTGAAAGAAGCATCTACACCTTCATTTTGTAGCATTCCCACAGATCTCCGACAGACCGTGAGATTTGTCACATACAGGTCCTTAATCCGCTGTGTTGACATTGATTTTACTTTTTAATTGGATTTACACATAGTGCTAAAACTGTCAAATAATAACAATTATTGCAAAATTAACCAATACTTGATGATATTTCTTCATTTTTTGTGACCATGTGGATAAGTACTGCAGTAGTAAATCTTCCCTTTGATGAAGGTTACAAAATACAGAAATTACCATAAAGTGTTGTTATTGCACCAACTAAGAAGATATGTCAGTTTTTTTATGTTATATAGTTTATGTGTGAATATAGTTAACACTTTATAATAACCATCATTTATAAATGCTAAATTTATAGTTAATTAAACTCAGTTAATAGTTATTTTACAGTTAAACAATGAAATGATAATTAATAATGTCCATTAATTATTAGTAATGTTATAATTTATTTGTAATATAAAATAATTGGGTTATATATTGTATCATAGCACATAGGAGAAAATAATAATTACATTCTGATTACATAAGTAAAGTATTTAATAACAGTTTATTGTTGTACACATTATAACATTTTATATACCTTATTAAGTATTTGTTAATGATTACCAAATCATTTGTAAACTTTTAAGAAATTGTTTGTAAAACATCTATAAGCATTACATAAATAGATAGACAGACCAGAAACCAATTATTAACCCTTGACAAATTATTAACTATCTATCTAAATAATGTTTATAGATGCTTTACAAAGTATTTATTAACCACGCAGTATGCAGTATGTACTGTATGCTGCGGTCCTGAGTAGTATGTAGTATGAAACGGTTAAAGTGATGTATTTGCAGTATACTAGATGAGGCTTTAGCCTTTAAACCAGCTTTTAAAACACTGGACAACGAGCACGAACTCGTACCACTATTACAATATTATCGAAAAATACAACTTTGATTTAGTTGTTTATGTTCTGTTAGTTTACTTCATAAGATACTGCAGGTTTAAACTACTTATTATAACAGCTCATAGTGAAGTCAGACAAACAGGATCATCAACGTGGGGAGACGGCGGATATAAAACATTGCTCGACAAAATTTACGTTACTCAAACTGCATTTTCAGTTACAGAAACAACAAAAGTTACAAATCTCCCTACAGATATTAGAGTAATGTTAAAAAGGGTCGTGTTGTCTCAGCAGGTATCTCTCTGCCCCCTCAGAGGCTGCTCTTTCCCTCGCCACTCTGCTGCTCTGTGGCCGGCTCTCCAGCGAGCTACCCCCCCCGCGGGCGATTGTTGAGCTTTTTAACTCCAAAAAGGCAGATAAACACCTGTTAATTTATAATGGACATTTGTGTTGTGATATTTAAACAAACTATCCGTCAACAAGGAAAATAAAAGTCCCTCGTCTACGAGACCGGTCTCTTGAGAGAGCTCCAGCTCATAGCGGTCTGTGTGAGTGACTGCCCATCTGGAGAGGTGGTGATCCTGGCAGGAGATCGCTAGCTGTGCCGGCAGTTTGTGGAGCTTCTAAACTCCGACAACGGTGGAGCAAATGTTTGATTCGCCATCTAACATCGTAAAACTGTCAATATTCTTAATCTACACAGTTGATTTCTCGCCTCAAAATTTTTCAGAAGTGAATTTAGTGATGAAATAGCTACGAAAAATGTGAAGTAGTTACGATGCAGCGGTGCTCGTGCATGTGTGTGGGGGGCGTTGCCTTGGAAGGAGTTTCGAGGGGAGGGGGGGGGGGGGGTTAGACGGAGCTCCTGAGGCATGATACTTTCAAATTATGCTAGCTCTCCAAGATGGTCTACCCTATCTTTAACGTTATTATAATTTCATAAGATAACTATTAACTACATTTTAACTATCAATTTACCATTTATAAATGACGGTTATCATAAAGTGAATATATTTTCCTCACTCATCACTCATCTTCAACCTCTTATCCGGGGTCGGGTCGCGGGGGCAACAGCTCCAGCAGGGGACCCCAAACTTCCCTTTCCCGGGCCACATTAACCAGCTCTGACTGGGGGATCCAGAGGCGTTCCCAGTGTGGAGATATAATCCCTCCACCTAGTCCTGGGCCTTCCCCCTGGCCTCCTCCCAGCTGGTCGTGCCTGGAACACCTCCCTAGGGAGGCGCCCAGGGGGGGGGGGGCATCCTTACTAGATGCCCGAACCACCTCAACTGGCTCCTTTCAACGCAAAGGAGCAGCGGCTCTACTCCGAGTCCCTAACGGATGACTGAGCTTCTCACTCTATCTCTAAGGGAGACGCCAGTCACCCTCCTGAGGAAACCCATTTCAGCCGCTTGTACCCACGATCTAGTTCTTTCGGTCATGACCCAACTCTCATGACCATAGGTGAGAGTAGGAACGAAGATTGACCGGTAGATCGAGAGCTTTGCCTTCCGGCTCAGCTCTCTTTTCGTCACAACGGTGTGGTAAAGCGAATGCAGTACCGCCCCCGCTGCTCCGATTCTCCGGCCAATCTCACGTTCCATTGTCCGCTCACTCGCGAACAAGACCCCGAGGTACTTGAACTCCTTCACTTGGGGTAAGGACTCATTCCCTACCAGGAGTAGGCAATCCATCGGTTTCCTGCTGAGAACCATGGCCTCAGATTTAGAGGTGCTGATCCTCATCCCAGCCGCTTCACACTCGGCTGCGAACCGATCCAGTGAGAGCCGGAGGTCACAGACCGATGATGCCAACAGGACCACATCATCTGCAAAAAGCAGCGATGAGATCCTCAGCACACCGAACTGTAAACCCTCCTCCCCCCGACTACGCCTCGATATCCTGTCCATGAATATCACGAACAGGATTGGTGACAAAGCGCAGCCCTGGCGGAAGCCAACCTCCACCGGAAACGAGTCTGACTTACTGCCGAGGATCCGGACACAGCTCTCGCTTTGGGCGTACAGAGATTGGATGGCCCTAAGAAGGGACCCCCTCACCCCGTACTCCCGCAGCACCCCCCACAGTATCTCCCGGGAGACCCGGTCATACGCCTTCTCCAAGTCCACAAAACACATGTAGACTGGATAGGCATACTCCCAGGCCCCCTCCAGGATCCTTGCGAGAGTGAAGAGCTGGTCCGTTGTTCCACGGCCAGGACGGAATCCGCATTGTTCCTCTTCAATCCGAGGTTCGATTATCGGCCGAACCCTCCTTTCCAGCACCTTGGAGTAGATTTTACCAGGGAGGCTGAGTAGTTTGATACCCCTGTAATTGGCACACACTCTCTGGTCCCCCTTTTTGAACAGGGGAACCACCATCCCTGTCTGCCACTCCGTAGGCACTGTCACCGACTTCCACGCAATGTTGAAGAGACGTGTCATCCATGACAGCCCCTCAACACCCAAAGCTTTCAGCATTTCTGGACGGATCTCATCAATCCCCGGGTTTAGTGGCATTGCCACTGTGGAGTTGTTTGACTACCTCAGTGACTTCCACCAGAGAAATTGAAATATATTTTCCTTCTGTATGAATATGCCTCTCACAGATTTACTTATATTTGTGGTCAGTTAGACTATCAGAAGAGATTGGTTTCATTTGTGCATGTATACTGGGAGTTAGACCTCTTCTATGAACAAACTGTTATAAAATTAATGCGTCATTTTCTGTTTTATAATCAATTCTCATAAAATCAGGAAAGGTCATTAAGTACCAAGTTGATAAAACAATGTTAAATATGTTTTTTGAGCTGTTAAATAGGACCTGGACTATATTTAGTACAACACAATCTATTTTTCTACATCTGTATGAATAAGGGGGATGGAAATATGAACACACTGATGTAAAATGTATGAGTCTTCTGATGTTCTGTCTGTGAATAAGGGCAAAATCCCAATGCAAGGGCTTGAAATGGTATAAATACAAAATGGGACTGCACTTTGCATCGACATATCACGTCACCTTGAAAATACCCAAAACATGTTATGTACAATTGTCAGTTTTTATTTACGAACGTTTTTTACTGCCTGATTTTAACGTCTTCCAGGCTCTTGCCTTACGAGATGAGAAGTAATTGTCAAATAATCAATTTACTCGTTTTTTTCAAAACAGCTTCATTAAGCAAAATGAAAATGGTTGATTAATAAACCAGGTGTGTAATATATCCTATATATGCCTATGCTTTTATGTGCCATCTTAAATCCTTAATGTGGATGTAGTGTTACTGTGTAAATTTAATATAACAGGCTGAGCACCATGTGCCGTCCTCTTTGTTTACCTTTTTTTACCCCTCCAGGCTTCCCCTCGTAACCCTGTTTTTAACGTCACAATGCTATGAATTGTGGGTAATTCCGTCAGACAAAGTCTGCAGAAATGCAGACTTACAGAAAGTGTGCAAAAAAAGGGCTCAAAAGGTCTCCAAGAGAGCCCTCAAGCACTTGTTGATTTAACAGTGGGACAGCCCTAAACCCTCAAGGACGCCTCAAGGTCCTTGAGTCTGAGTTTGGACATTGGGATTGGGCCTAAGCACTGACGTCTCTCTTACCTCATTCCCTCTCCAGACTCATACCTGCCCTTGTTGACCAATCACAGATCCAGTTCTGTTAACGACACCTGGGGGCCTGAAGGCGTCACTTTCTTCATCATTCAGGGCCTCGCCAACCTCGGCCAGAAAAAGATGATTGTTTTTGTCATCCTGCTTCTTGGCTACATCATCATCCTGGGAGGAAACAGCATGATCATCTATGTGGTACAAACAAAGCCGTCTATCTAGTTATATTATAATTTCGGTATAGGCCCTTTTCACAGCAGCCATTTTGACATGTCATTGCAGGGTAAACACAGGTGTAATTAATAACATTAATAATGGCCCTATTCCATTTAGGTGGGTCAGGGCCCTGGTGTTGTGCATGCTGGCTCACTGGACCAGAATTTACTTTATTAATTACATCTGACATGTCAAAATTGCTGCTGTGAAAAGGGCATATTGCCTCAGTCTTACTAAAATGTAATCGCTGCCACTTTTTTTTCAGGGGTTGACTGATTCGAAGCTCAACTCTCCCATGTATTTCTTCCTCTACAACCTCTCCTTTGTGGACATCTTCTTCACCACCACCACCATCCCGAAAATGCTATCTGGCCTCCTGACAGATGTGAATACCATTTCCGTCCCAGGCTGCTTCGTCCAGATGCATTTCTTCTTTCAGCTAGGTATTACTGACTATGCCATCCTGACTGTCATGGCGTACGACCGCTACGTGGCCATCTGCAATCCTCTGCGCTACACTGCCGTCATGACCCGACAGATCCGGCTGCTCCTCATTGCAGGAGCATGGAGCTTCGGCATCTTCGGCTCACTGCCAGCCACCTCCATGACCTGGCAGCGGTCTTACTGCGGCCCAAATGTGGTGAGGAATGGCTGGTGCGACCTGTCAGCTGTAAGGCGGCTGGTGTGCGGCAACACCAGAGTAGATAACATTGTGTCCATTTCCTTCGCCATACTGTCGCTTCTGACCACAGGAGTCCTCATCCTCACCTCCTACGTCCTGATTGGCATTTCCATATCGAGGATGGGTGTTGCTCAGAGGCTGAAGGCCTTCGGTACGTGTGCCGCCCACCTGACTGTGGTGTCCATCTCTTATAGTTCTGCCTCGTTTGTATTCATCTCCTACCGGGTAGGAAAGTTTTCACCAGAGGTACGAGACAAATCATCTGGCTTTAATATTTACCTTTGTTCTATTACGTCTCAGATATGTTCACCAAAAATGACAGTTAAAGTCTTGTATTCAGCACCAGTATTTAAAACAAGACTGATTGAAGGTTCATTCTTGACCTTGGGAGCAGCAGCTTGACCAAAAATCTTAACAATAGATCCATTTACTTCAGGTTTCCAAAGCTTTAAACCACATCCTGTGGCCTTGCTCAGCAGATGAAGTTGTTGAGTTGTCATGGAGATACTTAAGTTTATATCATGTGGCCTAAGTTTGTAATTTCTGTTACATTCAACAACAGACAGTTTGTTGGATTGAAGGACTCTGTACACACAGACCAAACCCACCACACAGATATCAGATGGCAAATTGCTAAAAAGAGTGTGGGATTTGAAAACTCACCACGCTAGCAGTGTGGCTCTATAGATGGAAATGTTGGACTTTCGGTCTGTCCACCACTTTGGCCTGGACTAAAATATGTCAACAACTATTGAATGGATTGCCGGACATTCATGTCTTGTTCATGTATTGTGTGTTCAATGAAATTTGTTCAATTTATATTTGATTTTGTTCTAGGTTCGTATCATTGTGTCTGTGCTGTTCTCCGCTCTGACTCCTTTCCTAAACCCGATGATTTACAGTCTGAGGAACAAGGAGCTGCGAGAGTCCATCAGGAGGACTCTGAGCAGGTTCAGACCTGCTGCTGTTTTACCCACGAAAGACGTCAACACAGTGTCCTGACTGGGACAGAAAACCTGCCAATCTGCTAACTAGACGCCCACAAAATGGAGAGAGAAAAGGCAACTGAACATCCAGGGGTCTTGACGTCCATTTTAGATTAAAAACACTGTCTTTCCCAAAAACTCATTTAGAAATGATATGATTTTTATGTTGCCTTCAAATATGGTGGTGTTTACCGTGTTCACGAGAAGAGTCCATATGAATGTGTCGTATTCACGACCTCGTAAGTGGAAAGTTTCTGAAAGCTCAGAGTTCACAAGTTGTGACGTGTTTGTTGACGTTGTCAGAAATGGCGGAGGCTATGGAAGTTATTTTTTCGGTGCATAATAAGTTAATATATTGTAATTTTAGTCGTGAGTTATCTTTCTTTATAATTTTATAAGTCTGAGGAAAATGATGATATTCTCAACGACCTCATCTTTTTCGTAGTATAGAATAGACTCTTTATTATCCACTTGCATGGAAATTTGTCTTTGGTTCACAGACACGCACACTTCACAGATATACATACACTTAAAAGCTTCCTTTGCCATGGGTTAAGTTACATGAGTTCCTCTGTCATTATACCTTTGCATTTACTGCATTATGTTACTCACCTGCTAGCTTGCTAAATTGTTAGCTCCTGTGGCATCTAGACACCGACAGTAACGTCAATATTGCCGTTGCTTAACAGTGGTGTTCTCACGACTTAACCACTTGAACGCCAAGCATATCGTGTACATGACTTCCCATGTTGTAAATCGAGTTTCATTTGAAGCCACCATTTCTAAAAGCTGCGAGTTCAAGAGTTCTGACGTGTTTGTTGATGTGGTCAGAAATGGCGGCGCCCATGTAAATTAATTTTTTGGTGCATAATAAGTTAATATATTGTAATTTTAGTCATATATTGTTTTTCTTCATAATTTTATGAAAAGTCAAAATGTTAATATTCCCAACGGCCTCATTGTTGACACCGACAGCTGCAACCGTAACCACTTGAACGACAAGCATATCATGTACACAACTTCCCATGTTGTAAATACGAGTTCACAAATTTCATTTGAATACACCATATACAGTATCTAGTCTATTGGAATTGTATATTGTGCCAATCATATAATAAGTTTGTTCAGCTGTCTATTTATTTTCTAACTTATAATGTTAAATTTGCATCCAAGAGTCTCATTTAACTAGTTAAAGTTGCTCAATTTAAAATTCAGAGCATTCTAGTGCCTCCACACGGCTCTCAACATGGCGTCAGCTGAGCCAGCGACTTGCAGCTAGTGACAGTGGTAACAGTGCTGACAGAGCCAACAGTGTTCACCTGCTTCCGCAATGGCACTACTGTTTGAACATGTCCAACAATATTTGTCCAGTGTTTTGCTATTTACACCTTCTGATGCCAAAATGTTTTATTAGCATGTAACCTGTTTGGCACCCTAGACAACCCCAGAGGTTGAAACCTACTGACTTCGGTGATCCCCGAGTTTTCATCTAGCGCGCCACCACAAAGTTAACATTTGTGGTTCAGAGTGAGACCTTCACGGCAGCAAAGTTGAACAATTTGTAAAACTAGTAGGGGTTTAAGAAAATATCGATACACATGAGTATCGCGATATTATGTTTTGCGATACTGTATCGATTCTCCAAAAAGCTGTATCGATTTTTAATTAACCTCTTAAAATTCGACAGCCTGCCAGCTGACCCGGCCGCTATTCTTTCTTTCGGAGGTTGCAGAGGGTTCAGTTTTAAAGCTAGAGTGAAGATACTGGCATCATATGAAAACCTAAGGAATCCATCGGTACCAACATACCATCATACTAGCTTGTCTCGAAGGAGCTCGAAAGTTACGCTAAATTTTGGCGAGGAAAAACTGGCATAGCCATTTTCAAAGGGGTTCCTTGTAGGGGTTTAACGATACGTGGATTCGTCCCGAACCATTTTGTACATTGAATGGTACATTTGATTTCCCCTATTGTACCGAAAACATACCGAACCGTGACCCCAAAACTGAGGTACATAGTGAACCGTGAATTTTGTGTACCATTCCACCCGTAGTCCCTTGACCTCTCACCTCAAGATATGTGAATGAAAATGTTCCCTAAACAGTCTTGAATTACATAAATTGGGTATCACTGTAAAGCTGAGACTCTTGTGGAATGAGCCCAAATGTATTCATGTGTAATGATGTTAGTCCCCATAGTAGCCATTTCACATAGTGACTTTTTTTTACTCAGATTTTATACATATGGTGTGTCTTTATACCAGTTTTCCCAAAATTAGATTTGAAAAAAATCGCAATATATCGCCTTGCTTACAGTATCGCAATATATATATCGCAATATATTGAATCGTTACCCCTGTATCTTGATACGTATCGTATCGCCAGATTGTTGCCAAAGCACAGCCCTACAAACTAGATGACCAAAATCAAGCATCAGACTAGTGGAATGGCTCTATGGACTCAAATATGTCAACAACTAATGGACGGATTGTCCTGAAATTTAGTTCAGACATTCATGTTCCCCTCAGGATGAACCGTAATAACTTATAACCAAATACTTAAAAAACTATTGATAATTCCCATCAACCTCAGCTGTACTTTGTGTTTAGTGCTAATTAGCAAATATTAGCCTGCTAACATGCCAAAGTAAGATAGTAATCAACATAGAAATCATCATAACCCCTTAACATCTTCGTGTTGTCATTGTGGGTAAGTTAGCTAGGTCAGTCTACTTTTGTACATTCATGGTTCCCAGAGGATAAAACCTAATGACTTTGGTAATCCTCTGACTTTTGCTCAATCAGCAACATGAGGTTCACATTCATGCTTTTGAGTGAAATTTTCCAGCATGTTAGCATTGTCATTGTATGTTGACCTGATAGCATTAGCATTCAACTCAAAGCACCACGTCGAAGGCGGCTAATGTAAATCTTGTTTGACTGTTTTGAAGGTTTCAGGAATTGCAAATTTGAATAAATCAAGGTAACACTTCATTTTACAGGTCCGCAAATTTTTCATGGTAATTAGATGATAATTAGCAAGTAACCTATTTGAAATTTCTTTGGAAATACTGCCAAATTACCCCAATATTTACCTCAAAATGTATTGAAAATTACTTTAATTATGAACATGATTTAATAATGATATGCTAAAATAGCATATAATGGTTAAATAGGGGCCCTTTAGGCTTGAGAAGCAGCTGTGCGCTGCTCTTCATCAGAGGTGGAAAACCAATACAAATAGAAGACACTTCTGATCAGGCACAAATCTCACCATTGTGTGACTTATTGTCTGCACAAATGTAACCTGGTAGCTGATGTAATGATTCAGGGAGTTTTTTAAGAAATTTCAAAGAAGTTTTTTGCTAATTGTTATCTATTTACCAGCAGACATGGAAATAAAGCATATCAATTAACTTTGTATTCTTTTCCTGGAAATGTATTAAATAAATTACCAGCGATTGGGAAATAGCGGAATGTAATTATTAAATAATGCTGTACAATAAAGTAATTTTAGATAAATTTTGAGGTAAATATTGCAGTAATTTTGCAGTAATTCTTAAGAAATTTCAATTAGGTTACTTGCTAATTATCACCTGAAATTTGCGAAGCTGTAAAATGAAGTGTTACTGAAATCAACAATTTTGAGTGTAATTATGTTACAAGCTCACAGAGCGGCTATCGTCGCTGTTGATTTTTAGCCTAATGTGTTGTCATTATTTTTGTACATATGAATGCATTTATTTTAATATTTAACAGCAAATTAACCCTGAAACTTTGCAAAGAATCACAAAGTTGTGACTCAGACTAACTTGACAACAGATACTATTATTCACAATTACACACACACACAAGCAATTAAAGTAAAGCAAGAATCAATATAATGAACCTTTAATTAGTAGATTACACGTTTGAAGCAGACAGTTGTTACCTTGGTAACAGAGACAATTATGTTTCTTTTCAGGTGCTTGTTTATAACCACAGAGGTCACTAAAATAGGTCCCTTTGGTATTCTTTTGCCATCCTGTGTTCAATTTATGTTTTTAACGAATGGGATCTGATGTCACTATGTGTAATTAACGTTGTTTGGTCTCAACATAATCTTCATTATAACCAGAAAAAAGGTCAATTGCTTGTGGACATTGATGAAGTTCTGCTTACATCTGACTAAACCTGAGCAGCGCAAAGTCTGATTCACATATTCAGGTAAGATAATATCTTATTTATGAACCATGTCCAGGTATTTACACTTTTAAAAGGTGAAATCTGAAGAAGTGTTTTGTTGTCTGCAGTTGTAGAGAATTTTGTTTAACTTTGTAATTTGTGCTGTCAAACTGAGCTTGTGCACAGATGAAGTCACATACAGAGTTTTTCATTTTTGCTGTGTAATTATTCTTCATTTGTTGTCTGTTGACAGCAAACTTATCTACATCCACCCGTCTATTCATCTGTCTGTCTGTCTGTCTGTCTGCTGAGGAGAGATGGAGTTTTTGCCGTTTGATATTTCACCTGAAAGCCCCAGAGGTCTGTGAGTGTTTCTCTGCTTTTTATAATGTGTTGCTGGTTGAGTGGTATACTGTTCTGATGATGTCCAGTAATATCAAACTTCACTGTCATATATTATACACTTATCAGAAATATCTTACCAATTGTAAGCACAACAGGAATGTTATTAACATAGAAGATAATGAAGATAATGTAACATTGATGTTACAGTTAAAATGTATGACAAAATTAATTTAGTCTTAATTTATCCTTTGAAAACTATTTTTTTTCCAGTGCTTCATTGTAATTGTTTGTCAATGACTGAAGGTATTTACACATTATTTTCACACTTTATTAGAGAAAGTCTGCATTTATATCAGTGCTGAATTTGTTTTTCACCCATTTAAGTTGCATAAAGTCTTGATATTAACTGCTCTTATCGTACAATGTTTTGAACGTTCACAGTCCCAAAAAATTAACTAGTTCATGTTCATTTCTTCTGGTTTATCTTTTTAAAATTTTAATTAGTTTTAACGCCACTAATTTCTCTATAACATTTTAAGATGTACGTTTGCATTTTTTAATATAAATGTACATGCATGTAGGATCAGCAGAATGAGCCAGTGAAATAAATCATCTGAAAGAATTCAAATAAAACTACGGCTGTCAAAGTTAACGCGATACTAACGCAAATGCATGACAAATTTATATTACTTTATTTTATAGTTTATTTATGTTATATTGTTAAAGGGACTATATGTAACTTCTTAGACGTATAAGTCATACCGGGTCGGTGTCCCATGCGCGCTCGCGTGTGGGTACGCGAGCGCGCAGACTCCAACACAAACTACACGGAAGCACCAAAACTGCAAAGTTATATCTAGTGAAGCCCGTCTTGCAAAACTCTGCTACTACTCTGCTTCTGCTGTCTGCTCCTGCCTGCTCGCACACCGCGCTTGTTCTCCCCCGCTCGGCTCGCTCCACCTCCACGTGCACGCGCGCACACTACACACTGCAGAAGAGTTAGTTTAGCTCTGAGAATATCTAGTGAATGTGCAGTGGACGTTTATGCAGAAATAAATGCTGCAGCTCCTCCAGACCAACAGAGGTTTCCCGTGTCTTGTGAAGTGACGGGGCTCCGCAGCGAGTTACATTATCATCTCCGACCGGGCACGCGCTCACGTACCCACATGTGAGCGCGCATGGGACACCGACCCGGTATGATTTATAGGTGTAAGAAGTTACATATAGTCCCTTTAATTATGTTTTGTGTATTATTAATTATTTTGTATTTTAGCCTTATATTTGATCTTGCACTACTTTATGTCTTAGATTCTCAGTTTGCTTTTCCTTTTTTTGCAAAAGGCGTACATATTTAATGAGCATTGTTGAACGGAGATTCAAGAGCCAACGACTTCTTTGGCTTTGCGGTGCGTCGTGAGCATCGTTAACTGTCCCGAGAGTCAACAAGGCTCATGTTCACGCTCATTAGTTGCCGGGGGTTAGTACTCCTAGGTCCCTGCCTTTGCCTGCCACCCACGCAGTACGGTAGTACAGTACAGTACTGCAGTAAACACACTTTCCACTGCTGCGTGTCTGTTATCCTATCCTGGTCTACTGGTAGCTCTGGTGCCTACCCATGTTTCCAAACTAACAAGCCAAGAATTGCAATAATAACCCCTACAACTAAACTAAAAGGAGTGAGCATATGTGTTTGTTTATTTGTTTCATACATATAAAAAGAGAGTAAAATACAATTCACATGAACAGAATGAAAAAGACGGTAACACTTCATTTTACATGTTGGCAATTTGGCAACAATTTGATCTTTGGAATAACTGTCAAATTAACCCAATAATTAACTCAAAATGTATTGAAAATTACTTAATTATAAACATGATTTAATAATGATATTCCGCTATTTCCCAATAGCTGGTAATTTATTTAATACATTTCCAGGAAAAGAATACAAAGTTAATTGATCTGCTTTATTTCCATGTCTGCTGATAAATAGATAATAATTAGCAAATAACTTATTTGAAATGTCTTAAAAAAACTCCCTGAATCATGACATTAGCTACCAGGTTACATTTGTGTAGACAATAAGTCACAATGGTGAGATTTGTGCCTCATCAGAAGTGTCTTCAATTAGTTTTGATTTTCCACCTCCGATGAAGAGCAGCCGCTTCTCAAGCCTAAGGGCCCTATTTTAACCATCCTATGCTATTTTAGCATAGATCCTATCCTATGCATCCTTTGCCATTTAAGCATAGGAGGTTAAATAATGATTATAATAAAGTAATTTTGATACATTTTGAGGTAAATATTGGGGTAATTAGGCAGTAATACCAAAGAAATTTCAAATAGGTTACTTACTAATTATCACCTAATTACCATGAAATGTGTGGATCTGTAAAATTAAGTGTTACTTATTTCACATATAAAAATGCATTGAGTGTAATGTGTAGCAGTAAAGTTCAAACAAAACAACAAAAAAAATTACAAAGAAGCTGGAGTAATTGCCATATTTACAGTTTCTAAGAGTGATCATTTTTTTCCAAATCAAATGTTTTTGTCAGCAGAGCATTTTTACGTCTCTTTTTGTACATAAACAATGACACAGAGGAATACATTAAATGGACATTTTCATTCCATAAAATAACTCTACGAAATCTGATTGAAAACCGACAACGAGATGTTTTATACAAAGGACGATGAAGATTCTCAGACTGTCTGGTTGTATAATTATGGAATTGAGAGTTGTTAAAAATAATATCTAAAACATGAGGTGAATCTGCATCCTTATATCTCGCCTTAAAGACAAATTTACAGGTTTGAAGAATGTTGATGTCAAATATCGTCAATAACTGCAATTTTAATCTAATAAACTGTTTCTGTAGCAATATTTTGTTCAGATAAGTTGGAAAAGTACTTGCCCAAACAATATAACAGTATGTTAAATATGGATAAATTAAACAATAATATAATGTTAACAGACATGTATTGTTGACAAAAGCTCTTACTTTTCTCAGATTCCCAAGAGATTTAATGACTTTATTGTAGACAAAACCAACCTGATTTCTCCAAGAGAGTTTGTCATCTATCAGAGATAGATAAGAATGATGTTGATGAAACTTTAATTATTTCTTCATTATGAATATGGAGTTTAATTTGCTCACTATCATATTTTTTATTTCCTGTAAAAATAACATGATATTGAGTAGTTGTGAAGATCACGATTAAGTTCACTAATGAGAGTTGTCAAATCTCTATTTAAGGTAAAAAGGTTGTTAATGTGATGCAGCAAGATCATATATACAAATAAAAAATAATAAAGGTGCCAATATGGATCCATGAGGAACACCACATTTCATTATATTTCTTTTCGACTCATGGCCATTAATACAAAACATATTGATTTCTGTTAAGAACATAGTTTCTGAGCAATTTATAAACATTACGAGTATTGTAGTACAACCCTGCTTAAAAATTATGTTTATGTACTGCAAATTTGTTCTGATAATCACATTTTGAAGGAAACATAATTACTGCCTGGATCAACGTTTTTTCCAGTACGGAAGTACATTTTTTAACCCTACGCTAGTTGTGGGTATGTGGTCGGGGAGGATGGTGGGCAAGTCCTGAGCTTGGTGTGGATAGGTTTTGGCAATAAGAAACACCTTAGTTAAATATAAGTAAAGTTGGTGGTTTGGGTTAAATGAATAAACTAAACTCGACCAGTGTCATGTTTTCAATATTAGACCAAGACCACCATCTTTCCCTAACCTTAACAAAGAGCTTAGAGTGACTCAGAGCCATAAAAAGGAACTATGAACAAGAACTCTGTCTTCTGTCTGTGAATAAGCACTGACGTCTCTCTTACCTCACTCCTCCTCCAGATTCATACCTGCCCTTGTCGACCAATCACAGATCCAGATCTGCTAACGGCACCTGGGGGCCTGATGGCGTCACTTTCTTCATCATTCAGGGCCTCGCCAGCCTTGGCGAGAAAAAGATGATCCTTTTTGTCATCCTGCTTCTGGGTTACATCATCATCCTGGGAGGAAACAGCATGATCATCTATGTGGTACAAAACACTGACAATTTAATTGGTATTGCCTCAGTCTTAAGGCTGGCCCACACTAAAAGCTGTTTCAAATCTTACCAGATGTGTAAAATGTGAGAGCCCACACATAACGACATGATATGTTAAATTTAACAGTTTTGTTCCTATAGTGTGTGGAGGGCAACGATTTGGCCAAAACAGCACACCACACACTGACAGATTCATGCATGAACAAGAGTCCCCAGGCAAAATCTCTCGTGATCAAATGAGACTTTAGCGTAAACAAACATGATGGACGACGGGCAGGAAGAATTAGCGATGTTAGTTTTTACTTAGTACTGAAAAATCACGAAGGATGGATGGATGAAGTCATGGAGACATGTTGAATAAAGACTTGCGTTTTTGCCAGAAAATTAACAAGTTGGTCCTCCATTTCTGAGCTCCATCTTACTACTGCTTTATGCTTCACATTTAGCATTAGCTCATGCATTAGCTGCGGCCGCCATAACGGCGGTGGTTGTCCTTCCTTCTTCGGTCAGCTTGGTTCTCTATTGGCTATCGTTCTTTTCCACGTGACTGCGTCATCGGCTGTCCTCGGGGTTCCCCACACACATCAGGATATCCCATCATAAATATGTTTAATATTTACGTTTTGAGATCTGTGCGGTCAGGATAGACTTCAGAGCCGATCGGAGGATGTAAAAAACACTCTTAACATACCTCGCACCACAGGAACATCTGGAAAGATCATCTTTAGGACCATCAATCAATCAGGGCTTTGCTGACGACTGTCAGGAGGAATCAGGCCCAAAGTCGGCTTGATTCTCGTTTAGTGTGTGCCCGGTTAATCTAAACTGGAGTTATTAGTATCATAATGGGCTGCACGGTGTTGCAGTGGTTAGCACTGTCGCCTCACAGCAGGTTCAAACCCGACGTAGGACCCTTCTGTGTGGAGTTTGCATGTTCTCCCCATGTTAGCGTGGGTTTTCTCCGGGTGCTCCGGTTTCCTCACAGTCCAAAGACATGCAGAATAGGTTAATTGTTGACTCTAAATTGTCCGTAGGTGTTAATGTGAGCATGAATGGTTGTTTGTCTCTAAGCGGTTACATATAATGGATGGATAGTATCGTAATAGCTGTCACTTTTTCTCTCATGCAGGCATTGACTGATTCGAAGCTCAACTCTCCCATGTATTTCTTCCTCTACAACCTCTCCTTTGTGGACATCGTCTACACCACCACTACCATCCCCAACATGTTATCCGGCTTCCTGACAGATGTGAATACCATTTCCGTCCCGGGCTGCTTCTTCCAGATGTATTTCTTCATTCAGCTAGCTGTTACCGGCCGTGGCATCCTGACTGTCATGGCGTACGACCGCTACATGGCCATCTGTAATCCTCTGCGCTACACTGCCGTCATGACCCGGCCCACTCGGCTGCTCCTCATCGCAGGAGCATGGAGCTTCGGCGCCTTCTGCACGCTGCCAGCCACCTCCATGACCTGGCAGCGGTCTTACTGTGGCCCTAATGTGGTGAGGAATGGCTGGTGCGACCCATCGTCTGTAAGACGGCTGGTGTGCGGCGACACCAGAGCAGATAACATTGTGTCCCTTTCCTGCGCCATGGTGTCGCTTCTGACCACAGGAGTCCTCATCCTCACCTCCTACGTCCTGATTGGCATTTCCATATCGAGGATGGGTGTCGCTCAGAGGCTGAAGGCCTTCGGGACGTGTGCTGCCCACCTGACTGTGGTGTCCATCTCTTATAGCTCGGCCTCGTGTGTTTACATCTCCTACCGGGTGGGAAACTTTTCACCAGAGGTACGAGACAAATCATCCAGCTTTAATATTTACCTTTGTTTTAGTACATGTCTCACATATGTCCACCAAAACAACACATTCTCACTCCCAACTTGTCAAATACCGCCGCTTGGTCAGTGACTCTTGGCATCAGAGACCGGCGCATACATAACATAAGAAGTGACATAAGACTGACGTGACAAATACGGACTCTTAAGCTAATAATACTACGTCACTTGCTCCGACCGTAGACTAACGCCTCAGGTGGGTTAATATTGGAGTTAGTTGAACGCCAAGTTCGTCACATACTGTTGCTAAAAGTTGCCTCCGTGCCTCGGTTTCCGATGCCGAGGGGCTCTGACCAAATGGCGGTATTTGACGAGTTGGGAGTGAGAACGGGTTGACCAAAAGCGACATTTAAGGTCTTGTATTCAGCACCAGTATTTGAAACAAGACTGATTGAAGGTTTATTCTTGACCTTGTAGCAGCTTGACAAAAAAACTTTACATTAGATCCACTTACTTTGCTTTTTCCAAAGCTTGTCATGGAGATATTTAAGTTCATATCATGTGGCCTAAGTTTGGAATTTCTGTTACATTGAGCCACAGACAGTTTGTTGACAGATATCAGATGGCAAATTGCTGAAAAGAGTTTGGGACTCTCAGATTCGGGAGTTTGAAGAGATGAAAGGAAATTCGTGAATCAAAGTTAGGTCACATGATGAGCAACTCAACCACTTCCACCTGAAGCAACTCCATGCACTGAGGAAGGCCAACAGAGTTGTTGAAAGCTTCGGAAACACAAAGTACATAGAATTTGTGTTGATAATTTCTATTTGCCACACTAACGCTGTGGCTCTGTGGATGGAAATCTCAATCTGTCAGTCGGTCCACCACTTGTTCAGACTGAAAAAATCAATGCCATGAAATTTGGTTCCGATATTCAGGGTGCCCAGACAATGTATCCTAATAGAGTGCTGCAGGAATGAGTCCTAAAACCCAGAAATTAGTTAACATTTTAGCACTTCCTGTTCCCTCATCTGGAAGTCAATGGGTTTTTAGTTAGATGACTGAAATAAGGTGTGTGGTTAACACAAGCTTAAGACATTTTAACGTTTTGTTCTACGACATAAATAAAAGGCGGTTGCTAACAAGTGGCTAAATGAGACTACTAAACAACATGTCGACTCATCCGCCTTTACAGCCTCGTTGTGTTTATACTCGCGCTCATGTGACCGTGGTGTGTCCCCCTGACTGTGGTGTCCATCTCTTATAGCTCGGCCTCGTGTGTTTACATCTCCTACCGGGTGGGAAACTTTTCACCAGAGGTACGAGACAAATCATCCAGCTTTAATATTTACCTTTGTTTTAGTACGTCTCACATATGTCCTTAAGGTCTTGTATTCAGCACCAGTATTTGAAACCTATTGAACCTTGTGTGTTCATTATTTCTAATTTTTTTCTAGGTTCGTATCATTGTGTCTGTGCTGTACTCCGCTCTGACTCCTTTCCTAAACCCGATGATTTACAGTCTGAGGAACAAGGAGCTGCGAGAGTCCATCAGGAGGACTCTGAGCAGGTTCAGACCTGCTGCTGTTTTACCCACGAAAGACGTCAACACAGTGTCCTGACTGGGACAGAAAACCTGCCAATCTGCTAACTGGACGTCCACAAAAGGGAGAGATAAAAGGCAACTGAACATCCAGGGGTCTTGACGTCCATTTTAGATTAAAAAAGACTGTCTGTCTCACAAACTCATTTAGAAATGTTATGATTTTGGAGTTGTATATTGTCCCAATCATATGATAAGTTTGTTCAGCTGTCTATTTATTATCTGACCTATTACATTAAATTTGCATTAAGGGGCACATTAAACTAGTTCATTATCCTTTTAAATAAAAGTTTGTGCTTTTTCTTCAAAAGGCTGTGTGAATAGGTCTCTTATTTGTGAGAATGCTGATTCAGCATTCCAAGTATTGTTCTTCTAAGGTTTATTCTTCTATTTCTTCCGTACATTTTTTGGACTCTAACTACTTCTGTATACTTTGAGCTACAGAAACCATTTAAAATATCAAAATATTCAGCTCTTTAAGGACAAGACAACCCCATGTACTATTTTCTGTCTAGAGACTTACAGTTTTAAAGGTTCTAACTACTACTACTGCTACTGCTACTACTGCTCCTCCTTCTGCTACTACTACTGCTACTACTACTACCACTACTTTCCACCCAAATACCACTTTCTGTCTAACGACTTATAATGTTTAAAGGTTCATTCGGCCAAAATACTACTTTCTGTTGAACGACTTATAGTTTTAAAGGTAAATTCCGCCAAAATACTACTTTCTGTCAAAGCAGTTATAGTTTTAAAGGCTTGTGCCACCCAAATACTACTTTCTGTCCAAGTACTTATAATTCTAAAAGTTTATTCCAGCAAAATACTACTTTCTGTCCAAGTACTTATAATTCTAAAAGTTTATTCCAGCAAAATACTACTTTCTGCCTAACGACTTACAGTTTTAAATGTTCATTCCACCCATTAACTACTTTCTAAGGAGTTCATTAATTTCAACTTCCACCTTTGACAGTATTATAGTTTAGCTTCCTACTTTTCTAGCAATGTATTTCAGCTCTTACATTTTTTTTGGGTCATGCAGTTCAACTTTCAACTCTGCCAGTTGTGTATTTTCAGCAATGCTTTGCAATTAATTTCAGCTGTCAGCATTCCCACGCATTTTCAGCAAGAAATGCAATTTCTTGTTCAATCCAGTGTTTTGCTGTTTACTTCTGCTACCAAAAATATTTTAGTAGCATGTAACCTGTTTGGCACCCTGAACACCATTCGAGGCTCCAGATGCCCAATTAAAGCCAATTAAGGTCTCAACCAGGCAGCTGCTCCTAAAGTAAACACGGAGGTGTCGCCGAGATTAACACATTCTCACTCCCAGCTCGTCAAATACTACCGCTTGGTCAGTGCCCATCGGCATCGGGGACCGACTCACGGGGTCTCTCGCCAGTCACGACCAAGCCCCCAGGAAGAGCGCTGGTCGTTGATGCCAATTTTCGTAGTGGCCAAACGGTGGTACTACAACTTCCGTGTCTGCTCCATGGACCCAATGGATGCGGAAGTTTGTCGGAAGACCCGGGTACTTTTCCAGACAGAAGTCGAGCCATTTAGGCTTCATGCGCCACTGAGCAACTTTCATAGGAATGAACGGGGCCCCGCCTCCAACGCTGTATCCAGTTCTCTTTATTCATCCATGGTCACGACCCCTTTTGCGTTTCTTTAGGACGGACCAGTGACGGCGTGTCAATATACGCTCGTTACATACTCATACATGCACACACTCTCTGGAATGAAAAAGTACTTGAGTACATCTAGTGCTCGAAGTGGGCCGATACTCACCGGTACGCAGTACCTGCACTTCTACATTTTACTTGGCGTACCGTGACTTTTTCTTGCGTTGTTTATATAGAAATTGATTGTATCTTTTTGACACATTTAAAACATTCTTTATTATTCAAACAAACAATATAACAATATGATAAATCTCCCATCTGCATATAAAGTGACAACACTGGGGACTCTAACTCTGCCTTGTCCCTTATTTTGAAGGAATAATAATGTAAAATACATTAAAACTGAGCTTTTATTAAAGTGTCCATCATGATGTTTAATACTTAATTCTTAAAATAGATTCAGTTCAATTCAAATATTTTTTATATAGTGTCAAATCACAACAGAAGTTATCTCGAGACGCTTGATGAATGTATTGAATTCAATGATGATTTTCCTACAACAATACAGGCTTAATAAATTGAAATGTATGTGAAATATTATCATGACGTGTCAATACAAACAAATGTGTCAACAAGAAAGTAAAATGAGATTAGAAGCTCAAAAAAAAGAGATGATAATTTCAGTTTTACGATCGTCAATGAAATTAAACCAAAGTCGGGGATAAACATTTCTCCTTAGCTTACAAACTGCAGGTTCAGACAGTCCTGTAAACATCTTATACCAACTGTTAAATACTCAAATTTAACATAATCTCAAATAAAAATCTTCAGTGAGAACAAACATATGTCCTAAAGTCACTAAAGTTGTTCATGTTAAGGAGAAATGTGCATCGAACTCAAGGTACTTGACGGATGAGACCTTTATTAGTAAATATTTAGGAGTTATTTATGGATACTTTTCACATCCATGACTTTGTTCTTGTGAAACACGCTGATAATCTTCTGTCTGAGCTCTTTACACTGCAGCCCGTAGATGACGGGGTTCAGGGCCGGAGGGACGACGTGGAACAGGACGGACGACACCTTCCCACTGTCTGCCCACTCAGGCCGGCGGTGCATGATCATGGGGGTGAAGGACGCAACCAACATAATCAGGTACACAGCCAGGTGGGTGGCGCAGGTCTGCAGCGCCCGGCTGTTCAGCACCTTGTTCTTACTGCCCAGACACACCATGGCGATCTTCAGGTAGGTGAGCATGATGCTGCCGAGGGAGGAGCCCAGGATGACAATGGCGCTGCCGAGGCCGTAGATGTGGTTGAAAAGAAGATTCTGGCAGGACAGCTTGAACAAGGAGGCGTTGTCGCAGAACGGGTTGATTATAACCCGCCTGCAACGCGTCAGGCGGATGGTGAGACCAAGGAGGATCGCAACAGAGATGAAGGCCGCCACCCACGCCCCCACCGACAGCTTCACCACCATCCCGTGGGTCATGATGGTGGCGTACCGTAGGGGGCTGCAGATGGCCACGTAGCGATCAAAAGCCATGATCATGAGCACCGCGTGAGAGGTGCCTGCATGAAAGTGAGAGGCGAAGGCCTGGATGACGCAGTCAATGTAACGCACGTACCGCTCTGCGATTGGACTAAAAACATCACTCAGCAAGCGAGGGATGATGGCCGTCGCCCCGAACGCATCATTAATACTCATGTTGCAGAAGAGCAGGTACATAGGCAGGTGGAGGCTCCTCTCCATGGTGATCAGGACCACCAGGCCGAGGTTGGACACCATGATGAAGATGTAGATGAGGAGGAGGAGGATGAAGGCGGGAACAGTGGACTGGGGGGTGACCTTTAACCCCTCGATGGATATAATATCCATGTTGAAAGTTACGTTCTCCATACTAGAGAGGAGGGGATTCTGCGGAGAATCATAGAAAACAGAGAGTTCAGTCAACACTGTTCGTTATCAAACCTGATCAGTCAGAGTGACGGTGTTTAACATCAATAGTAGAACTGCGCCGATAGCAACGGTCTGTTATACATAGCAACGATCTACTATACATAGCAACGGTCTGCTATACATAGCAACGGTCTGTTTTACATAGCAACGGTCTGATATGAAGAAATAACAGACCGTAGAACGCTGTGATTGACCAATCAGAATCAAGTATTCAACAAAGCTGTGTAATAAAGATATATATATTACATTCGATAATGTAGGTCTTTGGCTCATGAAAAATCTCATCCCTCTGTTTTTTCATTCAAAGCTTGGTTTCATATCGTATATATTTCTCTGTAACATGACTCATGTTCATGACTAAATATGCAACAATAAAAAAATCATCCTTAGTTAATCTATATTAAGAATTTAACACTAAAAAAGTCAGTTAATCTGCCGGTCTGAGAAGAAAACAATCCCACGGCTGTAATTGCTTCAAATAATGCAGAATCCTTATTGGTGCATGGGGGTTTGTGACAAAACCATCATGTATGTAAATCCACGTATGTACCCCTAAATCTTAAACGCATCACTGCTTTAAAATCTGATGTGAAAATCATACAATGAAAAATTTGTTAATACATTTATAGTCTCCTGTTTTTCTACAGTTTGTGTCAAACTTGTTTTCTTGTCAGAGATAATTCAGCGCAAACTAATTTGAATCAACATGTAGTGTGATGCTAATGAGGGTTGATTTATAACTCTTATTGAGTAATGACAGAAAAAAACATGTCGTCAACTCTCTCCTAGCTGAATCACACCCCAGGTTACTCTTTCACTTTGGTTTTATTTAGGGCTGTCAATGATTAAAACATTTAATCGCACATTCATTTATCTTTTCATAATGTACCTTAAAGGGAGATCTGTCAAGTATTTAATACTCTTATCAACATGGGAGTGGGCAAATATACTGCTTTATGCAAATGTATGTATATATTTATTATTGGAGATCAATTAACAACACAAAACAATGACAGGTATTGTCCAGAAACCCTCACAGGTACTGCATTTAGCATAAAAAATATGATCAAATCATAACTTGGAAAACTGCAGCTCAACAGGCAACAACAGCTGTCAGTGTGTCAGTGTGCTGACTTGACTATGACTTGCCCCATACTGCATGTGATTATCATAGGATGGGCATGTCTGTAAAGGGGAGTCTCGTGGGTACCCATAGAACTGATTTTTATTCACATTTCTGGAGGTCAGAGGTCAAGGGACCCCTTTGAAAACGGCCATGGCAGTTTTTCCTCACCAGAATTTAGCATATGTTTGGAGCGTTATTTAACCTCCGTCATGACAAGCTAGTATGACATTGTCGGTACCGATGGATTCATCAGGTTTTATAGTTTCATATGATACAACCCACAAATCACAAGTTACGTTAATGCATTAAAGAACTTAGTGGCATTAAAATTAATTTCCATTAACGCGTTGTTATCATGTTAACTTTGACAGCCCTGATTTTATTTGAATTCTTTCAGATGATTTATTTCACTGGCTCATTCTACTGATCCTACATAAAAAAAAAATGCACTTGTACGTCTGAAAATGAGAATGAAAGAGTCACATTTGCTCTCTTATCAGCACTGTCACATAAAACCTTGTATGTAAAATCATAAAACAAAATAATTTCACTGCAGTTGAAGTTGCCTTCACTTTCACACTGTACTTTCTAAACATTAGACGTCACACAAATAAAACAGGTTTGAAATATACAGATATTTCAGTCAGAAAAACTAGACAGATCATCGACACTGAATCACTCGTTTAACTAAATCTGAGTAATAAGTGATTAATTATCCTATTTTTAGCTTTATGAAAGTGTCTTGTATGTCTGTCTCAAGATAAACAAACAAAATAAAAAGTTATTATCTCATAGGCTCTTTTAATGATAATGTTATTTGTGATTTCTATTATTAATGAGTATAATAATGTCATTTAAGCACAATGTGCGCTTCCTCTAGTTCTGGGAAGAGAATATTGCAGTAATAACTTGTGCAAACAAGATAATAACTAATGTGAATAAGAGTAATAACTTTTGCAAACAAGATAATAACTAATGTGATTAAGAATAATAACTCGTGCAAACAAGATAATTACTCATGCGAATAAGAATAATAACTTGTGCAAACAAGATAATAACTCATGCGGATAAGAATAATAACTCGTGCAAACAAGATAATTACTCATGTGAATAAGAATAATAACTCGTGCAAACAAGATAATAACTCATGCGAATGAAAATAATAACTCGTGCAACCAAGATAATTACTCATGTGAATAAGAATAATAACTCGTGCAAACAAGATAATGACTCTTGAATAAGAATAACTTGTGCAAATAAGATTATAACTCATGCCGAATAACAATAATAACTTGTGCAAACAAGATAACAAGTTATTATCTGGTATGCTCTTTTAATGGAGACTATACAGCTGCTAAAGCTAACATATTAATGTTTTCTGTAATGTTATTTGTGATTACTATTATTAATGAGTAAAGTCATTGAAGCACAATGTGCGCTTCCTCTAGTTCTAGGAAGAGAATATTGCAGTAATAACTAGTCCAAACAAGATAATAACTTATTAGAAACTTATAAGAAATAAAACAGGTTTGAAATATAAAGATATTTAAGTCAGAAAAACTAGACAGATCATCAACACAGAAGGACTCATTTAACAGAATCTGAGAGTTAGTGATTAATTATCCTATTTTTAGCTTTATGAAAGTGTCTTGTATGTCTGCCTCCTACACACAGTCAGTCAGCCTGGAGACGAACAGTATCTTAAGGCTGAAAAGAGATCATTTCAGTAAATCAGTCAGTCACATATGCTGTTTATAAAAATAAGTACAAACTAGGAAATGGATCACCACTTCATTCATATTTGTTTAAAAAGTCATTTTCTGCAGACACAAGTTAATGTTCCACATTATGTTTCATTGGCGTTTAAGATTTGGCACATTTTTTCATCAGATTCCACCATTTTAAATGTTTAAACATTTTTTTTATACAAAGCAGCTTAAAAGCATCCAGTACAAACAAAGATCGGACAATTCAGACAAATTCAGTGAACAGTGGAAGACGTCAATGCTATATTATTTGTGTGTGTCTGTGTGAGAGTCAGGTTTACCTCTGTGGATGTGAACCTCCTCCAGCCGAACGACAGGTGGACTGACACCTTTTATAACCTGACTGAGTGGCCCCTAGTACTTCACACCAGGCAACTGTTGCTGTCAACTTGGCATCAACATCATCGTGCATGTTGTCAGTATTTGTGTCAACTCACAGTGGGTCGTATTTCAGCTGTTGCTTTCTTTAAATTTCTATTCTGGATCTGATTCCAACTTGGTAAAACACCTGGATCAATCAGATTCTAGTCTAGTTTTATCTCCTTTCACCGTTTTATAAACAATGACCAATGAAACAAAAATGATGATATATCATGTGATGAGTCATTAAAGTTATGATCTTAAAAGATACAGTTTGTAAGATTTGGTGGCATTTAGTGGTGTATTTAAAATTGTGTTTTAAAGAATAGAAACTTAAAGATATTTATAAAATAATTTTTCAGGTCTACCATTTGTGTTATAGTAATCCTTTAAAAGGACTGTATGCAAGTTTTTACAAGTATAAACATTTTTTAATCGTTTTTATTGCCAATGTGTGAACAGGCTGTAACTTAACCTAAAAAATGAGACCTTCTGCGACTTTCTGGGTTTCCTCTATCAGCCTGTAGACTGCTTTTAATGTGAAGAATGTGGGACCTTTGTTCCAGGAAAATCCAACGGATGTGACGTCATGCGCGCTCGCCAGTGCCTTTACTCCTTTCAGCTCCGTTACAGGGCTAACAGTGTGCAACGATAACTAACGTTTGGTTAGAAATGGAGTCTGTTAACGCCAACAAACGACCAGCCCCCACCACAAGTCAGAATCCAACACAAACTCCACGGAAGCACCAAAAAACAAAGTTTTATCTAGTGAACGACGTCGGGGGGGAAAACTAGGCTCAACATCAGCCGGGCCTTTGATTCATAGAGGGACCTTTGTTTGATTTTGGGTATCAAAATTGATCCCGAGCTGGCAAAATTCCTATTGGACAGGTATGCTAACATAACTGCCAAGAATGTCAAAATATATAGTCACATTGTGGTTTTAGCTGTCAATCACGTTCAGTCTTGTGTGTGTCGCCTCGATGTTTTGACCGATGCTAGCTCGCATCTACGTAGTGCGAACACAAGCGCGAGCAACAGGACGCTGACATATTCTACAGATGTCTAGACATTGAAACTGTAGTAATCTTGCTGATATGATGTCAATATATTGTCAATAGATCACTTTCTCTGTCTGTTGCTGCTGTGAAAGGCGCGCGGCTCGCGTAAAAAATAGGCGAGACCTTGGAGCTCTAGAAGAGACGCATCTGAGACGCAGCTGAGACGCTAGACGCGCGTCTCACGCGGGCAGTGTGGATGCTCTAACCCAGGGGTGTCCAAACTACGGCCCGCGGGCCAACTGCGGCCCGTGGTCCATTTTTAATTGGCCTGCAGGAAATTCTAAAAATATAATGAAATATGGCCCACACATGATACTTTAACTTGAGTGTATTGTACTTCTTAGTTTTAACTTAATGTTGAGCACGAGGGCTCCACCACAGAGAATTTCAAGCTTTCCTATCTGATGTTGATGCTGAATACGGGGAACTACTCATCTACTTATCATTCTCATGTGTGCTGGCTCAGTCGCGCCTCCGTGCTGCAGCGGTTGTATTCCCTGAGATCAGAAATTGACCAGTTTTTGAAAGAAAAAGATCGACCTCTTCGGCATTTCTAGTTGATCTTACTGATCATCTCAACACACTGAACAAAGACCAGCTTGTACCACAACTTTACGCACACATGAAAGCAATCCGTGCGAAGCGTCTCTCTGATACACAACTACGCAACTTCATTGTTGCACACTTCTCCACGCTGTCCGAAATCAAAGTTGCTTTTCCAGAGGCCAACCTTTCTGCTTAAAAGGGGAAATATGTGTCTGTCATCACATCTCTTATGACAGAATTCAGTCAGCGCTTCCAAGATTTTTCTGTCATTGAGAAAGAAATCAAGCTGTTCATCAGCATCAGCTTCTCTTCTTACTCGACTTCTACCGGAGCTTGGAAAAGAATGATGAGTCTGTTCGGCTCAGCATAAATATGTAAGCAAATATTTTCTCTGTTAACTCTGGAAAAAAGCAGACTCAGAACCAAAATGACTGACAGCCATCTCTGTGATGTCCTGGTTTTGTTGGCTGTCTCTGTGGAGAAGTAGTTTTAAGTTGAGTGCTTTAATATTGGTTTTAGCCTTATTTGTTTAATTGTATAATTACCTCACACTTTATGTTAGAAAGTCCTTTTTTAGTTGGTGTTTGTACACTTTTCATCATTTTTTTGTTAATAAATTGTATAATTGTTTTGCACACAATCCTCTGGCCAGTCTCTCTCATTCCTGGGTTTAAAATATATTTTGTTACTCCCTCCATTACCTGGACCTTAAACGGGAGGGGAACGTAACATGATGTGATGAAAACAGAGCCATGTTTCATCATTTTCACCATCTTACATTCAGCATTCAGCATACACAACACAAAATTGCCATTTATCATTTAAGGAAAGTGACCCCTTGGGTGGAAGTAACAAAAATATTGATGAAAAGGGAATGCTTGAGAATTAATATGAAAATGTATGCAAATTGAAAAATAGTGATCTGATAACCGCCATTCATCATTCACAACATTCAACTGACATTTATCATTTACAGCACGTAATCTTTGTCACTTCCTGCCCTATCAAAAAAAAAAGAACACACCCACTCAGCGAACCGCTCTACTCTTGTCTTTTCCTGTCAGTGGCAGTGGTTTTTGATTGACATTTTGGGCGGTAGTAAAAAAAATTGCGTGCTGTAAACGATAAATGTCATTTGGGTGTTGTGAATAATGAATGGTCAACAGTTGATTACCAGATCAACACTGTTTCAAATAAAATGTCCATTAAGTTTATCAAATCAATTGACAATTTATCCCTCTATTTTTCAATTCGCATACATTTTCATATTAATTCGTAAGCATTTTCATCACTTCCCTTTTCTTCAATTAATTTTTGTCACTTCCACCCTTGAGGCCACTTTCCTTAAATGATAAATGGCAATTTTGTGTTGTGAATGATGAATGTAAGATGGTGAAAGTGATGAAACATGGCTCTGTTTTAACTTCCACCCCTCATATAGATCTATGAAGAACTTCTAGTAAACAATCGAATCATAATGGTTGTATGGTTGTGAATGCTGATGGCAAAAAGTCACACAGCATAAGCACGTAAACGAGACGGGGTGCCGGCATCACTGCAGACCCTTCGCACTGAAGACAGTCCGGCCCGATTGACAGTCGTGCCGGAAATCCCGTCCCTCCCCACAGGGAACTCAACAGCCATACTTGCCAACTTTGAGACCTTAGAAATAGGGAGGATTTCAAAACCAAAGCGGGGGTCTGGGGTTCTTCCCCAGGGAAATTTGAGTTTCAGAGACTTTGTTTCCTGCATTCTGGTGACTTTAAAAGAACGGAAATAATATGTATGTTGCAACAGCATTTTTATGTTTAACTTTCAATTTTACCTTTAATTCTCAGGAAAGAAAACTGATTAATTCACCCCTCTGGTGTAAACTTGCGTGAATCTCTGGTAGACTGACTTTTTTCTCGACATTTTTCGACATACTATATAATAACTCATGCGAATAAGAATAATAACTTGTTTGAACAAGATAATAACTTGTGAAAACAAGATAACTCACACAAATAAGATAACATAATAAGATAAGATATTCCTTTATCCCCTTTATATAGGGGATAGTGCAGTAACAAGAAGCATCAGTGAAAACAAAAAGCAAGATACAACACAGTTAAAAAGAAAAGCAAAACAAAAGTAGACAGACATATAAAATATGAACAATTTAAATAGAAGGAAATATAAAAATAGGAACAATATAAACAAGGGGAAATATTAAAAATAGGAACAATATATACAGTATTGACAATAAACAGACTATTAACACAAATGCACAAGTGGAAAATTGATATTGCACAGTGATTGGAATGAAATTCCACCTGAAAGTATTGCACAGTATGAATGTAAGTTACACCTGAGTAGTATTGATATTGCACAGTCGGTGTTCAGTATAGTGCAGGTATTATCAGTTTTTGGTGTGTATGTGGTCTACTGGGAGCCGTGCTGGTTGTGGAGTCTGCAGGAAGGAAGGACCTGCGATAGCACTCCTTCACACACTTCGGGTGGAGCAGCCTGTCGTTGAAGGAGCTCTCCAGTGCTGAGATGGTGTCCTGCACTCCAAAAGACCTCAGTCTCCTGAGCAGATAGAGTCTGCTCTGGCCTTTTACTGTAAAGTACAGTTGAGTTGTCAGTCCAGTCCAGTTTATTGTTCAGGTGAACAACCAGGTACTTGTAAGATGTCACCATCTCAATGTCCATTCCCTGGATGTTCACCGGTGTCAGGGGGGAGTGTGTTCGTCTGCGGCAATCCACCACCAGCTCTTTTGTTTTCCCAGCGTTGAGCTGGAGGCGGTTCCGCTGGCACCGGTCCACAAAGTCCTGAGTCAGTTCTCTGTACTCCCTGTTGTCCCCATCTGTGATGAGGCCGACGATTGCAGAGTCGTCAGAGAACTTCTGCAGGTGACAGGTTGGTGAGTTGTGGGAGAAGTCTGCAGTGTAGAGGGTGAAGAGGAACGAAGCCAGGACCGTTCCCTGCAGGGCCCCCGTACTGCAGACGACCATGTCGGAAACACAGTCTCGTGTCCTCACATACTGTGGACGGTTGGTGAGGTAGTCCAGTATCCAGGATGTGAGGTGAAGGTCCACTCCTGTGTTCTCCAGCTTGTCCCCCAGAAGCGCAGGCTGTATCGTGTTGAAAGCACTGGAGAAATCAAACAACATGATTCTCACAGTGCTCCCAGGCTTCTCCAGGTGAGAGAGAGCTCGGTGTTGGAGGAAGATGACGGTGTTATCCAAGATAACAAGTCATTATCTGAAGCATCAGTGAAAACAAAAAGCAAGTCATTATCTTGTATGCTCCTTTAATGGAGGCTAGACAGCTGCTAAAGCTAACATATTAAAGTTTTTTGTATTGTGATTTGGGATTTCTATTATTAATGAGTATAATAAAGTCATTTAAGCACAATGTGCACTTCCTCTAGTTCTGGGAAGAGAATATTGCAGTAATAACTCGTGCAAACAAGATAATAACTTTAATAATATAATAGTATATCATATAATGATAAAGTTATTATCTCGTATGCGCATGTTATTATTGTGTGTGCTTAAAATAAAAGAATAAAATGATCTTTCAGGACATTGAGAGAGGACATTAACCAGACAACAGCCAAGTTTCATTTGGGCCCTTTGAGTAATTTAAGCATTGTTGTTGTCAGGTTTTGAAGTTTTAAGTTTAAGACCCAAACGCAGAGAAGGGAGGAGGAGATGACAACAGGTATATTTAAAGGATTTATTTAAACTAGCAATAAAACAAAAAGGCAGCTGGTCCGGCATGCCATCCACAAAAGGCTCGAAACGAATAACACACAAGAAGATCCAAAAACAAACACTAGAGTTACTACTTACTGGGGATACGCAACACAGGGAAGCAACGACGACGAACCGACAAAGACAGAGGGGACACTCTGGGACAAGAGGGCACAGAGGACCTTAGGCGGACGGCCCGGAAGCATAGCAGGGACAGAGTCATGAAACTAGGGCGGGCGGCCCGGGGGCAGAGCAGGGACAGAGTCACGAAACTCGGGCGGACGGCCAGGGGGCAGAGCAGGGACAGAGTCACGAAATTCGGGCGGACGGCCCGGGGGCAGAGCGGAGACAGAGCCGGAAAACTCGGGCAGACGGCCCGGGGGCAGAGCGGAGACAGAGCTGGGAAACTCGGGCGGACGGCTCATGGGCAGAGTAGGCACAGAGACAGAGTCTTGGGTCTGCGGCCCAGCAGTAAAAGAGGCAGGGTCTTTGGGCTGCAGCCCAGCAGTAAAAGGGGCAGGGTGTGGCTGAAGCCCAGGCGGAACAGGTGATCGCTGCGGAGGCGGCGGCGACACAGCCGGAACAGGTGATCGCTGCGGAGGCGGCGGCGACACAGCCGGAACAGGTGATGGCTGCGGAGGCGGTGGCGACACAGCCGTAACAGGTGATGGCTGCGGAGGCGGCGGCGACACAGCCGGAACAGGTGATGGCTGCGGAGGCGGCGGCGAAACAGCCGGAACAGGTGATGGCTGCGGAGGCTGCGGCGACCAAGCCGGAACAGGTGATGGCTGCGGTGGCGGCGGCGCACCCAGCCGGAACAGGTGATGGCTGCGGTGGCGGCGGCGACCCAGCCGGAACAGAAGGCGGCTGCGGTGGCGACGGCGACCCAGCCAGAACAGAAGGCGGCTGCGGTGGCGACTGCGACCCAACCGGAACAGCAGGTGGTGGTTGCGACCCAACCGGAACAGCAGGTGGTGGTTGCGACCCAACCGGAACAGCAGGTGGTTGCGGCCCAACCGGAGCAGAAGGTGGTTGCGACCCAACCGAAACAGCAGGTGGTTGCGGCCCAACCGGAGCAGCAGGTGGTGGCGGCCCAACTGGAGCAGAAGGTGGTTGCGGCCCAACCGGAGCAGAAGGTGGTTGCGACCCAACCGGAACAGCAGGTGGTTGCGGCCCAACCGGAGCAGAGGTTGGTTGCGGCCCAACCGGAACAGGAGGTGGTTGCGACCCAACCGGAACAGGAGGTGGTTGCGGCCCAACCGGAACAGCAGGTGGTTGCGGCCCAACCGGAGCAGAAGGTGGTTGCGGCCCAACCGGAACAGCAGGTGGTTGCGGCCCAACCGGAGTAGAAGGTGGTTGCGACCCAACCGAAACAGCAGGTGGTTGCGGCCCAACCGAAACAGCAGGTGGTTGCGACCCAACCGGATCAGAAGGTGGTTGCGGCCCAACCGGAACAGCAGGTGGTTGCGGCCGAACCGGAACAGCAGGTGATTGCGGCCCAACCGGAACAGCAGGTGGTTGCGGCCCAACCGGAACAGCAGGTGGTTGCGGCCCAACCGGAGCAGAAGGTGGTTGCGGCCCAAACGGAGCAGGGGTCGGACGGACCCCCGACGAGACCCTTGGAGCAGGAGTCGGACGGACCTCCGATGAGACCCTTGGAGCAGGAGTCGGACGAACCCCCAACAGGACACGTGTAGCAGAAGTCAGCAGGACCGCCGACAGGACACGTGGAGCAGGAGTCGGCGGGACCGCCGACGAGGGCACAGAGGACCTTAGGCGGACGGCCTGGAAGCATAGCAGGGACAGAGTCAGGAAACTAGGGCGGGCGGCCCGGGGGCAGAGCAGGGACAGAGTCACGAAACTCGGGCGGACGGCCAGGCGGCAGAGCAGGGACAGAGTCAGGAAACTAGGGCGGGCGGCCCGGGGGCAGAGCAGGGACAGAGTCACGAAACTCGGGCGGACGGCCAGGCGGCAGAGCAGGGATAGAGTCACGAAACTCGGGCGGACGGCCCGGGGGCAGAGCGGAGACAGAGCCGGGAAACTCGGGCGGACGGCCCGGGGGCAGAGCGGAGACAGAGCTGGGAAACTCGGGCGGACGGCTCATGGGCAGAGTAGGCACAGAGACAGAGTCTTGGGTCTGCGGCCCAGCAGTAAAAGAGGCAGGGTCTTTGGGCTGCGGCCCAGCAGTAAAAGGGGCAGGGTGTGGCTGAAGCCCAGGCGGAACAGGTGATCGCTGCGGAGGCGGCGGCGACACAGCCGGAACAGGTGATCGCTGCGGAGGCGGCGGCGACACAGCCGGAACAGGTGATGGCTGCGGAGGCGGCGGCGACCCAGCCGGAACAGGTGAAGGCTGCGGTGGCGGCGGCGACCCAGCTGGAATAGTTGATGGCTGCTGTGGCGGCGGCGACCCAGCCGGAACAGGTGATGGCTGCGGTGGCGGCGGCGACCCAGCCGGAACAGAAGGCGGCTGCGGTGGCGACGGCGACCCAGCCGGAACAGAAGGCGGCTGCGGTGGCGATGGCGACCCAGCCGGAACAGCAGGCGGTTGCGGCCCAACCGGAACAGAAGGCGGTTGTGGCCCAACCGGAACCGCAGGTGATGGTTGCGACCCAACCGGAACAGAAGGTGATGGTTGCGACCCAACCGGAACAGCAGGTGGTGGTTGCGACCCAACCGGAACAACAGGTGGTTGCGGCCCAACCGGAGCAGAAGGTGGTTGCGACCCAACCGGAACAGGAGGTGGTGGTTGCGACCCAACCGGAACAGCGGGTGGTTGCGGCCCAACCGGAGCAGGAGGTGGTTGCGGCCCAACCGGAACAGGAGGTGGTTGTGACCCAACCGGAACAGGAGGTGGTTGCGGCCCAACCGGAACAGCAGGTGGTTGCGGCCCAACCGGAGCAGAAGGTGGTTGCGGCCCAACCGGAACAGCAGGTGGTTGCGGCCCAACTGGAGCAGAAGGTGGTTGCGGCCGAACCGGAGCAGAAGGTGGTTGCGGCCCAACGGGAACAGCAGGTGGTTGCAGCCCAACCGGAGCAGAAGGTGGTTGCGACCCAACCGGAACAGCAGGTGGTTGCGGCCCAACCGGAGTAGAAGGTGGTTGCGACCCAACCGAAACAGCAGGTGGTTGCAACCCAACCGAAACAGCAGGTGGTTGCGACCCAACCGGATCAGAAGGTGGTTGCGGCCCAACCAGAACAGCAGGTGATTGCGGCCCAACCGGAACAGCAGGTGGTTGCGGCCCAACCGGAACAGCAGGTGGTTGCGGCCCAACCGGAGCAGAAGGTGGTTGCGGCCCAACCGGAGCAGGGGTCGGACGGACCCCCGACGAGACCCTTGGAGCAGGAGTCGGACGGACCTCCGACGGGACCCTTGGAGCAGGAGTCGGACGAACCCCCAACAGGACACGTGTAGCAGAAGTCAGCAGGACCGCCGACAGGACACGTGGAGCAGGAGTCGGCGGGACCGCCGACGAGGGCACAGAGGACCTTAGGCGGACGGCCCGGAAGCATAGCAGGGACAGAGTCATGAAACTAGGGCGGGCGGCCCGGGGGCAGAGCAGGGACAGAGCCGGGAAACTCGGGCAGACGGCCCGGGGGCAGAGCGGGGACAGAGTCACGAAACTCGGGCGGACGGCCCGGCGGCAGAGCGGAGACAGAGCCGGGAAACTCGGGCAGACGGCCCGGGGGCAGAGCGGGGACAGAGTCATGAAACTCGGGCGGACGGCCCGGGGGCAGAGCGGAGACAGAGCCGGGAAACTCGGGCGGACGGCCCGGGGGCAGAGCGGAGACAGAGCTGGGAAACTCGGGCGGACGGCTCATGGGCAGAGTAGGCACAGAGACAGAGTCTTGGGTCTGCGGCCCAGCAGTAAAAGGGGCCGGGTGTGGCTGAAGCCCAGGCGGAACAGGTGATCGCTGCGGAGGCGGCGGCGACACAGCCGGAACAGGTGATCGCTGCGGAGGCGGCGGCGACACAGCCGGAACAGGTGATAGCTGCGGAGGCGGCGGCGACACAGCCGTAACAGGTGATGGCTGCGGAGGCGGCGGCGACACAGCCGGAACAGGTGATGGCTGCGGAGGCGGCGGCGAAACAGCCGGAACAGGTGATGGCTGCGGAGGCGGCGGCGACCCAGCCGGAACAGGTGATGGCTGCGGTGGCGGCGGCGACCCAGCCGGAACAGGTGATGGCTGCGGTGGCGGCGGCGACCCAGCCGGAACAGGTGAAGACTGCGGTGGCGGCGGCGACCCAGCCGGAACAGGTGATGGCTTCGGTGGCGGCGGCGACCCAGCCGGAACAGAAGGCGGCTGCGGTGGCGACGGCGACCCAGCTGGAACAGCAGGCGGTTGCGGCCCAACCGGAACAGAAGGCGGTTGCGACCCAACCGGAACCGCAGGTGATGGTAGCGACCCAACCGGAACAGAAGGTGATGGTTGCGACCCAACCGGAACAGAAGGTGATGGTTGCGACCCAACCGGAACAGCAGGTGGTGGTTGCGACCCAACCGGAACAGCAGGTGGTTGCGGCCCAACCGGAACAGCAGGTGGTTGCGGCCCAACCGGAACAGCAGGTGGTTGCGGCCCAACCGGAACAGCAGGTGGTTGCGGCCAAACAGGAGCAGAAGGTGGTTGCGGCCCAACCGGAGCAGGGGTTGGACGGACCCCCGACGAGACCCTTGGAGCAGGAGTCGGACGGACCTCCGACGAGACCCTTGGAGCAGGAGTCGGACGGACCTCCGACGAGACCCTTGGAGCAGGAGTCGGACGGACCTCCGACGAGACCCTTGGAGCAGGAGTCGGACGAACCCCCAACAGGACACGTGTAGCAGAAGTCAGCAGGACCGCCGACAGGACATGTGGAGCAGGAGTCGGCGGGACCGCCGACAGGACACGTGGAGCAGGAGTCGGCGGGATCGCCGACACATGAGCAGGCTTGGAGTCAGTCAGGATCCCTGACACAGGAGTGAGCCTGGAGTCGGCTGAGACAATGAGCAGCTTAGGACGACGCCGCCGCCGAGACCCACGCTTCCCTCTTGGGAATCCAACCCCTAGACTGAAATCTGGCTGGACGCTAGAAGCATGCTGGGTGCTAGCCTGCCTAGAAGCAGACTGCAAACTTTGAGGACCTCCCAGAGCAAGGCGGGTTCCAAGGAACCGGTTTGGGACTGAAGCCAGCCTAGGACTAGCTGGCTTCTGGGGAGTGGGATGAAGCTGGGGCTGAGGCAGAGGCTGGCAGCTCAGGAAACCAATATTAATAGTCCGGGGTGGAGACTGGTGACTAGCAGGCAGAGAGAGTTGATTGTTGTGCATGAAACGGTTGAGCCTCTCTAAAACAATGTCCAGATGGGGCACAAAATGGCTCACCCACGGCTTCTCTTTGAAAAACAACTGCTGCACAGCAAGTTGATCCAAGAGGGAAGTCCACTCATTAACATGAGCAAAAAATAGTGTCTCCACAGTCCTCTCAAATTCAAAAACTTTTAAAGAAAAAATTTACAGCTCTGCTGGGTCCATCTTTGGTCGGTTCGTACTGTCAGGTTTCAGGAAGATTTTAGGGTGGTGGACGGAAATGCAGAGAAGGGAGGAGGAGATGACAACAGGTATATTTAAAGGATTTATTTAAACTAGCAGTAAAAAAAAAAGGCAGCTGGTCCGGCATGCCATCCACAAAAGGCTCGAAAAGAATAACACACAAGAAGATCCAAAAACAAACACTAGAGTTACTACTTACTGGGGATACGCAACACAGGGAAGCAACGACGACGAACCGACAAAGACAGAGGGGAAACACACAGGCTTAAATACACAAGGGGATTACACACAGGTGGAACAAATCAGGGCGGGGCAAACAATCACAAAAAGGCGGGAAAACAAACAAAGGCAGGAAGCAAAACTAGACAAGACACAGGAGGACCGATTTACAAAATAAAACAGGAAACACTCTATGTAGACCATGACAGTTGTTAATTTGTTTCACCCAAGGCTTACTTTTTCACCAGACCCTGCCGGACCATGATCTCCCAGATTGGAACCATCGCCTCTTTGTTTGGATTCGGCAACTCCTTTGTCACTATCAAAATCTCTAAATACATTTTTGATAATATTTAATGTCGGACTATATATTCTGTCATTCTTTTAGTTCCTATTGAAGTTACTCGTAAATAGTTTGTTTGAAAGCAACATTCAGCAACGGCGAAAAATGAAAAGCTTGCTACCTGAATGTTCTAAAGATTGTGAATAAAATAGAGCGATGAGAGACACAAGATTCAATTAGAGATTTGTTGGCCACAGAACATCCGGGTCGTTTTATGAACCTGGAACGAGATCCAACACAGAACCTGCCATTGGGACCCAACTGTAGATAGAGAGAGCATATATTTTAATAACATAACAGGACATCTGTACTAACAAGTATCACAGTATCACATTGTACATTTAATTCAGTCTTGTCATTTCACACGGTCACCATCATTTTTTCTTTGTAAATATGATAATCATTTTTTCTCTGACTGCTTTGATTTGCAGTCCGTAGATAACAGCGTTCATAGCGGGAGGAACCACATGTAACAAGATGGACGCCAGCTTCCTGTGGTCTGATAAGTGCGGGAAACGATGGAGAGTGATGATGATGCTGCCTGACAAGAGCAGGATGATGTACACGGCCAGGTGGGTGGCGCAGGTCTGCAGCGCTTTGCTGTTCAGAGCCTTGTTCTTATTACTCAAACATACTTTGGCGATCCTCAGGTAGGTGAGCAGTACGCTGCTGATGGAGCACGCCATTGTGACAGCAGCGGTGCCGAGGCCGTAGATGTGGTTGATGAGAACGTTTTCACAGGACAGCTTGAACAAGGAGGCATTGTCGCAGAACGGGTTGAATATAGTCCACCTGCAGCGTGATAGGCGGACGCTGAGGCCCAAGAGGATCACCACCAGAAAGAAAGCTACCCCCCAGGCCGACACCGACAGCTTCACCACCATCTGGTTGGTCATGATGGTGGCGTATCGCAGAGGGTTACAGATGGCTACGTAGCGATCGAAGGCCATGATCATGAGCACAGTGTGACAGATGCATGCATGAAAGTGAGCACAAAAAGCCTGAATGACACACTCATAATAATGAATGTACCGCTCTGTGATCGGAATAAAAATATCACTTAACAAGCGAGGGATGATGGTCGTCGCCCCGAACGCATCATTAATACTCATGTTGCAGAAGAGCAGGTACATAGGCTCATGAAGGCTCTTCTCCATGAAGATCAGGACCGCCAGGCCGATGTTGGACACCATGATGAAGATGTAGATGAGGAGGAGGAGGATGAAGGCAGGAACAGAGGACTGGGGGGTGACCTTTAACCCCTCCAGGAGCAGAATATCCATGTTGAAAGTTTGGTTGTCCATACTGCAGGGGGATGAAAAATGCATAAAGCAAAAAGAAATCATTCTCATGATCAAGTATAAAGTAAAGCTGGGCATACACTGCATCATTTTAGGGGGACCAAGGACCGATTAACTCCTCATGACCGGCCGTCGGACAGTCGGATGAATTTGTGACATGTCAGAAATTTTTGTCGGCATTTGGTTGTCATAACGTAATCATCATCATCATCATTATTATTATTATTCATTATTATTAATATATACGTTGCTCTACACATAGAAGGAAAGATATCTGTATGTGTATGTATGGATATGTGTGCATATGTACAGTATATGTGTATTTATTTATTTTTTATTTATATATTTAAGAGTGGATGTATGTCATATATAACTATCTAGCCTCATTCAATCCCAATAACACACACAGACACACACAGACACACACACACACACACACGCACACACATTCGTCAACTTGCTTTAGTCCCCTTGTTTTGTTTTGTTTGATTGTGCTTTTACTTTGTTATTTGTCTGTCTCTGTATAATATCTTTTGGTCTTTATATATATATATATATATATATATAAAAAAAAAAAAAAAAAAATATATATATATATATATATATATATATATAAATAAATGTCCCCGCACATGTCTCCACTTGTTTTGTAATCACTTTATAACAAGAAAAAAAGAAAAAAAAAAAGGAATTTTGGTCGGCCACTCTCACAGTTGAAGCAGAGCCACGAGCCAATTCCCCAACGTCAGCGCCTTTTTACAGTAATCAGAGCGTAGCTATCAAGATAACAATGTACAATAGATATTAGTAAAACGTAGCTAGCTTACCTCTAGTTTTCATTTCATTAACCTTTATTTAACCAGGTTAGACCCATTGAGATTAAAATCTCTTTTTCAAGAGCGAACTGGCCAAGAATGGCAGCAGTACAAACAGTTTCATACACACACATTAAAAAAAAAAAACAATAGATCAGCTCAGAGGTGCCATACCGTAAAAGTGCAGGGAAGCCATATAATCCTATTTCAAACAAAACAAGTACAATTATCAATAGATAAACAAAATGGACAAGCCATACTGTCCACGTCTTCCTCCCCACAGCGAGTACATATAACGTTACGCCGGCACCTCTTTTTTTTAGACGTTCTGCCTTGTTAGCATTGTGACCTGTACAGACCTCTGCTTGCAAACAAACTTTAAAACATGCCCATTCTGAGCTCATACACTAATTTCCAATTAGTGACCCAACTAGGAGCCCCATTTGTGTTGCCCGTTCTGAGCCAAAAATTGCTGCAACAACTTATGAGACATAATAGAGCATGGGGATGACCATCATATACTTCTATCATAATGCTCTAAACCTTTATACACTTTTACAATATATTTTCATTAATTAATTAAGTCATGTTTATTTATTAATAGAACAATTTGACACACAGTGCTGAGCTGCATCTAAAATTAATCTTCAGGTTCCCAGCTTTCAGATAATGTACACCACTTCTATGTGACATCTACTGTTGACCTGCTATCTCCCCCTAAAGACCCCCTGTACCCCCCTAAAAAAGACAAAAATGGGTGTATTGTGGGTCTAAGAGGGTTAATACCATGTTTAGTCAGATTTGAAGAGAAAAGTCAAACAGAACATTTGTTCCATCTTGTGGCAAAATACTCTCCCAATACAGTTACTTTACATAGATCATAGGTCTGTACATATAATATAATATATATCTTGTCAGTTAAGATGTTTTGTTTCACACTAACAGTTGTGTTTATCACTCTCTCCTTCGCTGTATGAGATATACTGCTTTTCAAATTATTTCTTTCAGACAGTTTCCATCCAGATAATAATCACTGGTTGAATGTATACTGGAGGTTGCACCCAAATCTAAACCATATTTAGGGATCATTTTTGGTTGTCATATAAAAGCAGCAGTTCAAAAAAATCAAAATTACATTCTTAAAATGTAAAAGAGTAGACTATTTGAGATTGCAATTCTTAAGTCAAACATCAATACTTCACCTGATCAAGTTATGTCAGCTGTGGAAGCTGAATGTATTTAACATTTTCAGTCCCAACATGTTGGTTAAAATATTCAATCTGTCTCTGAAGTCGAAACAGGAAACACCAAAACTGAATGTTCTACTGAGAATATGTGCAAACAGTGAAAAAGTACAGATGAGGCCGCTGTGCCTGCTTCAATGAAAAGAAACAACATGAAGGTCACCTCTATGTTCAATTTGAGGATTTCACTCATTTCCAGAGTAATCTGCAAGTTCACAGATTTATGTTTCATAATTTTTATCAATATTCTACTACTAGTTTATATTTGAACATAAGTTTTATACTGTTTTTATGAACAAATATGAACATTTAATAAAAAAGCAGCTCTACATCATTTACCATGCTTCATTTAATTTGAAGTTTCCTGCTTTCACTCCATTTTATCTTTTATTTTCTTCCCCCCAATTTGCCAGATTACAGTTCATCAATATTAACATTTCAGTGTTGTTAAACATTTGAATACTGAATGAGTGTGTGTCAGGTTTACCTCTGTTGACGTGAACTTCCTCCAGCCAGACCAGATGTGGACTGACAGACGCTTTTTATAAGACGCCACTTCGCTGCCTATAAACCAGTCCTCCACCGGGGGCCCCAGGGACTCTGATCTCTTCATACCCAAATAAGTTAACTATGTTTGTAAGTTTTATTTAACTTCATTAAGTTTGTATGACGTACGTTGTGTTCTTCACACAAGTTAACTGACTATTCTTCACATGAGTATGAGTCAGCGGCGCCAGAATGAGTTTTGAAGTGGGGGGCCAGCTCTGGATGACGTAGGCTAATACAGTGTTTCCTGCAGGATTTTGTGAGACTGTGGTGGGTTTTGGGAACTTTTGTATTTCTAACTGTGGCAACTTCACAGTGGTCGCTAATGTCATTTGCAAAAACAGATGCAGCTGTGTATTTATGAGGAACATTAGTTAAGATTAGGTCGATCAGAGATGATTTTTCAGGACATTTCAAATTAGGTCTCGTGGGACTATCAACTATCTGAAAGAGATTTAGTGAATCACAGTAACCTTTAAAATCATCAGATACTGGTTGAAGCCAATCCCAGTTTAGATCACCAATAACAACAATTTCATTAAAATTCAACCCTGATAGATGCTGCATTAAAGAAGATAGAGCACCGCTGACAGCTGAAGGTGTCCTATAGCAACCAACGACGGTGATATGGAGAGTTTTAGAGACCTCAAGATCAAGAGCTAAAAATTCAAATTGCTTACTCACTGATGAGGAGAGAAGCACATTCACATGAAACTTATTTTTGATGAAAATTGCAATACCACCTCCCCTTTTGGGTCGGTCAGTCCTATAAACATTATAACCGTCAATTCCAATATCCTTGTCCAGAACAGACTTGCTTAGCCAAGTTTCGGATATAACAATTACATCAGCATTAGTTGAATATGCCCATATACGAATCATATCCATTTTAGCGATCATACTGCGTACATTCAAATGGATGAAATCAAGACCAGTCCTTAATTTGAAATCAGCAGGAGTGTTAAAACTTAGAGCAGAATCAGGGCCTGGGTTAGGCTGCACATTCCCTGAAATCAGCAGCAACAGAATAATTAAACACCTCTGCTTAAGTGGTTTAGAGTGAGATTCTTTTTTAATATTAATTTCTAATAAAAAGTCACGAAGGCAGTTTACAGAAATGGTAAAATTGTCTTGTAGTGCCATGACACTGATACAATGGAGCAAGTCCAGAGAGTAAGAAGAGAAGAACAGAGGCAGGGGTAACGATTTGACGCCTGGCGCACAGCCAGATGCACACGTTCCCCGGATTAGAGAGTAGGCCTACTGCACGGGAGTTGTCGGTCCCATGGAGGCTTCCGCTAGAGCCGCGCAAAATGAACAAACACAGTACAGCTAGGAGCAGCGACATTGTACGTTTCACTCCCATGAATCGATGCAATCCAGTAAGAGCACCTGAGAGATTTAGGCTGACAAAGGGAGCCCACTCCAAAATCCAAGTGCCGTAAAATCCGCTCCGTGTTTTCCGTCTTCCTGAATCAGCTGACGATGACATTGCGTGCCATCTCAGGTAAATAGGAAATTATACCCGGTGAGGTAACGCTGTGAATGAATGAATTAAAATCGTGACCGGTCGGTCTCTAAAACAATAGTAAAACAATATAAAATACCCCAGAGGCAAGAAAGAAGCACTTTCCTTTATCATGAGAAGTTATGGGCTCATCAAAATCAAGCGGCGCCTTGACATCCCAGGTTCGTGATGTGAATAGGCTCCGTGGTCCAAACCGACAGAGCGATCCAGGTCCTCCAGAATCTCCGACAATGTAAGCCTTTACAATATGGTCCGAGTTTGAACCGAAAACATGTACGTGTAGAGTGGGGGTATTATCTGAACAACTTGCAGAATTGACCGGACAAGAATTGACCGGTATTTTTCCAGAGATAACAGATATCACACAGTCACACTAAAACAGTCACACAGACAAAAAGACAGATAGAGAAGTGCTGCCATCTTGGACGATACCAACGAATACTTTATACTTTATACTTTATACTTTTTCTTCTGGCCAGGAATAAAAGCCGATGTGACAAGTTAGTGTAAAACCTGCAGTACATGCCAAGTTGTGGGAAAACCCAACCAGGTAGTGCCTCCAGACCCCCTGTGTCCTGTCCCTGCTGTTGGTGAGCCATTTGAACATGTCATTGTTGACTGTGTTGGCCCATTGACTAAGACCAAGTCTGGTAACCAGTTTCTGCTAACTGTTAACTGTCATGGGTGTGTCTACTCGTTTCCATGAGGCCATTCCCATGCGGAGAATCACTACACCAGCCATTACTAAAGCGCTAACTAAGTTCTTTACCACCTTTGGACTACCAAAGGTTGTGCAAACTGATCAGGGAACTAATTTCCTCTCCCAGGCATTTAAACAGACTTTGCAGTCGTTAGGTGTATCCCATTCAGTGTCTAGTGCCTATCATCCAGAGTCACAGGGTGCGCTTGAACGCTGGCATCAGACTCTGAAGTCGATGCTGAGGAAGTACTGTTATGACACTGGGAAAGACTGGGATGAAGGTGTGCCTTTTGTCCTTTTTGCCATATGTGATGCAAAGCAGGAATCCCTTGGGTTCAGCCCGGCTGAACTTGTGTTTGGTCACAACGTGCGAGGCCAATGAAAGGTGTTGAAAGAAAAGTTGGTATCTGGATCGTCATCCAAAACTAATGTGGTGGAGTCTGTTTCACTGTGCCGAGAACGTTTGCAACGTGCATCCATGTTGGCAAAGGAAGCTCTTTCTTTCGCCCAGGACAGCATGAAGGGACGGTTTGATAAAACAGCTGTTGAGCGGCAGTTCCAAACAGGTGAACAAGTGCTAGTTTTGCTGCCTGTACCTGGTTCTGCGCTCACTGCCCGTTTCTCAGGTCCTTTTATGGTGAAAAGTAAAGTATCTGACACTAATTATGTCATCTGCACGCCTGAGCGCAGAAGGAAAACCCGGTTGTGCCACATTAACATGCTCAAACCTTATCATTCCAGAGAAGTTAACCAGGGGAAGCAGGGAAAAACTCCAGAGCCTGCTGCTCCCGATGTGACATCTGCTTCTTTGGTTTGTGTGGGGGAGGTCAGGTCTGATGATGATCTGGTGGTGCCTTCTGATGGTCAGCAGTGTGAAGTCGATGCTAGTGCCACTGGAGCTGGGGTGGTGCTGATGCAAGAAGGCGATGGATGTGTATGTCATCCGGTGTGTTACTTCTCAGCCAAGTTCAAGAAACATCAGCTGAACTACTCCACCATTGAGAAGGAGACCCTAGCCATGCTTCTCACCCTGCAGCACTTTGAGGTGTACGTCGGCTCCACCTGCAGCACTTCGAGGTGTACGTCGGCTCCAGTTCATCCCTGGTGATGGTGTACACAGACCACAACCCTCTTGTCTTCTTGGCCCAGATGTGCAATCATAACCAGTGGTTGATGCGTTGAGCCCTGCTGGTGCAAGGTTTTAACCTTAAGATCAAGCATAAGAAGGGAGCTGACAGCGTAAGGACTGACGCACTGTCCCTTGGGTGACACTAATTCATAGTACATTTATTAATGTGGATCGTAACGCCGGGAACGCACTGGACGCATGGTGGCCGCGTTGTGGCTGCGTGATTGACGCGTCGGTTATCCACACCAGCTGCGTTTCAGCTGCGTTTCAGCTGCGTGTCAGCTGCGTATCTGCTGCGTTTCTGCTGCTGCTGCCAGCCCTTTCTTTCTACATAGAGTTTGCCTTTCATAATGGCCATTTCATTTCATTATAAATGTCATTTATATTTATTTTAGACAGAGGAAGGTTAAGAAACGTGTGGTAATTTGTAAATAATAGTAATAATCCACAATTAAAACCCGTACTACATTCATTCATGGAGCTCTCCAAGTCACTGCATGTTCTACAACACTGTCTGCACATATTTCAGAATAAAAGCCTTGTGTTAACAAATTAAGGAATTCTGTCCAAAGAAAAAACGTTTGAGGGGTTTAATTTTGAAATGAAAGCAGGAAGTGTTGATTTAAAATCAAGTCTTTACTTTTTTTCATATCCGTAACATGTTCTACAGATAGAGACATTTAAACTGTAGTAATCTTGCTGGTATGATGTTAATATGCAGTCAATAGATCACTTTCACTGTCTGTGACATATTCTACAGATGTCTAGACATTGAAACTGTAGTAATCTTGCTGATATGATGTCAATATATTGTCAATAGATCACTTTCTCTGTCTGTTGCTGCTGTGAAACGCGCGCGGCTCGCGTCAAAAATAGGCGAGATCTTGGAGCTCTAGAAGAGACGCATCTGAGAAGCAGCTGAGACGCTAGACGCGCGTCTCACGCGGGCAGTGTGGATGCTCTAACCTGTTAACACGGACGCCGAAATAAAAAACAACAGGTAACGCAGCCGCCACGCGGCCACCATGCGTCCAGTGCGTTCCCGGCGTAATAATGGGGGGGGGGGTTACATGCAGTGGTAGGTTGTGTTTTTTCTTTCTCTCTTGTGTCTCTCAGGTGCTGCCCTTCCCCCCTTGTGCAGCTGTGATGGATGAGTGTGCGTGGCTGCAGCTGATCAGCAATCAGGGCGGAGTATAAAAACAGCAGGAAAATGGAGCAGAAGTTGCCCAGTGCCAAGCTGCAGTATCTCAGAGACTATGTGTTCCGTGGTTGCGTCAGTGGTTGACGGGTGTGCGTGTCGAAGTCGGAAAACCTTGTGGTGTTTAATACTGGTTTTGTTGGCTGTCTCTGTGGAGAAGTAGTTTTAAGTTGAGTGCTTTAATATTGGTTTTAGCCTTATTTGTTTAATTGTATAATTACCTGACACTTTATGTTAGAAAGTATGTATTTGTATAATTGTTTTGCACTCAATCCTCTGGCCAGTCTCTCTCATTCCTGGGTTTAAGATGTATTTTGTTACTCCCTCCATTACCTGGACCTTAAACGGGAGGGGAACGTAACATGATGTGATGAAAACAGAGCCATGTTTCATCATTTTTCACCATCTTACATTCAGCATTCAGCATTCACAACACAAAATTGCCATTTATCATTTAAGGAAAGTGACCCCTTGGGTGGAAGTAACAAAAAATAATTGATGAAAAGGGAATGCTTGAGAATTAATATGAAAATGTATGCAAATTGAAAAATAGAGTGATCTGATAACCGCCATTCATCATTCACAACATTGAACTGACATTTATCATTTACAGCACGTAATCTTTGTCACTTCCGCCCTATCAAAAAAAAAAAGAACACACCCACTCAGCGAACCGCTCTACTCTTGTCTTTTCCTGTCAGTGGCAGTGGTTTTTGATTGACATTTTGGGCGGTAGTAACAAAAATTGCATGCTGTAAACGATAAATGTCATTTGGGTGTTGTGAATAATGAATGGTCAACAGTTGATTATCAGATCAACACTGTTTCAAATAAAATGTCCATTAAGTTTATCAAATCAATTGACAATTTATCCCTCTATTTTTCAATTCGCATACATTTTCATATTAATTCGTAATCATTTTCATCACTTCCCTTTTCTTCAATTCATTTTTGTTACTTCCACCCTTGAGGCCACTTTCCTTAAATGATAAATGGCAATTTTGTGTTGTGAATGATGAATGTAAGATGGTGAAAGTGATGAAACATGGCTCTGTTTTTACTTCCACCCCTCATATAGATCTATGAAGAACTTCTAGTAAACAATCGAATCATAATGGTTGTATGGTTGTGAATGCTGATGGCAAAAAGTCACACAGCATAAGCACGTAAACGAGACGGGGTGCCGGCATCACTGCAGACCCTTCGCACTGAAGACAGTCCGGCCCGATTGACAGTCGTGCCGGAAATCCCGTCCCTCCCCACAGGGAACTCAACAGCCATACTTTCCAACTTTGAGACCTTAGAAATAGGGAGGATTTCAAAACCAAAGCGGGGGTCTGGGGTTCTTCCCCAGGGAAATTTGAGTTTCAGAGACTTTGTTTCCTGCATTCTGGTGACTTTAAAAGAACGGAAATAATATGTATGTTGCAACAGCATTTTTATGTTTAACTTTCAATTTTACCTTTAATTCTCAGGAAAGAAAACTGATTAATTCACCCCTCTGGTGTAAACTTGCTCGAATCTCTGGTAGACTGACTTTTTTCTCGACATTTTTCGACATACTATATAATAACTCATGCGAATAAGAATAATAACTTGTTTGAACAAGATAATAACTTGTGAAAACAAGATAACTCACACAAATAAGATAACATAATAAGATAAGATATTCCTTTATCCCCTTTATATAGGGGATAGTGCAGTAACAAGAAGCATCAGTGAAAACAAAAAGCAAGATACAACACAGTTAAAAAGAAAAGCAAAACAAAAGTAGACAGACATATAAAATATGAACAATTTAAATAGAAGGAAATATAAAAATAGGAACAATATAAACAAGGGGAAATATTAAAAATAGGAACAATATATACAGTATTGACAATAAAGTTCCTCTCCGGGAACCATCACCTTAACGTGGTGGAGAGGTTTGGGTGTCCCTATGAACCTGAGAGCTATGTTGTCTGGAGCCTGGTGCTCCTGGTAGGGTCTCCCATGGCAAATTGGTTTCAGGCGATGGGCCAGACTAAGAATGGTTCAAAGTACCCCAATGAATAAACGAGGTAGAGGACAAGTGACCCGGCCCGGAGGAAGCCCGGGGCCCACGTCTGGAGCCAAGCCCAGACGGAGGGCCCGTCAGCGAGCGTCTGGTGGCCGGGCTTGCCACGGAGCCCGGCCGGGGATACCCCGAAGAAGCAACGTGGCACCCCCCTCCTCTCCATCCTGTGGGCTCACCACCTGCGGGAGGAACCGCTGGGGTAGGGTGCGCAGCCACATGGGTGGCAGCGAAGGCCAGGGACCTCGACGGACCAGACCTGGGCCGCAGAGGCTGGCTCTGGGGACGTGGAACGTCACCTCTCTGTGGGGGAAGGAGCCGGAGCTTGTGCGGGATGTGGAGCGCTACCAGTTAGATCTGGTGGGGCTTACCTCTACGCACAGCCTCGGTTCTGGAACCGTACTCCTGGATAGGGGTTGGACTTTATTCTTCTCTGGAGTTGCCCAAGGTGCGAGGCGCCGGGCGGGTGTGGGGATACTCACAAATCCCCGGCTGAGTGCCGCTACGTTGGAGTTTACCCCGGTGGACGAAAGGGTCGCCTCCCTACGCCTTCGGGTTGTGGGGGGGAAAACTCTGACTGTTGTGTGTGCGTATGCACCGAACAGCAGTTCAGAGTATTCGGCCTTCTTGGAGACCCTGAATGGGGTCCTGCATGGGGCTCCAGTAGGGGACTCCATAGTTCTCCTGGGAGACTTCAACGCGCACGTGGGCAACGATGGAGACACCTGGAGAGGCGTGATTGGGAGGAATGGCCCCCCTGATCTAAACCCGAGTGGTCGGTTGTTACTGGACTTCTGTGCTAGTCATGGACTGTCCATAACAAACACCATGTTCGAACATAAGGATGCTCATAAGTGTACGTGGTACCAGAGCACCCTAGGCCGAAGGTCGATGATCGATTTTTTTATCGTATCGTCTGATCTGAGGCCGCATGTTTTGGACACTCGGGTGAAGAGAGGGGCGGAGCTGTCAACTGATCACCATCTGGTGGTGAGTTGGGTCAGAGGGTGGGGGAAGACTCTGGACAGACCTGGTAAACCCAAACGGGTATTGCGGGTGAACTGGGAACGTCTGGAGGAGGCCCCTGTCCGAGAGACCTTCAACTCACACCTCCAGCGGAGCTTTTCTGGCATCCCTGTGGAGGTTGGGGGCATTGAACCCGAGTGGACGATGTTCAAAGCTTCCATTGCTGAAGCTGCGGCAGTGAGCTGTGGTCTAAAGGTCTTAGGTGCCTCAAGGGGCGGCAACCCTCGAACACCGTGGTGGACACCGGTGGTCAGGGAAGCCGTCCGACTGAAGAAGGAGACCTTCCGGGATATGTTATCTCGGAGGACTCCGGAGGCGGTTGCAAGGTACCGACAGGCCCGACGGGCAGCAGCCGCTGCCGTAAAGGAGGCAAAGCAGCGGGTGTGGGAGGAGTTCGGAGCAGCCATGGAGAAGGACTTTCGGTCGGCACCAAGGTGCTTCTGGAAAACCGTCCGGAACCTCAGGAGGGGGAAACAGGGAACCATCCAAGCTGTGTACAGTAAGGATGGGACACTGTTGACCTCAACTGAGGAGGTAATCGGGCAGTGGAAAGAGCACTTTGAGGAACTCCTGAATCCGACTAATACGCCCTCTTTTGTAGAGGCAGAGCTGGAAGCTGATGGGGGATCATCATCAATTTCCCTGGTGGAAGTCACTGAGGTAATCAAACAACTCCACAGTGGCAAAGCCCCGGGGATTGATGAGATCCGTCCAGAAATGCTGAAAGCTTTGGGTGTGGAGGGGCTGTCTTGGATGACACGTCTCTTCAACATTGCGTGGAAGTCGGTGACAGTGCCTACGGAGTGGCAGACAGGGGTGGTGGTTCCCCTCTTCAAAAAGGGGGACCAGAGAGTGTGCGCCAATTACAGGGGTATCACACTACTCAGCCTCCCTGGTAAAGTCTACTCCAAGGTGCTGGAAAGGAGGGTTCGGCCGATAGTCGAACCTCGGATTGAAGAGGAACAATGCGGATTCCGTCCTGGCCGTGGAACAACGGACCAGCTCTTCACTCTCGCAAGGATCCTGGAGGGGGCCTGGGAGTATGCCTATCCAGTCTACATGTGTTTTGTGGACTTGGAGAAGGCGTATGACCGGGTCTCCCGGGAGATACTGTGGGGGGTGCTGCGGGAGTACGGGGTGAGGGGGGCCCTTCTTAGGGCCATCCAATCTCTGTACGCCCAAAGCGAGAGCTGTGTCCGGATCCTCGGCAGTAAGTCGGACTCGTTTCCGGTGGGGGTTGGCCTCCGCCAGGGCTGCGCTTTGTCACCAATCCTGTTCGTGATATTCATGGACAGGATATCGAGGCGTAGTCGGGGGGAGGAGGGTTTGCAGTTCGGTGTGCTGAGGATCTCATCGCTGCTTTTTGCAGATGATGTGGTCCTGTTGGCATCATCGGACTGTGACCTCCAGCACTCACTGGATCGGTTCGCAGCCGAGTGTGAAGCGGCTGGGATGAGGATCGGCACCTCTAAATCTGAGGCCATGGTTCTCAGCAGGAAACCGATGGATTGCCTACTCCGGGTAGGGAATGAGTCCTTACCCCAAGTGAAGGAGTTCAAGTACCTCGGGGTCTTGTTCGCGAGTGAGGGGACAATGGAACGTGAGATTGGCCGGAGAATCGGAGCAGCGGGGGCGGTACTGCATTCGCTTTACCGCACCGTTGTGACGAAAAGAGAGCTGAGGCTGAAGGCAAAGCTCTCGATCTACCGGGCAATCTTCGTTCCTACTCTCACCTATGGTCATGAGAGTTGGGTCATGACCGAAAGAATGAGATCGCGGGTACAAGCGGCCGAAATGGGATTCCTCAGGAGGGTGGCTGGCGTCTCCCTTAGAGATAGGGTGAGAAGCTCAGTCATCCGTGAGGGACTCGGAGTAGAGCCGCTGCTCCTTTGCGTTGAAAGGAGCCAGTTGAGGTGGTTCGGGCATCTAGTAAGGATGCCCCCCCCCCCTGGGCGAGGTGTTCCAGGCACGACCAGCTGGGAGGAGGCCACGGGGAAGACCCAGGACTAGGTGGAGAGATTATATCTCCACACTGGCCTGGAAACGCCTCGGGATCCCCCAGTCAGAGCTGGTTAATGTGGCCTGGGAAAGGGAAGTTTGGGGTCCCCTGCTGGAGCTGTTGCCCCCACGACCCGACCCCGGATAAGTGGTTGAAGATGAGTGAGTGAGTGACAATAAACAGACTATTAACACAAATGCACAAGTGGAAAATTGATATTGCACAGTGATTGGAATGAAATTCCACCTGAAAGTATTGCACAGTATGAATGTAAGTTACACCTGAGTAGTATTGATATTGCACAGTCGGTGTTCAGTATAGTGCAGGTATTATCAGTTTTTGGTGTGTATGTGGTCTACTGGGAGCCATGCTGGTTGTGGAGTCTGCAGGAAGGAAGGACCTGCGATAGCACTCCTTCACACACTTCGGGTGGAGCAGCCTGTCGTTGAAGGAGCTCTCCAGTGCTGAGATGGTGTCCTGCACTCCAAAAGACCTCAGTCTCCTGAGCAGATAGAGTCTGCTCGGGCAATCCACCACCAGCTCTTTTGTTTTCCCAGCGTTGTGCTGGAGGCGGTTCCGCTGGCACCGGTCCACAAAGTCCTGAGTCAGTTCTCTGCACTCCCTGTTGTCCCCATCTGTGATGAGGCCGACGATTGCAGAGTCGTCAGAGAACTTCTGCAGGTGACAGGTTGGTGAGTTGTAGGAGAAGTCTGCAGTCTAGAGGGTGAAGAGGAACGAAGCCAGGACCGTTCCCTGCAGGGCCCCGTACTGCAGACGACCATGTCGGACACACAGTCCTGTGTCCTCACATACTGTGGACGGTTGGTGAGGTAGTCCAGTATCCAGGATGTGAGGTGAAGGTCCCCTCCTGTGTTCTCCAGCTTGTCCCCCAGAAGCGCAGGCTGTATCGCGTTGAAAGCACTGGAGAAATCAAAGAACATGATTCTCACAGTGCTCCCAGGCTTCTCCAGGTGAGAGAGAGCTCGGTGTTGGAGGAAGATGACGGTGTTATCCAAGATAACAAGTCATTATCTGAAGCATCAGTGAAAACAAAAAGCAAGTCATTATCTTGTATGCTCCTTTAATGGAGGCTAGACAGCTGCTAAAGCTAACATATTAAAGTTTTTTGTATTGTGATTTGGGATTTCTATTATTAATGAGTATAATAAAGTCATTTAAGCACAATGTGCACTTCCTCTAGTTCTGGGAAGAGAATATCGCAGTAATAACTCGTGCAAACAAGATAATAACTTTAATAATATAATAGTATATCATATAATGATAAAGTTATTATCTTGTATGCGCATGTTATTATTGTGTGTGCTTAAAATAAAAGAATAAAATCATCTTTCAGGACTTTGAGAGAGGACATTAACCAGACAACAGCCAAGTTTCATTTGGGCCCTTTCGAGTAATTTAAGCATTGTTGTTAATTTGTTTCACCAAAGGCTTACTTTTTCACCAGACCCTGCCGGACCATGATCTCCCAGATTGGGACCATCGCCTCTTTGTTTGGATTCGGCAACTCCTTTGTCACTATCAAAATCTCTAAATACATTTTTGATAATATTTAATGTCGGACTATATATTCTGTCATTCTTTTAGTTCCTATTGAAGTTAATCGTAAATAGTTTGTTTGAAAGCAACATTCAGCAACGGCGAAAAATGAAAAGCCTGCTACCTGAATGTTCTAAACATTGTGAATAAAATAGAGCGATGAGAGACACAAGATTCAATTAGAGATTTGTTGGCCACAGAACATCCGGGTCGTTTTATGAACCTGGAACGAGATCCAACACAGAACCTGCCATTGGGACCCAACTGTAGATAGAGAGAGCATATATTTTAATAACATAACAGGACATCTGTACTAACAAGTATCACAGTATCACATTGTACATTTAATTCAGTCTTGTCATTTCACACGGTCACCATCATTTTTTCCTTGTAAATATGATAATAATTTTTTCTCTGACTGCTTTGATTTGCAGTCCGTAGATAACAGCGTTCATAGCGGGAGGAAACACATGGAACAAGATGGACGCCCGCTTCCTGTGGTCTGATAAGTGCGGGAAACGATGGAGGGCGATGATGATGCTGCCTGACACAAACATGATGATGTACATGGCCAGGTGGGTGGCACAGGTCTGCAGCGCCCGGCTGTTCAGAGCCTTGTTCTTACTACTCAAACACACCATGGCGATCTTCAGGTAGGTGAGAGTTACGCTGCCGATGGAGGAACCCAGCATGACCACCGTGTAGCCGAGGCCGTAGATATTATTGATGAGAACGTTTTCACAGGACAGCTTGAACAAGGAGGCATTGTCGCAGAACGGGTTGAATATAGTCCACCTGCAGCGTGATAGGCGGACGCTGAGGCCCAAGAGGATCACCACCAGAAAGAAAGCTACCCCCCAGGCCGACACCGACAGCTTCACCACCATCTGGTTGGTCATGATGGTGGCGTATCGCAGAGGGTTACAGATGGCTACGTAGCGATCGAAGGCCATGATCATGAGCACAGTGTGACAGATGCATGCATGAAAGTGAGCACAAAAAGCCTGAATGACACACTCATAATAATGAATGTACCGCTCTTTGATCGGAATAAAAATATCACTTAACAAGCGAGGGATGATGGTTGTCGCCCCGAACGCATCATTAATACTCATGTTGCAGAAGAGCAGGTACATGGGCTCATGAAGGCTCTTCTCCATGAAGATCAGGACCGCCAGGCCGATGTTGGACACCATGATGAAGATGTAGATGAGGAGGAAGAGGATGAAGGCAGGAACAGAGGACTGGGGGGTGACCTTTATCCCCTCCAGGAGCAGAATATCCATGTTGAAAGTTTGGTTGTCCATACTGCAGGGGGATGAAAAATGCATAAAGCAAAAAGAAATCATTCTCATGATCAAGTATAAAGTAAAGCTGTGCATACAATGCATCATTTTAGGGGGACCAAGGACCGATTAACTCCTCATGACCGGCCGTCGGACAGTCGGATGAATTTGTGACATGTCAGAAATTTTTGTCGGCATTTGGTTGTCATAACGTAATCATCATCATCATCATTATTATTATTATTCATTATTATTAATATATACGTTGCTCTACACATAGAAGGAAAGATATCTGTATGTGTATGCATGGATATGTGTGCATATGTACAGTATATGTGTATTTATTTATTTTTTCTATCTATATATTTAATAATAATAATACATTTTATTTATAGGCGCCTTTCTGGACACTCAAGGTCACCGTACATTGGTTAAAAACATCAACACATGTAATAATACACAACACGAATAGCAATGGGGAGTAAATAAAATGATCCAAAAACTTAAAATTACACAGTGCACGTGAAATCATAGGGAAAAGGCAGTTTTGAACAGGTAAGTTTTGAGTTTGGATTTGAAGTGTGGGAGTGAAGTAGTGTTCCTGAGTTCCGGTGGTAGACTGTTCAAGAGACGAGGAGCAGAGCGGCTGAATGCTCTGCTCCCCATGGTGGTGAGACGGGCAGGTGGGACAGTCAAGTGGATGGAGGAGGAGGATCGGAGAGTGCGGGAGGGCGTGGCAACATGGAGGAGGTCGGACAGGTAGGGAGGGGTGAGGCTGTAAATGGAGTTAAAGGTTAAAAGGAGGATTTTAAATTGAATACGAAATTTTATTGGGAGCCAGTGGAGCTGTTGTAGGATGGGGGTGATGTGGTGGATGGAGGGGGTCCTTGTGATAATTCTGGCAGCTGAGTTCTGGACTAGCTGGAGTTTATGGAGGGATTTGTGAGTGACACCGGAGAGGAGAGAATTGCAGTAGTCCAGGCGAGAAGTGACGAGGCTATGAACAAGAATAGAGGTGGTATGGGGGGTGAGGGAGGGGCGGAGGCAGTTGATGTTGCGTAGGTGAAAATATGCAGACCGGGTAATGTTATTGATATGGGAATGAAAAGATAGAGTACTGTCAAGGATGACACCCAGACTCTTAACCTGTGGGGAGGGGGAGACAGTGGAGTTGTCGATGGTTACTGAGAAACTGTCGGTTTTGGATAGTGTTGATTTAGAACCAATGAGGAGAACCTCAGTTTTGTCGCTGTTTAGTTTCAGAAAATTGGAAGAGAACCAGGATTTTATGTCGGTTAGACAGTCTGCAAGGGACGAGGGTGGGAGAGTGGAGGTGGGTTTACCGGAGAGGTAGAGCTGGGTGTCATCCGCATAGCAGTGAAAACTGATGTTGTACTTGCGGAAGATATTGCCGAGGGGAAGAAGGTAAATGATGAAAAGGAGGGGCCCCAGGACAGAGCCCTGGGGCACACCTGAAGTGACGGGAGAAGGCTGGGATGTGAAGGATTTGAGTTGAATGAACTGAGTGCGGCCTGAGAGGTAGGATCTGAACCTGTCGAGTGGAGTGTGGGTGATGCCGATGGAGATTAATCTATTGAGGAGGGTGGGGTGACTGATGGTATCAAAGGCTGCGCTCAGATCGAGGAGGATGAGGATAGTGAGACTGGGACTGTAACCAGACTGGGACTGTTCATACAGATTGTTGAGTGATAAGTGGGAGTGGAGTTGAGTAGCGACTATTTTCTCGAGGATTTTGGAAATGAGGGGTAGATTAGAAATGGGACGGAAGTTATTGAAGTTAGTAGGATCGGCACCAGGTTTTTTTCAGGATTGGGGTTATTGCAGCGGTTTTGAATGATGTAGGAACAGTTCCAGTGGTGAGAGAGGAGTGGATGATGGCAGAAATGAGGGGGGCCAGAGAGGGGAGGCAGGATTTAACCAGAACTGTGGGGAGGGGATCCTGCTGACAAGTGGTGGGTTTGGACTTGTGGATGAGGTCAGAGATCTCTGAGAGGGTGGGGAGCTCGAAGGAGGAAAAGGGGTGAGTGGGTGGGTGGAGGTCAGAAGTGACACTGGAGGAGTTTGAACCGAGATCCTGATGGATTGTCTGGATTTTGGTGTTGAAGAAAGACATGAGAGAATTACAGAAGGCAGTTGAGTACATATGGGGTGGTATAGAGACTGGGGATCGAGTGATATTGTTAAACAGTGAAAACAGTGACTTGGTGTTACCTACATTTGAACAGATTAAGCTGGAGTAATAGTTTGATTTGGAGTTAGTAATACAGTCCTGGTAATGCAGAAAATGGTGTTTGTACATCTCTTTGTGTATAGTCAGTCCAGTTTTACGGTAGAGCCGCTCAAGCTGCCGGCCTTTTGCTTTCATAAGCCGAAGTTCGGGCGTAAACCAGGGAGCAGAGAGGGAGAAAGAGACAGATCTGGTTTTTAGTGGAGCGAGGGAGTTGAGGATATCATGAAGTCCTGTGTTATAATGCGAGACCAGCTCTTCAGGGGTGGATAGGTCTTCAGTGTCCATGAAGTGGTCAATACTGGAGGAGAGGGAATCCATGTTTATGTCCTTAATGTTACGAAAGGAGATGAGACGGGGGGACTTAGTGATGGAGAGAGTGAGGTCGACGTTGAATGAGAGGAGGAAATGGTCGGTGATGGGGAGTTCAGCTGCTGCACAGTCAGTGGGGGTGACACCAGAGCAGCATATTAAGTCCAAGGTGTGTCCTTTGGAGTGTGTGGGGATGTGGGTGTGCTGCTGAAATCCAGAGCTCTCAAGGCAGGATGTAAAGTCTCTGGTAAGAGGGTGGTTTATATTGTCCATGTGTATGTTAAAATCCCCCAGCAGTATTGTGTTTGGTGAGAGAATGGATAGGTGTGTGAGGAAAGCAGCAAAGTCATTTAAAAACTCACTTTTTGGTTTCGGGGGGCGGTAAACAGTTGCAATGGTTGTGGGAGTAGGTCCAGGCAGTTGACACACAGTGGATTCGAAGGAGCTGAAGCCAGGGACAGACAGCGACGAGACTTTCAACGTATCGAGTAGATGAGATGTATGTCATATATTACTATCTAGCCTCATTCAATCCCAATAACACACACAGACACACACACACACACACACACATCCGTCAACTTGCTTTAGTCCCCTTGTTTTGTTTTGTTTGATGGTGTTTTTACTTTGTTATTTGTCTGTCTCTGTATAATATCTTTTGGTCTTTATATATATATATATATATATATATATATATATATATATATATATATATATATATATATATAAATATTATGGCAAGCCGTTTAGGAAATTATTATATATATAATGTGAAATTTGAGAATATTGAATGAACTCTGAATATATGGAATGAAATCCTGAGAATATTGAATGAACTCTGAATATATGGAATGAAATCCTGAGAATATTGAATGAACTCTGAATATATGGAATGAAATCCTGAGAATATTGAATGAACTCTGAATATATGGAATGAAATCCTGAGAATATTGAATGAAATCCTGAGAATATTGAATGAACTCTGAATATATTGAATGAACTCTGAATATATTGAATGAACCCTGAATATATTGAATGAAGTCTGAATATATTGAATGAATCCTGAATATATTGAATGAAGTCTGAATATATTGAATGAATCCTGAATATATTGAATGAAGTCTGAATATATTGAAAGAAGTCTGAATATATTGAATGAAGTCTGAATATATTGAATGAAGTCTGAATATATTGAATGAAGTCTGAATATATTGAATGAAGTCTGAATATATTGAATGAAGTCTGAATATATTGAATGAACTCTGAATATATTGAATGAAGTCTGAATATATTGAATGAAATCTGACGTCATAAAGGCCCTGCTGCCATCTTGTGTTTTCGGTCATTATCCCTTCAGATCTCGGTGCTGCTTGACGTGTGTGTCACTATGAGCGAGTCAGCATGAAATCTAGTATCAGCCATCCTCAGTAATGAGGAGATAGTAAACACCCTGGTGAATGTGTGTACCACAGACCAAAATAATACTGGTAAACATATTGAATACCGTTCTACAGATGAAGAGTATATTCACTTTTTCATCATGGAAGAGTGATGCAGAACTGAACTAGTTCACTACAGTTGGAAAGATATTGACAGATTTGAACTTCCTGGATCAATAACTCACAAACGAAATGTTGTTTAAACACCAACGAGGGCTCTTTCTAACCGTAGTAAGGTAGACAACGAGCTACAACCTTATTTAGATCAAAACGAGCTGGACACATTACATTGGTCTCTATCATGGTCTCTATGCGCGGCCGGCTGTAAGACGAGTGGTCAGGGACCGTCCACAAAGTGCATTGAATATTTTTCCCATTATAAATTCACCAAAAGCACATTTTTCCAAAATAAGCGTTGTAGTATAACCAGGAAGAGACCATCGATGATGTGTGAAGTGATTTTGGTATCAACACTGTATAATAGTGAAGTTATTGAATATTTTTGTAGCAACTCTTTTCGGCGTTGCACTTTGTAGACGGTCCCTGAGCACTCTCTCACAGCCGGCCGCACATAGTGACCATGGATGAAAAAGTGAATAAACTCTTCATCTGTAGAACGGTATTCAATATGTTTACCAGTATTATTTTGGTCTGTGGTACATATATTCACCAGAGTGTTAACTATCTCCTCATTACTGAGGATGGCTGATACTAGATTTCGTGCTGACTCGCTCATAGTGACACACACGTCTAGCAGCACCAAGATCTGTACGGATAATGACCCTAAAACCAAGATGGCAGCAGGGCCTTTATGACGTCAGATTTCGTTCCATATATTCAGAGTTCATTCAATATATTCAGGGTTCATTCAATATATTCAGAGTTCATTCAATATATTCAGACTTCATTCAATATATTCAGAGTTCATTCAATATATTCAGACTTCATTCAATATATTCAGACTTCATTCAATATATTCAGAGTTCATTCAATATATTCAGGATTCATTCAATATATTCAGAGTTCATTCAATATATTCAGACTTCATTCAATATATTCAGACTTCATTCAATATATTCAGACTTCATTCAATATATTCAGAGTTCATTCAATATATTCAGAGTTCATTCAAAATATTCAGACTTCATTCAATATATTCAGAGTTCATTCAATATATTCAGAGTTCATTCAATATTCTCAGGATTTCATTCCATATATTCAGAGTTCATTCAATATATTCAGGGTTCATTCAATATATTCAGAGTTCATTCAATATTCTCAGGATTTCATTCAATATTCTCAGGATTTCATTCCATATATTCAGAGTTCATTCAATATTCTCAGGATTTCATTCAATATATTCAGGATTTCATTCAATATTCTCAAATTTCACATTATATACATAATAATTTCTTAAACGGCTTGCCATAAAATATATATATATATATATATAAATATATATATATATATATATATATATATAAATATATATATATATATATATATATATAAATATATATATATATATATATATATATATAAATATATATATATATATATATATATATATATATATATATATATATATATATAAATATATATATATTTATATATATATATAAATGTCCCCGCACATGTCTCCACTTGTTTTGTAATCACTTTATAACAATAAAAAAAGAAAAAAAAAAAGGAATTTTGGTCGGCCACTCTCACAGTTGAAGCAGAGCCACGAGCCAATTCCCCAACGTCAGCGCCTTTTTACAGTAATCCGAGCGTAGCTATCACGATAACAATGTACAATAGATATTAGTAAAACGTAGCTAGCTTACCTCTAGTTTTCATTTCATTAACCTTTATTTAACCAGGTTAGACCCATTGAGATTAAAATCTCTTTTTCAAGAGCGACCTGGACAAGAATGGCAGCAGTACAAACAGTTTCATACACACACATTAAAAAAACAAAACAATAGATCAGCTCAGAGGTGCCATACCGTAAAAGTGCAGGGAAGCCATATAATCCTATTTCAAACAAAACAAGTACAATTATCAATAGATAAACAAAATGGACAAGCCATACTGTCCACGTCTTCCTCCCCACAGCGAGTACATATAACGTTACGCCGGCACCTCTTTTTTTTTAGACGTTCTGCCTTGTTAGCATTGTGACCTGTACAGACCTCTGCTTACAAACAACCTTTAAAACATGCCCATTCTGAGCTCATACACTAATTTCCAATTAGTGACCCAACTAGGAGCCCCATTTGTGTTGCCCGTTCTGAGCCAAAAATTGCTGCAACAACTTATGAGACATAATAGAGCATGGGGATGACCATCATATACTTCTATCATAATGATCTAAACCTTTATACACTTTTACAATATATTTTCATTAATTAATTAAGTCATGTTTATTTATTAATAGAACAATTTGACACGCAGTGCTGAGCTGCATCTAAAATTAATCTTCAGGTTCCCAGCTTTCAGATAATGTACACCACTTCTATGTGACATCTACTGTTGACCTGCTATCTCCCCCTAAAGACCCCCTGTACCCCCCTAAAAAAGACAAAAATGGGTGTATTGTGGGTCTAAGAGGGTTAATACCATGTTTAGTCAGATTTGAAGAGAAAAGTCAAACAGAACATTTGTTCCATCTTGTGGCAAAATACTCTCCCAATACAGTTACTTTACATAGATCATAGGTCTGTACATATAATATAATATATATCTTGTCAGTTAAGATGTTTTGTTTCACACTAACAGTTGTGTTTATCACTCTCTCCTTCGCTGTATGAGATATACTGCTTTTCAAATTATTTCTTTCAGACAGTTTCCATCCAGATAATAATCACTGGTTGAATGTATACTGGAGGTTGCACCCAAATCTAAACCATAGTTAGGGATCATTTTTGGTTGTCATATAAAAGCAGCAGTTCAAAAAAATCAAAATTACATTCTTAAAATGTAAAAGAGTAGACTATTTGAGATTGCAATTCTTAAGTCAAACATCAATACTTCACCTGATCAAGTTATGTCAGCTGTGGAAGCTGAATGTATTTAACATTTTCAGTCCCAACATGTTGGTTAAAATATTCAATCTGTCTCTGAAGTCGAAACAGGAAACACCAAAACTGAATGTTCTGAGAATATGTGCAAACAGTGAAAAAGTACAGATGAGGCCGCTGTGCCTGCTTCAATGAAAAGAAACAACATGAAGGTCACCTCTATGTTCAATTTGAGGATTTCACTCATTTCCAGAGTAATCTGCAAGTTCACAGATTTATGTTTCATAATTTTTATCAATATTTTACTACTAGTTTATATTTGAACATAAGTTTTATACTGTTTTTATAAACAAATATGAACATTTAATAAAAAAGCAGCTCTACATCATTTACCATGCTTCATTTAATTTGAAGTTTCCTGCTTTCACTCCATTTTATCTTTTATTTTTTTCCCCCCAATTTGCCAGATTACAGTTCATCAATATTAACATTTCAGTGTTGTTAAACATTTGAATACTGAATGAGTGTGTGTCAGGTTTACCTCTGTTGACGTGAACTTCCTCCAGCCAGACCAGATGTGGACTGACAGACGCTTTTTATAAGACGCCACTTCGCTGCCTATAAACCAGTCCTCCACCGGGGGCCCCAGGGACTCTGATCTCTTCATACCCAAATAAGTTAACTATGTTTGTAAGTTTTATTTAACTTCATTAAGTTTGTATGACGTACGTTGTGTTCTTCACACAAGTTAACTGACTATTCTTCACATGAGTATGAGTCAGCGGCGCCAGAATGAGTTTTGAAGTGGGGGGCCAGCTCTGGATGACGTAGGCTAATACAATGTTTCCTGCAGGATTTTGTGAGACTGTGGTGGGTTTTGGGAACTTTTGTATTTCTAACTGTGGCAACTTCACAGTGGTCGCTAATGTCATTTGCAAAAACAGATGCAGCTGTGTATTTATGAGGAACATTAGTTAAGATTAGGTCGATCAGAGATGATTTTTCAGGACATTTCAAATTAGGTCTCGTGGGACTATCAACTATCTGAAAGAGATTTAGTGAATCACAGTAACCTTTAAAATCATCAGATACTGGTTGAAGCCAATCCCAGTTTAGATCACCAATAACAACAATTTCATTAAAATTCAACCCTGATAGATGCTGCATTAAAGAGGATAGAGCACCGCTGACAGCTGAAGGTGTCCTATAGCAACCAACGACGGTGATATGGAGAGTTTTAGAGACCTCAAGATCAAGAGCTAAAAATTCAAATTGCTTACTCACTGATGAGGAGAGAAGCACATTCACATGAAACTTATTTTTGATGAAAATTGCAATACCACCTCCCCTTTTGGGTCGGTCAGTCCTATAAACATTATAACCGTCAATTCCAATATCCTTGTCCAGAACAGACTTGCTTAGCCAAGTTTCGGATATAACAATTACATCAGCATTAGTTGAATATGCCCATATACGAATCATATCCATTTTAGCGATCATACTGCGTACATTCAAATGGATGAAATCAAGACCAGTCCTTAATTTGAAATCAGCAGGAGTGTTAAAACTTAGAGCAGAATCAGGGCCTGGGTTAGGCTGCACATTCCCTGAAATCAGCAGCAACAGAATAATTAAACACCTCTGCTTAAGTGGTTTAGAGTGAGATTCTTTTTTAATATTAATTTCTAATAAAAAGTCACGAAGGCAGTTTACAGAAATGGTAAAATTGTCTTGTAGTGCCATGACACTGATACAATGGAGCAAGTCCAGAGAGTAAGAAGAGAAGAACAGAGGCAGGGGTAACGATTTGACGCCTGGCGCACAGCCAGATGCACACGTTCCCCGGATTAGAGAGTAGGCCTACTGCACGGGAGTTGTCGGTCCCATGGAGGCTTCCGCTAGAGCCGCGCAAAATGAACAAACACAGTACAGCTAGGAGCAGCGACATTGTACGTTTCACTCCCATGAATCGATGCAATCCAGTAAGAGCACCTGAGAGATTTAGGCTGACAAAGGGAGCCCACTCCAAAATCCAAGTGCCGTAAAATCCGCTCCGTGTTTTCCGTCTTCCTGAATCAGCTGACGATGACATTGCGTGCCATCTCAGGTAAATAGGAAATTATACCCGGTGAGGTAACGCTGTGAATGAATGAATTAAAATCGTGACCGGTCGGTCTCTAAAACAATAGTAAAACAATATAAAATACCCCAGAGGCAAGAAAGAAGCACTTTCCTTTATCATGAGAAGTTATGGGCTCATCAAAATCAAGCGGCGCCTTGACATCCCAGGTTCGTGATGTGAATAGGCTCCGTGGTCCAAACCGACAGAGCGATCCAGGTCCTCCAGAATCTCCGACAATGTAAGCCTTTACAATATGGTCCGAGTTTGAACCGAAAACATGTACGTGTAGAGTGGGGGTATTATCTGAACAACTTGCAGAATTGACCGGACAAGAATTGACCGGTATTTTTCCAGAGATAACAGATATCACACAGTCACACTAAAACAGTCACACAGACAAAAAGACAGATAGAGAAGTGCTGCCATCTTGGACGATACCAACTAATACTTTATACTTTATACTTTATACTTTTTCTTCTGGCCAGGAATAAAAGCCGATGTGACAAGTTAGTGTAAAACCTGCAGTACATGCCAAGTTGTGGGAAAACCCAACCAGGTAGTGCCTCCAGACCCCCTGTGTCCTGTCCCTGCTGTTGGTGAGCCATTTGAACATGTCATTGTTGACTGTGTTGGCCCATTGACTAAGACCAAGTCTGGTAACCAGTTTCTGCTAACTGTTAACTGTCATGGGTGTGTCTACTCGTTTCCATGAGGCCATTCCCATGCGGAGAACCACTACACCAGCCATTACTAAAGCGCTAACTAAGTTCTTTACCACCTTTGGACTACCAAAGGTTGTGCAAACTGATCAGGGAACTAATTTCCTCTCCCAGGCATTTAAACAGACTTTGCAGTCGTTAGGTGTATCCCATTCAGTGTCTAGTGCCTATCATCCAGAGTCACAGGGTGCGCTTGAACGCTGGCATCAGACTCTGAAGTCGATGCTGAGGAAGTACTGTTATGACACTGGGAAAGACTGGGATGAAGGTGTGCCTTTTGTCCTTTTTGCCATATGTGATGCAAAGCAGGAATCCCTTGGGTTCAGCCCGGCTGAACTTGTGTTTGGTCACAACGTGCGAGGCCAATGAAAGGTGTTGAAAGAAAAGTTGGTATCTGGATCGTCATCCAAAACTAATGTGGTGGAGTCTGTTTCACTGTGCCGAGAACGTTTGCAACGTGCATCCATGTTGGCAAAGGAAGCTCTTTCTTTCGCCCAGGACAGCATGAAGGGACGGTTTGATAAAACAGCTGTTGAGCGGCAGTTCCAAACAGGTGAACAAGTGCTAGTTTTGCTGCCTGTACCTGGTTCTGCGCTCACTGCCCGTTTCTCAGGTCCTTTTATGGTGAAAAGTAAAGTATCTGACACTAATTATGTCATCTGCACGCCTGAGCGCAGAAGGAAAACCCGGTTGTGCCACATTAACATGCTCAAACCTTATCATTCCAGAGAAGTTAACCAGGGGAAGCAGGGAAAAACTCCAGAGCCTGCTGCTCCCGATGTGACATCTGCTTCTTTGGTTTGTGTGGGGGAGGTCAGGTCTGATGATGATCTGGTGGTGCCTTCTGTTATAATATATTCAGACTTCATTCAATATATTCAGAGTTCATTCAATATATTCAGACTTCATTCAATATATTCAGACTTCATTCAATATATTCAGAGTTCATTCAATATATTCAGGATTCATTCAATATATTCAGAGTTCATTCAATATATTCAGACTTCATTCAATATATTCAGACTTCATTCAATATATTCAGACTTCATTCAATATATTCAGAGTTCATTCAATATATTCAGAGTTCATTCAAAATATTCAGACTTCATTCAATATATTCAGAGTTCATTCAATATATTCAGAGTTCATTCAATATTCTCAGGATTTCATTCCATATATTCAGAGTTCATTCAATATATTCAGGGTTCATTCAATATATTCAGAGTTCATTCAATATTCTCAGGATTTCATTCAATATTCTCAGGATTTCATTCCATATATTCAGAGTTCATTCAATATTCTCAGGATTTCATTCAATATATTCAGGATTTCATTCAATATTCTCAAATTTCACATTATATACATAATAATTTCTTAAACGGCTTGCCATAAAATATATATATATATATATATAAATATATATATATATATATATATATATATATAAATATATATATATATATATATATATATATATATATATATATATATATATATATATTTATATATATATATATATATATATATATATATATATATATTTATATATATATATAAATGTCCCCGCACATGTCTCCACTTGTTTTGTAATCACTTTATAACAATAAAAAAAGAAAAAAAAAAAGGAATTTTGGTCGGCCACTCTCACAGTTGAAGCAGAGCCACGAGCCAATTCCCCAACGTCAGCGCCTTTTTACAGTAATCCGAGCGTAGCTATCACGATAACAATGTACAATAGATATTAGTAAAACGTAGCTAGCTTACCTCTAGTTTTCATTTCATTAACCTTTATTTAACCAGGTTAGACCCATTGAGATTAAAATCTCTTTTTCAAGAGCGACCTGGACAAGAATGGCAGCAGTACAAACAGTTTCATACACACACATTAAAAAAACAAAACAATAGATCAGCTCAGAGGTGCCATACCGTAAAAGTGCAGGGAAGCCATATAATCCTATTTCAAACAAAACAAGTACAATTATCAATAGATAAACAAAATGGACAAGCCATACTGTCCACGTCTTCCTCCCCACAGCGAGTACATATAACGTTACGCCGGCACCTCTTTTTTTTTAGACGTTCTGCCTTGTTAGCATTGTGACCTGTACAGACCTCTGCTTACAAACAACCTTTAAAACATGCCCATTCTGAGCTCATACACTAATTTCCAATTAGTGACCCAACTAGGAGCCCCATTTGTGTTGCCCGTTCTGAGCCAAAAATTGCTGCAACAACTTATGAGACATAATAGAGCATGGGGATGACCATCATATACTTCTATCATAATGATCTAAACCTTTATACACTTTTACAATATATTTTCATTAATTAATTAAGTCATGTTTATTTATTAATAGAACAATTTGACACGCAGTGCTGAGCTGCATCTAAAATTAATCTTCAGGTTCCCAGCTTTCAGATAATGTACACCACTTCTATGTGACATCTACTGTTGACCTGCTATCTCCCCCTAAAGACCCCCTGTACCCCCCTAAAAAAGACAAAAATGGGTGTATTGTGGGTCTAAGAGGGTTAATACCATGTTTAGTCAGATTTGAAGAGAAAAGTCAAACAGAACATTTGTTCCATCTTGTGGCAAAATACTCTCCCAATACAGTTACTTTACATAGATCATAGGTCTGTACATATAATATAATATATATCTTGTCAGTTAAGATGTTTTGTTTCACACTAACAGTTGTGTTTATCACTCTCTCCTTCGCTGTATGAGATATACTGCTTTTCAAATTATTTCTTTCAGACAGTTTCCATCCAGATAATAATCACTGGTTGAATGTATACTGGAGGTTGCACCCAAATCTAAACCATAGTTAGGGATCATTTTTGGTTGTCATATAAAAGCAGCAGTTCAAAAAAATCAAAATTACATTCTTAAAATGTAAAAGAGTAGACTATTTGAGATTGCAATTCTTAAGTCAAACATCAATACTTCACCTGATCAAGTTATGTCAGCTGTGGAAGCTGAATGTATTTAACATTTTCAGTCCCAACATGTTGGTTAAAATATTCAATCTGTCTCTGAAGTCGAAACGGGAAACACCAAAACTGAATGTTCTACTGAGAATATGTGCAAACAGTGGATTTCAATAAGTACAGATGAGGCCGCTGTGCCTGCTTCAATGAAAAGAAACAACATGATGGTCACCTCTATGTTCAATCTGAGGATTTCACTCATTTCCAGAGTAATCTGCAAGTTCACAGATTTATGTTTCATAATTTTTATCAATATTTTACTACTAGTTTATATTTGAACGTAAGTTGTGCACTGTTTTTATGAACAAATATGAACATTTAATAAAAAAGCAGCTCTACATCATTTACCATGCTTCATTTAATTTGAAGTTTCCTGCTTTCACTCCATTTTATCTTTTATTTTCTTCCCCCCAATTTGCCAGATTACAGTTCATCAATATTAACATTTCAGTGTTGTTAAACATTTGAATACTGAATGAGTGTGTGTCAGGTTTACCACTGTTGACGTGAACTTCCTCCAGCCAGACCAGATGTGGACTGACAGACGCTTTTTATAAGACGCCACTTCGCTGCCTATAAACCAGTCCTCCACCGGTGGCCTCGGGGACTCTGATCTCTTCATACCCAAATAAGTTAACTATGTTTGTAAGTTTTATTTAACTTCATTAAGTTTGTATGACGTACGTTGTGTTCTTCACACAAGTTAACTGACTATTCTTCACCTGAGTATGAGTCAGCGGCGCCGGAATGAGTTTTGAAGTGGGGGGCCAGCTCTGGATGACGTAGGCTAATACAGTGTTTCCTGCAGGATTTTGTGAGACTGTGGTGGGTGGACCTCAGACCCTCTAGGGAGCTCCGGGGTCATGCTGCTCCGTAAGAAAATTTGGAACATATTAAAGTTAAATGCATCAATCTGGTACACTTTGAGAGCAAAATTATGAGTCTAGATCTATGAAGAACTTCTAGTAAAACATCTAATCATAAAGGTTGTCTGATTATGCATGCTGATGGTAAAAAGTCACACAGCATAATGTAGCACACAGCTCCTAACACTATAATTATACTGGACCAGAATCAGAACATACCAGACTCGTACAGGAGGCAGAAAAAGCTATTTGCAATATCAAATGACCACACTAGACAAAGAGCTATGAACTGGTACCTTGTATTGTTTTTAAAATAATAAACAATGAATGAATATATATAAGTTCATTATACAGATACATTCCAATAAGATGCTTCAGTTTCAACTCAGCAACAAAATATTTCTTTTGTCACACTCTGGGTTTGAACCACTTAGTTTTTATCAACTATTTTTCTGACTGGGTGCACCCTAATATCAATAATTCAGAATCTCAATTCTCAATATTTGGATCCAACATTCGATGAGTAACAATATTAAAACAACAGCCCGGTTCAATATTATCACTTCTCAACTCGTTTCAACCTTACAATAATTCAATATTAACTGTTCCATTAATAGACATTGTTACCAAGGCATCACAATACACCATATCAATAATATGAATATTCAGTCCATCACTTTAACCAGTGTGATGGTTAACACTCAGTCCTTTCACCGGTACAGGGAATGTGTTTCAGGGAGCACGAAGAAGGTTAAGTGTCTTTTCCAAGTCAAGTAAAAAAAAAGGTAAAGTCAGAGTCTGGGATTTGGGGTTGTGCACGAGATGCTGGGAGTTGAGTGTAAAGGGTGGTGTAGCCCGGTACAGTTTGTGATGTTTACCATACCGCTGTGACAGAAGAGGGGTAAGGTTGGCAGTTCGTGGCTCTGGGATCTTCATTCATGGGATCTAGAGGTCTCGTCTGGGTTAGCTTGCCATCAACTTTGAATCACTCAAAAAACCTGACCTGCAGTTATTGACATGGCCAGAATTGTTCAATTGCCTTTCTGATTTGCCAGGAATTAATAATTCCTTTAACTTCAACAACACATATTCATATAAATTATATTTTACAATCAACATATTTTAAACAACCTTTACAGTACATGAATTACAAATGTGAAGCAAATGGTGACTGAAAGATGAAGAATATGAAATGTGATAATGAAAACAATGACCATCTATATTTTAATTTTTAAACTTCTTCCAGAAACTGCTTACTTGACCCCTAGGGCACTAATGGAGTTGACAAACCCTCAATATATGACCCAAGCCCTGTTTCTCTGAGTTACAGGTCAAAGGTCAGACTCAGAGAAGCGATGAAGACACCAGATACATTGAATATACAAAAGTATGTTTTATGGCCTTCTTGATTTATGACGTGCACCACATTCCTTTGTGGTCACAGACACACTCACTGCATGTCTGCTTCATTGCTCTCATCCACACTTGGTGACTGTTTGATATCTTATCCCTTCATTGACTGTGTAATAAGCGCACTTATATATCAACATGTATACGCCTGTCTGTGTGATGTTTATATACCTACATGTTTTTATAACAAGGTTTATCTGCGTCGTGTAATTTGTGTATCCATTTTAATTCAATTGATCAAGTTTTATTCCGTTGTTTATGTCCTGAGTGTCTGATATCTATTTGGAGCAGGTGAAGCCCAGACGTCAAATGTGGAAGAATTGATTATGTGAAACAAAATAACTAGTATTAAAGGGACTATTTGTAACTTATCACGCGCATAAACCCTAACGGGTCGCAATCCCATGCGCGCTCGCGTGTGGGTACGCGCTGCTCCTGCAGCCTGCTGCCTGCTTGCAGAAGCGCTCGTTCTCACCCGTTCGGCTCGCTCCCACTCCACGTGCACGCGCGCACAATGCAGAGAGTTAGTTTAGCTCTGAGAATATCTAGTGAATTCAGAGATTCCAGTGGACGTTTTTGCAGAAATAAATGCTGCCGCTCCTCCAGACCAACAGAGGTTTCCCGTGTCTTGTGAAGTGACGGAGCTCCGCAGAGAGTTACGTTTTCGTCCCGACCGGGTGTCGGTGTCTCTCTCCCCCCCCCCCCGTTCCCTCCGCGGTCTGCAGGAAGCAGGAAAAGCCAGCACTAGAATCAGCACTGATTCATGGAGAGACCCTCCTCTGGTCAGCTAACATTACTGCCAAGCAGGTGAAATATAGAGTGATATTGTGTGTTAGCTGACGTGTGTCGCCTCACTGTTTAGACCGGTGCGCGAGCACGAGCTACAGGACGCTGACTTTCGTTGACACTGCAGCCACAGGTGTCGCTGTGAACAAGCAATTTCTGATTCTTACATATAGCCTCTTTAATCCTGCAAAAGACGTTTAATAATAATAATAATAATATTACATTTTATTTCTATAGCGCTTTTCTAAAAACTCAGGCACTTTACACAGATAAAAGATAAAAGGATCATAAAACAAGGACATCATAAATATAAACACACAGTATTAATCACACATTAAAAGCAGTTCTAAAAAGGTGAGTTTTGATTTGTGATTTGAATGTCAGGTTGGTGCAGTCTCTGATGGGTTTGGGGAGTGAGTTCCAGAGGGAGGGGGCGGCTATTGCAAATGCTCTGTTGCCCCAGGTCCGGTGCTTGGTTCGTAGTGATGTGGACAGGAGGTTGGCATCAGAGGAACGGAGGGAGCGGGAAGGAGTGTGATTGTGGAGCAGATCTGTGAGGTAGGGGGGGGGCCTTGTTATGGAGGGCTTTGTGAGTGAGGAGAAGGAGTTTGAACTGGATGCGTTGTGGGACAGGGAGCCAGTGGAGGTTCTGGAGGACAGGGGTGATGTGATCACGGGACCGGGAATGGGTGAGCAGACGGGCAGCAGAGTTCTGAATGTACTGGAGTTTATTGAGGACTTTGGATGGTGAGCCGTAGAGGATGCTGTTGCAGTAGTCAATTCTGGAAGTGATGAAGGGATGAAGTTTTGGCAGCAGAGAAGGAGACTGATGGGCGGAGACGAGCAATATTTTTGAGGTGGAAAAAGACAGTCCTGGTGATGTGGTTGACGTGGTGTTCGAAGGAGAGGTGGCTGTCGAAGATGACTCCAAGGTTGCGGATGTGAGGTGAGGGGGACAGAGTGGAGTTGTCGATGGTGAGGCGGAAGTTGTGAGTGGTTTTGGGCCGATGATGATCATGTCTGATTTGTCACAGTTGAGTTTGAGAAAGTTGATTTGCATCCATGATTTAATATCAGTGAGGCAGTTGGTCAGAGTGGAGTGTGTAGCGGTGAAGATGGGCCGGAAATTTGCCATGGCATCAGGGTTGAGTCCTGTTTTTTTGAGCATGGGGGTGACGGCAGCCAGTTTGAGTGATTGGGGGACTGAACCAGAACTGAAGGAGGAGTTGATGATGTGTGTGATGAGTGAAGAGATAGCTGGGAGACAGTCCTTAACAAAAGTGGATGGGATGGGGTCCAGAACACAGGTGGAGCTTTTCATTTAGCTGAAAGAATCAGTATAGTTGTCAGATGGGAGGAGAATGCTGTTTTCCGCCAACTAAACACCATACCCCTTTCTCAAATGATAAGAAGGAGACATCAGCTAGTCTTTGGGGTCTTCTGCTCTGGGAGCTGTGTCCCTATGCTTTACCTCCGAGTCCACCGGACCCCCGACGAGACCCTTGGAGCAGGGGTCGACCGGACCCCCGACAGGACACGTGGAGCAGAAGTCGGCAGGACCGCCGACAGGACCCGTGGAGCAGGAGTCGGTCGGCCCGCCGATAGGACAGGTGGAGCAGGAGTCGGTCGGCCCGCCGATAGGACAGGTGGAGCAGGAGTCGGTCGGCCCGCCGATAGGACAGGTGGAGCAGGAGTCGGTCGGCCCGCCGACAGGACACGTTGAGCAGGACTCGGCAGGGCCGCCGACAGGACAGGTGGAGCAGAAGTCGGCAGGACCGCCGACAGGAGACATGGAGCAGGGGTTGACTGGACCCCCGACACAGGAGCAGGCCTGGAGTCAGTCAGGACCCCTGACACAGGAGTGAGCCTGGAGTCGGCTGAGACACTGGGCAGCTTCGGAGGACGCCGCCTCCGAGACCGACGCCTCAACCCAGGGGCTCCAGCCCCCAGACAGCAATCCGGGTGGAAGCCCACAGGCTGCGGCTGGGGCTGGGGCTGAGGCGGAGGCCGAAGCCGGATGCCCAGAAAGGCAGAAAAACTGTCTGCTGCGTCCATAATGTGGTCAGTTTGTTCTGTCAGGTTTTAGAAGTTTTAGGTTGTGGACCTAAATGCAGAGAGACGAGGAGGCAGCCGACACAGTTGAAACATTTAATTAAGTAAACGAAGAAAACAAAAACTTTCCATGAGAGTGAAAAGGGGTCTGATCCAGTCAGGCAGGAACCAAAAACATCCACAAAGCAAAAAGATCAGCAGCAACTCAAAAACACAAAAACACCAGGAAACCACTTACGTGGAAACTCCAGGAGACCATCAGACGCGAACGACAATGAACTGACAAAGACAGAGGGAAACACACAGGCTTAAATACACAAGGAGGGCAGGAAGATTACACACAGGTGGAACTAATCAGGGCGGGGCAGACAATCACAGAAAGGCGGGAAAACAAACAAAGGCAGGAAGTAAAACTAGACATGACACAGGAGGATTGAATTTCAAAATAAAACAGGAAACACTAGAATGAATGAATATAAATGAAAACCCAAATCCAAGAAACCAAAATCACAAATAACAGAACTAATAAACCACAACAAGGATAAACAAAAGATCTTAACAAAAAGGAAAAAAGTCATATGTCCCCTGGCACAGTGCCAGACCGTGACATGAACAGGGACACAGGCTGCTCGCCGTCCTGAGGACTGGAGGCCCTGCACCTCACGCCAGGCTGAGATCGTCATCCAGCCTACCTGGATATGGCTAAAGAACCTGCCATGCCAAACCATCTCTTTTGCTACTCTGTCGCCTTGCACGCTATGCCCTGAAGGCTGAGACAGCCCTACTGTATCCACAACGTGCTGGTGGTACCAGCCAGTGTGAAGAAAACAGACTTTAAAGCTAAACTTTAAATCAAGAACATTTTGAACTGAGTGACTCCTCCAACTATGAAAGGGGGGGTGGGGGAGTCTGAAGAAATGGCACAGAGATGCTGCACCAGACAGAGACAGACGGAGATGGAAAATTGCATCGAGGTACGATACGATTCAAGGACGATATTTGGCTCATCTAGAGCGATACGATACGATTCTTTGACTTGAAATAGATAAAGTAAGATTATTTTTTTCAAAAATTCAATCAGTGTCACTGTGGAATACATATCTGATACTGGACAGAGCAGGTCAGGATAAATCAGGGATAAATTAATTTTGGATATTAACAAGTAAACGACGATTAATTGCAAATACATACAGCTTTTATTAGAAAATAATAAAAAGTGCAACTGCAGGACCTACTGATTCAGTTCTAAAGATACAAGGCAGTGAAATATTTAACACAAAATAGAATAAACCAATTTCTATTCAAGTTAAATGAACAGTGGTTTAACCTGCTGCTTCTGTCCTAAATTTCAATATAAACGGTAGAACAACAATACAGAGATCAACCGCTGATAGTGTTCAAAAAGCTTGGGACAGAATCATTCCTATACAAACGCTGTTAAATAATTTGCTTATAATTATAAAGTAGTCCACCTACAGTGTTCATTTGGGGTCTGTGGGGCATTTTAAAACAATGTTAAACTAACGTTAGTTGAATTTTGTTTTTTACTTTACTCACGTGACAATTTGTCTCGTGGACCGTCTGCTTTCCAACTGGATACGTGATGCTACGTGCACATTGATATCATGACGGGAAAAAGGTAATTTCTCTTAATAACAAACGAATGCGTCGCAGCGCCTACAGCTCATGCAGACCGGTGCCCGTCTCCCTCCACGCCGCTACCGGGTGAGAGAGCGACGAGTCCTGGCAAAGGGGCGCCGTTCATCTGCATGCACGCTCACGCTGCAGAGCCGACTCATGAAAGTGCTAAAAAATACGTCTATAAAACGTTTGTCATGCCTAAATACAAGGTGCAAATTCTTAGTATCGATACAATCGATTATTTACCTTGCAAATCGATTTTAGATCAATATACGTCCCCCATGAAGGACAACTTGTCGAGTACCTATCGATGTAGTTGGATCATAGGAATATAAATTGATACATCGATGTAGTAGATGAATCGTTACACCCCTAATGAGTCATGGTGAAAACACAGCCATACTATATGTAATACTTATGGCAAGAAGAGGTGTATAAGTGGTATGTCAGCAGTAACCTGTAAGAAAAAAAAATATTGACATGCAGTTTGTCAAATTAATATTCTTGCTAATATATTAGCATCAACAGAAGCAGCCATCAGTCCCAAATGATTGACAGATTTAAAGATATATAATGAAAGAATGAAGGGTTGGATGCATTGTTGTCTACCACCAGATCGAGACAAATTAAGGTATTTCAAATCCTACACATAGTGGATTTTGAGTCTGTCACAGTGTTTGATTCTGTATTGTTATTTCACCTCCGACACCCTCTTTTTATTCCTTTTAAATGTCATCATGATTTTCTGTCTGATCTCTTTGATTTGCAGACCGTAGATAGCGGCGTTCATGGAAGGAGGAACCAAGTGGAACAAGATGGACGCCAGCTTCCTTTTGTCCGCTAAGTGAGGGAAACGGTGGAGGGCGATGATGATGCCGCCTGACAAGAGCAGGAGGATGTACACGGCCAGGTGGGTGGCGCAGGTCTGCAGCGCTTTGCTGTTCAGAGCCTTGTTCTTTTTACTCAAACACACTTTGGCAATCTGCAGGTAGGAGACCATTACGCTGCACAGGGACACGGCCATTAGGCCCATTGCGCCGCTGAGGCCGTAGATGTGGTTGATGATAATGTTTTCACAGGACAGCTTGAACAAGGAGGGGTTGTCGCAGAACGGGTTGAATATAGTCCGCCTGCAGCGTGACAGGCGGACGCTGAGGCCTAAATTAACCGCAATCAAGACAAAAGCTACCCCCCAGGCCGACACCGACAGCTTCCCCACCATCCGGTTGGTCATGATGGTGGCATATCGCAGCGGATTACAGATGGCTACGTAGCGATCGAAGGCCATAATCATGAGCACAGTGTGAGAGGTGCCTCCATGAAAGTGAGTGCAAAAAGCCTGAATGACACACTCATAATAATGAATGTACCGCTCTGTGATCGGAATAGAAATGTCAATTATCAAGCGAGGGATGATGGTCGTCGCCCCGAACGCATCATTTATACTCATGTTGCAGAAGAGCAGGTACATAGGCTGGTGGAGGCTCCTCTCCATGAAGATCAGGACCGCCAGGCCGATGTTGGACACCATGATGAAGATGTAGATGAGGAGGAGGAGGATGAAGGCTGGAACAGAGGACTGGGGGCTGACCTTTAACCCCTCCAGGAGCAGAATATCCATGTTGAAAGTTTCGTTGTCCATGCTGCAGGGGGATGAAAAATGCATAAAGCAAAAATAAATCATCCTCATGATCAAGTATAAAGTAAAGCTGGGCATACATTGCATCATTTTAGGGGGACCGAGGACCGATTAACTCTTCACGACCAGCTGTCGGACAGTCGGATGAATTTCTGACATGTCAGAAATTGTGGTCGGCCGTCCACAGGCTCTCTCACAGTTGAAGCAGAGCCACGAGCCGATTCCCCAACGTCAGCGCCTTTTTTTCTCCCTCTTTTTACAGTAATCAGAGCGTAGCTATCAAGATAACAATGTACAATAGATATTAGTAAAACGTAGCTAGCTGACCTCTAATTCTCTCTACAAAATGGACAAGCCATACTGTCCACGTCTTCCTCCCCACAGCGAGTACATATAACGTTACGCCGGCGCCTCTTTTTTTCAGACATTCTGCTTTGTTACCATTGTGACCTGTACGGACCTCTGCTAGCAAACAAACTTTACCTGCCTCTGAGCTTTCAAACAAATCTTTATTGAAGTACAGTGTGATCACTCAGGTTGTAGCTGATGATTGGACCGTACAGTGTGAGCACATAAATCATGAGCTTTGGCTTTACATCGCAAACGATCTACTCATACAGTAGGAGTAGGAAGTACACAACAATGTTTCTAAAATCGTACAGTGTATGCCCAGCTTTAACTCTTAACCCTCTTTTGAGTCCCGCGGGATCCCGACTTTACTGTCTTTCAGAGGCTGTAGCAGGTTCAGTTTTAGAGCTAGAGTGAAGGTACTGGTATCAAATGAAACTAGAAAAAACCTAAGGAAGGAGTCTAAATAATGCTCCAAAGTCAGGAAAAACTGGCATGGTGATTTTCAAAGGGGTCCCTTGACCTCTGACCTCAAGATATGTGAATGAAAATGGGTTACCACAAGTCTATTACAGACATGCCCACTTTATGACAATCACATGCAGTATAAATGTGTTATTGTCTCCTATTCTAAAATGGTGTATTTGAATATTTCTGCATACTGGGGAACCTAAACAGTGTTGCATTCCATAAATTGGGTATCACTGTAAAGCTGAGACTCTTGTGGATCCAGTGAGCCCAACTGTATTCATGTGTGATGATGACAGACCATTCTTTGAAACTTGACCTCACTGTATAAAATGACCTATGTTGACATCTAGGATAATCACAGCGTCATGAAACTTTACAGCCACAAACTAGAGACCTAGAGGATTCAGAGGATGGATGGCTTTCTTAGCTAGATTGACAATAAGGGTTTTTTTTAGCAGTTTACACAACAAAAATGCTCACCATCCAATCGCCAAAAAATGTTGCAGAAATCTCCAAATGTCAAAAGTTTTTGATCCCAAATCACAACTTGACTTTTTCTACGGTGTTCCTCAAGGTCTTGGTGTTTTTAATGTGGTATTTTGGAGGGATTATTGATCATTTTCATAAATTCTCCAGTGGAAAACAATGGTTAAATTTAGCACCAAATCTGTGTAATAAATGGTATCAACCCCAAAATTGCGGCAACAACTTATAAGACATAATAGATCATGGGGATGGACATCATATACTTCTATCATCATGTTCTAAGCCCTATACACTTTTACAATTTATTTTAATTAATTAATTAAGTCATATTTATTGATGAACAACTTGACACACAGTGTTGAGCTGCATCTGAAATTAATCTTCAGGTTCACAGCTTTCAGATGATGTACACCACTTCTATGTGACATCTATTGTTGACCTGCCATCTCCCCCTAAATACCCCCTGGACCCCCCTAAAAAAGACTAAAACGGGTCTATTGTGGGTCTCAGAGGGTTAACACCATGTTTAGTCAGATTTGACTCAAAAGAGAAAAGTTAAACCGAACATTTGCTCTATCTTGTGGCAAAATACTCTCCCAATACAGTTATTTTACATAGATAACAGGTCTGTACATATAATATAATATATGTCTTGTCAGTTAAGAAGTTGTGTTTTTCTTTCAGACAGTTTCCATTCAGATAATAATCACTGGTTGAATGTAAACTTAGACTGGAGAATGCACCCAAATCTAAACAATATTTAGAGATAATTTTTAGTTTTCATATAAAAGCAGCAGTTAAAAAAAATAAATCAAAATTACATTCTTAAAATGTAAAAGAATAGACTATTTGAGATCGCACAGAATTATTTCTCCACACTTGATCATTTTAAAATTTAAAGTGAAAGAAAACTTTAACACTTCCTAACCTACATTAGAAATGAAACCGGCTTAAAGTGGTTGTAGGCAACAATATTTTGGCATAATTTGGCAAAAATTCCATAATAACCTTTCAGCATATTGTAATTCAAGTGGTTTGAAAGAAAACTAGACTTCTGCTCCTCATCATGGCTCTGTTTTCAGAAATAGTCATTACAGTTACAGAATATTGATTCATATTTGATCAGCGCTGCCTAGTTTGACCGTTTGGTCGGCGTTCGCGAGTGAATGACAGCCGGCTCTCATAGACTGCAGCTGGGCAGCGGACCTTGTTTTCCTCCGGTAAGTGAAATCCTTCAGATGCCGTTAGGAGCACCGGAGGACACAGTAGGACACAGAGGAACATGATATTTATCAGGCTACCTGTTTCATGTACTACTGTCACGATATAGCGGCCGTTTTCTAAAAATTACTTTTTAAATAATATTTGCGCCAATCTCGCCTACTGCAGCTTTAACATACAATTCTTAAGTCAAACATCATCAATACTTCACCTGATCAAGTTACATCAACTGTGGAACTTGAGTTTATTTAACATTTTCAGTCCCAACACGTATTCACTTGTTTAAAACGTTCAATCTGTCACTAAAGTAGAAACAGGAAACACCAAAACTGAATGTTCTACTGAGAATATGTGCAAACAGTGGATTTCAACAAATATGAACATTTAATAAAAAGCAGCTCTACATCATTTACCATGCTTCATTTAATTTGAAGTTTCCTGATTTCATTCCATTTTATCTTGGATTTGTTTCCCCCGATTTGCCAGATTACAGTTCATCAATATTAACAATTCAGTCTTGTTACACATTTGAAGACTGAATGAGTGTGTGTCAGGTTTACCTCTGTTGACATGAGCCTCCTCCAGCCAGACCAGATGTGGACTGACAGACGCTTTTTATAAGTCGCAACTTCACTGCCCTATAAGCCAGTCCTCCACCGGTGGCCCGAGGACTCTGATCTCTTCATGCCCAAATAATTTAATCATGCTTGTAAGTTTTATTCAACTTCATTAAGTTTGTATGACGTACGTTGTGTTTTTCACAGAAGTTAACTGACTGTTCTGCACATGACGTATGAGTCAGCGCCGGAATGAGTTTTGTATTGGGGGGCCAGCTCTGGAAGACGTAGGCTAATACAGTGTTTCCTGCAGAATTTTGTGAGACTGCGGTGGGTGGACCTCAGACCCTCTAGGGAGCTCGATACGATTCAAGGACGATATTTGGCTCATCTATAGCGATACGATACAATTCAAGGACTATATTTGACTCATCCAGAACGATACGATTCAAGGACGATATTTGGCTCATCTAGAACGATACGATACGATTCAAGGACGATATTTGGCTCATCTAGAGCGATACGATACAATTCAAGGATGATATTTGGCTCATCTAGAATGATACGATACAATTCAAGGACGATATTTGGCTCATCTAGAGCGATACAATACGATTCAAAGACGATATTTGGCTCATCTAGAGCAATACGATACGATTCAAGGACAATATTTGACTCATCCAGAGAGATACGATACGATTCAAGGATGATATTTGGCTCATCTAGAGCGATACGATACGATTCAAGGATGATATTTCGCTCATCTAGAGCGATACGATACAATTCAAGGATGATATTTGGCTCATCTAGAGAGATACGATACGATTCAAGGATGATATTTGGCTCATCTAGAGAGATACGAAACGATTCAAGGACGATATTTGGCTCAGCTAGAGAGATACGATACGATTCAAGGACGATATTTGGCTCATCTAGAGCGATACGATACAATTCAAGGATGATATTTGGCTCATCTAGAACGATACGATACAATTCAAGAACGATATTTGGCTCATCTAGAGCGATACGATACGATTCAAAGACGATATTTGGCTCATCTAGAGCGATACAATACTATTCAAGGACGATATTTGGCTTATCTAGAGCGATACGATACGATTCAAGGACGATATTTGGCTCATCTAGAGCAATACGATACGATACAAGGACGATATTTGGCTCATCCAGAACGATACGATACGATACGATTCAAGGACGATATTTGGCTCATCTAGAGCAATAAGATATGATTCATGGACGATATTTGGCTCATCTAGAGCGATACGAAACGATTCAAGGATGATATTTGGCTCAGCTAGAGAGATACGATACGATTCAAGGACGATATTTGGCTCATCTAGAACGATACGATACGATTCAAGGACGATATTTGGCTCATCTAGAGCGATACGATACGATTCAAGGATGATATTTGGCTCATCTAGAACGATACGATACCATTCAAGGACGATATTTGGCTCATCTAGAGCGATACGATACGATTCAAAGACGATATTTGGCTTATCTAGAGCAATACGATACGATTCAAGGACAATATTTGACTCATCCAGAGAGATACGATACGATTTAAGGATGATATTTGGCTCATCTACAGCGATACGATACGATTCAAGGATGATATTTGGCTCATCTAGAGCGATACGATACAATACTTTTCAAGGATGATATTTGGCTCATCTAGAGCGATACGATACAATACTATTCAAGGATGATATTTGGCTCATCTAGAGCGATACGAAACAATTCAAAGACGATATTTGGCTCATCTAGAGCGATACGATACAATTCAAGGATGATATTTGGCTCATCTAGAGCGATACAATACAATACTATTCAAGGACGATATTTGGGTCATCTAGAGCAATACGATACAATTCAAGGACAATATTTGACTCATCTAGAGAGATACGATACGATTCAAGGACGATATTTGGCTCATCAAGAGCAATACGATACAATACAATTCAAGGATGATATATGGCTCATCTAGAGCAATACGATACAATTCAAAGAAGATATTTGGCTCATCTAGAGCGATACGATACGATTCAAGGATGATATTTGGCTCATCTAGAGCGATACGATACGATTCAAGGACGATATTTGGCTCATCAAGAGCGATACGATACAATACAATTCAAGGATGATATATGGCTCATCTAGAGCGATACGATACAATTCAAAGAAGATATTTGGCTCATCTAGAGCGATACGAAATGATTCAAGGATGATATTTGGCTCATCTAGAGCGATACGATACAATTCAAGGATGATATTTGGCTCATCTAGAGCGATACGAAATGATTCAAGGATGATATTTGGCTCATCTAGAGCGATACGATACAATTCAAGGATGATATTTGGCTCATCTAGAGAGATACGATACGATTCAAGGATGATATTTGGCTCATCTAGAGCGATACGAAACGATTCAAGGACGATATTTGGCTCATCTAGAGCGATACGATACGATTCAAGGACAATATTTGACTCATCTAGAGAGATACGATACGATTCAAGGACGATATTTGGCTCATCAAGAGCGATACGATACAATACAATTCAAGGATGATATATGGCTCATCTAGAGCGATACGATACAATTCAAAGAAGATATTTGGCTCATCTAGAGCGATACGATACGATTCAAGGATGATATTTGGCTCATCTAGAGCGATACGATACGATTCAAGGACGATATTTGGCTCATCAAGAGCGATACGATACAATACAATTCAAGGATGATATATGGCTCATCTAGAGCGATACGATACAATTCAAAGAAGATATTTGGCTCATCTAGAGCGATACGAAATGATTCAAGGATGATATTTTGCTCATCTAGAGCGATACGATACAATTCAAGGATGATATTTGGCTCATCTAGAGCGATACGAAATGATTCAAGGATGATATTTGGCTCATCTAGAGCGATACGATACAATTCAAGGATGATATTTGGCTCATCTAGAGAGATACGATACGATTCAAGGATGATATTTGGCTCATCTAGAGCGATACGATACAATTCAAAGAAGATATTTGGCTCATCTAGAGCGATACGAAATGATTCAAGGATGATATTTTGCTCATCTAGAGCGATACGATACAATTCAAGGATGATATTTGGCTCATCTAGAGCGATACGATACAATTCAAAGAAGATATTTGGCTCATCTAGAGCGATACGAAATGATTCAAGGATGATACTTTGCTCATCTAGAGCGATACGATACAATTCAAGGATGATATTTGGCTCATCTAGAGCGATACGAAATGATTCAAGGATGATATTTGGCTCATCTAGAGCGATACGATACAATTCAAGGATGGTATTTGGCTCATCTAGAGAGATACGATACGATTCAAGGATGATATTTGGCTCATCTAGAGCGATACGAAACGATTCAAGGACAATATTTGGCTCATCTAGAGCGATACGATACGATTCAAGGATGATATTTGGCTCATCTAGAGCGATACGAAACGATTCAAGGATGATATTTGGCTCATCTAGAGCGATACGATACAATACTATTCAAGGACGATATTTCGCTCATCTAGAGCGATACGTACAATACTATTCAAGGATGATATTTGGCTCATCTAGAGCGATACGAAACGATTCAAGGACGATATTTGGCTCATCTAGAGCGATACGAAACGATTCAAGGATGATATTTGGCTCATCTAGAGCGATACGATACGATTCAAGGACGATATTTGGCTCATCTAGAGAGATATGCTACGATTCAAGTGTGATATTTGGCTCATCTAGAGCGATACAAAACGATTCAAGGACGATATTTGGCTCATCTAGAGCGATAAGATACGATTCAAGGATGATATTTGGCTCATCTAGAACGATACGATACGATTCAAGGACGATATTTGGCTCATCTAGAGCGATACGATTCAAGGATGATATTTGGCTCATCTAGAACGATACGATTCAAGGACGATATTTGGCTCATCTAGAGCGATATGATACGATTCAAGGATGATATTTGGCTCATCTAAAACGATAAGATACGATTCAAGGACGATATTTGCCTCATCTATAGTGATACGATACGATTTAAGAACGATATTTGTATAATATAATATAAAAAATATAATATCTCAATGTTGCTTGTAGTGTTATATCTGGTCTCTGTTCAGGGTCTGGTGTCACTGGTGTGTCCAGTTAACCACTCCCATCTGTACTTAAAGTTTAGATTCTGTATTTAAATTTATTTTTTAGGATTAATACTATTTGACATCTGGACTTCATCCGCTGCAGAACGATACTAAACATTCATATTATATAAACCACTGAATAAAACCTGATCAATTGGATTCAAATGAATTCCAATTACACAACATAGATAAACTTTGTTACCATAACATGTTGGTATATAACACACTACGACAGGCCTATATATGTAGATACACAGTATATGTGCGCTTATTACACAGTAAATTAAGGGATAAGATTAATATCAGCATATCAAAACAGTCAGTCCGAGTGAGAGCAACAGTTTATTTACAAGATAATAAAGGTTAAAACACAAAAGTAATCTAACTAAATAACTAAACTAAACAAACCAAACACAGTGTGTGTGTGTGTGCGTGTGTGTGTGTGTGTGTGTGTGTGTGTGTGTGTGTGTGTTAGAGAGAGAGGGAGAGAGAGAGAGACAAAGACAAGATGGCTACTTGTCTTTGATGTCTGCATGGCCTATAAACAATATGGCGAGCACTGTAAAACTACAAAGATGGCTGGATCAAAGATGGCCGCCAGGGTGTCACCACATGGTCTCTTTGTTCTTTGGAGCACATGGGCTCAGGGAGGACAAAGAGGGTGTTGGTGTGGGGGTTGAGATTCTCTGAATGTGTATGTTTGTGTTTAAACCAATTCACAGTTTATGTAAATTATCTTAATGTGTGTCGGATAATGCAGTGGGTTAGAAAATATGGTTAGTTTGCATGCAAGACCCTATGTCTGTGTGGAGCATAAACTAAACACATCAGATGTGGCGAAGCCAGCTCACCAAATATCCTGACTACAAATAATATCACAACAGTAAAACTCAATGAATTACATTAAACCAAATCAATACATATACATTCACAGAAGTTAACTTGAAAAGTCTTGCTCAGCCGTGTGCAATTGCTAATGCTAAGGTAAGCCCAGTACATTACCAATCCATGGAAGAAAGGGTTGTAATTCCAAGTTGAAGAGTTGGTGGAAGCAAACTCGGGAAAGTTGTGGTTCCAGGTTCAAAGATGATGTCCTTGCTGTGCTAAAATCCAGTTGTGCAGTTGGAGGGAAACTGGTCCAGTCCTGTTTTTGCAGCTTGGTGGCTTTGTACTAACTTCCTTGTTGGTTGAAGTTAGTTGGTCAAAAGGCAGGCACTCGCGTCTTCTGCCTTAGAAGTTCCTAATGTATGTCTGTTTGCTAACAAGACATAGATCATAGCAGAGTTGGTTCTGCAGCTTCTGTCTGTAGGAGAGCTGGTGAGAAGGGCCGCAGCTGACCTCCTGCAGGGCAGCAGGGATTCAAGGAGCAGCAGAAAGAAAGAGCCAAGAAAGGGAGAGAAAAGAGAGGGGGACCCTTCTTTTATCCCGCCCGAAATTCACAAGTATGTGTGAATGAGTCATCATGGCTACAGTAGCCAATGGAAATGGTTACTGAGTCCATGGGTGGAGCTACCCAAGGATCCAGGAACGTGTAGTTCATTGTCTTTGCCACCATCTTGAATGGTGAGGTCCCAACATATATATATAAATAATCTATATGTAGGCTGGCAAGATCTTACCAAGTTATTGATTTAAAGGGAAGGTTTTGATCTACAGCCTATGATTATTTCAACTTGCTTCGGTTTAATTTATTATGTCAACAACTTCCTGTTATTAGAACATATGTTAGCAAAACTTAACACAACAATTCAAATTCTGGGAGAAGTCTCAAGAACTGATGATTATCATTTTTATGTTTCAGTATTCTTTGTCTTTCGGTCTTCACGCTACACTGGTTTGTCAAATCCAACATCTATTTGTGAACGCAGCAGGCCCGTATTATCAAGTAAAATCAGTTGAGAAACATGCAAGTTAAACTAATTGCGTAAACGTACTTTTAATGTTTATCATCATTACTTCACTTAATTGTTACTGAATGGATGTTTAGAAGTAAGTGAAATACATTTGCAAAGTAAGATTTTAGCGAGACAGAGTATGATTTTTAATTGCATGACTGAACATTTCAGTAGGTGCAACAATTTTATTAACAATTATTTACATTAATTTCAGAATTGTGTCATTTCACCTTATGTATTCCTGGTGAACATTTTGAACAATTTTTGTCTGATGGCTTTGATCTGCAGTCCGTAGATAATAGGGTTCATGGCGGGAGGAACCACGTGTAACAAGATGGACGCTAGCTTCCTGAGGTCTGATAAGTGAGGGAAACGATGGAGGATGACAATGATGCTGCCTGACACAAACATGATGACATACACAGCCAGGTGAGTGGCACAGGTCTGCAGCGCCCGGCTGTTCAGCGCCTTGTTCTTACTACTCAAACACACCATGGCGATCTTCAGGTAGGTGAGAGTTACGCTGCCGATGGAGGAACCCAGCAGGACCACCGTGTAGCCGAGGCCGTAGATATTATTGATGAGGACACTTTCACAGGACAGCTTGAACAAGGAGGCGTTGTCGCAGTATGGGTTGGCTATAGTCCACCTGCAGCGTGACAGGCGGACGCTGAGGCCCACGAGAATCCCCACCATCAATAAAGCTACCCCCCAGGCCGACGCAGATAGCTTCAGCACCATCCTGTTGGTCATGATGGTGGCGTATCGCAGAGGGTTACAGATGGCTACGTAGCGATCGAAGGCCATGATCATGAGCACAGTTTGAGAGATGCCTGCATGATAGTGAGCACAAAAAGCCTGAATAACACACTCATAGTAATGGATGTACCGCTCTGTGATCGGAATAAAAATGTCACTTAACAAGCGAGGGATGATGGTCATTGCCCCGAACACATCATTAATACTCATGTTGCAGAAGAGCAGGTACATGGGCTCATGAAGGCTCTTCTCCATGAAGATCAGGACCGCCAGGCCGATGTTGGACACCATGATGAAGATGTAGATGAGGAGGAGGAGGATGAAGGCTGGAACAGAGGACTGGGGGTTGACCTTTAACCCCTCCAGGAGCAGAATATCCATGTTGAAAGTTTTGTTGTCCATGCTGCAGGGGGATGATCCTGCAGAAGATCATAGACAGAGAATTCAGCCAACACTGCAACAGTTATCACAATATGTGATGTGATTGTAAAAAAGGCCATGCCTCTGCACATTTCTCCTCCTACTATATCCTGTGCTTGATCATGCGCAGTGCGTGTGCTCTCACTGTGCGTGTGTCCTCCTCCAATCACCTGTGCCCGATCATGCGCTGTGCATGTGCCATCAGTGTGCCTGCATCGAGTAGACCCCAGACACGGCGCTAAGGGAGGGATACAGCTGAGGTGAGGATGGCTATGATTGATGCCTAATGAACATTTCTTTCATGTGTGTGTCCATGGAAATAACCACACACCATTATTTTGTATGTTTCAGCTGCATCAATATAAACAGCCTGAAATCTATACTTGGACTCTGTATCGCTCTATTTTACGCACTCTCACCTGAGCACAAAACAGTGTCCTGACCCGACACCCTGAAGCGATTGCTGCCACACTAATGGTTAAAATACAACACACAAATTCTCTCACACAATTTTGGTCCTTCGAGCCGGATACAAGCAACCGCTTCAGCTCAGGATGTTCAGGCCAGATGAAATTGACCCGGAAAGAGATGTGGACCGCCGATGGCCACAGCGGCACAGCCACCTGCCATCATATCTTCAGGACTATGAGGTCAGTTACCCTAGTAGGCAACGCATGCCAGTTGATGAGCAGACCAGCCAGGCTAATTCCGCTGATGTTCGAAGCTATATTCGTAGCATTAGAGATGAAAATGACAAACTGCGCCAAGATGTGCAACGCCTTACAGACAAGATCTCTAGCTCTCCTGTACTAGCTTCACCATACGTCATGTCACGGCCCAGACGCCATGAGGATGAGACGTCATACACACCTGCGCTCACTAGTAAGCTGACGGCATTTAGTGGTCAACAAGGCCAACGTCAGCGTGAATTTTCTTCGCAGGTGCCACTCAGTGATGAGTCTTCACACCCACAAGGCAGCCAACGTGACCCGATTAAGGAGCTCAGTGACAGTTTAAAGGGAGCAGGGTTGTCCAGTCAGCATGCAGCACATTCACCAGTAACTTCAGGTGAGTCATCCCCTTGCTACAGAGACCCCCTTCCTCTAACACCTAAGGGTAGAAAGTCCCCTCTGCCTCAAGGTTCAAGTGCAGTGGAACAGTCGCAGCTGCACCACCAAGAAGACAAGGGCTGTCCCCCACAACCTGTCGCTGTTCAACATCAACCAGCCAACAGCTACCGCCACCTTCATGATGCTGCATTCAGTGCACCTGATGACAGGTATCGTTCCCAGTCTGATGATGCTTCTCGTCGCCATGATGACAGCCTCCACCCACGTGATGATAGATACCACCCTCAACATGGGGGCCACCTACAGTCAGCCTGATGATGGTTACCGCTTTGCTTCATAGCATCGGCCTGATGACAGAGCCCGCCCTCTTCCCAATGAGACTTATCGTCGTCACAGTGACCGCTATAGTCAGCCCGCTGAATCTCAGCGACAGCCTAGTCTGAGGGCCCATCATGATGATCGCTACTATCGGCAAGATGGCAGACATCATTCACCTGATCGTAGAAGCCGCCCTGAGGATCACTATCGTCCTGCTTATGGCTATGGCAGCTATTATGGTCCTTATGATCAGTACAGACAATGGGACGACCGTTACCCCGATGATCTCCGACGGTATCCAGATGATCACCTGCGTCCAGCTGAGCGGCCCCAAGCTCAACCCCCATTCGGCAGACACCCACAGGTGGAGACCTATTGTGGACCTATGCCAACGATCCCCGACTTTGTACACGAGGACCCACGTGAGTTTGCAAGATTAAAACTGGCGTTGGACAACATACTCTCACCTGATGCTCCAGAGCGCTTTAAGTTCCAGATACTGACAGACCACCTTAAGTTTGAAGAAGCACTGCTCATTGCTAATTCGTACAGCAAAGGCCTATTCCCATTCATTGATACCATGAGAGCACTCACTGAGATGTACGGTCAACCTCAACAACTTGCCTTGAAACGGATCTCCAATCTGATGGATGGACCCAACATCAAGAGTGGTGACATCAGAGCCTTCAAGTAATTTACCCTCCAAGTCCGGGCTATAGTGGGCATGTTGCATCAGTTGGGAGGCCAGGGCTGGACTGAGTTGCGGTGTGGCTCACATGTATCTCGCCTCTTAGCTAAGTTACCACATGACCTAAGAGCCTACTTTCAGAGATTTGTGAACCCCATCCACACTCCTATTCCAACACTGCTTGATCTGGCTGAATGGCTTGAGTATGAGGTATGTGTACAGGTGGATGGAAGCCAGTTCTGTAGCGACTGAGGTCAAGAGAAGCAAGCTCCACGCCGAGACCGGCGTGCCGAGTACAAGTCACAGAGGACCACTACTATTCTCCATGGTAGTGAACAGAAGGAGAAATCAGAGAACATTTTGACTGTATCTACAGGGGAGGCAACACAAGAGAAGCCAAAGAAGTACTGCCCGTTCTGCGACTCTCTGTAGCACTACCTGAATCAGTGCAGCAACCTCAAACTGTTGTCAAAGGAGCAGAAGACAGAATGGATAAAGGCAAACAAGAGGTGGTGGCGATGTGGCCGCGAGCACTAAGCAGCAAAGTGTTCCCTCAAGGCCAAGTGCAAACAGTGTGAAAGAAAGCACCTTGAGGTTCTTCATGAGGTCCATACCAGCCAATATACTGCAGCAACTGGTAAACCCAAAGCGACTGAAGAAAGCACCTGTTTGGTAAGTTCCATTTCGGAGATGCTGTACCTAGATCGGCCAACAAGCAGTAGCAAAGTACTTCTCAAGTTGAGTCGTGTCATCCTCCAGAACGGCGACAAGGTACTGGAGACTTACGCTATACTGGATGATGGTTCAGAGCGCACCATACAGCTAGATGAAGCTGCTGATCGCTTAGGCCTTCACGGGGAAGCTGAAGACCTGGCACTCCGCACTGTCCGGCAGGAGGTTCGCACCATCCATGGAGCCACAGTGTCATTCTCCGTAGCTTCTGCATTACAGCCTGGCAAGTCCTTCCAGATCCACAAAGCTTTCACAGCAAAGGAACTTGGCCTCGCCCGCCATACACACCCAGTCAAAGCTCTGCAGGAGAAGTACAGTCACGTCAAGGACCTACCACTGCCAAGCATCAAGAACGTTCAGCCACTGCTGCTCATTGGGTCGGATTACCCACATCTGATCACTCCAGTGGAACTGGTACGCCTGGGCCCTCCTGGTGGACCTGCACCCGTGCACACCAGACTCGGGTGGACTCTACAAGGCCCATCAAGATTCCTGCCCCACCGGCTAACTCCTCAGCAGTATCTTTTCACTTCCTGTACCTCTCCAGAAGCCGAACTCTTCAGCCACGTGGAGAAGCTGTGGCAACTGGATACCCTACCGTATCGGAGTGAGCGGCTAATCACCAGGTCAAAGCAAGATGCAGAGGCAGTCCGAATGCTTGAGGAGAAGACAACTAGGGTTGAAGTGAAGGGAGTAAGACGGTATGCCACCCCAATCTTTTGGAAGGTAAATCTTCCCCTACTCCATGCACCAAAGGAGGCAGTGATGACTCAGCTACGTGGGACAGAAAGACGACTAGCCAGAGAAGCGGAGAAAGCAGCGACCTACTCCAAAGAGATCCACAAGTTGCTCGATGCTGGCTATGTCACACCCATGTCACCTACAGAGGCTAAAAAGAGCAGCCATTCGTGGTTCATCCCGCACCATATGGTGCATCACAATGGGAAAGACAGGATAGTCTTCAATTGCTCCTTCACGTTTAAGGGCCAGAACCTGAATGACCACCTCCTGCCTGGGCCCACACTGGGAGCTAGCCTGTTAGGAGTCCTCCTTCGATTCAGGGAACACCCAAATGCCATCAGCAGTGATATTAAAGGGATGTTCCACCAGGTCCGCCTGTTGGAAGGAGACAGAGCGTTCCTCCGTTTCCTGTGGCGTGACATGAAGGTAGATGAGGAACCCACTATTTATAAGTGGCAGTTGCTCCCTTTCGGGACTACATGCAGCCCGTGTTGCGCCACCTTTGCACTCAAAGCTCATGTCCAGAAGCAGACAGAGCCAGGAGAAGATGCCCGTCTGTCAATAGAATGCTGTTTCTATAGTGATAACTGTTTGCAAAGCCTCCCCTCTGAAGAGCAAGCAAAGAAGTTGGTGGACCGACTGCAATCCCTCCTCATGGAGGGTGGATTTGAACTGCGGCAATGGGCCAGCAACGTGCCCACAGTCATTGGCCACCTACCAAGGGAGTCTTGGTCAGAGAGCAGTGAACTCTGGTTCACCCAGGAGGTGACTGACCCCCAAGAGCGCACTCTCGGACTTATATGGCAGTGCAAGTCTGATACACTGCGATACAAGCACCACCAGAGTGGAAGTCCAGAGCCTACCATGCGAAATATCTACCGTCTGCTCGCCCAGCAGTACGACCCTCTCAGGTTCATCAACCCATACACCACGAGAGCCAAGGTCATCGTGCAACGTCTCTGGGACAAGAAAAGAGGATGGGATGATCCCCACCTACCAGAAGACCTACTTCAAGCCTGGCAGGTGTGGGAATGTGAACTTCCCCAGCTATCACAGATAACACTGCCAAGATGCTACACCGACCACAGCCGGGACTGCAGCAACAGCAGTCGGAGCATTCATGTGTTCTGTGATGCCTCTGAGAGTGCGTATGGGTCCGTGTCATACCTGTGCACGGAAGAAGACAACGGACAAGTTCACTTAGCCTTCTTGGCTGCAAGATCAAGAGTCTCGCCTAAGAAGCAACTCTCAATCCCAAGACTGGAACTGTGCGGAGCCCTGACAGGAGCACAGTTGGCTTCAGTCCTGAAGAGAGAGCTCACTCTCGAAATCCAGGAGGTGGTGTACTGGACAGACTCGACCACAGTACTTAACTGGCTTCAGTCAGATTCATGCCGGTATAAGGTATTCGTGGGAACCAGAGTTGCAGAGATACAAGAGCTATCTGACCCTGCAGCCTGGCACTATATCGACTCAGCGACCAACCCCGCTGATGATATTACAAGAGGAAAAACACTGGCTCAGCTCGCTGGACAGAATCGCTGGAGTCAGGGGCCACCCTTTTTGCAGCAGCCAGCCAACCGCTGGCTGAAGACACCAGATGGACAACCTACGGAAGAGGTAGGAGAGCTCCGGAAGATGTTGTTCTGTGGCCTGCTTACAGGAGCAACCAGTCCAGCAATACCTGACGTCCAACAATTCAGCACTTACCAGGAACTTCTAAAAGCTACCACGCAGTCGCTACATGGGGTGGCTGACAGCAGGAAGTACTGGATATTGAGAGGTAGAGAAGCAGTTAGGAGGCATCAACACAACTGTCCTGAGTGCAGGAAGTGGAGAGGTCAACCACAAGTTCCAAGAATGGCAGATCTGCCCCCCTCAAGTTTGAGGCTCTTCCGACCTGCCTTCTATTCAACCGGGATGGACTGCTTCGGCCCTATGCTTGTAAAAGTGGGACGACGAAATGAGAAGAGGTGGGGAATCCTGTATAACTGTCTTACCACCCGGGCAGTCCACCTAGACCTGCTGGCGAATATGGACGCTGATTCATTTCTGATGTCGCTCCGACGCTTCATCGCTCGTAAGGGAAAGCCTTTCAAGCTCTTATCGGATCAAGGCACCAATTTCAAAGGAGGATGTAGGGAACTGCATGAGTCGTTCAATGCCCTTGAACCTGCCCTCCGAGACCAGCTGGCTGCAGAACAGATCAGGTTCCGCTTCAATCCACCCAACGCTCCTCACTTTGGCGGGTCTTGGGAAAGAGAGGTTCGATCTGTGAAGACAGCCTTCCGCACCACATAAGGAGCTCAGACCGTGTCACAGGAGGTGCTGAGGACCGTCTTGATCGAGGTAGAGAGCATCCTCAACTCCAGGCCTTTGGGCTATGTTTCCACAGACATCGCAGACCCGGATCCTGTCACACCCAACTCCTTGCTGATGGGGCGGCCAGACTCCTCCCTGCCTCAAGTAGTCTACCCAGAAATGGAACTGCTTAGTCGCAAGAGGTGGAGACACACTCAAGTCTTGGCCGACCATTTCTGGAGTCACTTCATACAGCACTTTCTGCCTACGTTGCAAGCACGGCAGAAATGGAATACAGAGAAAGAGGACATCACCATCGGAACTGTCATTCTTATCGTGGATCAGCAGACTCCAAGAGCTCTGTGGCAAGTGGGAACAGTGAAGACCGTCATACCTGGAGCAGATGGCCGAGTGAGGACTGTGGTCATCCAAGTGAAGGACCGGACCTACATCCGCCCGCCCAGTGGTACGGCTCATCAGACTGCCCGCTCTACCCCATAGTTCTGCTTAGACAGAGTACAGGCCTCCCTGATGACAAATTTGCACACCAAATTTGGGGCGGCTGTAAAAAAGGCCATGCCTCTGCACATTTCTCTTCCTACTATATCCTGTGCTTGATCATGCGCAGTGCATGTGCTCTCACTGTGCGTGTCTCCTCCTCCAATCACCTGTGCCCAATCATGCGCTGTGCATGTGCCATCAGTGTGCCTGCATCGAGTAGACCCCAGACACGGCGCTAAGGGAGGGATACAGCTGAGGTGAGGACGGCTATGATTGATGCCTAATGGACATTTCTTTCATGTGTGCGTCCATGGAAATAACCACACACCATTATTTTGTATATTTGAGCTGCATCAATATAAACAGCCTGAAATCTATACTTGGACTCTGTATCGCTCTATTTCCGCACTCTCACCTGAGCACAAAACAGTGTCCTGACCCGACACCCTGAAGCGATTGCTGCCACACTAATGGTTAAAATACAACACACAAATTCTCTCACACAGTGATGGTGTTACTAATTCATAAGCTGCTGAACAAGTGGAGCTTTTAAATAGAAAGCAACAAGAAAACAACAAAATGACATGAGTATAAAGTATCTTCTAAATATGCTGCATGTTTGGTAACTCAGTTTTAACAAGTGAAACAAAAACTTATTAGACTATCATTTGCAGCCCCAAAACCGATCCGTTATCAGCACTGTTAAATGAAAGCCTTATAGTATATCTAAAAACCAGAGTGTTTTCTGCAATATTCTGGTCCCAGAGCAACATTTCACTGCAATTGAACTTCACAAAACTACAGTTGGTTGTGGATGCAGATCAGGATGCTGTGCCTGTTTCAATGAAAGTAAAAACCAAAACACACTCAGAGTCTGAGGATTTCACTCATTTCCTAAACAGCTTGGAAACGTGCACAGCATCCCTGATGAGACTGAACAAAGTTATATTGTCAACCAGAAGAAATAATGATACAAGTGACCACTTCATGCAAATCTTAGATTTAAAATATATTTTTGCAGTTGCATGTTTTATTGTGTATTTTTGTTAAAGTTTTCAAAACAAACAATATCATCTATCTTTTATACACAACATCTCTAATGCATTCATCATTTGTGTCCTTAAAAATATGAATTATGGCAGTAAAACCTTTGACAGATTACAGTTCATCCAGTTCATCAAGATTTACATTTCAGTCTTTTCTTTCTCAACAAAACATCAATCAGTCTTCAGTGAACAGTGGAAAACAACTGTGAGACTGTGTGTGTCATGTTTACCTCTATTGACGTGAGCCTCCTCCAGCCAGACCAGAGCTGGACTGCCAGACACTTTTTATAAGATGACTGAGCCGCCTGGTTCTCCAATCACGAGTGTTTCTGGCCATCTTGGTGCCGTATAGGCCCTCACAACCCTGAGGGCCTTCATCTCTACACGGCCAATTAACTTGGATGTTTTCATGTTAACTCTATTCAACTTCTCTCAACTTATGTTGTCTAATCTTAGCACGTTTTCGACACGATCAACAAACTACGGGGAATATCTATGGCTGAGATTACCTGTTGCTGTACCTGGAAAATGGAGGAGATAAAGGAAGCAAGGGTCGCGGGCCGGGGTCCTAGTCCGACTGAGGAAACGTGAAAACCGGCCTCCTCTGCCGAGTATCCTTCTAGCAGATGTCCAGTCACTGGATAATAAGCCGGATGAACTCAGGAGCAGGATGACTTTCCAATGGGACATTAAGAACTGTAACGCTTAGGTTTTCATGCAGACTCGGCCATTGTTCCAGACTGGCTCTCCATTCACCGCCAGGACCGGACAATAACTTCGGGAAAGAGCAGGGGGGAGGCGACTGCTTCATGATCAACAACAAGTGGTGCTCGGATGTGGAAATAATTTCTTCTAATCTAGAGTAAAATATGATCGAATGACGACATCTCCCAGGGGAGTTTACATTGGTTGTTCTCACAGCGGTGTACATTCCACCACCCAAGCACTGGCCGAGCTCTATGGAGTTCTCAACAGGACCAAGACCTCACAGCCGGAGGCTGCTTTTATTGTGGCCAGGGATTTTAACCACGCCAAACTGAAGAAAGTCCTGCCGAGATATCACATCAGTCACATCTTGTCTGAGCACGTGTTCAGTCAGAATAAAGGGGGTGTGTGATGTGGGGTTTTGAGATTCTCCGAATGTGTATGTTTGTGTTTAAAACCAATTCACAGTTTAAGTACGTGATCTTAATGTGATAGTGCGCCGGGTTAGAAAAGATTGTTAGTATACATGCAAGACCCTTTGTCTGTGTGGAGCATAACTAACAAATCAAATGTGGCAAAGCTAGCTACCCAAATATCCTGACTACAACAATATCACAATGATAAAACTCAGTGAATAACATTAAATAAAGTCAATACATGTACATTGACAGAGGTTAAAGTTAAACAGTCTTTCTTAACCGTGTGATATTGCTGTGCCAATTCTGTGCTAAAGTAGGCCCAGTTAGTTGACCCTGTCCATGGAAGAAAGGGGGATTCGTTTGTTAACTGGAGATTCCATCTGTTGAAGATGGAAGAGCAAGGTGAGGAACGTTGGTTTCGGTCTCAAAAGATGCGGTCCTTGCTATGTTCAAATCAATTGGGCAGTTTGGAGGAGGCAGGTCGCTCCAATCCTTTGTTTCTCCAGAGTTAGTTTCTGCCAGGAAATGAGGGGAGAGGACATTGTGGTGGTTCATGGTTGACACCTTAAACCGTAGGCCATCAGGGCGCCGCCTAAAAAATATTTTACCACACATCTGAACTGAAGTTGATCCCGCTACATTACCATAATAACAGTATTTTTCGGGGGCGACCGAGCCTTTGCTGTGGCCGCCCCTAAACTGCTCCACAGACCTTGCTGTGAGCAGGCTTTAATATTTAATTTGTAAAATGTCTGGAAAGTTATGTAGTTAGAGAAACATGTTGCCATTTAATTTTTCAAATGTATTTTTTCAATCCTTTGAGCAACACAAACCACATTCTAGCTTCATTAATTCTTCTGCGAAACACTGACAACAGCTAATAGGTTGTGGATGGCCAGTGATTAGGCTGAGAAATAAAAACACAAATATACATTATATTTTTTGATACTTGAAAGTAGCTACAGACAGGAGAAATGGGGAAAGAGCTTGACCAACAGGCCAGGAGTCTGCCTAAAACCTAAATAATATGTGATACTGAGATGTGCTAGGTTATTGAAAATATTACAAGCAGGTAAAACAGGCTTAAAAACAATTTTACAGTTTCGGAAATGATCAGGAATAAAATGCCCTGAAGAAATTAAACACATCTCAATGTTTTGTGACGTACTTGTAAATTGGTAAAATGCTTAATGATGCTAGAACGTAACTCTTTACTGACCAGTCCGTAGATAATGGGGTTGATGGCTGGTGGAATGATGATAAACAGGACGCTGAAGAACTTCTTGATATTCTGTGAGAGTGAGGGGAACCTGTGACTCACAATTATGACCATTGAAGCTATTCCGTAGAGCAAATACACAACAAGGTGTGATGCACACGTCTGAAAGGCCTTACTGCGGACAGTGCTGTCAGCTCTGCCTTGTTTTACAGAAGCATGCAGGATTCTGATGTAGGAAAAAGCGATGATGAAGAAGATGCTTGTATTAAAAAACCAGGCCAAGGACAAACCTAGAAAAACGTAAAGAAAATTACAATTATTCCATCAGTTAAGTATCATGTAAACCTTCCACCTCATTCTATCATCCATTGGCCTCCTTTTGCCCTCCAGGAACAGCACAAAATACTGAATTTGCTGAACACCTGCTGATGAGGGCTCTGGATAAGACATAATGTTCAACAAGATAAGATATTCCTTTATTAGTCCCACAGTGGGGGGATTTGCAACATAATGTCTGTATGCCTGCTGCTTTACTCTAAATTAATGCACTGACCATAGATATTATTTATGGGGTCGGGACTGCAGGCCAGCCTCAGGATAGAACGGTTGCTGCAGTGTTTGATGGTGTTGCCACACAGTGGAGCATTCATGTGGAAGGCGAAGAGCACAGCAATACACAGCAGAGCAACAAACCAGGCCAGGGCGCAGCAGCAGTAGAGCCGAGCCGATGTCATGATGGCGTGATACCTGAGTGGTTCACACACAGCAATGTACCTGCAGAGGTCATATAAACATCCTCAGCTTTTTACAGTTAAAGATATATTTTTACAGGATCTTAGCATCTAAAACTGTTTGTGCACGAAGAAGGTGGCTGGTGGAGGATATATGTGTGCATATACAGTATATATAACATTTTATAACCCCCAGTAACAAAACAACAGCACCAAAAAACATCAGCCTGATCTGTAATATGAAAATCTGAAATGCCATCTCAGTCAGTCTTTACCATTTATGCATGACAGTCAAAGACTTGAATCTGTGACTAATTCTCTCTATGTGCTGATGCGTTTTGATACCTGTCATAGGCCATCACACCCAGAATTGTCTGCACTGCGAAGCCGTACATGTGCACAGAGAAGGCCTGGGCGATGGCCGGGATGTAGGCGATCTTCTTCTGGCCCGTCAAGAAGTGCATCATGAGGCGAGGCAGCACCGCCGTAGCCCCCAGAAAATCGCAGACTACCAGATTACAAAACAATTATGAACATGGGTCTGTGCAGGTTCTTGTCCATGACAATGACGCACAGCACCACGCCATTCGCCAACAGCATTACCATGTAGTGAAACAGAGCCAGGAAGAACAAGAAGGCGCCGTAGCCTCGTGGTACGTAGAAGCCCTCCAGCTCGAACACGATAGGCTGTTTGAGAGGAGTTACCATTGTTACGTTCTCCATCTAAAACAGTGCGGTTCTGTTAAGACAAGTTTATCAGTAACCCTCCCAACAGATAACAACTTTTCAGGCATCAGGGATAGTGATAATAATTTTAGACTTATAATCACACATTACAGTAAACTCCAGAAAAAGGTTTTAAAACATATTAAATGTGAACAAAAGATGTCTTGGCCTCTGACATTTGTCTTTCTTTGTAATCTCAAATAAATTAAATATATCACACAGTATTACCTGCAGTAAAACAGACATATGTTAGCAAAACTTAACACAACAATTCAAATACATGTGAATTTGCATTTAATGTCAGTTTCATTTAGTCTTATTCACAGTTTGGATGTCAGTTTTTGTGACTGCGAGTACATCTCAAGAATGTAGAGAGTCGTAAAGCCGAGGAAGATGAGATCGTAAAACCTCCTTTGTATCTTCATATTGTTTCTCCAGTTCTGCTTGAGAACTCTAACCTGTACAACCAACTTCAGTTCTTTTCAGATGATTAGTTAGAACATAGCATATTAATTAATGTACATTTCAATGGCAGAATTAGTTTCATTCTGATTCTCATCCTCAGTTCATAATGTCTTACTGGTCTTCACCGCTTCTCTGAGTCTTTGGGAAGAAAAACAGATGTCAGGGCCTTTAACCCGTAACTCAATTAACAACTGAAATGGTCAGAATGGGTAATAAGTTTGTTGTGTTTCTCCTCTTTGAGCTTAACCAGGTCGGTCATAAATTAGGCACTTATCACTTAGTGTTCCAGAAGTCACATGCAGTTTCTGGGAGAAGTCTCAAGAACTGATGATTATCATTTTTATGTTTCAGTATTCTTTGTCTTTCGGTCTTCACGCTACACTGGTTTGTTCAAATCCAACAACTATTTGTGAACGCAGCAGGCCCGTATTATCAAGTAAAATCAGTTGAGAAACATGCAAGTTAAACTAATTGCGTAAACGTACTTTTAATGTTTATCATCATTACTTCACTTAATTGTTACTGAATGGATGTTTAGAAGTAAGTGAAATACTTTTGAAAAGTACGATTTCAGCATGACAGCGAGACAGAGTAGGATTTTTAATTGCATGACTGAACATTTCATTAAGTGCAACAATTTTATAAACAATTATTTACATTAATTTCAGTATTGAGTCATTTCACCTCATGTATTCCTGGTGAACATTATGAACATTTTTTGTCTGATGGCTTTGATTTGCAGTCCGTAGATAACTGGGTTCATGGCTGGAGGAACCACCTGTAATAAGATGGACGCTAGCTTCCTGAGGTCTGATAAGTGAGAGAAACGATGGAGGATGATGATGATGCAGCCTGACACTAACATGATGACATACACAACCAGATGGGTGGCACAGGTCTGCAGCGCCCGGCTGTTCAGCGCCTTGTTCTTACTTTTCAAACACACCATGGCGATCTTCAGGTAGGTGAGAGTTACGCTGCCGATGGAGGAACCCAGCAGGACCACCGTGTAGCCGAGGCCGTAGATGTTATTGATGAGGACACTTTCACAGGACAGCTTGAACAAGGAGACGTTGTCGCAGTAAGGGTTTAATATAGTCCACCTGCAGCGTGACAGGCGGACGCTGAGGCCCACGAGGATCATTACCATCAATATAGCTACCCCCCAGGCCGACGCAGATAGCTTCAGCACCATCCTGTTGGTCATGATGGTGGCGTATCGCAGAGGGTTACAGATGGCTACGTAGCGATCGAAGGCCATAATCATGAGCACAGTGTGAGAGATGCCTGCATAAAAGTGAGCACAAAAAGCCTGAATGACACACTCATAATAATGAATGTACCGCTCTGTGATCGGAATAAAAATGTCACTTAACAAGCGAGGGATGACGGTCGTCGCCCCGAACGCATCATTTATACTCATGTTGCAGAAGAGCAGGTACATAGGCTGGTGGAGGCTCCTCTCCATGAAGATCAGGACCGCCAGGCCAATGTTGGACACCATGATGAAGATGTAGATGAGGAGGAGGAGGATGAAGGCTGGAACAGAGGACTGGGGGTTGACATTTAACCCCTCCAGGAGCAGAACATCCATGTTGAAAGTTTTGTTGTCCATGCTGCAGGGGGATGATCCTGCAAAAGATCATAGACAGAGAATTCAGCCAACACTGCAGCAGTTATCACAATATGTGATGTGATGGTGTTACTAATTCATAAGCTGGTGAAGAAGTGCAGCTTTAAAATAGAAAGCAAGGAAACAACGAAATTACATGAGTATAAAGTATCTTCTAAATATGCTGCATGTTTGGTAACTCAGTTTTAACAAGTGAAACAGAAACCTTAGACTATTATTAGCAGCCCCAAATCTGCTGTGTTTTCTGCAATTTTCTGGTCCCAGAGCAACATTTCACTGCACACGAACTTCAAAAAACTACAGTTGGTTGTGGATGCAGATCAGGATGATGTGCCTGTTTCAATGAAAGTAAAAACCAAAAACACTCAAAGGTCAGTCTGAGTATTTCACTCATTTCCTAAACGGCTTGGAAACGTACACAGCATCCCTGATGAGACTGAACAAAGTTATATTGTCAACCAGAAGAAATAAGGAAACAAGTGACCACTTCATGCAAATCTGATATTTAAAATATATTTTTGCTGTATTACCCTTTACAGATTCATGTTTTATTGTGTATTTTTATTAAAGTTTTCAAACAAACAATATATCATCTATCTTTTATACACAACACCTCTAATGCATTCATCATTCTTCATATGTGTCCTTTAAAATATGAATTATTGCAGTAAAACCTTTGACAGATTACAGTTCATCAAGATTTACATTTCAGTGTTTTCTTTCTCAACAAAACATCAGACACAATCGGTCTTCAGTGAACAGTGGAAAACAACCGTGAGACTGTGTGTCAGGTTTACCTCTATTGACGTGAGCCTCCTCCAGCCAGACCAGAGCTGGACTGCCAGACACTTTTTATAAGATGACTGAGCCGCCTGGTTCTCCAATCACGAGTGTTTCTGGCCATCTTGGAGCCGTATAGGCCCTCACAACCCTGAGGGCCTTCATCTCTACACGGCCAATTAACTTGGATGTTTTCATGTTAACTTTATTCAACTTCTCTCAACTTACGTTGTCTAATCTTAGCACGTTTTCGACACGATCAACAAACTACGGGGAATATCTATGGCTGAGATTACCTGTTGCTGTACCTGGAAAATGGAGGAGATAAAGGAAGCAAGGGTCGCGGGCCGGGGTCCTAGTCCGACTGAGGAAACGTGAAAACCTGCCTCCTCCGCCGAGTATCCTTCTAGCAGATGTCCAGTCACTGGATAATAAGCCGGATGAACCCAGGAGCAGGATGACTTTCCAATGGGACATTAAGAACTGTAACGCTTAGGTTTTCATGCAGACTTGGCTCGACCCCTACATCCCAGACTCGGCCATTGTTCCAGACGGGCTCTCCATTCACCGCCAGGACCGGACAATAACTTCGGGAAAGAGCAGGGGGGAGGCGTCTGCTTCATGATCAACAACAAGTGGTGCTCGGATGTGGAAATAATTTCTTCTAATCTAGAGTAAAATATGATCGAATGACGTTATCTCCCAAGGGAGTTTACATTGGTTGTTCTCACAGCGGTGTACATTCCACCACCCAAGCACTGGCCGAGCTCTATGGAGTTCTCAACAGGACCAAGACCTCACAGCCGGAGGCTGCTTTTATTGTGGCCAGGGATTTTAACCACGCCAAACTGAAGAAAGTCCTGCCGAGATATCACATCAGTCATGAGCACGTGTTCAGTCAGAATAAAGGGGGTGTGTGATGTGGGGTTTTGAGATTCTCTGAATGTGTATGTTTGTGTTTAAAACCAATTCACAGTTTAAGTACGTGATCTTAATGTGATAGTGCGCCGGGTTAGAAAAGATTGTTAGTATACATGCAAGACCCTTTGTCTGTGTGGAGCATAACTAACAAATCAAATGTGGCAAAGCTAGCTACCCAAATATCCTGACTACAACAATATCACAATGATAAAACTCAGTGAATAACATTAAATAAAGTCAATACATGTACATTGACAGAGGTTAAAGTTAAACAGTCTTTCTTAGCCGTGTGATATTGCTGTGCCAATTCTGTGCTAAAGTAGGCCCAGTTACTTGACCCTGTCCATGGAAGAAAGGGGGATTCGTTTGTTAACTGGAGATTCCATCTGGTGAAGATGGAAGAGCAAGGTGAGGAACGTTGGTTTCGGTCTCAAAAGATGCGGTCCTTGCTATGTTCAAATCAATTGGGCAGTTTGGAGGAGGCAGGTCGCTCCAATCCTTTGTTTCTCCAGAGTTAGTTTCTGCCAGGAAATGAGGGGAGAGGACATTGTGGTGGTTCATGGTTGACACCTTAACCCGTAGGCCATCAGGGCGCCGCCTAAAAAATATTTTACCACACATCTGAACTGAAGTTGATCCCGCTACATTACCATAATAACAGTATTTTTCGGGGGCGACCAAGCCTTTGCTGTGGCCGCCCCTTAACTGCTCCACAGACCTTGCTGTGAGCAGGCTTTAATATTTAATTTGTAAAATGTCTGGAAAGTTATGTAGTTAGAGAAACATGTTGCCATTTAATTTTTCAAATGTATTTTTTCAATCCTTTGAGCAACACAAACCACATTCTAGCTTCATTAATTCTTCTGCGAAACACTGACAACAGCTAATAGGTTGTGGATGGCCAGTGATTAGGCTGAGAAATAAAAACACAAATATACATTATATTTTTTGATACTTGAAAGTAGCTACAGACAGGAGAAATGGGGAAAGAGCTTGACCAACAGGCCAGGAGTCTGCCTAAAACCTAAATAATATGTGATACTGAGATGTGCTAGGTTATTGAAAATATTACAAGCAGGTAAAACAGGCTTAAAAACAATTTTACAGTTTCGGAAATGATCAGGAATACAATGCCCTGAAGAAATTAAACACATCTCAATGTTTTGTGACGTACTTGTAAATTGGTAAAATGCTTAATGATGCTAGAACGTAACTCTTTACTGACCAGTCCGTAGATAATGGGGTTGATGGCTGGTGGAATGATGATAAACAGGACGCTGAAGAACTTCTTGATATTCTGTGAGAGTGAGGGGAACCTGTGACTCACAATTATGACCATTGAAGCTATTCCGTAGAGCAAATACACAACAAGGTGTGATGCACACGTCTGAAAGGCCTTACTGCGGACAGTGCTGTCAGCTCTGCCTCGTTTTACAGAAGCATGCAGGATTCTGATGTAGGAAAAAGCGATGATGAAGAAGATGCTTGTATTAAAAAACCAGGCCAAGGACAAACCTAGAAAAACGTAAAGAAAATTACAATTATTCCATCAGTTAAGTATCATGTAAACCTTCCACCTCATTCTATCATCCATTGGCCTCCTTTTGCCCTCCAGGAACAGCACAAAATACAGAATTTGCTGAACACCTGCTGATGAGGGCTGTGGATAAGTCATAATGTTCAACAAGATAAGATATTCCTTTATTAGTCCCACAGTGGGGGGATTTGCAACATACTGTCTGTATGTCTGCTGCTTTACTCTAAATTAATGCACTGACCATAGATGTTACTTATGGGGTCGGGACTGCAGGCCAGCCTCAGGATAGAACGGTTGCTGCAGTAGACGTGTTTGATGGTGTTGCCACACAGTGGAGCATTCATGTGGAAGGCGAAGAGCACAGCAATACACAGCAGAGCAACAAACCAGGCCAGGGCGCAGCAGCAGTAGAGCCGAGCCGATGTCATGATGTCGTGATACCTGAGTGGTTCACACACAGCAATGTACCTGCAGAGGTCATATAAACATCCTCAGCTTTTTACAGTTAAAGATATATTTTTACAGGATCTTAGCATCTAAAACTGTTTGTGCACGAAGAAGGTGGCTGGTGGAGGATATATGTGTGCATATACAGTATATATATATAACATTTTATAACCCCCAGTAACAAAACAACAGCACCAAAAAACATCAGCCTGATCTGTAATATGAAAATCTGAAATGCCATCTCAGTCAGTCTTTACCATTTATGCATGACAGTCAAAGACTTGAATCTGTGACTAATTCTCTCTATGTGCTGATGCGTTTTGATACCTGTCATAGGCCATCACACCCAGAATTGTCTGCACTGCGAAGCCGTACATGTGCACAGAGAAGGCCTGGGCGATGGCCGGGATGTAGGCGATCTTCTTCTGGCCCGTCAAGAAGTGCATCATGAGGCGAGGCAGCACCGCCGTAGCCCCCAGAAAATCGCAGACTACCAGATTACAAAACAATTACGAACATGGGTCTGTGCAGGTTCTTGTCCATGACAATGACGCACAGCACCACGCCATTCGCCAACAGCATTACCATGTAGTGAAACAGAGCCAGGAAGAACAAGAAGGCGCCGTAGCCTCGTGGTACGTAGAAGCCCTCCAGCTCGAACACGATAGGCTGTTTGAGAGGAGTTACCATTGTTACGTTCTCCATCTAAAACAGTGCGGTTCTGTAAAGACAAGTTTATCAGTAACCCTCCCAACAGATAACAACTTTTCAGGCATCAGGGATAGTGATAATAATTTTAGACTTATAATCACACATTACAGTAAACTCCAGAAAAAGGTTTTAAAACATATTAAATGTGAACAAAAGAGTTCTTGGCCTCTGACATTTGTCTTTCTTTGTAATCTCAAATAAATTAAATATATCACACAGTATTACCTGCAGTAAAACAGACATATGTTAGCAAAACTTAACACAACAATTCAAATACATGTGAATTTGCATTTAATGTCAGTTTCATTTAGTCTTATTCACAGTTTGGATGTCAGTTTTTGTGACTGCGAGTACATCTCAAGAACGTAGAGAGTCGTAAAGCCGAGGAAGATGAGATCGTAAAACCTCCTTTGTATCTTCATATTGTTTCTCCAGTTCTGCTTGAGAACTCTAACCTGTACAACCAACTTCAGTTCTTTTCAGATGATTAGTTAAACATAGCATATTAATTAATGTACATTTCAATGGCAGAATTAGTTTCATTCTGATTCTCATCCTCAGTTCATAATGTCTTACTGGTCTTCACCGCTTCTCTGAGTCTTTGGGAAGAAAAACAGATGTCAGGGCCTTTAACCCGTAACTCAATTAACAACTGAAATGGTCAGAATGGGTAATAAGTTTGTTGTGTTTCTCCTCTTTGAGCTTAACCAGGTCGGTCATAAATTAAGCACTTATCACTTAGTGTTCCAGAAGTCACATGCAGTTTCTGGGAGAAGTCTCAAGAACTGATGATTATCATTTTTATGTTTCAGTATTCTTTGTCTTTCGGTCTTCACGCTACACTGGTTTGTTCAAATCCAACAACTATTTGTGAACGCAGCAGGCCCGTATTATCAAGTAAAATCAGTTGAGAAACATGCAAGTTAAACTAATTGCGTAAACATACTTTTAATGTTTATCATCATTACTTCACTTAATTGTTACTGAATGGATGTTTAGAAGTAAGTGAAATACTTTTGAAAAGTACGATTTCAGCATGACAGCGAGACAGAGTATGATTTTTAATTGCATGACTGAACATTTCAGTAAGTGCAACAATTTTATAAACAATTATTTACATTAATTTCAGTATTGAGTCATTTCACCTCATGTATTCCTGGTGAACATTATGACAATTTTTTGTCTGATGGCTTTGATTTGCAGTCCGTAGATAACCGGGTTCATGGCTGGAGGAACCACCTGTAATAAGATGGACGCTAGCTTCCTGAGGTCTGATAAGTGAGGGAAACGATGGAGGATGACAATGATGCTGCATGACACAAACATGATAACATACACAGCCAGGTGAGTGGCACAGGTCTGCAGCGCCCGGCTGTTCAGAGCCTTGTTCTTACTACTCAAACACACTATGGCGATCTTCAGGTAGGTGAGAGTTACGCTGCCGATGGAGGAACCCAGCAGGACCACCGTGTAGCCGAGGCCGTAGATGTTATTGATGAGGACACTTTCACAGGACAGCTTGAACAAGGAGACGTTGTCGCAGTATGGGTTTAATATAGTCCACCTGCAGCGTGACAGGCGGACGCTGAGGCCCACAAGGATCATTACCATCAATATAGCTACCCCCCAGGCCGACGCAGATAGCTTCAGCACCATCCTGTTGGTCATGATGGTGGCGTATCGCAGAGGGTTACAGATGGCTACGTAGCGATCGAAGGCCATGATCATGAGCACAGTGTGAGAGATGCCTGCATAAAAGTGAGCACAAAAAGCCTGAATGACACACTCATAATAATGAATGTACCGCTCTGTGATCGGAATAAAAATGTCACTTAACAAGCGAGGGATGATGGTCGTCGCCCCGAACGCATCATTTATACTCATGTTGCAGAAGAGCAGGTACATAGGCTGGTGGAGGCTCTTCTCCATGAAGATTAGGACCGCCAGGCCAATGTTGGACACCATGATGAAGATGTAGATGAGGAGGAGGAGGATGAAGGCTGGAACAGAGGACTGCGGGTTGACATTTAACCCCTCCAGGAGCAGAACATCCATGTTGAAAGTTTTGTTGTCCATGCTGCAGGGGGATGATCCTGCAGAAGATAATAGACAGAGAATTCAGCCAACGCTGCAGCAGTTATCACAATATGTGATGTGATGGTGTTACTAATTCATAAGCTGGTGAAGAAGTGCAGCTTTAAAATAGAAAGCAAGGAAACAACGAAATTACATGAGTATAAAGTATCTTCTAAATATGCTGCATGTTTGGTAACTCAGTTTTAACAAGTGAAACAGAAACATTAGACTATTATTAGCAGCCCCAAATCTGCTGTGTTTTCTGCAATTTTCTGGTCCCAGAGCAACATTTCACTGCACACGAACTTCAAAAAACTACAGTTGGTTGTGGATGCAGATCAGGATGATGTGCCTGTTTCAATGAAAGTAAAAACCCAAAACACTCAAAGGTCAGTCTGAGTATTTCACTCATTTCCTAAACGGCTTGGAAACGTGCACAGCATCCCTGATGAGACTGAACAAGGTTATATTGTCAACCAGAAGAAATAAGGAAACAAGTGACCACTTCATGCAAATCTGATATTTAAAATATATTTTTGCTGTATTACCCTTTACAGATTCATGTTTTATTGTGTATTTTTATTAAAGTTTTCAAACAAACAATATATCATCTATCTTTTATACACAACACCTCTAATGCATTCATCATTCTTCATTTGTGTCCTTTAAAATATGAATTATTGCAGTAAAACCTTTGACAGATTACAGTTCATCAAGATTTACATTTCAGTGTTTTCTTTCTCAACAAAACATCAGACACAATCGGTCTTCAGTGAACAGTGGAAAACAACCGTGAGACTGTGTGTCAGGTTTACCTCTATTGACGTGAGCCTCCTCCAGCCAGACCAGAGCTGGACTGCCAGACACTTTTTATAAGATGACTGAGCCGCCTGGTTCTCCAATCACGAGTGTTTCTGGCCATCTTGGTGCCGTATAGGCCATCGCAACCCTGAGGGCCTTCATCTTCACACGGCCAATTAACGTGGATGTTTTCATGTTAACTTTATTCAACTTCTCTCAACTTTTGTCGTCTAATCTTAGCACGTATTCATCACGATCAACAAACTACAAGGAATATCCATGGCTGAGATTACCTGTTGCTGTACCAGGGAAATGGAGAAGGCAAAGGAAGCGAGGGTCGCGGGCCGGGGTCCTAGTCCGACTTAGGAAACGTGAAAACCGGCCTCCTTGTCATGGTCTGGCTGTGCCAGAGGACTTATGACTTTTTCCTGTTTTCTGTTTTATTGTCTGCATTGTAGTGTTTCCTGTTTTATTTGTTAATTCCCCTGTTGTGTCATGTCTAGTTATTTCCTGTCCAGTGTTTTCCTGTTTTATTTTGAAATTTGAAATTCACTCCTCCTGTGTCTTGTCTGGTTTTACTTCCTACCTTTGTTTGTTTTCCTGCCTTTTTTGATTGTCTGCCCCGCCCTGATTTGTTCCACCCGTGTCTAATCACCCCTGTGTATTTAAGCCTGTTTGTTCCCCTCTGTCTTTATCAGTTCATCGTCGTTATTCATGTGTTGCGTGTCACCTGTGAGAGAGTTCTTCTAGAGTTCATTTTGCGTTTTCAAGTTTATTCTGTTGTGTTTTTGTGAACCTGCATGCCAGACCAGCTGCTTTTTTGTTTCCCAGTAAGTTTCATTAAATCCTTGAACTATAGCTGCTGTCATCTCCTCCTCCCTTCTCTGCGTTTGCGTCCTAACTTAAAACCTCATACCTGACAGAATGAACTGACCAAAATGGACCCAGCGGAGCTGCACATTTTTTCTTTAAAAGTTTGTGAGTTTGAGAGAACTGTGGAGACACTAGTTTTTGCTCATGCTAATGAGTGGACTTCCCTACTGGATCAGCGTGCGGTGCAGCAGGAGTATTTTAAGGAGAAGCCGTGGGTGAGCCACTTTGTGCCCCACCTGGACGTTGTCCGTGAGAGGTTAAACCGGTTCATGCACACCAATCAACTCTCTCTGCCTGCTAGTCACTAGTCTCCACTCAGGACTATTAAAGATAGGGTCTATGATCTTGGAGAGCTAGCATAATTTGAAAGTTTCATGCCTCAGGAGCTCCGTCTAAACCCACACCCTCCCCTCGAAACTCCTTCCAAGGCATGCCCCACCACACACATGCACAGATTAAGAATATTGACAGTTTTACGATGTTAGATGGCGAATCAAACATTTGCTCCACCGTTGTCAGAGTTTAGAAGCTCCACAAACTGCCGGCAAAGCTAGCTATCTCCTGCCGGGATCACCACCTCTCCACCCGGGCATTCACTCACACAGACCCCGCTATGAGCTGGAGCTCTCTCTAGAGACCGGTCTCGTAGACGAGGGGCTTTTATTTCCTGGTTGACAGATAGTTTGTTTAAATATCACAACACAAATTTCCATTATAAATTAACATGTGTTTATCTTCCTTTTTGGAGTTGAAAAGCTCCACAATTGCCCGCGGGGGGGTAGCTCGCTGGAGAGCCGGCCACAGAGCAGCGGAGTGGCGAGGGAAAGAGCTGCCTCTGAGAGGGCAGAGAGATACCTGCTGAGACAACACAACCCTTTTTAACATTACTCCAATATCTGTAGGGAGATCAGTCCACTCGTTTGTTTCTGTAACTAAAAAAGCAGTTTGAGTAACGTTAATTTTGTCGAGCAATGTTTTATATCCGCCGTCTCCTCTCGTTGATAGTCCTGTTTGTCTGACTTCATTATGAACTGTTAGAATAAATAGTTTAAACCTGCAGTATCTTATAAAGTAAACTAACAGAACATAAAAAACTAAATCAAAGTTGTATTTTTCGATAATATGGTAATAGTGCTATGAGTTCGTGCTCGTTGTCCAGTGTTTTAAGAGCTGAGTTTTCTCTTCCATTCTCCATTAAACGTGCGGTGGCGACGTGCTTTGAGTACAGGCTGGTGCACGCTAAGGGTAGAGTACGAGCAGGGGGGCAGGGAGGCATCTGATTGGTTCTTTATAACTGGGCACAGAGGCAGTGAGTGGTAGACGTTTTTACAGGATTACAGCAGCTACAGATGACGGATCTTTTCCGGTCTTTTTTCAGAGCTCATAAGAAATGGATTGCTGTCGGGGTGTAAAGACCATTTCAACCAACATAACAAAAAGTGTATACTGGATAAATCGTGGACCCCATCTTTAACCTTGGCTTCCTGAGTTTACGGCCCAAGCTCCAGCCTCAGCTCATGCCCCAGCAGCCAGCTAGTCCTAGGCTGGTTTCAGTCCCAAACCTGTTCCTTGGAACCCGCTTTGCTCTGGGAGGTCCTCAAAGTTTGCAGACTGCTTCTCGCCATGCTAGCACCGAGCATGCTTCCAGCTTCCAGTTGGATTTCATTCTAGGGGTTGGAGCCCCCAGAAGGAAGCGTGGGTCTCGGAGGCTCAAAACCCATGCCTGTTTCGGGGATCCGGCTGACACCTACTCCATATCTCCTGTCGGCGGTCCGGCCGACACCTGCTCCACGTGTCCTGTCGGCGGTCCGGCCGACTCCTGCTTCACGTGTCCTGTCGGCGGTCCGGCCGACACCTGCTCCACGTGTCCTGTCGGCGATCCGGCCGACCTCTGCTCAAAGTATCCTGTCGGGCGTCCGGTCGACCCCTACTCGTAGTGTCTCGTCGGGGGTCAGGCCAACCCCTGCTCCAAGTCTACTGTCGGGGGTCCGGCCGACCTTTGCTCAAAGTATCCTGTCGGGGGTCCAGTCGACCCCTGATCCAAGCATCCTGTCGGGGGTCCGGCCGACCCCTGTTCTAGGTCTGCTGTCGGGGGTCCGGCCGATCCCTGTTCCACTTCTCCTGTCGGGGGTCCGTCCGTCCCCTGCTCCGGTTGGGCCGCAACCACCTGCTGTTCTGGTTGGGCCGCAATCACCTCCTGTTCCGGTTGGGTCGCAACAACCTGTTGTTCCGGTTGTGCCGCAACCACCTGCTGTTCCGGTTGGGTCGCAACCACCCGCTATTCCGGTTTGGCCGTAACCACCTGCTGTTTCGGGTGGGTCACAACCACCTGCTGTTCCGGTTGGGCCGTAACCACCTGCTATTTTGGGTGGGTCGCAACCACCTGCTGTTCCGGTTGGGCCGTAACCACCTGATGTTTCGGATGGGTCGCAACCACCTGCTGTTCCGGTTGGGCCGCAACCACCTGCTGTTTCGGTTGGGTCGCAACCACCTGCTGTTCCGGTTGGGTCGCAACCACCTGCTGTTCCGGTTGGGTCGCAACCACCTGCTGTTCCGGTGGGCCGCAACCACCTGCTGTTTCGGTTGGGTCGCAACCACCTACTGTTCCGGTTGGGCGGTAACCACCTGCTGTTCCGGGTGGGTCGCAACCACCTGCTGTTCCGGTCGGGCCGCAACCACCTGCTGTTTCGGTTGGGCCGCAACCACTTGCTGTTCCGGTTGGGTCGGAACCACCTGCTGTTCCGGTTGGGCTGCAACCACCTGCTGTTTCGGTTGGGCCGCAACCACCTGCTGTTCCGGTTGGGTCACCGCCGCCACTGCAGCCACCTCCTGTTCCGGTTGGGTCGACATCGCAGCCACCTCCTGTTCCAGCTGGGTCGACGCCGCCACCGCAGCCGCCACCTCGGTCGCTGCCGCCGCCGCCATCACCAGTTCCCGCTGGGTCACCGCAGCCATCACCTGTTCCAGCTGGGTCGTTGTCTCCACAGCCATCACTGGTTCCGGTTGGGCCGCCGCCGCAGCCATCACCTGTTCTGGCTGGGTCGCCGCCGCCTCCGCAGCCATGACCTGTTCCGCCTGGGCTTCAGACAAATCATCCAAATCTTGGCTGTGTCTAAGACCCACTTGGATGTTACCATCCAGAATGCTGAGGTATGTATTGATGGCTATAACATCTTCATGAGGGATGGGAATATACGTGGAGGTGGAGTAGCGATATACAGTATATAAAAAACAATTTTCCTGCAACACTGTGTGCTGAGCTCATGCCACATAATTTATAATCCTTATGGGTTAGAGTACATCTTCCTCACCTAAAACCAATCTTGATAGGTTGTTGCTAGAAGCCTCCTGGGACTGATACTCATTATCTGAATGACTTATGTGAGCTAATTGACAGAGATGCAGATGTGAATGGTGAAATTTTCATATTAGGGGACATGAATATCCACTGGCTTGCAAGTCAATGCCCGATGAAAGAGAAGATGGTATCATTAGTCAATGCTTGTAATCTATCACAGATTTCTAAACCGACCAGAATCTTTACTAACAGTGCTGGCCATACATCTGCCACTTGCATTGATGATATCTACACAAATGCTCCTGAGCGCTGCACTAAACCAGTCTCTCTAGCTGTGGGGTTCAGTGACCATAACATTATAGCTATTACCAGGAAAACCAAAATCCCTAAATGTGGTGTCAAAATTACTAATAAGAGAATGTATAAGAAATTCATCGCTGAACTTTTTTGGAGGATGTCAGGAACGTAAACTGGGCCAATGTGTTTGCTATAAAGGAGCATGAGGCTTCTTTACATATTCTTTACCAGGCAATGAGTGGGGTCACTTTAGATCAGTGTGATGAGTGGGATCACGTAGACCAGGGCAATGAGTGGGTTCACGATAGACCAGTGCAATGAGTGGGGTCATGATAGACCAGTGCAATGAGTGGGGTCATGATAGACCAGTGCATGAGTGGGGTCACGATAGACAAGTGCAATGAATGGGGTCACGATAGACCAGTGCAATGAATGGGGTCACGATAGACCAGTGCAATGAATGGGGTCACGATAGACCAGTGCAATGAGTGGGGTCACGGTAGACTAGTGCATGAGTGGGATCACGATAGACCAGTGTAATGAGATCACGAAAGACCAGTGCAATGAGATCACGAAAGACCCAGACCAGAGCAATAGAGAGGTCAAGATTGACCCAAACAATAGAGAGGTCACGATAGACCCAGACCAGAGCAATAGAGAGGTCACGATAGACCAAAGCAATAGAGAGGTCACAATGGACCAGAGCAATAGAGAGGTCACGATGGACCAGAGCAATAGAGTGGTCATGATAGACCCAGACCAAAGGAATAGAGAGGTCAGGAGACCGGAAAACAGATCAAATCAGAGGGACGGAACGCAGAACAGTAGCCGAGGAGCCGAAACACCACCACTAGTTATATGTGTATAGAGGATCTGTTGAACGGCCATTAGTGAGCTAGCATTTGCTGTCGGTACTGTGACAGGTTGTGATGATGACTTTTTGTGCAGATGACCGCGTGATGCTTCCCCTCAATCTGAAGAGGAGTGTACTATTGAGGATGCCGACGATTGATTGACACATGAGACTGATGCGATTGCGTTCTGATGCAGGCCCAGACATGTAGCTTAACGAGCAATGACATGAATACTGGAGTAAGAGGGAGGCCGGTGCTGAGAAACCATGCCGTGATATACCCCCCAAAACCCACGGATGATGCACCCATGAGAACTTTGAGTCAGAGGAATTCACTTTCTCATGAAGAAGTTATACCGTTATGCCACTGCACAGTTGTATGTGATGTTTGATGAGGCCAGCCACGACTAAGAACTAGGGCAGGGACGATTCACCTATCTCCCAATTCGATACTATCACGATACTTGGGTGCCGATTCAATATGTATTGTGATTTTTAAGTATTGCGATTCGATATTACAATTTATTTTGATTAATGTTTTATATTACTGGTGAATATAATCCAATCAATCTTATTTCCATATATGTATCTTGTATATACAGTTCCCTTTGTTAAACACCTTATTTTGAAAAGTGGACGTAGTCCCACGTGTCTACTATCTCTAACTTCTTCAAGGTGGTCTCTATGCAGCTTTAGCCGTGATGTCTAGCTCTGCTTTTCCTGCAATGTGTGAAACCCAAAGTGTTTCCATACTTGACTGCATGTTTAGTGTTTACCACTTTGGATTTAACATGTGAGGTTGCAGGTCGTATCCTCTGCAGTTTTCTACTTTTTAATTTCGGCACACGACGGCCGCTTGCTGTTTGTTTTGGTTGGAAGATATTGAGCGGATATGAAGTTATATTTCTTAGACTACAACAATAAAAGCGGTAACTTCCTTCTACCTCAACTTAGACTCAAATTAAGCAAATATATCGATTCTAGCATTAAAAAATCTATTTCAAAATTGTAAAAGAAAAAATCGCGATACATAGGTGAATCGTTATTTTTCCCCCACCCCTACTAAGAACTGCTTGAAGAGGACCGCGTGATCCAGCATAGGTCGGAAGGTGACGTGTCCCTGTGCAAAATGATCCCAGTCGAACACTGAAGCTGCAACATGGTTATGAGGTGGACGCCAGAAAGTGTTTCCACGTCCAATATATTCAGTCAGACCTTCTCTTATGATCAGTATTTTTTTTAATAATAAAGTAATTGCAACCCGTTCTCATTCCAGGGTGTCGAGTACCGACGCTTGTCACAGCCGTCGGCATTAGATATCGACTCTTAAGGCTTTAGTGTTGGTATGAGAGGCACCGGGCTTTCCATTACTATGATGTAAACCATCTGCTTCAATATTACTCTCTTGGAAAGTGCGCCGGGAGTGTGGTGATGTAGCTTTAAAAGTGAAGACACACACCGACAGGCAGGAGGGAGGTGAATGGGTCCAACAAACGCAAAGCCTCCATCCAAGAGACCGCTGCTCGCGTGACACGTTTTATTTTTTTTTCAACATTAGCATTTTTGCTGTGACGGAAAGTAGCACCAAGGGGTCCGATGAAGTGTCAGTATATGACGAGTTGGGGTGAGCATGCATTGATTATTGCTATGAAAAAATTCTGGAAAGGCTTCTGCCGAAAATCAGGCGACGTAGTAAAAGCACCAGGTCATGAGGAGAGGAGGTCGTAGTGAATAAAAGGCCAAACTCAGGAATTTCACCCAGGATACTGGAGTCTTGTGTCCCGTGTGAATCAAGTCGACATTACCATTTTATTAATGTTATTTATTTATTATTATTATTTAATTTGTTTATTATAATATATTTATTTAATAAATTTATCATTCAATACGCTATCATTCAGTGGCTTATAGTTACTGGGTGACTACTGCTTGATGAGCTGCACTGAACGAGGTAGATAAACTCTGTGCATGTGATGAATGTACATACGGTTTGGCATAAGTCCTTCTATTGCTTAATATTTAACCGATATAATGACTATAACGTATTAAATAACAGTGCATTTGAGTTACACCTGGTCCTTTAAAGTCCCATTCAACAGAACTTTTCTTACTCTCATATTCTGCACCCAAACCGAGATCATGCAACAGCGCCTGCAGCACACAAAAAAGTGATTTATTTAACTTCACCATATACGAGCGACATCATCTGTCCACTCACCTCATCTTGAGTACGGACTTCTTGTCTCACCATCCCCATCGGACGACGATTTATTTGATCAAAATCAGGACGACCACATCCAAATTTTCCATTAGCCCACACCAGCAGACCAGCGGCAGAAGCCGAATACTTCTCCGCCGCCCGTCTCCGTGATGAGATCCTGCTTCCCGTAATCCAAACGCCGTCCAGAAGAGTGAGTCTCAACACAGCCTCTTCCACACTCACCTCCCTCGTCAGAAAGGACAGGACGAGGCACGGACAGTCCATCGCCATCGCCGCAGTTCTACTCTATCGCCTCCGAGGACAACTCCAGTCACCCGCCATGGAGCCGACCACTCCGGTCTCGCAACACGTAGCCGGAGCATCATTACGCTCCAGTGAGGTCCTCCGAGGGCTGGCCTTCTTCAATAAAGCTATATGAAGCTATCAGCAGAATTCCGGGGGTCCGGGGAGGAATTTTAGGGTCCCGATGGGGTCCGTCGTGCCCGGGCGCTACGGCAGATCTTCAATCAAAGCTCTCCAAACCGCATCCGACTAAGCGGACAAACCACAAGCATCATCTTTGTTTTCCTTCAATAAAATAGTTAAATCATACATGGCTGATGGCGTGGTCCTTGCTAGTGAATTTGTAATTGAATTAAATTAAATTCAGTAATAATCCCACATTCTACAAATTGAGCTGTAGGCTTGTTTGCTGTCTTACCAGGGGTTATATGGATACTGTGTGTAGGGCGGACAGACTGGTCCATGATGTGTTAGCTTGGCACAAGGGCTGGAGGTGAAAGGACAACCCGTTCTCACTCCCAACTCGTCACCTTGCTACATAAAGGACACACAAAGTATAGAAGCTGAATTATTTTGGTATTAGAAAAAACACTGTGGTGAAAGAAATGTAGTTAGTTTGTAGTGAATTTATTTCCATGTCATTGCAATGACACGTGACTGTTGTACAACTGAATCAGCAGCATGTTAAATAGCTTGATAGCTGTCTATAAACTTTTGAAATATTGTATGTTTGTTTCTTGTTGTTACAGCAACTTCAACAGTCTGTTCATTAGTGGTTACAACCAAGCAGAGATGGGAAACCTGCAGGGACCGTCCTCCTCCTCTGCTGAGATCACTCACTGTCAAATAATAATACGAAGGAAGTTAAATTTGCAGGAGATGATGCCACAGTTTAAACCTGATTATTCAACACATCTATAGTTTGTGAACACATTATCATATTATCGATTTTTCCGCCAGTGTCACTCCTTCAAATTATCCCTTCGTAATGACTAATACAACTTGGTTTATGCTTTTATTACTGTACTGTATATGTATAATTTTGTCTCCGTCCACCTGTCCCTCCAACAATTTTACCAGAGGAGCATGTCTCAACAGCTTCTGGATGTAACACCATACAATTTGATGTGAATATTCATGGTCCTTTCTTGTTAGCACCTCCATCAGGTCACAACTTCCACTCGCATGTACACAAGAAATACTGACTGTGGCTATGGGGCGGCTGTGGTTATGGGGGCGGCTTTGGTTATGGGGGCAACTGTGGCTATGGGGCGGCTGTGGTTATGGGGGCGACTGTGGCTATGGGGCGGCTGTGGTTATGGGGGCAACTGTTGCTATGGGGCGGCTGTGGTTATGGGGCGGCTGTTGCTATGGGGCGACTCTGGCTATGGGGCGGCTGTGGTTATGGGGGCGGCTTTGGTTATGGGGGCGACTGTGGCTATGGGGCGGCTGTGGCTATGGGGGCAACTCTGGCTATGGGGCGGCTGTGGTTATGGGGCGGCTGTGGTTATTGGGCGGCTGTGGCTATGAGGCGGCTCTGGCTATGGGGCGGCTGTGGCTCTGGCTCAGTATGTGTGTTGTGGTATAGCTGTGTCATTATTATTGGGCTGTAATGAGTGTCCTGGAGGCCTCAGAGCTCCCAGGTGTCTCGGTGACCAGCAGGTTAATAGAATTAAAGCTGCAGTGAGGCGTTCAGGGGGCGACGGACAGGGAGACACTCCCTTTCTCTGGAGAGACTCCAGCCTGCAGGCCAGCCTTCCCTCTTTAACTTCACACTTCCTTCTCTGCTTCCTCTGACCATCCTATTATCCCCACTTTCTCTGAATCTGCAGAAGTGTGAGTTCTGGAAAGGCTTTCCAAAAAGATTTGGCTGGCATGATTGGCAGTCGGTGTTCTAGTTCATTCTAAAGGTGTTGGATTGGTTCGAGGTCAGGTTTCTGTTAAGTTCTTCCACAGCGAACTGGGAAAACCATTTCTTTATGGACCAGTTCTTTGTTCATGTGGGCATTGAAGGGTCATACTGTGTTTTATAGACAAAATGTAATGGAGTGATGAAAGTTGTGTGTGCTGAGTGAAGTTTCATGGTAGTCTGTCTTTTAGATCATGATATGTTTTTATGTTCAAATGTCAAATGATGGCCCTAGAGGAAAGGTTTGTTTAGGACAATGAATGTCTAAATTTCATCAAAATCTGGCCAGTATAGTTGCTGAGTTTTCTTGCTGTGGACCAAAGCATATCATGCTGGAAAATCAGCAGCCAAAGTTTCATCATGCATTGACAGTGAAGTGTGTCGATCCCAGGAGCTTTCATTAGCTTCTGTAATCAGTGTTATCCTCTGAGCTCTGATAAACATCTATTACTGGGCCTCTCTCTTTGCTCCCAGAGGGCTAATTAACAACAGAAACTGTTGATAAGTGTTTTGTAAGGAAGCAGCTCACAGTGGACCTCATTAATGATCGCATTTGTTTCAGAAACATTAACACTCGTTACTTGCTGCTGTGGCAACTGGAACACACAGTGATGAAACTGGTGGACCATTAGGGGGCAGTGTAGTCCCCTGAGCTCCCAACATGCAACACTTAATAGTTTTACAAGTGTTTTGGCTTACTGTTCACAACAAAGTTTTACAATGCAAAACTCTATTCAAGAGTGCACAGAGAGTCCAGTTACAGTTAGACTGGTTTATAGTGTAATGCAGTCCTGCGACTCCGCCTCCTCCTGGATCAGAATTATTATTTTTTTTTTTATTATTTTTTATTTAAAAGAGACCATGTACAGTTTAAAACATAAATGTCACCATTTGATGCACTGTACCAGATTATAGCTTTAAGCTAATTCACATCTGTAGTCCCTTGGCAGGTCAAGACAAACATATTACAGTCATACAAGAAAGAACATACAAAACGCACAATACACAGCTACACACAATAGCACATCACAAAGTATGCTTGTCAAGTAAAAGCAAGTCATGAATACCATGGAGTTGGAGTAGAGATCAGTGAGTACAGAGCTGAGCAGCTTTTAACAGACGTTTTAAGTTGGTTTTAAAAGTGCTGATAGAGCTGCAGCTCCTCACGTCGTCAGGCAGGGTGTTCCACTGATTTGTGGCCTTTACAGAAAAAGCTGATTGCCCAAATGCAGTGCGGCGAAATGGTACAGTACAATCTTGCATAGAAGATTTTCCTAAGGACCTAGTAGAATCTACTGAGCGAGAATGCACAAAATCACGCAGTGGAGGAGGGGTCAAACCATTTAGGATTTTATAAACAAGGCACAAATTTGAAAATTATCTAAAATTCTCAAAGCTCAGTAAATTGCATTTCTCCAGTATTGTACAGTGATGAAAATGCAGTGGCTTTTTGTCCAGAGTTTTTAGAGTTTGTTTGTATAAGGACTCAAGTCCAGAAACATGTGAATTAGAGCAGCCTGGTTCTGCTTGCAACGGTCACACATCGGGTCTATATCGGATGTGAAATAGAATAGTTTAACTTTGGCCCAGTGCAGTGCAGCAATGAATATATTCCCCTCATCATCTTTGACCACATGTTGTCTGAAATTTCTATACCCAGATCCCCTCCCACTGGTCATAGATTGAGTCTCGGAGTGTGTCAGGGGGCTGTGAAGGGAAATTAGTGATTTTGGAAGACATGAAGCTGCGAATTTACTCCTATGTTTGTTTGACCCATCCACCCTGACCTCCTCCCTACGCAGACTTCCACGCACTATCTTTATAAACATATTTCGGAAACGTAATTCACAATGCAGTTTGTATGGGAACGTAATTTTTAGGAGACAGGGCTGAAAGGAGAGATGATGTGACACAGTACATGATGCATGTATTGCTCATTCGGCCATCAAAAGGCAGATATCCAACTGCATACAGCTGTGAGCACAGCTGTTCTGCCTAACTGTGCTGGGCGAAGCCTTGGATATGGTTATTATTCCAGTTGTGCTGTATCTGTGGTTGTATATGTGATGCTATGGATATGGCTACAGTAGCTGTACTGTGGCTACTCTTTACTGCCTCCATTGACATGAGCCAAGAAAGCATCGTTAAGCCACATCTATCCGATATGACAGATGTTTTACCACTACAGTAGTTCAGAATAAAGCTTCAGTGCAATGCTCAGTCATGTCAAAACCACTGCGTGTAGTTAGTGTTACGCCCAGTGTAAACAAATGTGTCACAGCCATAATCATATTCAGCTCTAGGTAAAGATTTTGAAAAGATAAAACGCAAACACCGGCACATTTAAAGCTCTGATCCACTACTGAAAAATGAATATAAAGATCTACTAACTTAAGACAAATGCTGGTAAAATCTGATCTTATTCTGGTTAAAAACTTTTACTTGATCCTCCGCCATGGGATTTATCGTTGTGCTTCATGCACTGAGTGCAATTTTACATATAAGTGTACCACATACACCCACCTGATAACAGGGGAAACAATGAAAGTAAGAGCCACTATATCTTCTTCCACAAGAAATTGTGAATTGTTTGTGGATGTTTTTATCACGCTGTTGTTTAGGATGAGCTACACCTGCCATCATAGAGCATGTAAGGTGGTCGCGCACATCCAAAACCGTAGTAGGCCGGTGCTGGACCAGTAGAAGACAGCAATGAAAAATGTAGAAGAAGGTCCGCACACTGTTGCTCCTTTACAGTGCAATTTATTGGCACATCTTAGTTAATGACATTTCGAGCACAAGCGCAAGATTTGCCAATAAATTGCACGCTATGGGAGCTACAGTGTGCGGACCTTCTTCTACGTTTTTCCACTATTTTAACAGATTGACCTGACAAAGATCCAAGCAGGATTAATGAAAATATTGTCGCATGAAGTAGTGAGCAGGCGTTTTCCTTTATTGACAGCCACGATCACAGCTAGAGTAAAGGCCAAAGCGCTGTCATGACACAGTGTGAAGAACTGGTTTTCTATAAGAGCTGCAATGATACATAGGCCACTACAGCGGCGGTCTACTACATATACTATAATAGTATAATAATACTTTATCCTAATACAGCTCAGCCTTCCTCTTTATGGATCAGAGGGAATCCAAAACGTATTACGAGGTAATGCAAAAGTAGTTGACACCATGACCTATCAGAGTTTCCGTAATAGCCTTAACATCTGGTGACATAATAAATCACATTACACATTAACAGGAATATTTTTAATGTTGTGTGTCATAGACAGAATAAAATGACATACTGCATACATATTAATGAGTGAATGAAGCTTGTATGGAAATATGTTTGTACTGAAGGTGATTTTAGAGGTCCAGTGCAGAGACTCTGGTGTTCAGGATGCATTTTGCTGATCTGTAGCACCATCTGCTGCTCATGTTCTGCTACTGCAGTGTAGAGTTACTTCTGGGGCAACATCAGTTCAAGCCACACAGCGAGAAAAGGAACTAAAACAGCACCCTAACTTAGGGGGAAGAGGGTTTTTTTTTATCTCATATTTCTTATCGTAATGTGACTGCATGCGTTTATAACAAGGTACTGACTGCCCAGACTGGTTAGCAGTGTGAAAGTGGAGAAAGCAGTGGTGGTTCTGGCCCATTTAACCCTCTGAGACCCACAATAGACCTGTTTATGTCTTTTTTAGGGGGTTACAGGGGGAGATAGCAGGTCAACAGTAGATGTCACATAGAAGTGGTGTACATCATCTGAAAGCTGGAAACCTGAAGATTAATTTGAGATGCAGCTCAGCAATGTGTGTCAAGTTCTTCTAGTCATAAGCAATGAATTAAATAATTAGAATAAATAGTGAAAGTGTATAAGGGTTTAGAACATTATGATAGAAGTATATGATGTCCATCCCCATGCTCTATTGTGTCTCATAAGTTGTTGCAGCAATTTTTGAGTTGATATCATTTGTTACACAATTTTTTTTTTTTGTACCACTGGAGAATTGATAAAAATGATCAATAATCCCCCCAAAATACCACATTAAGACACCAAGACCTTGAGGAGCACCATAGAAAAAAACATGCTTTGATTTGGGATCAAAAACTTTTGACATTTTGAGATTTCTGCAAGAATTGCATTTGTTCGCCAATTGGATGGCGAGCACTTCTGTTGTGTGAACTGCTCAGAAACCCCCTTATTGTCAATCTAGCTAGGAAAGCCATCCATCCTCTGAATGCTCTAGGTCTCTAGTTTGATCCATCCATCCTCTGAATGCTCTAGGTCTCTAGTTTGATCCATCCATCCTCTGAATGCTCTAGGTCTCTAGTTTGTGGCTGTAAAGTTTCATGAGGCTGTGATTATCCTAGAGGTCACCACAGGTCATTTTATACAGTGAGGTCAAGTTGACGCTGTCCTGTTATCTTTACTTCAGGGCTCAGAGTCTGATCACGGTCCTGCATTACCTGAGTTTTTTAAATGGTGTGATGATAATTATGTTGACCTCAATGTTTCCAAAACAAAGAAAATGATCATTGACTTCAGACACAAGACTGAACACAAAGTTAGTGTCATACACGGTGAAGATGTTCAGATTGTGGAGTCGTATAAATATCTTGGAACTGAAGTTTCATATTAATACGGAGTCTATCGTCAAACGAGGTCAAGGGAGAATCTATTTGTTGAGGAAGCTGAACTCTTTTAATGTCAGTGAGAGGATCTTAAGTAACTTTTATTGTTCTTTTATCGAAAGTCTTTTAACCTTGAACAGCCTGTATAGCATTGTTAAGGTTTGCTCGAAGATCACTGGAGTCAAACAAAGAGACTTGTGTTCCCTCTGGGAGAATCAGGTGGTAAAGAAGAGAATATTATCAGCAAACCTCTTCATGTTCTGTCTCCTGAGTTCTCATTGATGCCTTCAGGCCGCCGTTATCAGGCACCTCTGAGGAGAACTAACCGTTACTCCAACTCTTTGTTCCTTCTGCTATCAGGTTATTAAACTCTGACAGGAGTCATTTCATGTGAGACTCTTATTGACAGTTCCCTTACATGATAAATCATGTAACAATGTCTATTTATTATCTATTTGTTTTCTCTTTTTATCTATTCTATTGCTATTTATTATATTTTATTAATTTATCTGCTGTCCTTTACCGACCTCTGTTTGTCAGTTTTACTGATCTGTGATTGACATGTAACATGTTGGATGTTGTTTGTGTGTTTGTGACGGCTGTAAATTAATTACCCTTCTTGGGATCAATAAAGTTGTCTGAATCTGAATCTGAAGCCTTTATTTACACTTCACGTCAGAGTGTGGATCTTTATCCAATCATAATCAACCATTGTGGATCCTAATTCATATGAAATCCGTGCGATCGGACATCCAGCCCGCTACAGTTTCATAATGATCCGAAAATATTTTGACACTTCTCAACTGGTGGGCCGACCTCGCCGCTGCCCGGTGCTGCCGTGGAGTTCTCGCCGTGCAGTGCGCCCTCTCACGACTGTCAACCGGGGCGGACTGTCCTCAGTGCAAGGGTCTTCAGCGTGTTCGGCACCCTGTCTCGTTTACCGTGCTAATGCATCAGCATTCATAACAAGACAACCTTTATGATTAAATTGTTTACTAGAAGTTCTTCATAGATCTAACCTTGTACTTTTGCTCTCAAAGTGCTCCAGATTAATGCATTTAACTCCCACTTCAAAACTCATTCCGGCGCCGCTGGTTGAAGGAAGTTGGTCCGTCTGTCTCGTTAAAGAAGGGGACTTTTGATGAGGGCAGAACACTAAAAACTAAGTAAATCTACGTTTGAAGTTTATTTTGAAAAGAGACCTTATGCATGCGAGGAGTGGAAACTGCCGTCCCTGGTGAGTCCAAAGCTGACACTAGAGGGCTACCTAGAGCGTCATAGTTTGACGCTAAGATTCCTTTTGCTATCGAACTCCAGTGTTAATCACTGCACATAATGAAGTTGTCTAATTATTTGCACAAATATGCACAAGAGGAAAAACATGAACCAAACATTTGAGGTTTCATAGTGTTTTAGGTTGTCTTATATGAATTAAATAAAAACTCTTTGACATTTGAGCATCTGCATTTTTAAAAAAAAATCTTTACTGAAAAAAAATAAATCAATTAGCAGTATTGTCAGTGTGATACAATTCACAATATTATGTATGATATCGGCCACCCATCCAACCTTCCAGGTTCACCTCTCCTCCCTCCAGAGCTCCCTTCTCTCCTACTAAAATAATAATAATATTAAGTGTTGAGTCAGTAGATTAGACTGCATGAAAAATACCAAATGACATTTGTGCGTCACAAATTCTGAAAAAAGTCTGACTAGTTTGTAGAGGTCGACCGATATGGGTTTTTTATGGCCGATGCCGATGCCGATTTTTTACAGAATCAGGACAGCCGATGGCCGATATATGATGCCGATTTTTTTTTTGCCGATATGTTTGGCTGGTTTTCTTTTTTTCCTCCATCTGATAAAATATAACAGCTTAATAATAACAAATAATACACAAAATTTCTTAACTTAAGTAAACATTTATTGAACAACACTTATGGTCTGTCTCTCCAACCTGCACTTTGTGTCTGCACTGCAGTGCATATTTTATTTTGTGCATGATGGTTAATAGTAGTAATAGTACAGAGCTCAAAACCTTTTAAGCACCTTTCCAAAACTGTCCTAAAGCATGTTTTTTATTTATGTCTGCACATATTTCAGAATAAAAGCCTTGTGTTAACAAATGAAGGAATTCTGTCCACAGAAAAAACGTTTGAGGGCTTTTATTTTGAAATGAAAGCAGGAAGTGTTGATTTAAAAACAAGTCTTTACTTTTTTACATCTCCGTAACATTTTCTATAGATAAAGACATGTAAACTGTAGTAATGTTGCTGGTATGATGTTAATATGCAGTCAATAGATCACTTTCACTGTCTGTGACATATTCTACAGATGTCGAGACATGGAAACTGTAGTAATCTTGCTGATATGATGTCAATATGTTGTCAATAGATCACTCTCTCTGTCTGTTGCTGCTGTGAAACGCGCACGGCTCGCGTCAAAAATAGGGGAGACCTTGAATCTCTAGAAGAGACACGCGTGTCTCACGCGGGCAGTGTGGATTCTCTAACCTGTTAACACGGACGCCGAAATAAAAAACAACAGGTAACGCAGCCGCCAAGCGGCCAGTGCGTTCCCGGCGTAACGTTACAACCGAATTGATAACGTCGGAGCTTATCAATAGGTTTCGGTACCCATCCCTACCTGTAAGGTAGCTGGTTGGAGGCTCGCTATCAGTACAGTTCCAAAGTATTTTCTCTCTAAAAGTAACATTTCATATCTAACCAATTAAATATATAGGGCTTTGAAAGAGAAGAATTTAAGCCTACCGGTTTCTCCCGGTAGAATGGCAATTTGATTGACACACAAGGGGCGGAGTCACACGTGTTCCACAGCAACAACAACACTAGCTGCCCGCAGATCTGCCTGTTTACTAATTGGCTTAATATGCTCAGGCATCGGCCGATGCCGATTTTGAAAAAATGTCAAAACATCGGCCCGATTAAACTGCCAACCGATTAATCGGTCGACCTCTAGTAGTTTGCTTAATGTGCTCTTCAAACCCTTACATCACCAGTACGCAGCCACCACTGGAATCTAATTCTACAATAGTGTAATACTAATAATATTAATGTATCCTGATTTGTATCTGCAACTGTGCAGAAATACCTGCTTTAAACACAACGAATAGACGTGTAAAAAAAGAAGAAGATCTGTGCAGCATTCAGATGCTGATTTAGAATTCAAATGTCAATGTTATGAATGAAGCTTCCAACTATTGGGTACAAACCTACACTGAAGCTGCAACTAATGATTATTTTTGTTTATGAGTTAATCTGCTGATTATTTCCTCGGTGTAGCGGACTGAAGGCTCTCCTCCTGTCTGCTGAACTGTGCTGTAACTTCTGGATATGTCAGCTGAAACTCTACAGTTTCACTGCTCTTCTTACTGGGACACTTGTGGTTTTTGAGGTGCGACAGCAAACTAAATTTTTTCTCACAAACAGTGCAACCGAATGGTTTCTCCCCCGTGTGGATTCTCTTGTGTTTATTCAGATTTCCTTTTTCACTAAATCTTTTACCGCAAAGTGAGCAGGTAAATGGTTTCTCTCCGGTGTGGACCCTCATGTGTCTGACTAGTGTCCCTCTTTCATTGTACCTGCTCTTACATACCGAGCAGCTGAAAGGCTTCTCTCCAGTATGGATTCTCATGTGTGCAGCTAATGTTCCACTCTGGGTGAAGTTTTTACCACAAACTAAGCAACAGAAAGGCTTCTCTCCGGTGTGCTTTCTCATGTGTATTTGCAAACTTCCCTTCTGCCTAAATGTCTTTCCACACTCGGTACAGTTAAACGGCCGTTCCCCCGTATGGCATGTTATGTGTCTCTGCAGAGTCGTGTTGTCCTTAAATGTTTTGGTACATGCTGGGCATTTGTACAGTTTTTTCTGAGATCTTTTATGAGAGTCAGCTTCATTGTCTTTCAGTGTATCTGAAAATGGCTGGTTCCAGTCATTGTGTAAGTCTTCAGTCTCAGTTTTAAAACAATGTGAAAGGAAAAACCGTCCATCGCTGGTTGCTTTTAAAAAACCAGCTACGTCCAAGTCAACGGCTGGTTCTGATCCTCCACGGTTCTCTCCACCGGCTCCGGCGTCCGTCTGCTGAGCAGGAGGATCTGCCTCTCTGTGCTCCTCAGTTTGTCTTTGACGAAGCGATGAGGACTGAGGTTTGTCTCCATCATCTTCACTCTTCACGGAGACGGGCGCGAACTGGAACTCTGGGATATCGGCCCCGTCCAGTCCTTGTCTGGTCCAGATCTCCTCTGGTTCCTCTTTAATGCGCGGGGCCTCTGGATCCAGACTGGGCCTCGACTCCTGTTGTTCAGGGGGAGTCTTTGCATTGACAATCAGCGGCCGGATTTCCTGAGACACACCTGAGATACAAACATACAGGACATCATGTCAAAATATATGTAATTCTTTATGACTGCTGTATGTCTAATGTGAAATATAGGGATGTGCTGCTGGACAGAAATATCACAGACCACGGTTAATGTTATTACCAGTTATTGATCAAAGTTTCCTAAAACATTCATTTTAGTGCTGAAATATACGTGTGCCTGGATTCTTATTTACCCCTCTTAGATTTCACTGCATCCACACGTTTCATACATGGATGATATGATAATATAGTTTACTATTTTGACCACATTAACATTTTATACTGGCACATCCCTAGTGTCGGAAATGTTTCCTACTAAAAACCTTCAACAGAAAGAAGTCTGATAATCAAGCATCACCTGAGGACACAGGTTCCGTTCAACACTGATTATATTGAGCAACAACACACTGACTGGTGTGTTGCTTTGGTCTTAAAACTGAACTACTTCTCCTTCATTAGAGACTTTTTTCTGCAATGCAAAGGAGCAGCAATGGGCTCGACCTTTGCTCCGAAATAGCTAATTTATATGTGGGTTTCTTTGAACACAGCTTTGTCTCTAACACTCACAGGAACCCCTTCCTTCACTAAATCCTAAAATGGTTCAGATATCTAGATGATGTCTTTTGCATTTTCCAAGGAACTACTAATGAGTTGAATGATTTTGTTAATCTCCTCAATAGTATGAATCCTGACCTAAAGTTCTCAGTTGAATATGATCATAAACGTGTGTCTTTTTTGGATATGTGGATTGAATTATACAATGGCAGCCTCATCACTACCTTATATCAAAAAGAAACTGATAGGAATACATTCCTAGTAGCCAGCAGTGCTCATCCCAGAGCTCTGAAATATGGTTTACCTAAAAGTCAGTTCTATATGCTTAGATGCCTTTGTCACTCCAATGAGGAATTCATTGATAAAGCTGCTGCTATGAAAAAACGCTTTTTGGACAGAGGCTATTCTTTACAGTGTATTGATGAGGCCTACCAAATGCATTCTCCAAATCCCTCTTAGATCTTTTACAAAAAAGTGTCAAAAAAGATAAAGGTTACTCTGTATCCTGCATCAGCACCGAAACCCCTCAGGCTTATATCCTCAAGAACACCATCCTAAAACACTGGCTTATTCTGGCCTCTGATCCAGCATTAGCACAGCATTTTAAGGACCCTCCTCTCTTTGTTTATAGAAGAGGTCCTAATCTACGCAACAAGCTGGTTCGGGCCAACATTAAGGCAGGTCCAAAACAGACTCTTTTAGCTCCTCTAAAAGACGGGAATTATCCATGTGGTAATTGTGCCCAGTGCCACAACACATGGAAAACTCCTGTTTTTAGACATCCAAGATCGGGCCAAAGCTTTCCTGTTAAGGGGTTTATCACATGTAGCACAGAAAATGTCATTTATTTATGAAAATGCCCATGTGATAAGGTCTACATAGGTAAAACTACACGCATGCTGAAACTAAGGATCAGTGAGCATAAGAGCTCCATCAGACGCAATGATATGAACTATCCTGTTGTCTGTCATTTTAATGAATTTTCTCACCCTATCTCCTCTCTACGATTCCAGGGCATCGAACACATTGAACTACCAAGAGGGGGAGATATGGAAAAAAAAATATGCCAAAGGAAGCTTTTTTGGATTGACACTTTAGATACACTTTCAGCCTATGGGCCTAAACGAGGATTTTGACATGAGTGTTATGCTGTAATTCAAGATGTTCTCTCCATTTCTTATGTAGAATTGGGTGTCTATGGTTTATGATGGCCTTCGCCTGATACCCCTCCATAGCTCTTTGTTCTATTGTCGTTTTGAGATGTTTGTTTCTTCTTATAGATCTGGGGATCTCTGATTTATGATGGCTTTAGCATGATCCTTCTCAAAGCCCCATTTACTATAAAATATATGATATTACTATTAGATGCTTTGTGTTTATATATGTCTTTTCTATATTCACTGTGTTCCACCCTTTTGTATACTTTGTAAATGGCATTTATCTATATGCCTCACAGTTCTCTATGAGAACTACAATTCCCAAGAGGTGGAGCCTCTACCACCAGGCGTTCACAGGTGCATTTCATACTGCTAATGACTGGAATGTAGGAGTGTGATGATCCACTCAGCTCACGATACGATACACGATATACTCGTAAACTTATGACTTTATTATCATAATATTATGACTTTTTTCTCGTAAACCTATGACTTGATTATCATAATATCACGACATTTTTCTCGTAAACTTCTGACTTTATTATCATAATATTATGACTTTTTTCTTGTAAACTTATGATTTTATTATCATAATATTCCGAGTTTTTTCTCGTAAACTTCTGACTTTATTATCATAATATTACGACTTTTTTCTCGTAAACTTATGACTTTATCATCATAATATTACGACTTTTTTCTCGTAAACCTATGACTTTATTATCATAATATAACGACTTTTTTCTCGTAAACTTATGATTTTATTATCATAATATTACGACTATTTTCTCGTAAACTTAGGACTTTATTATCATAATATTACGACATTTTTCTTGTAAACTTATGATTTTATTATCATAATATTCCGAGTTTTTTTTCGTAAACTTATGACTTTATTATCATAATATTACGACTTTTTTTCTTGTAAACCTAAGACTTTATTATCATAATATAACGACTTTTTTCTCGTAAACTTATGATTTTATTATCATAATATTACAAATTTTTTCTCGTAAACTTATGACTTTATTTTCATAATATTATGACTGTTTTCCCGTAAACTTATGACTTTATTATCATAATATTACGACTTTTTTCTCGTAAACTTATGATTTTATTATCATAATATTACGACTTTTTTCTTGTAAACTTAGGACTTTCTTATCATAATATTACGACATTTTTCTTGTAAACTTATGATTTTATTATCATAATATTCCGAGTTTTCTTTCGTAAACTTATGACTTTATTATCATAATATTACGACTTTTTTTCTTGTAAACCTAAGACTTTATTATCATAATATAACGACTTTTTTCTCGTAAACTTATGATTTTATTATCATAATATTACGAATTTTTCTCGTAAACTTATGACTTTATTATCATAATATTACGACATTTTTCTTGTAAACTTATGATTTTATTATCATAATATTCCGAGTTTTTTCCCGTAAACTTATGACTTGATTATCATAATATTACGACTTTTTTCTCGTAAACTTATGACTTTATTTTCATAATATTATGACTGTTTTCCCGTAAACTTATGACTTTATTATCATAATATTACGACTTTTTTCTCGTAAACTTATGATTTTATTATCATAATATTACGACTTTTTTCTTGTAAACTTAGGACTTTCTTATCATAATATTACGACATTTTTCTTGTAAACTTATGATTTTATTATCATAATATTCCGAGTTTTCTTTCGTAAACGTATGACTTTATTATCATAATATTACGACTTTTTTTCTTGTAAACCTAAGACTTTATTATCATAATATTACGACATTTTTCTTGTAAACTTATGATTTTATTATCATAATATTCCGAGTTTTTTTTCGTAAACGTATGACTTTATTATCATAATATTACGACTTTTTTTCTTGTAAACCTAAGACTTTATTATCATAATATTACGACTTTTTTCTCGTAAACTTATGATTTTATTATCATAATATTACGACTTTTTTCTTGTAAACTTAGGACTTTCTTATCATAATATTACGACATTTTTCTTGTAAACTTATGATTTTATTATCATAATATTCCGAGTTTTCTTTCGTAAACTTATGACTTTATTATCATAATATTACGACTTTTTTTCTTGTAAACCTAAGACTTTATTATCATAATATAACGACTTTTTTCTCGTAAACTTATGATTTTATTATCATAATATTACGAATTTTTCTCGTAAACTTATGACTTTATTATCATAATATTACGACTTTTTTCCCGTAAACTTATGACTTGATTATCATAATATTACGACTTTTTTCTCGTAAACTTATGACTTTATTATCATATTACGACTTTTTTTCTTCGTAGACTTATGACTTTATTATCATAATATTACGACTTTTTTTCTCGTAAACCTATGACTTTATTATCATAATATTACGACTTTTTTTCTCGAAAACTTAGGACTTTATTATCATAATATTACGACATTTTTCTTGTAAACTTATGATTTTATTATCATAATATTCCGAGTTTTTTTTCGTAAACTTATGACTTTATTATCATAATATTACGACTTTTTTTCTTGTAAACCTAAGACTTTATTATCATAATATAACGACTTTTTTCTCGTAAACTTATGATTTTATTATCATAATATTACGAATTTTTTCTCGTAAACTTAGGACTTTATTATCATAATATTACGACTATTTTCTCGTAAACTTAGGACTTTATTATCATAATATTACGACTTTTTTTCTCGAAAACTTAGGACTTTATTATCATAATATTACGACATTTTTCTTGTAAACTTATGATTTTATTATCATAATATTCCGAGTTTTTTTTCGTAAACGTATGACTTTATTATCATAATATTACGACTTTTTTTCTTGTAAACCTAAGACTTTATTATCATAATATAACGACTTTTTTCTCGTAAACTTATGATTTTATTATCATATTACAAATTTTTTCTCGTAAACTTATGACTTTATTTTCATAATATTATGACTGTTTTCCCGTAAACTTATGACTTTATTATCATAATATTACGACTTTTTTCTCGTAAACTTATGATTTTATTATCATAATATTACGACTTTTTTCTCGTAAACTTAGGACTTTCTTATCATAATATTACGACATTTTTCTTGTAAACTTATGATTTTATTATCATAATATTCCGAGTTTTTTTTCGTAAACTTATGACTTTATTATCATAATATTACGACTTTTTTTCTTGTAAACCTAGGACTTTATTATCATAATATAACGACTTTTTTCTCGTAAACTTATGATTTTATTATCATAATATTACGAATTTTTCTCGTAAACTTATGACTTTATTATCATAATATTACGACTTTTTTCCCGTAAACTTATGACTTGATTATCATAATATTACGACTTTTTTCTCGTAAACTTATGACTTTATTATCATATTACGACTTTTTTTCTTCGTAGACTTATGACTTTATTATCATAATATTACGACTTTTTTTCTCGTAAACCTATGACTTTATTATCATAATATTACGACTTTTTTTCTCGAAAACTTAGGACTTTATTATCATAATATTACGACATTTTTCTCGTAAACCTATGACTTTATTATCATAATATTACGACTTTTTTTCTCGAAAACTTAGGACTTTATTATCATAATATTACGACATTTTTCTTGTAAACTTATGATTTTATTATCATAATATTCCGAGTTTTTTTTTCGTAAACTTATGACTTTATTATCATAATATTACGACTTTTTTTCTTGTAAACCTAAGACTTTATTATCATAATATAACGACTTTTTTCTCGTAAACTTATGATTTTATTATCATAATATTACGAATTTTTTCTCGTAAACTTAGGACTTTATTATCATAATATTACGACATTTTTCTTGTAAACTTATGATTTTATTATCATAATATTCCGCGTAAACTTATGACTTTATTATCATAATATTACGACTTTTTCTCGTAAACTTATGACTTTATTATCATAATATTACGACTTTTTCTCGTAAACTTATGACTTTATTATCAATATTACGACTTTTTTTCTTCGTAAACTTATGACTTATTATCATAATATTACGACTTTTTTCTCGTAAACCTATGACTTTTATTATCATAATATTACGACTTTTTTCTCGTAAACTTAGGACTTTATTATCATAATATTACGACATTTTTCTTGTAAACTTTAGACTTTATTATCATAATATTCCGAGTTTTTTTTCGTAAACTTATGACTTTATTATCATAATATTACGACTTTTTTTCTTCGTAACCTAGACTTTATTATCATAATATTACGACTTTTTTCTCGTAAACTTATGATTTTATTATCATAATATTTCGATTTTTTCTCGTAAACTTAGGACTTTATTATCATAATATTACGACATTTTTCTTGTAAACTTATGACTTTATTATCATAATATACGACTTTTTTCTCGTAAACCTTAGGACTTTATTATCATAATATTACGACTTTTTTCTCGTAAACTTATGACTTTATTATCATAATATTACGACTTTTTTCTCGTAAACTTAGGACTTTATTATCATAATATACGACTTTTTTCTTCGTAAACTTATGACTTTATTATCATAATATTACGAGCTTTTTTTCTCGTAAACTTATGACTTTATTATCATAATATTACGACTTTTTTTCTCTGTAAACTTAGGACTTTATTATCATAATATAACGACTTTTTTTCTGTAAACTTATGATTTTATTATCATAATATTACGAATTTTTTTTCGTAAACTTAGGACTTTATTATCATAATATTACGACTTTTTTCTTGTAAACTTATGACTTTTATTATCATAATATTACGAGCTTTTTTTCTCGTAAACTTATGACTTTATTATCATAATATTACGAATTTTTTTCTTGTAAACTTAAGGACTTTATTATCATAATATTACGACATTTTTCTTGTAAACTTATGATTTTATTATCATAATATTCCGAGTTTTTTTTCGTAAACTTATGACTTTATTATCATAATATTACGACTTTTTTTCTTGTAAACCTAAGACTTTATTATCATAATATAACGACTTTTTTCTCGTAAACTTATGATTTTATTATCATAATATTACGAATTTTTTCTCGTAAACTTATGACTTTCTTATCATAATATTACGACATTTTTCTTGTAAACTTATGATTTTATTATCATAATATTCCGAGTTTTTTTTCGTAAACTTATGACTTTATTATCATAATATTACGACTTTTTTTCTTGTAAACCTAAGACTTTATTATCATAATATAACGACTTTTTTCTCGTAAACTTATGATTTTATTATCATAATATTACGAATTTTTCTCGTAAACTTATGACTTTATTATCATAATATTACGACTTTTTTCCCGTAAACTTATGACTTGATTATCATAATATTACGACTTTTTTCTCATAAACTTATGACTTTATTATCATATTACGACTTTTTTTCTTCGTAGACTTATGACTTTATTATCATAATATTACGACTTTTTTTCTCGTAAACCTATGACTTTATTATCATAATATTACGACTTTTTTTCTCGAAAACTTAGGACTTTATTATCATAATATTACGACATTTTTCTTGTAAACTTATGATTTTATTATCATAATATTCCGAGTTTTTTTTCGTAAACTTATGAGTTTATTATCATAATATTACGACTTTTTTTCTTGTAAACATAAGACTTTATTATCATAATATAACGACTTTTTTCTCGTAAACTTATGATTTTATTATCATAATATTACGAATTTTTTCTCGTAAACTTATGACTTTATTATCATAATATTACGACATTTTTCTTGTAAACTTATGATTTTATTATCATAATATTCCGAGTTTTTTTTCGTAAACGTATGACTTTATTATCATAATATTACGACTTTTTTTCTTGTAAACCTAAGACTTTATTATCATAATATAACGACTTTTTTCTCGTAAACTTATGATTTTATTATCATAATATTACAAATTTTTTCTCGTAAACTTATGACTTTATTTTCATAATATTATGACTGTTTTCCCGTAAACTTATGACTTTATTATCATAATATTACGACTTTTTTCTCGTAAACTTATGATTTTATTATCATAATATTACGACTTTTTTCTCGTAAACTTAGGACTTTCTTATCATAATATTACGACATTTTTCTTGTAAACTTATGATTTTATTATCATAATATTCCGAGTTTTTTTTCGTAAACTTATGACTTTATTATCATCATATTACGACTTTTTTTTCTTGTAAACCTAAGACTTTATTATCATAATATAACGACTTTTTTCTCGTAAACTTATGATTTTATTATCATAATATTACGAATTTTTTCTCGTAAACTTATGACTTTATTATCATAATATTACGACTTTTTTTCTCGTAAACCTATGACTTTATTATCATAATATTACGACTTTTTTTCTCGAAAACTTAGGACTTTATTATCATAATATTACGACATTTTTCTTGTAAACTTATGATTTTATTATCATAATATTCCGAGTTTTTTTTCGTAAACTTATGAGTTTATTATCATAATATTACGACTTTTTTTCTTGTAAACCTAAGACTTTATTATCATAATATAACGACTTTTTTCTCGTAAACTTATGATTTTATTATCATAATATTACGAATTTTTTCTCGTAAACTTATGACTTTATTATCATAATATTACGACATTTTTCTTGTAAACTTATGATTTTATTATCATAATATTCCGAGTTTTTTTTCGTAAACTTATGACTTTATTATCATAATATTACGACTTTTTTTCTTGTAAACCTAAGACTTTATTATCATAATATAACGACTTTTTTCTCGTAAACTTATGATTTTATTATCATAATATTACAAATTTTTTCTCGTAAACTTATGACTTTATTTTCATAATATTATGACTGTTTTCCCGTAAACTTATGACTTTATTATCATAATATTACGACTTTTTTCTCGTAAACTTATGATTTTATTATCATAATATTACGACTTTTTTCTCGTAAACTTAGGACTTTCTTATCATAATATTACGACATTTTTCTTGTAAACTTATGATTTTATTATCATAATATTCCGAGTTTTTTTTCGTAAACTTATGACTTTATTATCATCATATTACGACTTTTTTTTCTTGTAAACCTAAGACTTTATTATCATAATATAACGACTTTTTTCTCGTAAACTTATGATTTTATTATCATAATATTACGAATTTTTTCTCGTAAACTTAGGACTTTATTATCATAATATTACGACATTTTTCTTGTAAACTTATGATTTTATTATCATAATATTCCGAGTTTTTTTTCGTAAACGTATGACTTTATTATCATAATATTACGACTTTTTTTCTTGTAAACCTAAGACTTTATTATCATAATATAACGACTTTTTTCTCGTAAACTTATGATTTTATTATCATATTACAAATTTTTTCTCGTAAACTTATGACTTTATTTTCATAATATTATGACTGTTTTCCCGTAAACTTATGACTTTATTATCATAATATTACGACTTTTTTCTCGTAAACTTATGATTTTATTATCATAATATTACGACTTTTTTCTCGTAAACTTAGGACTTTCTTATCATAATATTACGACATTTTTCTTGTAAACTTATGATTTTATTATCATAATATTCCGAGTTTTTTTTCGTAAACTTATGACTTTATTATCATAATATTACGACTTTTTTTCTTGTAAACCTAGGACTTTATTATCATAATATAACGACTTTTTTCTCGTAAACTTATGATTTTATTATCATAATATTACGAATTTTTCTCGTAAACTTATGACTTTATTATCATAATATTACGACTTTTTTCCCGTAAACTTATGACTTGATTATCATAATATTACGACTTTTTTCTCGTAAACTTATGACTTTATTATCATATTACGACTTTTTTTCTTCGTAGACTTATGACTTTATTATCATAATATTACGACTTTTTTCTCGTAAACCTATGACTTTATTATCATAATATTACGACTTTTTTTCTCGAAAACTTAGGACTTTATTATCATAATATTACGACATTTTTCTTGTAAACTTATGATTTTATTATCATAATATTCCGAGTTTTTTTTCGTAAACTTATGACTTTATTATCATAATATTACGACTTTTTTTCTTGTAAACCTAAGACTTTATTATCATAATATAACGACTTTTTTCTCGTAAACTTATGATTTTATTATCATAATATTACGAATTTTTTCTCGTAAACTTATGACTTTCTTATCATAATATTACGACATTTTTCTTGTAAACTTATGATTTTATTATCATAATATTCCGAGTTTTTTTTCGTAAACTTATGACTTTATTATCATAATATTACGACTTTTTTTCTTGTAAACCTAAGACTTTATTATCATAATATAACGACTTTTTTCTCGTAAACTTATGATTTTATTATCATAATATTACGAATTTTTCTCGTAAACTTATGACTTTATTATCATAATATTACGACTTTTTTCCCGTAAACTTATGACTTGATTATCATAATATTACGACTTTTTTCTCATAAACTTATGACTTTATTATCATATTACGACTTTTTTTCTTCGTAGACTTATGACTTTATTATCATAATATTACGACTTTTTTTCTCGTAAACCTATGACTTTATTATCATAATATTACGACTTTTTTTATCGAAAACTTAGGACTTTATTATCATAATATTACGACATTTTTCTTGTAAACTTATGATTTTATTATCATAATATTCCGAGTTTTTTTTCGTAAACTTATGACTTTATTATCATAATATTACGACTTTTTTTCTTGTAAACCTAAGACTTTATTATCATAATATAACGACTTTTTTCTCGTAAACTTATGATTTTATTATCATAATATTACGAATTTTTTCTCGTAAACTTATGACTTTCTTATCATAATATTACGACATTTTTCTTGTAAACTTATGATTTTATTATCATAATATTCCGAGTTTTTTTTCGTAAACTTATGACTTTATTATCATAATATTACGACTTTTTTTCTTGTAAACCTAAGACTTTATTATCATAATATAACGACTTTTTTCTCGTAAACTTATGATTTTATTATCATAATATTACGAATTTTTCTCGTAAACTTATGACTTTATTATCATAATATTACGACTTTTTTCCGTAAACTTATGACTTGATTATCATAATATTACGACTTTTTTCTCATAAACTTATGACTTTATTATCATATTACGACTTTTTTTCTTCGTAGACTTATGACTTTATTATCATAATATTACGACTTTTTTTCTCGTAAACCTATGACTTTATTATCATAATATTACGACTTTTTTTCTCGAAAACTTAGGACTTTATTATCATAATATTACGACATTTTTCTTGTAAACTTATGATTTTATTATCATAATATTCCGAGTTTTTTTTCGTAAACTTATGACTTTATTATCATCATATTACGACTTTTTTTTCTTGTAAACCTAAGACTTTATTATCATAATATAACGACTTTTTTCTCGTAAACTTATGATTTTATTATCATAATATTACGAATTTTTTCTCGTAAACTTATGACTTTATTATCATAATATTACGACATTTTTCTTGTAAACTTATGATTTTATTATCATAATATTCCGAGTTTTTTTTCGTAAACTTATGATTTTATTATCATAATATTACCGAATTTTTTCTCGTAAACTTATGACTTTTCTATCATAATATTACGACATTTTTCTTGTAAACTTATGATTTATTATCATAATATTCCGAGTTTTTTTTCGTAAACTTATGACTTTATTATCATCATATTACGACTTTTTTTTCTTGTAAACCTAAGACTTTATTATCATAATATAACGACTTTTTTCTCGTAACTTATGATTTATTATCATAATATTACGAATTTTTCTCTGTAAACTTATGACTTTATTATCATAATATTACGACTTTTTTCCCGTAAACTTATGACTTGATATTCATAATAATAACGACTTTTTTCTCGTAAACTTATGACTTTATTATCATATTACGACTTTTTTTCTTCGTAAACTTATGACTTTATTATCATAATATTACGACTTTTTTTCTCGTAAACCTATGACTTTATTATCATAATATTACGACTTTTTTTCTCGAAAACCTATGACTTTATTATCATATTACGACTTTTTTTCTTCGTAAACTTATGACTTTATTATCATAATATTACGACTTTTTTTCTCGTAAACCTATGACTTTATTATCATAATATTAAGACTTTTTTTCTTGTAAACTTATGACTTTATTATCATAATATTACGACTTTTTTCCTCGTAAACTTATGACTTTATTATCATAATATTACGACTTTTTTACTCGTAAACTTATCACTTTATTATCATAATATAACGACTTTTTTTCTCGTAAACCTATGACTTTATTATCATATTACGACTTTTTTTCTTCGTAAACTTATGACGTTATTATCATATTACGACTTTTTTTTCTCGTAAACCTATGACTTTATTATCATAATATTACGACTTTTTTTTCTCGTAAACTTATGACTTCATTATCATAATATTCCGACTTTTTTCTCGTAAACTTATGACTTTATTATCATAATATTATGACTTTTTTTCTCGTAAACTTATGACTTTATGATCATAATATTATGACTTTTTTTCTCGTAAACCTATGACTTTATTCTCATAAACATATGACTTTATTATCATAATATTACGACTCTTTTTCTTGTAAACCTACTTTATTCTCGAAATCTATTCGAGAAATTCTCCTCAATGTGGCCCTAATACCTAATACTGCAACAATGATAAATAAAAATGAAAATGTAAACAAAGGAACAGTTATTCATTTCCACTCATTTTATAAAATAAATCCACAGGGAGCCACTGGAGAGGAGCTGAAGAGCTGCAGGTTGCTGACCTCTGGTCTACACTGTAACGTAACACATACTGACGCCACTGACCTGTCTCTCTGTTTAACAGTGAGGTTATCCTGATGCACTGACCTGTCTCTCTGTTTAACAGTGAGGTTATCCTGATGCACTGACCTGTCTCTCTGTTTAACAGTGAGGTTATCCTGATGCACTGACCTGTCTCTCTGTTTAACAGTGAGGTTATCCTGATGCACTGACCTGTCTCTCTGTTTAACAGTGAGGTTATCTTGATGCACTGACCTGTCTCTCTGTTTAACAGTGAGGTTATCCTGATGCACTGACCTGTCTCTCTGTTTAACAGTGAGGTTATCCTCTGCCGGTGCAGCTCCTCTTCGTACTCGGTTATTGTTCTCTCGAACATCTCCAGTATTTCTTCAACGGCCACAGTCAGTCGCTGGCTGACGTACGATCTCACAATCTGTATGGTGGACATGTTGAGGTGACGGGTAACGGTAACGGGAGAACGGGAAACAAACGGAATCACCGGGACGGAAGCAGAGGAGGCTCCGACCGGAAAGGGCTTCTTCTTCTTTGGTGTCTATTGGCGGTTGGTAAACCAGCTTAAAGGCGAATTACCGCCACCTGCTGGATTGGAGTGTGGAGCAGGAGAATAAATAAATAAATAAATAAATAAATAACTAAATAAATAACTAAATAACTAAATAAATAAATAAATAAATAAATAAATGAATAAATGAATGAATGAATGAATGAATGAATGAATGAATGAATAAATAAATAAATAAATAAATAAATAAATGAATAAATGAATAAATAAATGAATAAATAAATAAATAAATAAATAAATAAATAAATAATAATAACTTACTAAAATGAAATTAATACTACTACTACTACTACTCATTAAATTATCTCCATTATTCCTAGTAATTAATTTATTAGATTGTGTACTTTCTTAGATGTCTTTCCCAGCAGATTCCTCAATGTAATATTTCCATCATTTACTCCTGATAGCAGTTCCCTTCTTTCTTCGTCATACTTGTTGCACTTACTGTAAGAACATTCTCGACTGTTTCCGGTTTTATTACAGTGCGTGCATAGTCCACATCATAACATCATGACAGCTTTGTCATTTAAAGACAATATTAATATTGTTTTTAAAAAAAAGCCATCATGACTTTATAAAGAAGTTAGATTATAGATAGTAAAGCAGCAGTGGGTAGAAATGGAGCAGTTTATTAAAAACAGGTTATTTTTATAAAACGGTCAGGTGAGACCGTTAATGAGACAGGTAATCTAAAAATAATGTGTCTTCTGGTGTCCTCCTGTGCTTCTAATGGCATCTGCAAGATTTCACAGACCGGAGGAAAACAACCCGTCAGAGCTGATCTGGAGTCTGCCGTCCAGCTTCCGTTTAGCTGAGAGTCAATCACTCGCGAACTCTGACCAAACAGTCAAACTAGGCAGCGCTGATCAGATATGAATCAATATTCTGTTACTATAATGACTATTTCTCACCTCAGATGTTCTCAGAATCATCTTGTAGTTACTGTTTAGCTGTAAAATGAGAAAGTTTGTGACCCGGCAGCCATGTTGATATCTGTTGAGGAAATACCAAACACCGCCCACCAGCCGGAGCACAGCCAATAGGAACGCTCTCTCTCTCTCTGAAATGGCCTGTGATTGGTCAAAGTCTCCCGTCACGGGCTAGATTTTTTAAACCCTGAAAACAGAGTCATGAGGAGGAGCAGAAGTCTAGTTTCTCTCAGAACACTTGAATTTTTGCCCAATGATGCCAAAGAATTGTTGCCTACTGAAGCTTTAAAGCCGTTTCATTCAAATATTTAAATAAAGCCTTTGAACCTGTAGGCTTCTTGTCTGTCCTGTCTCTAACAGACCTCCCTTCCATCTACCACCCTGTCCTTCAGTCTCTCTCTCTCGTCACTGAACTTCCTACTACAACCTATCAGCACATGTGCAATAGTTTCCTTATCCAACTCTGTCTTTTTCATGATGTATAAAGTGTCATTGTGTCCTGTATGTCCTAACCGTAACCTAGTAACATCTTCTTTTCTACAGTCACCTCTATTACTTCTCAACACCAGCCAGCATTCACCCATTCACACACACTGATGGCAGAGGCCACCAGGTGCCACCTGCTCATCAGGAGCGTTCACACAGCGATAGCATCGAGGACGTTTTGATTGCTAATTGTTGGCGTGGCAGTTGCAGAATTGCAAGATGGTGGCGGTGTATCCTGATGGCTATCCTTGATTCCAGCTATTGTGTTCGGAATTCTGGACAATTGTCACTTCTCCTCTCTAACCGGTTGTGTTCACAAAACCTTTAACCTATTATGAAATAAAGAAAATCTGAATTATAGTAAGCTAACATGTGGACACAGGAAAAGCGACCTACTCCTTCACCACTCGGCAGCGCCCTCCAAGAGGACGTTAGTTGATAAATTAATTTAATCATTGTGAAGTGCTGGTGCAGATGCTACATCACAATCCTGGTCAATATTTTCTAGGTTGCTGAACCATCTTCTCATGTCCATATTCAAAGGAACCTCAGGTTGCTATGGCAACCAGGCCAGCTGGTCACACTGTGAAGTGAACTGGATTAAAAAAACAACACTCCACAAAGAATAGTTGATGTGAACATACTCATCACTCAGAATCTAGTTGTTAAAGTTGGGAGCCACTAGAGGGCGCACATACGCTGTGCTACTAGTGGACAAGAAGATTCTCACAATGTATACACAGTTTAATAATTACACCAACTTAAACTAACACAGATGAATCCAACAGTCTTTTAAAACCCTCCCTCCAAAGACCCCCCCCAATATTATCATTACGAACTAATAAACTACGAACATGGTTAGTGTGTACACAGGTAGACAGGTAATTCGTCCAATCATTACATTTGGGCCGAATGAAATGATTGGACGGGTTTATTACAGTCCTGTGACAGCCACAGATATCAGATTTATTTCTTTTTTTTGTCAGAGCATTTGAGCTATTGATTGCTGTCAGGATGTAATGACAATTTCAACTAATATATAAAAAAAAATGTTTCTAAATCTTTTCCAACCCTGCCTTTAACAACACATTTGAATTGTTTACTAGTTTCTTTTAATAGATAATAATAATAATAATAATCTTTGTTTGTATAGCACCTTTCTAAACATAGTTACAAAGGGTTTTCACAGATACAATGAAATACAGACGAAATGAAAACAACAATAAAAGAACAAAACCTAAAGACCAAATAATGAGAAAACTAAAACCAGTAACCAGTGTGATCAAACAATAAGTTACAACACTAAGAGGACAATATATGGTGTGGGAAAGGTGCACCAAGCTGTTGCCTTATGGAGTTAAAAAAAAAAAAAGCCTTTTTATAAAAATAGGTTTTTAAAAGACATTTAAAATTGTTTATAGAGCTGGCTAACCGGAGGTCCTGAGGAGGGCGGCTGTTCCAGAGTCTAGGGGGCAGTGATGGTAAAGGCCCCGTCTCCCTTAGTCACCAGCCTAGACCTGGGTACAACCAGTAAGACCAGGTCAGAGGACCTCAGGTTACAAGGTTGCACGTATGGAGTAAGGAGCTCAGTGAGGTAGCTTGGTGCCAAACCACGCAGAGCTTTAAAAGTTAACAATAAAATCTTAAAATCAATTCTAAATCTGACAGGCAGCCAGTGAAGTGCAGCTAAAACCGGAGAGATATGCTCAAATCTCCTTAGTGATCAGTCTAGCAGCCGCGTTTTGGACCAGCTGCAGGCGATGTGGTGAGTTTTGGCTGAGACTGGAGTAAAGGGGCGTTGCAGTAATCTAAACGGGAGCAGATGAGAGCGTTGACAACTCTATTGAGGTCATGAGTTGATAAAAAAGATTTTATTTTAGAAATATTTCTGATGGCTCACTGAAGAAAGTATCACCGGAATTTAACTAATGGAAGTGTTTAATTAATTAATTAATTAATTAATTAATTACCACTCCCACTGTCACTGTGGATAAAATTTAAATTAATTTCAAATTTTATCAGTAGGAATGGTGGTGAAGCAAAAGGTGAAGTTAGGTGAAAAAAGGTAATTCAGATTACCCGAAGATTAGAAAATCATTTGAGGCAAGGCGACAGTATCCATAAATAATAATAATATTTCCCTGCATCTAGATTTTAAGATTGATTTCTATGCCATGTGGCGAAAAGATTTGACTCTCGTCTTTCACTTTGAATCTCAACACGGCAAGTGTGCTCAGAATCTATAGTGAGGAGTCACACCAGATTAGAAATGGAAATATAAACTGGTGAGATTTTATATCCTTCAAATGAATATTTTCAGTGTTTATGTAAATCAGAGCTGGTTTAATATTAATTGTTTCCTTTTTTCTTCCTGTCTGTGAGCTGGATCTCTTGCTTTTCTTTTGTCTGTCCCTCTCCATGTTTGCCTCTGTTAGTGTTGGCCGTTCTGCTCAGGGAGGGGATCCAACCAGCAGACAGTCCTCAAGTCTTATTGGCTCACGCCTCCTCTCTGTGTCTCTGTCACTGTAAAAAGGGGGAATTGAGCAGCACTGTGACGTCGCCCCCCCCCCCCCCCTCCACCCATTCACTCTTGTCCTCTCTCTGCCTCTTTCTCTCCTTGCTTTCATCTCCTCCGCTCGCTCTGTGACTGACGGTGGATGGGTGGTCATGTGATGCTATAATACCCAGGGATTTTGTTCTGCAGCCTCCCAATCCTCCCTCCCTCCATCCATTCCTATCTGAGGAGAGGTTGCTTATTATTGTCCAGCATCCAGCCGCTCGCTGAGCTCTTCTCCTTCCCGGAGGATCTATTGTTAGCTCATAGTGACATTTAGCATGGCTCTGGCTTGAGGGCTGGACGGTGTGATAGAACGCCGTCCTGTCACTCGCTCATCAATACACACACGTTGGAATACATGAGCAGTTGTAAGAGGCGGCAGCAGGGACGTGGCAGCGTTTGTACATGTGGCTGGTAAGTGACATGCTTGGTGTGTGTGTGTGTGCACCAGGAATAAATGAATCTGTTCACCCTCTGCTTTAAGCGAACAGACCTCCATTCAGTCTGTTTGACATTCATTTTGCAAACATTTTATCACTCATTGATTAAATGATTATGAACGTGCTGAAACAGATGTATTGATTGTGGATTTACATGTAGTAGCACCTGTTTTTTTTTTCAGGGTTTGAGCATGCGGGGTCCTGTCTGTAACACTCTGTACTCAGTTATTTGCTCCAGTTATTTGTTTTTTTGTGCATTTCTGCTTGACTGGGCAGAACACAGAGAGCAACGGGAAACAGATGACTCATATCCTCCTGCTTTAAGGTGCACCTCCGTCATAAACACAACAGCAGCAGCAGCAGCAGCGGAGACAGACAGACAGCGTGGTGTGGTGTGCACAGCAGCCGCCGCGGACCTGAGCTGGTCACCTGCAGCTCGTCACTCAGCATCACCATGGCAACCACAGTCTGGACCAAAGTTATGGACTGATTGATGATTGCCATCCATACAGACACACCCCTAGTTTAGGCTAGAGCACAGACAGCATGGACTGTCAAGTATGGGCAAATAATAGTACAGGTAAAATCAACCTATATTTATACTGGAGAGATCATCGAGGGGCGACCCTCATTAATAATGAAATCGAGTCAATTACAAAACAAAAAAAAAGGAAAACAAAACAACAACAATGAGATATACAAACAGAGAAGATGCAACGTCATTATAGTAATAGTAAAAGCCATTAAACCTTTCAGAGTAGGGAGAATAAATGTAAGATGTAAAATAAAGCACAGTATATATACGTTGTCAGGTCTAGAGGATTTAATTAGCACTAAGCCTCAAAGCCTTACCTGAACCCCAGTGAGCTCGACTAGCTCACTTCACTGCGCTGGCGGCCTGGCTGCATGGCTGCACGGCTGCACGGCTGCACGGCTGCATGGCTGGACCAGCGTCCTCTTTGTGTGTTAACAACCACACACTGAGCTCAATGTTGGTTTCACTTTATTCTAACAATCAGTAAACTCAACCAGCAGTCCACCTGAGGCAGGTAGCAACAACACGAGCATTAGTTACACACCTGTCCCCAACTCAATGACTCCAGTAATAAACTATTTATTGTCCAAGGACATGCATCCATATACGAGCCTTACACATCGCCCAGTAGTCGCCTACATCTGGTGCATAATGCTGTGTTGACGTCATACGCGATTTACGGTAGAGGTGGAAAGATTCCCACGTTGTTGTTGTTGTTGTTGTTGTGTTCACGTCATCAGACTCTGGAGGGTTGTATGATTGCAGAGTTGGTTGTGTTAGGGTTTAAAATATGGTGCATTAACAACACTACATCTATTAAATATGCATTTAATCAGCTTGAATGACAGATGTAGATGTAGATTCACATGAGGTCTCGTGAGATGTTTGTCAGACACTTCTTGTTATCTAGCGGGAAATTGCATGTATCCATGTTTTTGACAAAAAAATAGAGAGATTTTAAAATAGAGTTTGGATGTTGATGTGAACCGTATTGACAAATCAGAAACTGGTAACTGGTCTTTTGAGATATATATATATATCTATATAATTATGAATGTGTGAAATTTTTAGTATATCTGCTTTGGACAAGGAAACAGCGTTGACCAATCCAAGGCGAGCAGACAGGGAGAGGTTGGCAGCTTCAGTTACACACTGACAGAAGGGATTCTCCACGTCTATTAACCCTTAGTCGACCACTCACAGTGATTCAATCTGGCCAACAGGAGCACAGGGCCAACATGTTTCTCAAAATTTATTTTGCAACCACAGAAGAAGAATCATACGTACAGTATGAGTGAGTGAGTGTAGCTACAGAAACATAGACAGATGAGAGCAGACTGAGAGACTGTGCTGTGGGTGTGTCTGCATGTCATTTGGCAGCGTGCTGTGCTGAATGCCACATGGCAGCGTTAAGTTAATCCCAGCCAATTCCACTCCAATCCTCCCAGCAGAGCTGATCAGGGGCAAAGCAGGATGAGAAGGCTTTGATGCCTTCAACCCCACTCTGTCATCAGTGTGTGTGTGTGTGTGTGTGTGTGTGTGTGTGTGTGTGTGTGTGTGGGTGTGTGTATGTGTGAAGAGAAAGCATGAAGACTCATCCTGATAGAGTTTTAGTCTGGACCTTGATGTATGTGAGTGTGTGTTTGTGTTTACTGCACATGCCTCATACTTTATCACAGTATTAAGATGACAACAATAAAATAATACACACACTCATAGACAGACATATATTCCTACTGTAAAGAGAAATTCGAGTGTGTATCACCACACACACAGACACACACCTCTGAGTATCAGATGATGACTAATTGTTGTTGCCAGTGTACCCTTAGCCTGGCCTGCTACTAGCTACTAATACATCCAGGGCTGCATGTTTCTGACCATACAAAGCAAGTTGACCACCTTTATGGAATTAGACCAGTGGTGGAATATGTATTCACATTGTGTACTTAAGAAAAAGCTGCATTACCCACATTTAAAAATATTCAATTACAAGTCCTGTATTCAAAATCTTAATTATGTAAACGATATGATACGATACGATTTCCATGGTTCCGATACGATTCAAGGACGATATTTTGCTCATCTAGAGCGATACGATACGATACGATACGATACGATTCAATGATTTGAAATCGATACAGTAACTTTTTTTTTGCCAAACATTCAATCAGTGTGCCTGCAAAATAAATATCTGATACTGGACAGAGCAGGTCAGGATTCCTCAAAGTTTTTCTTGTAAGAGAATCAGGGATTAATTAATTATGGATATAAACAAGTAGACAACAATTAATGGCAAATACATACAGCTTTTATTAGAAAATAATAAAATGTGTAACTTCAGGACCTGCTGCTTCAGTTCTCAAGATACAAGGCAGTGAAATATTTAACAAGAAATATAATAAACCAACTTCTATTCAAGTTAAATGAACAGTGGTTTAACTGCTGCTTCTGTCCTCATTTTCAATATAAACAGTAGAACAATAATACAGAGATCAACAGCTGATAGTGATCAAACAGCTGATAGTGATCAAACAGCTGTTAGTGATCAAACAGCTGATAGTGATCGAACAGTTTGGGACAGACTCATTTCTCTACAAACGCTGTTTAAATAATCTGCTGATAGTAATCCAGTAGTCCACCTACAGTGTTCCTTTGGGTTTTTTTCATACATGAAAACATCTGGAAAAACATTTATAAACTATGTTAGACTAACGTTAGTTGAGTTTCTGTTTTGTTTTTTACTTTACTCCCGTGATAATTTACCTCGCGGACCGTCTGCTCTCCGGCTGGACTGGTGAGGCTGATGCTGCGTGATGCACATAGATATCATGACGGGGAAAGGAAAGTCATTTTCTCTGAATGAAATGACGACAGCGCAGCACGAGGAAAGAGCCTGTGGGTGAATACGCCCTCGTCAAGTGGATTGATAGCACCTGAAACTCTGCCGACCGCCAGCAGCTCATGCAGACCGCTGCCCGTCTTCCTCCACGCCGCTACCAGGTGAGAGTGCGAGGAGTCCAGTGCGCCGTTCGTCTGCATGCACGCCATGGATGCGTGCTCGCGCTGCAGAGGGCAGAGCTGGCGGGCTGGCGCATGTCATGAACCGGAGTAACGTTTAACATTTCTTTACTAATAAAGGTGCTGAAAAACACTTTCACATAACGTTTTTTCGTCCTTAAATACAAGGTGCAAATCCTTAATATCCATACAATTGATTTTATATCGATATACGTCTCCCGTGAAGGACAACTTGCCGAGTACCTATCGATGTAGTTGGATCGTAGGAATATAAATCGATACATCGATGTAGTAGATGAATCGTTACCTCCCTACTCTGCATGGCTCTCGACTTGGCGATGGCTGAGCCGGCGGCTCGCAGCTAACGGCGCTAACAGTGTTACCCTGGGGAGGAACCGGAGGGTGGGTGCCACGCTTCTGTGATGGCGCCGTAGATCGGGACGGTGTTATCAGCTGTAACGTATGAGACCAGTGCAGAGCGGCGGCCGTGAGTTATCCGGTGGGGCACGCTCACAAGCACGAGCGTGCACTAAAAGGCACAAGCAGACGGCCTGGCGATGTCAACACAGCACAGAGAAGCTCCGATTACAACACATACAGAGGGAGAGAGACTTCATTCTCTGCTCAGGTAGACATTACTCCTCTATATCTTTACATAGACAATAGTTGTTTAATGATATATTAAAGCTCTCGATATCATTTAGGGTTGGAGTTGACTAAATATTGCTAAAGCTCATATGGAGACATCATATGAGACTAAGATGAAATCTAAAGCCAGCTGACATAATTAACACAGTTCTTTACTCGTTCCATCGTTCCATACCTTCCCGTTTCTACGCACCGCCTATTACTTTTCATTGACTCTGTACTGACTCTCATTGTTGAGTTTGATATTATTTTGATGATTAAAAATGATGGGTGGGATAATGGGTGGTGGGTGGCTTCACTGGCCAAAAGGTTCAACATACAGCATATTATCAGCGCTCATATCTCTCAGAGCATCAAGAGTCCAAACACATTGGAAATGTTTTTTTTTTCCACTGAATGTTTGTCCCTTCCACCAATTTCCACTGTAAAGTTTGAGTGCAGTAGTTGTGGGAGGACATGACTCTGCTACTGGTTAGTGTCAGTCTGTTCCTGGAGGTAATGTAAAGAGATGCGGAGGAAGAGCAGGAAATCACACGATGGCAGCTGGAACTAGAATGGCACTCGGAGAGTGCAGACCTCCGCCAAGGTGCCCGAGTACGATTGCCCCCCCTCTCCTTGTATTTTTGTTTATGTTGAGATCAGCTGTACGTAGCGGAGCATCGTAAAACACTTCATTCAAACTGGACAGAAACAAAATAAAACTCACCTAAACCGTCGCTGTTACTCTTTCCAAATATCACCAAGTGTGCTTTGGTCCAAATCAACTGTAATTTCACAGAGTTTAATGTGAAAAAACGCCAAATCTACAGTTGTCCCCCCCCCCCCGCTGTCTTTCTCTCTCTGAAGGAAAGAGGCGGGGTCATGCGTCATCAACGCGTCATCAGTTACACTGCGCATCTGATATACCCAGAGGTCTTAATGTTCTGGCTGATCAGAATCCTTAAAAAAATTCCTGAATCCGGATAATGGTCCGGATCGACACCAAAATCTAATGGATTGTTCATTGTGCCACACCCCACCCCTCCAAAAAATGTCCTTCAAATCCAGCAAGGACTTTTGGAGTAATCCTGCTAACGGACAAACCAACAAACCAACGCCGGTGAAAACATAACCTCCTTCCTAGGCCTTCGACCTTGGCGGAGGTAATAAATGGCTGCTGCCATGGGAGGTGGATAACATATTATTTGACCAAATGTGTCATATAACCGCTATATAATACATCAGTCAGTTGTTGAGTGAGCTCCATCCACATCTATTCCCTCATGAAATACTTCAACACTATTCGTATTGTGCAACTGAGTTTTATTGCACTGTGCCCTCTAATACTGTATATGAAAGGCTCAGAGAGAGTGCTGCCAGGCCGCTGGTGCCACACAGCAAAGTATGGACCACTTGACAGAACTCAGATGTCAGAACATCACAGCACTACTCAGCTCTGATCACGGGTCAGCCATAAAGCTGCTCATCTCTGATATGCTGTCTCAGCTCCAGTTAAAGTACCACAGAACTGACTGTTCAGAGCTCTCTTGGAAAGGAGTGACAGGATATTATGAGCCTGTCCTCATCAGAACCAACAGAACACTTAACAATCAGCTTCTTGCAGTTGTGTGACTAATGACTGTCCTTTTTAGTGTGACATTGTTATAGCACTGCAAAAACGTAAGGTTTTGGTTTACAAACTGTCTCCTGCAAACATTCAACATTGCAGGGATGCAAACACATGTATGGTGAAAAGAGAGAGAGTTACCCAAAGTCGGGGGGGTGGCGAAGCTTAGTGAAGGGTCAATTGGCGTCCACTCATTCAGCGCTCTCTGGACTCGCACTCTGTCCCTGCAGTATGAAAAAACTGTTATCACTCCAGTTCTAAAGAAGTCTTGCTCAGTTGACAACAATGATTATAGACCTGTAGCATTGACCTCAATTGTGATGAAATGTTTGAAAAATATATTGCGTCTTTACTGAAAACTGAGGTAAACCCAGAGTTAGACCCTCAGCAGTTTGCTTATAGACAAGGGAGGAGCACTGATGTTGCAGTTAATGGTATCACACACTTGGAAGACACTAAGGCGTATGCACGTTTACTTTTCATTGATTTTAGTTCAGCTTTTAATACTCTTCAGCCTTATTTATTATTGGATAAACTGAAACAGGCGAGTGTAATCCTTTTATTATAAAACGGTATTTCTTTTCCAACTAACAGAGTCCAACATGTAAAGGTAAATAAAGCATTATCTGACCTTTAATCTATTAGCACAGGTGCCCAATTATTTTAAAGAACTACTGTCTCACACTCAACATGTGAATTTAAGCATGTTTATTCATGAGTGTATGTGCATTGTGACTTTGGTATGTTGTGTGATGCAGCGGCTTAGAGCCAAAGACAAATTTCCCTTCGGGACAATAAAGTCGATCTTAAATTATCTTATCTGAACTGGGTTGGCTTGGACCCCCCACTTCTTCGCTGTGGCGGCCTAGGTTATAAAGAAGTAGGTGGGTCTGCGGATACTAACCTCTACAGACAGCGGTGTGGGTTGCCTTATATACTATGGGGTCCGCGCGCATTTGGGTATGCAAGTCCTGATTGGCCGTCTACACTTATGCAAATTTTCAGTGGGCGAATGCGTGCTTGTGATTGGAGGAGAGTATTAGCCATAGAGTCCAGTAGAGGGCGCCGTCTGTGCTCATAGAACTGGGTTTACAACGTTGTAATTTTTGTTTTTGTTAGTTTAGAATGAGCCCTTCATGTCTACGTAGGGAGCCGGTCCTTTTTCCACAGAGTTCGCCATATTGCTCCTTCATGTTTCTACAGTAGCCCGGAATGGACAAACCAAACACTGTTTTTTATGTTACCAGAAGGCCACCCTAGTTCTCTGACACGCTTGGGAAGTGAGGGGTATTCACTTGGTTACAATCTGCACCTCACCACTACTGTAGATGTCAGTAAATCCTACACACTGGTCCATTAAAATGTTTTATAATCAATGCTAGGGACCTTTGTGGCATCTCTCTCCCTCATTTATGGTATGAATCAAAAAGTATAAGGTTATTGAGACAAGTCATCTTAATTGTTTTACGCTGAAATTCCAACTGTTATTAAGTTACATTCAATGAACCACACCGACAACCACACAGAACAAAACGCCCAGTGAACAACAGAGCCACGGAGCTCTTTAAATCTGTTCATCCACATGATAAGATAATACGAATTTCACAGCTTGTGAGCAAATATAGTTTGTTCTTGCATGAGCTTTGTGTCTTTGAATCCTTTGATTGTCCACAGACATGACAATGCTTCCAGACTGAGGCTCAGAATGATATAAGGACTTTAGGTTAACCATTACACAAACAAACACACACACATACTGTATGTTGCATGAGTGTGTGCCTGTGTCTGTTTCAGTCACAAGCCACAAAGCAGTTTACCTGGAAGACCCTGTGTAATTGTTGAAAAAATGATGTAAATGTAAAAAGCTATAATACTGTTCTGCATGTGACAGATACTAAGATATATCTTGTTTCTTAACTTGCTTATGGCTGCCATGTGATGAGGATTAAAAGGTTAAGTACCTGATCACACAAACACTCCCCCTTTTGCAACCATGGCAACAGCCATAATAATAGGGCAGCCCCCTCTCTAGAGAAAGAAAGGCAGAGACAAAAGACAGTGTGGAGGAGGGGACGGAGGAAGAGAAACTCAGGAGAGAGGTTACTGAGGTGAGCAGAGAGGAGATAAGAGAGAGACGGAGAGTTTAATGGAATAGATAAAGAGAGTGTGAGGGTAGAATATGGTGGTTGGTTAACACTCTATAATGCAGCATGGATGCCTTAAGGGGTAGCTACCAACATATGTAACAATAATTAATAAACATCACACACGGCATGAAAAATATGTAGTGAATATGAAGTATAAGGCCTCACACGGGGCACCAAGAATATGCATCATTAACACATTAACTGGTACAAAAGATGAAGTAGTGATTGCACTGAACTTTGGCTGATCTCATTCTTTCGGTCACTACCCAAAGCTCATGACCATAGCTGAGGGTTGGAACGTAGATGGACCGGTAAATCGAGATCTTTGCCTTCCGGCTCAGCTCCCTCTCCACCACAATGGTCCGGTACAGCACCCGCATAACTGCAGACGCTGCACCGAACCGCCTGTACCAAACATACAAATAAATATAAACATTCATTTATTTATTTAACCTTGAAAGACCAGTGAGGAGGTATCCTCATTCACAAGATACAGTTTCGAGATATAAAACAATAAAAACAACAATGTATGATAGCTAAAAGTTAAAGTACTGGATAACAAACGTGCTATGGAGTATATAATAAAATAGAAGAGATAAATACAGCGAAGTATAAAAATAGAATAAAATAAATAAATAAACCAGATAAAGGTAAAAGCATTAAAAATTCATTAAAACGAGATCTAAAATAAGGCCTTTGAACAGCCGTAGTGGTCCTAGTTCAGTTTTGATTAGTGGAATGTGGAGCAACAACCTATTCTGTGAGCGAGTACCAATATTATGTCAGTTCGGAGTTAAAAGAGAGGAAATATGGGGTGGAAGCATCTGTATTAAAGCTTTAAAATGAATAAAAAACAATGCTGGTCCGCTTCATAGCCCGATATGGCCAGCCAACCTTTTGGTAAAGATTGCAGGTGGGTGCTGTAAGGATCACCAGTTATCAGCCTGAGTGATAGACAGCATCCAGGGATTTCATTGTAGAGGTGCAGCTTTTGCATATATTACATCCCCATAATCCAAAACAGAAATATTATAACATATATATACACAATATATAGCATCAACCCCAGTCACAGAAGTAAGTAGCTCTGGAGGGGGAGGGAGATGCACTGTTTCATTGCTCTGCACTGTTCAGGTGCACGTCTCAGCTCCGTCTTTTCAGCTTCAACTCTATTTTTTCGACAATGCACATGTAAAGGTGAGGTTGATTCCCAATAAAAAGGCACGGAATAAATATATGTACATTTAGCAACCTAGGCAAAGCAGAGCATGCTGCTCTCTGGCTCTGTCCACAGACTTGATTGGAATCCCACAGACTCTCCCTTTACTTTTGTCCTGCAGCTGGGAAGCATGACCCGTGAACTTCTTGGGTATTGAGTAGTATTTTTGTGGTAACTTACTCAGGCTTGAAGTCATTGAGCGCCGGCGATGTACTCAGCAGTGTGTATACTTGTAGATCCATTAGCTATTAGCTGATAGCCAAACACACCATCCAAAACAATAAAAGTGAGCAAAGTGTTTTTCCCACCACTGTGTCTCTGGAGTAGCAGAGCAGCGGCGATGCACTCAGCTGTGTGACCACTTGTGGCCCCTACCGGCCTTGTGTCGGTTAAGAGTAGAGAGTGAACAGTCAGCAGTTAATCAATGTCAGTATCAAACAGGCAATAAAAGGTGTTTTGAGAAAGTGTGCAACCACGAGAGGTCCTTAAGCGTGCCGCCATAAATGAGCACCCAAAATAATATGCAGTTTGGTGCAGCAGTATGGAGATAGCCATGGACAGACAGAGAAAAGCACACACACACACACACGATCAATCTCATGATCTCCTGGTGCAGATAATGAATCTGTAGTCTGTTAGTCAGTTTGTAATGCTGAATGTATGTAAACAAGGAAAACCAACCCAAAAAAAGGGTAGACAATGATGTTGAGAGAGAGAGAGAATGAGGAGCCAGACTAAACAACCTCGGCCCAACGTGCAATCTATCTATGTATATCTCTATCTATTCGGCGTGGAGAGGAGGTTGTGTTGCTCTGGCTTAATCTATCTGGCGTGGAGAGGAGGTCGTGTTGCTCTGGCTCTATCTATCTGCCGTGGAGAGGAGGCTGTGTTGCTCTGGCTCTATCTATCTGGCGTGGAGAGGACGTCGTCTTGCTCGGACTCTATTTGGTTGGCGTGGAGAGGAGGTTGTGTTGCTCTGGCTCTATCTCTTTGGCGACGCCGGGAAGCTGCTTGACATCCTCCTGGATCCACCTTCTCACATATGTTCTCATTATATTTTTTCTTTTTTGTCATATGGATTGTCTACGTTGTATTTTCATTATGTTGTTACTCTGTACACACGAGACAGCAGGTAGAGTACGGACAGGGTCAGAGGCCATCACATAAAGAAATAATGAAGTTTACAGAGTTTCTATTTGCACCTGGTTGAGAACAGTCACACAGCAGTTATTCGGCTGTTTACACCCGTTTAATAGAAGTCGTAATATAAAGAGCAACAAAGTACATGGATGGAGCAGGTTGTGGTGGATGAATGGGTCAAACGCAGGACTCTGTGAGAAGCCTATTTTAGCGTTATTATTTTATGTTTTTTTTAATTATCATTTTCAGTTTTCAGTCGCAGTTTCATTAGATTTAGGCAACAAAACTACATGGTTAGGTTTAGAGACCGCACATCCCATCTTTATCTTTCTGGATTGGTGGATATTGTGTAAACCGTTCCTGTTGGTTCCTGTATCAAAATCAGCATGTTGAATCAAAATTTCCCGTTTTTCCTGTATTGTTAACTAAACAGTACATATCAATTAGAGTATGTTCTGATGAGGGAATGTGGGATATTGGCCCTTAGAAGGGTCCGTGCTAGATCTGTGCCATGCTAGGCCCGTCCTGCTGTAAATTGAGACCAAGATGTTAACTAGAAGTTCTGATCATCAAACTACACCAGGACACTGCCAGTCTTCCAGATGGAACTGTATTTGTACATCACAGTATGCTTGGACCCACCTTAGATGCCTGTGGTGCAGAATGAATTGATTCATAGTTCAGCAACACTAGATGGATGTGTTGTACATGATCAGGTCATATTAATCTTTAGTTATATTGCCTACAGTAAATGAGTTCTTTGTCATTATTTCATTCACTTTGTTATAAACAATGAGCAGAAAGTTTGCAGTGCGAATGGCTTTGCTCGACTCTGTTGACAAGTAAAAGGATCGACACTGGAATAAATGCTGTGATAGCTGTGTGTTTCACTGTATACACTGTCAATTTGTTCAAAAGGATTCAATTTTTTGTCCTCTTCCAGGGCAAATCAAACTGTTACATTTATGATTTAAAGCAATGAATTTATATCTACATTAATGAATCAATTAAATCAATCACTCAGAATTAAGACACTATGCTGTATAGGCCTACTGTGAACTCATACATACAATAGACATTAATATTCAGTCATTTTCCTACTGGATTATGAAAGAAACTGAGTGTTTGTCAAACAGATGTGAGTGCAGGAGGCGTTCAGCTGTGACAGACGACCATTACTGACACTGGGAGGAATCACACAAAGAGACAAAGACCAGTAACAAGTCCCAGAGGAGACGGGAGAGAGGGAGCAGGAGGAGGGAGGGAGGGGGGAGAGAGAGAGAGAGAGAGAGAGAGGGAGGGAGGGGGGAGAGAGAGAGAGAGAGAGAGAGAGAGAGAGGGAGAGAGAGAGAGAGAAAGAGAAAGAGAAAGAGAGAGAGAGAGAGAGAGAGAGAGAGAGAAAGAGAGAGAGTCAATGCCAGTGTTTTCTCATGAATTATTCCTTCAGTATTCACATATAATGACTGGTTATGTGTGGTTAAAGGTCTGGTTAAAGTTAGTGAATTATCAGTTAAAAAGAACTAGAATGACTACATGTCTGTGTCAGGATGTAAGTCTCCAGAATGAAATCCATCCACCCCCAACCTCCACCCAACCACCCAACCTCCACACCACCACCCAACCTCCACCCAACCAACCAACCTCCACACCACCACCCAACCTCAACACCTCCACCCAACCACCCAACCTCCACCCAACCACCCAACCTCCACATCACCACCCAACCTCCACCCAACCAACCAACCCCGCCTCCACACCACCACCCAACCTCCACCCAACCTCCCCAACACCACCCAACCTCCGCACCACCACATACCACCACCCAACCTCCACCCAACCTCCACACCACCACCCAACCTCCACACCACCACACAACCTCCACACCACCACACAACCTCCACACCACCACCTAACCTCCACACCACCACACCACCTCTAACCAACCACCCAACCTCCACACCACTACAAACCACCACCCAACCTCCACACAACCACACAACCTCCACATCACCACACAACCTCCACCCCACCACCCAACTTCCACACCACCACCCAACCACCCAACCTCCACACCACCACCCAACCTCCACACAACCACACAACCTCCACATCACCACACAACCTCCACCCCACCACCCAACTTCCACACCACCACCCCACCACCCAACCTCCCCAACACCACCCAACCTCCACACAACCACACAACCTCCACATCACCACACAACCTCAACCCCACCACCCAACCTCCACACCACCACCGTTCCTGCATCGGATTCAAATGACCTTCACACACGCTGGAGAAGAGGATGAACAGAAAACAACGTACTGCAACATGACAGTTTTATGTCGTTGATAGAAGCCTCCATGAATCCTGATCACTCTCTACTGCCCGATCACAAGTCTGCGACGTTATTGCTAATGCAAACATTTTCTACTGCTTCACATTAAAAGTGAAGAAGTACATCTAGTATAAAATTGTTTTCCCAATTATGTAGTGGTGACAAACGTTGCTGGCTGGATTATTTTTCTGTGGTTAGATTGAGGCAACAAAAGCACTTTGGTTAAGGAAAGATTGATACGGCATGAAACGTAAAGATACATGGTATCTCTGTATTAACAGAACAATATGTAACACTGACAACTAGTGTTTAAAATGGGTACTGCTGTCCCAATTCAAAATATTGGATAGTTGTCTCCCCCGCCTGCTCCTCCACAGAAACGAAGCTCACGCAGGTTGCCAGGTTGAGGACACTGAACCTACACGAGCATAAGACAAACTCAACATCAGCTTATAATTTGTTGAGTCGAACAACAAAGAAAAACACGGCTTGATGTTACAAACGTTGTTGGGCGGATTACTTAAAAAATGTAATGTTAGGTAAAAGAGAACTTTGTTTGTTGTTCGGCGAGGAAGGATTAACGCTATCTGTAGGCTAGCTAGCTAACGTTAGCTACAGCGTTTCACTAAAATATCTACTAATCTACCGACCGAAAGGGCTGAGGAGAGGCAGCTCGTAATGCTCAGAGACTTCAGCCTCAAAACAAAGCCGTTTAGGGGAGAGCACCCGCGAACGTACCGTCTACCGTACGGCACTCACGCCGACACTTGAGAAAACAGCCGTGGCCTGTCGTGTTGTTAATGTTGAACTTGTAATACTTGTTCTTTCCTTATACAGGCTAATATTTAGACTCCAGTTTGTGTGCTTGCTTCCATGGCTGCAGGGGCGGTGGGCGGGATCACACAGGCCGAAACAAAAACACAAATTTCAAAGGAGAACATACTGGCTGTAGCATTGTTGTCGGAGAAGCCAATATTTCAACTTGGCATGTTTCCTTAATCTCTGATGACATCCCATGGTAATTTTATGATTTAATACAGTAAATATATTACATGTTGGTGCTTTAAATTGGTGCACGATCTTTCCCTATCCTACGCTGTCTCATTCAACAAATCAACATCTTACGACTTACTACATACTGTATGTTAATCAACAACATTTCCTCATTATGTTATAAGAAACGTCCGGTTGGCATTACGTTTCCCCTCAGAACATATTTCCTGTTGGGTTGCCACAAAGATGTAAGCAAAACAAACTAATTGTGTCTAAACAGAGCTTCAGTGTTCCAGCAGTGCATATCAAGCAAAACATGCCATCTCTATCTACTCTCTTTATTCTTTCTCATGCTGTAACTGTGAGAACCAATGTCTATTACATAATATGGTCTTCCTACTCTCCAGAAATGAACTGGGATTCTCCTCCTATTTTTGTATTATTATAACAAACTGAACTGAGACCAGTGTCAGCGTTATGCAGCTGACTATACTCATACTGCAGGTTCTGGCTAAAGAAAACAATCAGAGAAAGAGCAACTAAGACAAACAAGGGTTTAGGCAAGGCTGCCCTGTGTGTGTGTGTGTGTGTGTGTGCATGCATGCGTGTGCGTGTGTGTGTGTGTGTGTGTGTGTACAGTATGTGCCTGTTTGTGTGTCAGAGAACAAGTCAGCAACACCACAGTGAACACAGTGAACACAGTGAAGACAGTGTCCGCATTGGAGCAGATATGCAGTCAACTTGCTTATTATGCCTGTTTGCAGCTGCTCAACAAATCTGCAGTGTCATTAGGTCCCGTCCCCCCCCCATGGTGGTTATATAACCCTTGGTGCTGCTTCATCCTTCAGTCTGCTTAAGAATGCAGATGTTCTGTCTGTCTAATCCACTGCAACGGCTATTAGTCCGTCCCTGTTGTACACCAGGACATCTGCCAGAAACAAGCCTCACAGCGATTACGCTGCTCAATCCCCGTAGTTGGATAGCAGAGGATGCTGATGCAGTCAGAATTTTTGAAGTCTTTAAAATGTCTAAATATATTGTTTTTTTTCTTTCAAATTCTCAAGTAGTTCAGGCTTATTTTAGTATACTGTCTCTAATATAAGCCTGTTTTAAATAATGGCCTCTGCAGGGACCCAACCATTATCTCAGAATTTATGGTAACTGATGCCAAAACTACAAAATTAAAACCCAAGTAGTTATAAACTGGTAATTACCCTTCAAACTCTATGGTGGTGATGGACTCTTTTGTTACTGTTAAAGTGGCAATCTTGAATATTTTCATTGAAATAAATGTGTGTTAAGTTACTGTGGCTGAAGGAGGTAACACAAAGGTCACTGAGCATTGAAGTAAAGTAGAAGCAACTGGAATTCATTGGTGAGGCTTTACAGAATTTATGCTGACTGAATTGTCAAAGCAGCCACAGTTATAGTTAACAATGGAAACATGCACGAAATTCGCAACAGAATAAGACTTTATTGACTGATTTTAAATCAACATTTTTCTCTCTATACTTCTACTACTATCCAAACAAAGAAACAGTAAACAATACAAAGATAATAACAGATGAATTGATTCCATCAATGTATCTAGTTGTCATGTCTCCATTACAGGAAGACACTGCAGGGAGACTCTTATTTTTGACAATACAAACTGACTCACAGTCACACAGTCCTCTGGACTGTTGTACTCAGGCAAGGTCAAAGGTCATCTAATTTTAAATCGCAGAGCATGTACTCTGCAGCCACAGGCTTTATTTGCTGGAGATTTAATGAGAAGAATGTAGTGTGTGCTGAGCTGACAGCAGACGTCATGACTAGGTTATTAATGTTCTAATAATATCACTCAAGCCACAAGCACTCATTGTCACGCCACATAAATTTTAAGTAAATTTGCATATATACAGTAAAATGTGAATGAGGGAATTTGATCAATTTCTTTGATTTAAATTAATATGAAAAATCTGTATTTTTTATGCCTCTCAAATGACCCTAACTGATCATGTATGATTGTTTTTCTTCTCTGTTGAAGTATTTTACACTAAATGAAAATGTATATTTGCAATGCAGTGGTGGTGACATGATTAACAATCTGCTAAACAGGGTAATGTTGTGAAAGGAAGGAGACAAACATGTTGAATTCATTCAGTGATTTAGTTTTTATGTGTGTTGTGGTGACTAGAAGTCGGCAATATGGATAAAATCTTATATTGCCGTCACCATCTTGGTTTCTGGTCATCGCCATGTTGTTTTTTTTGCAACCAGAAGAGACGCAAGAGGGTGGGACCAACATGTTACCTTTGATGAAGTGAAAACACACTGTGAAACGTTTAAAGTTGTAAGACGAAAACACGGACAAACTCCCAGACCGGGCAACGCCGTGGTAGCGACCTGTCAATCACCAGGTAGCCCCGCCCTAAAGCATCCCCTGCTTTATGGTCTATCTGACTCTAAATGGGACCATAATTTATTTATGAACATCATGCTGTATTGAAGAAGACTTGAAACTAGTGATTGAGACCATAAACTCATGTTTACAATATTTACTGAGCTAATAAATCAAGAGAGAAGTATGCTCATTTTCTCATAGACTTCTATACAATGAGACTTCTATAGAACCGGAGGAGTCGCCACCTGCTGGCTGGTAGAAAGAATGCAAGTTTAAGGCACTTCTGACATGCTGACCCATGAACACTAGGGGTGTAACGATTCATCTACTACATCGATGTATCGATTTATATTCCTACGATCCAACTACATCGTTAGGTACTCGGCAAGTTGTCCTTCACGGGGACTTAAGCGTAAACATATGTTGCTTTGGAGAACTTGTTGAAACGCCTGATTCCGTCAGACTTCTTGGGAGAAGAGTCTCACCGAAAGCTATCATTTACGTCTTAGAATCAGTGCCAATATCATACCTGAGTTTAAATACACACACCAATAACACCTTTTTAAAACAATCTTAAACGATTTTCCCACAAAACCTTTTTTCATTGAACAAAATAAGATAAGGTCAGGATGTCACCAAAATTGTTGGCAATATTCATATAAACTTTAATGGCAACCTGGCCAGAAGTTGTCAGGATATTTTCCTCCGGATCAAAGAAGTGGACAGAAGGAGGAGGACCGAACACACAGCGACATCTTCAGGCTTCAGGATCTGATCCAGGACCAGTGATGAAGACAAAACACGTCAAAATCAGGAACAGACAAGCCAAACAGAAGAAATCTCTTCACACGCAACATCATATTATAAAGCTCTACTCTACTCTACTTTTCTAATCTACTCTTCTACTCTACTACTCTAATCTTCTACTCTACTCTACTCTTCTACTCTACTCTACTCTACTTTTCTAATCTACTCTTCTACTCTACTACTCTACTCTTCTACTCTACTCTACTCTACTCTACTCTACTCTACTCTACTCTTCTACTCTTCTACTCTACTACTCTACTCTTCTACTCTACTCTACTATACTCTACTCTTCTACTCTACTCTGCTCTACTCTTCTACTCTACTCTACTCTACTCTTCTACTCTACTATACACTACTCTTCTACTCTACTCTGCTCTACTCTGTTCTACTCTTCTACTCTACTCTGCTCTACTCTACTCTTCTACTCTACTCTACTCTTCTCTTCTACTCTACTATACTCTACTCTTCTACTCTACTCTGCTCTACTCTTCTACTCTACTCTACTCTTCTACTCTACTATACACTACTCTTCTACTCTACTCTACTCTACTCTACTCTATTCTACTCTTCTACTCTACTCTGCTCTACTCTACTCTTCTACTCTACTCTACTCTACTCTACTCTTTTACTCTACTCTGTTATACTCTTCTACTCTACTCTGCTATACTCTATTCTTCTACTCTACTCTGCTATACTCTACTCCTCTACTCTACTCTTCTACTATACTCTACTCTGCTCTACTCTACTATACTCTGCTCTACTCGATTCTATTCTACTCTACTCTGCTCTACTCTACTATACTCTACTCTGCTCTACTTGACTTTATTCTACTCTACTCTACTATACTCTGCTCTACTCAACTCTATTCTTTTCTACTTTACTCTATTCTATTCTATTCTATTCTATTCTATTCTATTCTATTATACTCTACTCTATTATACTCTACTCTTCTACTCTACTCTACTTTGCTATACTTTACTCTTCTACTCTACTCTACTCTTTTACTCTACTCTATTCTACGCATTTACTCTACCCTACTCTACTATACTCTACTATACTCTACTACTCTACCCTACTCTACTCTACTTGACTTTATACTACTCTACTCTACTCTACATATATGTAGACTGAGTGTTGTGTCCTCCGGCCTTCCAGAGAGATGAGGGAGCAGCCAGTCTACTCTACTCTACTCTACTCTACACTACTCTACACTACTCTACACTACTCTACTCTACACTACTCTACACTACTCTACACTACTCTACACTACTCTACTCTACACTACTCTACTCTACTCTACTCTACTCTACACTACTCTACACTACTCTACACTACTCTACTCTACACTACTCTACACTACTCTACTCTACACTACTCTACTCTACTCTACTCTACACTACTCTACACTACTCTACTCTACTCTACACTACTCTACTCTACTCTACACTACTCTACACTACTCTACTCTACTCTACTCTACTCTACACTACTCTACTCTACTCTACACTACTCTACACTACTCTACTCTACTCTACTCTACACTACTCTACTCTACTCTACTCTACATCTATGTAGACTTAGTGTTGTGTCCTCCAGCCTTCCAGAGAGATGAGGAAGCAGCCGGTCTCACAGCAAATTATGATGGAACACATTGATTATAGAGTGGATGTAGATGCAGGAGCTATTTCTGGGACTGGACTGCCATCAACACACGCTCTCTCTCTCTCTCTCTCTCTCTCTCTCTCTCTCTCTCTCACACGCACGCACGCACGCACGCACGCACGCACGCACGCACGCACGCACGCACGCACGCACGCACGCACACACACACACACACACACACACACACACACACACACAGTACACACAGACAGAAGATGATTACTATCATTATTTTGAAGCAACCAAAAAAACAAAAAACATGTGGGTTGGTAACATACACGACCCTTTTTATTATAATGCTGTGTTAAGTTTGTAAGGATGTGTGTGTATAAGCATGTTTGTGTGTGAGAGAGAGAGAGAGAAAGAGAGAGAGAGAGAGAGAGAGAGAGAGAGAGAGAGAGAGAGAGAGAGAGAGTATTTGTGGTGTTCTTTAAATCTGTACAAATCAAATCAATAGTTGTTATATTAACAACAGATAAATTGACTATGTGTAATGTTAAAGGTCTTGCTTGGTCTCTGCAGTTTCCCTGAGTGTCCTAACGTCTCACTGCTCATTGTTTTGGTTTTATAATCCACAAAGTTACAGTTTAGTTCAGCCTAACACTCTCACCAACCTCGTTTCTAGCAGCCGTTTTCAGCAAAAAAAGCTCTGATACAGCCACTGCCCTCTACCTGCTCAGCAGCAATCAGCAGACAGACAGTCTAGAGACAAGCTGGTGAACACAGTCGAGCATTTAGCAGCTAGATTTTTTTCAAGAGTTGGTGAAGACCGAACCAGAGCTTAAGACTGAGACTTAATCAGGTGGACACAAACACAACTCTAAATGAATGTTGCTCTGTGTCTGCATAACACCTTTGAAAGGTCAAAAATGAAAATGTATGAATGAAAATGTCACAATCCATCCTTGTATCATCCTTATACAATCATCCTTGCACAGTTCATCCTTAATATTCCCAGACAGGCGACCATCTTACCATTACCCTCTCTCATGAACAAGGCCCAAGACTGGAACTCCTCCACGTGAGGTGGTTTGGACATCAGAAGAAGATGCCTCCTGAATGCCTCTCTGTGGAGGTTTAAAGGTCCCATATTGTAAAAAGTGAGATTTTCAGGTCTTGTACATTATAAAAGCAGGTTTAAGTGCTATAAAAATACTGTTAAATTATCAAAACGCTAAATATATGGAGAAACACACACAGCCCGTATTCAGAAGTTGTGCGTTTGAAACAAGCCGTTAGAATTTCTGTCCATTTGTGATGTCACAAATATACATTATTTAGACCATTACGCGGTTTTAAACGTAAAAACTCTAAATGTGTCCCAGTTTATTTCCTGTTGCAGTGTATGTGAATGACATCAGCTGACAGGAAGTAAACATGGACCCACACCGTTGCCTAGCAACGCAATTTCGTTGCAATTCCGTTGAAATGCACTAAAACGGAGCGTTTCAGACAGAGGGTAAATACAGGTATATTCAGGCAGACAGTATGAGGAAAATATATATATTTTTTTTTTAACATTACAGCATGTAAACATGTTGTAGTAGAAACACAAAATGCAAGTATGAACCTGAAAATGAGCACGATATGGGTCCTTTAAGATCTGGGGCAGACCCAGAACATGCTGGAGGGATTACATATCAGGCCTGGGAAGGCCCTGGGATTCCCAGGAGCTGAAAGATGTGGCTGGGGAGTAGAATATATGGGCCACCTTGCTTAGCCTGTGGCCACATGACCCAGATAATTGGCAGAAAACAGATGGATGGATGGCAGCTGCCATCAGCCAGTTGTGACTTTGCATTATGTGCATTGTAAGGCAGATTTAGTTCTTCAAGTAACACATTCAGATTTTTGCTGCCTTGAGAAGGGTGTAGTCTGAGCTCTCTGAGTGCTCACTAGTTGTTGTTTAATTAAATGCAATAAAACATACATATAAACACAATATGGTTGTTTAAGGTTTCCTTTGAGTAGTGTTAAACACTTCAGATCTCACTGACTTTGCAAGGCGGCTGGTGTTTTGCTCGGCTGAAGCGTGGGTGTGTGCACAAGTCTGTGTCTGTTGCTGTGAGCTTCTAGAGCAACCTGGATGAAGTGATTAGATTCCAATGGTATGTGTGTGTGTGTGTGTGTGTGTGTGTGTGTGGGTGGCAGAGGCTTGTGTGGACATGTGAGCGAGACAAAGTCTGGGTAGGGTGGAGGATGTGTTGCAGCCTCTAAACCTCCTTCAAGTCACCTCCATCTCCTCCGTGTCTTCATCCAGGTGGGACCCCCCCCTACACACCTGGGTTTGGTGACTAATACTGAGTAACACCAACACCCATAATCATAGTGACCCGCAGACACTCACTCAGACACAAAGGAGACTGCCAATGTGTGTTTGATCTGCTGCCAGCGTGTGGCTGCTCGGTGTGGCTGCTCAGTGAGGCTGCTCAGTGAGGCTGCTCAGCGTGGCTGCTCAGTGAGGCTGCTCAGTGTGGCTGCTCAGTGTGGCTGCTCAGTGAGGCTGCTCAGTGAGGCTGCTCAGTGAGGCTGCTCAGCGTGGCTGCTCAGTGAGGCTGCTCAGTGTGGCTGCTCAGTGTGGCTGCTCAGTGAGGCTGCTCAGCGTGGCTGCTCAGTGAGGCTGCTCAGTGAGGCTGCTGCTCAGTGAGGCTGCTCAGTGAGGCTGCTCAGTGAGGCTGCTGCTCAGTGAGGCTGCTCAGTGAGGCTGCTGCTCAGTGAGGCGGCTGCTCAGTGAGGCTGTTCAGTGAGGCTGCTCAGTGAGGCTGCTGCTCAGTGAGGCTGCTCAGTGAGGCTGCTCAGTGAGGCTGCTGCTCAGTGAGGCTGCTGCTCAGTGAGGCTGCTCAGTGAGGCTGCTCGGTGAGGCTGCTCAGTGAGGCTGCTCAGTGAGGCTGCTGCTCAGTGAGGCTGCTCAGTGAGGCTGCTGCTCAGTGAGGCTGCTCGGTGAGGCTGCTCAGTGAGGCTGCTCAGTGAGGCTGCTGCTCAGTGAGGCTGCTCAGTGAGGCTGCTCGGTGAGGCTGCTGCTCAGTGAGGCTGCTCAGTGAGGCTGCTGCTCAGTGAGGCTGCTCAATGAGGCTGCTCAGTGAGGCTGCTGCTCAGTGAGGCTGCTGCTCAGTGAGGCTGCTCAGCGAGGCTGCTCAGTGAGGCTGCTGCTCAGTGAGGCTGCTCAGGGCACTTCAGCCAGCAGGGAGCCTCACACAAACTGTGAACTCTGTTGGAGTTACTCTCTTTATTTATTGTCATATTTATTTGGGGGGCAGGACAAGGTCTATGATTTGAGGATGCTATAACATTTAGGTAATTAGAAATAAGGGTTCCAAAAGGGTTCATCCTGAGAGGCTAAAGTTCTACACAGAACTATTTGCTCCCCCTCTTTTGAAGAAAGGCTTCTTCAAGGATTGGTGAAAGCATGGGTCCTCCCAGCCCGCTCCCCAAAAACAGTGAACCGTGGTTGTTGTGGGTTGCGATGCACCATATCAGCCTTGCTGGACGTGGTGCCAACGGCCCCAAGCTAACCTTTTAAAATAAAACCAATGTTAGGGTGGAGGAAAGATCTATGGATAATGTAGTGAATCGTTATAAAACCAGTTTAAAATTCAGAAATTATTGTTCAGGACTTAGACTTAGGCATAGACTGCAAGGATTCACCTTAATTTTACTTTGTAATATAACTGGCCGAATTGAAATCCACTGCACCACTGAAAAGGTAAAAAGTAGCTTTAGTAGTAGTAGTAGTAGTCTCTGTAGAACCTCTCATAGGAGGTTCTGGGTGGAAACTTTCACAGATGGGTCTAAGTATAACCCTTTTTATGAGGATAAGCCAAAGAACCCTATATGGTTAGTTAGCACCTTTATTTCTAGTAGTGTAGACCTTCTGATGATAAACGTTTTGGGGTGGGGTATTAAATATTGGTTGTGGTCCTAAAATACTAAAAATATTAAAAATTAAATTGTAAAGAAAAACTTTTTAGTTTAGGTGTAATTGTGTGTAACAGCAAAACAAGAGAGGTGTTTCATAAAGCAAGATTAAGTAGCTGCTAAAGTAGGTAATTTATTTTGGGGATGTTCTGTTTCATAAATCAGAATTAAAGTTGTTCTTCCGAGGATTTCTCTCCTGCTTGATTTGGCAACACCCGTGGTTATTGGTAGTAACAACAAGTGTGATTTATTTCAACAGCAAACACTCCCTTAGCAGCTAGTTTTGTTTTATTAAACCAGGTTTGAATAAGTTTGATCATGGAAAATCCAGACCAGCCTCTCCATCTCAGGTTTAACCAGACAGTTTTCTCACAGCAGACCTTTGGCACTGATTTTGTCAGAGTTTTACATGAGCTGCAGTTATTGCCTAATAAAATTAAGCTCAGATCTTTATCAATCTCAAGTATCTGCAAGGTATTCCGGTCACATAAGTGCTTCCAAATGAACTGGAAAAATACTTACCAGTCATTTTCTATGGGCTACTCTAGTGTTTAAATTAATATAAAGCTAATACATGGTTTTGACCTGTGACCGAAACGAAGAAAATAATGTAAAACCTTAATCATACTGGATATGAATCCAATATAAGAACATCAGGAGGTCTGCACTGCGACATGCACAGCAAAACGAGAAGTTTAGCAATGTGGAATTTGAGTTTCTTTGTCTTTGTTTTGTGACAGTGGGTTTGTCTTTTTTGCTTTCATATCTATTTGTTCATACTGTGTTCTGTGGCTATAAACACAACACTTTTCTCTGTAAGTTTCTGAATTCGTCGTCGTTGTGAACTGATGTGATCTGTGCTTGATGTCTCAGCTCTACGTTTTTAAGTCATAAATCAGCCTTAAATAAGTCTGAGCAGTTTGGCTAAGTGTTATGGAAAAGCCTAAAGGATACGGCTGGCCATAGTGTATATTCTCCTACTGTCAACAAATCCCAGAGCCAAACAAACAATGAATGTATCTACTAACAAGTATTGAGCGTGTATCTAAAAGTCTGATATATCTTCTTCTTCTGTGCCATCGAGCTCCACTGTCGTCCAAAAAATATGAAAAACACATCAAAATTTCATTGTTTGAGTAATGCATGCTAAAAATGGCATTGTCATACAATACAGACACATTTTTCAGCCATGCTTTCTGCGCGCTGGTGCCCCAACGCACGCAGCTGGTGCCCAACGCATGCAGCTGGTGCCCAACCGCATGCAGCTGGTGCCCAACCGCACGCAGCTGGTGCCCCAACGCACGCAGCTGTTGCCCCAACGCATGCAGCTGGTGCCCAACCGCATGCAGCTGGTGCCCCAACGCACGCAGCTGGTGCCCCAACGCGTGCAGCTGGTGCCCCAACGCGTGCAGCTGGTGCCCCAACGCCTGCAGCTGGTGCCCCAACGCACGCAGCTGGTGCCCCAACGCGTGCAGCTGGTGCCCCAACGCCTGCAGCTGGTGCCCCAACGCACGCAGCTGGTGCCCCAACGCGTGCAGCTGGTGCCCCAACGCCTGCAGCTGGTGCCCCAACGCACGCAGCTGGTGCCCCAACGCGTGCAGCTGGTGCCCCAACGCACGCAGCTGGTGCCCCAACGCGTGCAGCTGGTGCCTCAACGCATGCAGCTGGTGCCCCAACGCACGCAGCTGGTGCAGAAAACGCATGCAGCTGGTGCAACAACGCACGCAGCTGGTGCAGAAAACGCATGCAGCTGGTGCAACAACGCATGCAGCTGGTGCCCCAACGCACGCAGCTGGTGCCCCAACGCGTGCAGCTGGTGCCCCAACGCCTGCAGCTGGTGCCCCAACGCACGCAGCTGGTGCCCCAACGCGTGCAGCTGGTGCCCCAACGCCTGCAGCTGGTGCCCCAACGCACGCAGCTGGTGCCCCAACGCATGCAGCTGGTGCCCCAACGCACGCAGCTGGTGCCCCAACGCGTGCAGCTGGTGCCTCAACGCATGCAGCTGGTGCCCCAACGCACGCAGCTGGTGCAGAAAACGCATGCAGCTGGTGCAACAACGCACGCAGCTGGTGCAGAAAACGCATGCAGCTGGTGCAACAACGCATGCAGCTGGTGCCCCAACGCACGCAGCTGGTGCCCAACCGCACGCAGCTGGTGCCCCAACGCATGCAGCTGGTGCCCCAACGCATGCAGCTGGTGCAACAACGCATGCAGCTGGTGCCCAACCGCACGCAGCTGGTGCCCCAACGCATGCAGCTGGTGCCCCAACGCATGCAGCTGGTGCCCCAACGCACGCAGCTGGTGCCCCAACGCACGCAGCTGGTGCCCCAACGCATGCAGCTGGTGCAACAACGCATGCAGCTGGGTGCCCCACGGCATGCAGCTGATGCCTTTCTTTTGTTGTTTTTTTTTGCCCCTGCCGCTCAGACAGCCTGAGTCCGCCACTGTCTAAAACTATAGGATGGATTAACATGAAATTTTGTACAGACGTTCATGGTTCCCAGACGATGTATCCTAATCCTAATGACTTGTGATCCCTGCGCTCAGAATTTAGCAATAAGCACGAAGCACCATTGTGCCTACTGCAGTGAGCGATAAGTCTTGTAGGACGTCTGCCCTATCCTGCACTGTAAGTGTTGAGCGACGGACTTACACATTATTGGTTTGGCTGCATTTGTTGACAAAGACAAAATATGGAATAACTCCAGTCTCAAGCTTTAATCCAGGTTCAGTTTTATTTATAATCATAATTAATAAGGCATAATGCACACTTTATTCAACAGGGTGAGTATGGGAAATATCACCTTTTCTTCGTAACACCTTTATACAGAAAATAATAATCTGAAGAATATGGCCCATGTATGAGTGATATGTATTTTGCAGCCTGACGTTGCCTCTTCTCCTGTACAGCTTCAGGCTTACACTCAGTGCTGCTGATATTTCTGTAACCCTGAGGATGTCTGCCATGCAAACTCCATAAAAGTCTCTAAATGAACTAGACTTTCTTCCCCTTCCTCCACTCCAACCTGATGTAACCTGGACTGCATCAGAACAGAAGAAAGCGAACAAATCAAGCAGGGAGAGCCAGACAGACATGGAGGTCTGAGGAAGAACAAAATAGAAGTGAGGGGAAGAAAAGAATGGAAGAAAAGTGACAGGGAAAGAAGTGAAAATGGACAGGGTGAAGGAGTGAGTGCTTTGACTTGCATACTAAATGAATGAGTGGGAGATGAGGCAGAGGAGAGGAGAGGAGAGGAAAGGGAGGGAAGCAGAGAGGGAGATGGAGGTAGACAGCAGTGAGGAGGAGGAAGGGAGGGGGTGATTGTTACTGGAGCCTTGGAGGTTTCAAATTTCTCTTTTCTTTCGATTCTCCGCTCACATGCAGATTGAATCTCTTCCTTTCTTTTTCCTCTCTCTTTTATTTTCTCCAGACCAGTGAGGCTTTCTGCAGATCGGCCCATTCCAGCCAAGCCCCGGCATGTTGTAGGCGGCCGCTACAGACAGGAAGACTGGAGCGGAGAAAGCACAAAGAAGAGAGGAGAAGAAGAAAGTGAAGGAAGGGATGGTGAAAGAAGGTAAGCACTGCGGCACGTGTTCTTTATTTGAAACATTGAAGGAAGAGGAGGGGGCAGAAAAGATGGAGGGATCTCCAGTTTCTGCTCTCTTTGTGTTCAGTTTCTGCCGAGGGAGTCGGTGTGTGTGTGTGTGTGTGTGTGTGTGTGTGTGTGTGTGTGTGTGTGTGTGTGTGTGCGTGTGTGTGTGTGAAACCTGCAGCTGAAGCCAGATTAGCTACTGATGTGAAGGACTAAATAAAGCTATGATGTCTGTGGGGTGTGACCATGGGATAGAGAACTGTGTGTGTGACCCACTCAGAAAGCTCTCCACACGTTTTCATGTAAACAACACGCGTTTGTTTAAACTTAGAGTTCTGCGGAGAGGAAAGACTCCAGCGGCAAAATGTATTACCTTCTGAAAACAGTTCATGTTTGATGCTTGTCAGGTCACAGTGTTAACAACCAGATTGTAGTACAATGGCTTGGTGAAGCTCATTGACAACCTAAAACTTCAGGGATTTCAGTTAATCTATGATGCCCCCCCAATGGTCTGAAATATGGGATTCATATATCTGGAGTTCAAATATTGTTATTGAATAATTGTGTACAGAAGACACGTTTCTTGTGTGGTTAATAAGCAAGTTAATAATGTGTGTTAGCAAGATATTAATTTGTATGCACATAATAACTTACATTTTTTTTTTACTAATGTAGAATTATATTTAGAACACCTTTGGAAGCTTCTTTTTAAATATACTGTTTGTAACTTCTTACACGTATAAATCATTGTGGGTCGGTGTCCCATGCGAACTCGCGTGTTGCTACGCTGTTCAGACTCAGACTCCAACACAAACTACACGGAAGCACCAAAACCTCAAAGTTCTATCTAGTTTTCAGCCCGTCTTGTAAACAGTGTTAACTCTTCCTGCTTTGGTCTCCAGGGTCCTGCTTGCCTTCACTCACACACCGCCGTCGTTCTCACTCGCCCTCTCGCTCCACCTCTCACGTGCACGTGTGCACACTACAAACTGCAGAAGAGTTCGTTTAGCTCTGAGAATATCTAGTGAATGTACAGTGGAAGTTTGTGCAGAAATAAATGCTGCAGCTCCTCCAGACCAACAGAGGTTTCCCGTGTCTTGTGAAGTGACGGAGCTCCGGAGAGAGTTACGTTATCGTCTCAGACCAAAACTCCGGTGTCTCTCTGTTCCTTCTGACCGCGGTCGGGAGGCTGAAGCAGGAAAACACAGGATCAGCATTGATTCATGGAGAGACCTTCGTCTGGTCAGCTAACATTACTGCCAAGCAGGTGAAATATAGAGTGATATTGTGGTTTAAGCTGACGTGTGTCGCCTCACTGTGTTGACCGGTGCTCGTTCATGTCTATGTAGAGCGAGCACAAGCGCGAGCAACAGGACGCTGACTTTCGTTGACTTAACGGCCACAGTTGTCGCTGTTAACAAGCAATTTCTGATTCTTACATAGAGTCCCTTTTAAGAACTAAAGTACTCTTATTACAAAATTAATGTAAAAATCTTTTTCTCTGTTTTTGTTTTGTGTGTTGAAAAACCAACACTTTTAAATGACCAGTCCAGTAAGGAGAACAGTCTTCTTCACTACTACATCCTGACCCTAATTTAGTTTGAATACACCAGTCAAACACACTGTGTGTGTGTGTGTGTGTGTGTGTGTGTGTGTGTGTGTGTGTGAGATATATTTTGACTTTTTACTTTAATTAAGAAGACAGAAAGCATTGGAGGTTGAATGAAGCTATTGCGTCGTTCTCCAGACTCCTTTACTTTTGTGTTCTTACAGTGTGTCTAGTAGTAGTAGTAGTAGTAGTAGTAGTAGTGTGTGTTTAGCATGTATTCCTCTTCATGCATTGCTCAGTATTGTATCTCAGTGGTTCTCAACCTTTTTCCTGTCAAGAACCCCTAAACTGATACACATCAGGTCACAGACCCCCATTTGATAAGATTTCGATTCAGGGACCTGAATCAGAACGATATTTGTCGTTATGATTAAGAGCAGATTTCTATGGTTGCCAACTACAGTTGATGAGGTAACCGTGGAGGAAGTGTAACCTGTGATCAGAATAGTCACTGAATTAATTAGTGAAAATAAACTATTCCCCATTTTTCTGGGGACCACCTGGAACTCCCTGAAGGACCCCTGGGGGTCCCCGGACCCTGTTGAGAACCACTGTTGTATCTTATATGCGTTTGTAACCTTAATGTGTTGATGATCTTCAAATTATTTGAAGAGATTTTAGGAATCCCCCCCCCCCCCCAGTTCCAATGGAAACAGGGACACTGTCTCTAGTCTAGAAGGTGTGCTGCTGTTGAGTTTTTAAAATGTCATTTTTTTTTTTAATCATCTAAAGCTGCAGTTGTGTCTCTGCTGTGTTGGTGAAACTCTGTATTTGGGAGTTGACTGTGTAGGTAGAGGAGCAAGGCTTCAGAGGACAGATTTGAGCAGCGTATGGGCCGTGGTTCTGGTCCTCGGCCTCCCTGGTGGGTCTGGCTCTGAGCTGTGTTTCCCTGGCAGCTGGCAGGCTGCAGGCTGGCATCCGTATGTTGGACAATCAGAGAGACAGAGACCCATAGGATGACAGAGGACACAACACTGTGTTCTTTTTTCTCTTTGGAAGATTACAGCGATATATCGGTTAGCTAACAAATGATCTTGATTATATACTGAATGTTTTACAGACATTATTGATATATCAGCATATATAACAAATTTGTCTCTGCAATAGCATCGCAACCATGTAACATGCTTAAGATGATTGGGACATGATATATTGAGATATGATTAAGACATGTACTTTGAATGTAAATAAGGTGCCAGAGTGCACAAGAAAGCATCAAAACTAGAGCTTGTTTCCCAGGGGAGAACCCCCCCCGACCCCCCTACTGAGGAAAACAGATAGCGCCAATGTATTCCAGACTTAACTAAGTCATTGAAACAAGCACAAATAAATGCAAGAATATGTATGAAATACACGGCCAGGGGACAAACATCCATTTCGTAAACTATTCAATGTCTTAATTAACAGCAGAGGTGTTGGACTGTTATATTTGTAACGTAACGATAGGTGCAATTAACAGGTTTCCATCAAGGATCAAGATGAAACAACTGCTCATTTGGTAAAGGTTATCATTTGGTTGGGCCATCCCAACTCGTCACATATTGCCGGTTTGTGAGGACCTCTTGGCGTCACTTTCTAATGCACTGGGTAGCCCAGCGGTCATGATGCTTATATTTAGGCAACAAAACCACTTAGTTAGGTTTAGGAAAGAAAAAACTTCATAGTTTGGCTTAAAATTACTGTTTGTAAAGTGAAAGCGAAACTTAAAGTTCTGTACACAAATACAAACAACACGTTGTTGGTTTCAGACGGGACACGAACAGGGATCTCACCGTCCACCACCCCTCCTCCCACTCGCCCTACGTCTGTTTTTTCACTATTAAAACTGCGTCAACACACTCCCAACCACTTTCTCTGCATTTCATACCGCCACCAAAGGCTGCCTTGTGCGGCAGTATTGAACGCCGACGGCTGTGACAAAGCCTCGGTATTTGACGCCCTGGGAATGAAAACAGGCTGGACACAGAGGGGGCGGATGGGAGGGGAGGTGGATGGGTCCAACAAACACAGGGCTTTCATCCAGGAGACCGATGTTCATGTCCCGTGTGTTAAGTTTCACTTTCACTTTACAATCAACGGTTCGTTTGTGTCCCGTGTTCACAACGTCAAGTCACATTTGCACTGTAAAAACAAAGGAATTGATACTAAACCTAACTAAGTGGTTATGTTGCCTAATGCGAAGCAAGTGTTTTTGTTTAATTCACAACATTAAGCACGCGTTTACTGGGATGCTAACATGGAGAAACAGATGGTATCAACATAAAGAGCTGTGAAGTGTACAAGTGAATATGCAATGTGTTAATGGAACTGGGAGTTTTCAAAAGTGCAGGATGTAAGAAAGTAATTAAGTAAGCAGGCTCGGTGAGTAACGGATTACATGGAACGGCGGTACGTAATTAGGATACGAGAAAAAGGGTAACTGCAATCTTTTACAGTTAGAGAAAAAAAAGATGTAATCAGATTACCGATACATTTGTTAAAAATGGGGATTACTAGCAGGATTATAATTTTGAAATGCATTTAAAATAAAGAACGATAAACTATGCAGATATGCACACATTACTTCAGGACATGAGTCTCACAGCGCAGCAGCAACGTTGTCTGTGTGATCAGCTAGGGAGCCGTCAGGTAGAGGTGGCTGGTGTGGCCCACGTTAGTGAAAACTGGGTGGAAATGTAACCATTATATTGTATGTAAAGCAGGAAAGTGGAAAAAACACCACAGTACAGAGCAAGTTATCACAAAGCAGGACGGTTTGAGCACTTTCCAGTTCGTCAAGAAGAAAAGACGGTTCGTAGGAAATGAGCAAACCGCCTCAAATTTCTGATCCAGCAAACATAATGCAGGACAAACCGAAAAATATGTAAGGGTGTACCGAAGCTTCATTCATAACATTGAGATTTAAATTATTATTATTATTAATAACTAAGTTCACCTTCCACCTAATCTTCAGCTCCTCTCTCTCACAGCGAGCGACGCTGCATTCAGTTGTCTGTGTAACTGTCTTCATTTATACAAAATTTATTGGAAAAAAAAGATAGATATTATAATTTGCCATGTTATTATCTAACAAAATATTCTGCTTCAATCCATATACGTTGGCATTTAGCCTTTCAAAAACAACATTTCCACTGTGGTAAAAAAAATGAGTTGCGGAGAGTGTCTTGGTTGCATGATACTGGTACTCCACTCTTCCTGTGGCTCAGTGCTGTGCTAACCCTAACCCTAGCTGGTATTTAGTTTTGTTGGTACTGTCTGATCGTCATTGTTTTAAAGTATTTCTTTGTCATAATGTGTCGTAAGGGGCTGTAAAGTGGTCAAATGGCTGTAGCCTTGAGAAAACTCATTGATAAATATATTTGGGTATTTTCTAAGATATACGCCCAAGGTAACCAGTTGTTTTAGATCAACAGTTGAACTGTGAAAGCGCGGTAGTTGGCAGTGATGCTGTTTTGCTCTTATGAGATTGAATCAAGCTCAACGTGATCTTGCAAAATATATATTTTCTTAAAGGGACTGTTTGTAAGAATCAGAAATTGCTTGTTAACAGCGACACCTGTGGCCGTTAAGTCAACGAAAGTCAGACGAAGGTCTCTCCATGCATCAATGCTGATACTGTGTTTTCCTGCTTCAGCCTCCCGACCGTGTTCAGAAGGAACAGGAGAGACACCGGAGTTTTGGTCTGAGACGATAACATTACTCTCTCCGGTGTACAGTCTATTCACTTCACAAGACACGGGAAACCTCTGTTGGTCTGGAGGAGCTGCAGCATTTATTTCTGCACAAACGTCCACTGCACATTCACTAGATATTCTCAGAGCTAAACTAACTCTTCTGAAGTGTGTAGTGTGCGCGCATGCACGTGAGAGGTGGAGCGAGCTGAGAACGAGCACGGTGTATGAGTGAGGCACGCAGCGGAGCAGAGACTCCGGCCCTGGAGACCAGGGTCTCCCCTATGTCTTCTGGCAGCGGTCGGGGGGCTGGAGCAGGATTAGTTGACAATGTTTTGCAGGACGGGCTTCACTAGATATAACTTTGAGGTTTTGGTGCTTCCGTTTAGTTCGTGTAGGAAAAGTGTAGCCACACGCGAGCGCGCATGGGAAACCGACCCGCAATAATTTATAAGTGTAAGAAGTTACAAACAGTCCCTTTAAATACTTTTTTTCGTAGGTGGCTGTGATATAGCTCCCTTATACAAGCATATTCACCGCAGTAGATATGAGATGCGGTCAGTAATATGTTTGTGAATGTGTGATAAGAGACAACACCTGCTGCTGTTAGGTAAACACAACTTACGGAAACCACTTAGTTTGAAAACCAGTCGGGCCAACGGCAGGTTCAGTGAAACAGTCTCGGTGTGTTGGGATCCCAGTGACTGGCGTCTTCGTAGGAAGTCGGGGCAGTCTGGTTTTGAAGATTGCTTAAAAAGGCTCGTGATCTGGCTCGATCTCTGATTAAACAAACTTAAAGCAATAAAAAACTGATTAAGATCAGACTTAAAACTGGGGGTTAAAATAATGAACAATGCTAAAGTAGCCCAGATGATCTCAGTAGAAGGACCGGGCAGCTGCCATCTTGTGCATGACAGGGAGAGTGTGTAGCGAGGATGTGTCAGCAGTGTGAAGCAAAGTGTCAGCCATATGCAGAAAACATATTTACAGATCACAGCTACTGTATACACTGTGTAGACGCTCCTCCAACATGTTAAATAACGTTCCACTCTAGTCACTCTTCATACAATATTTTTCCACACAGCTTGACTCTCAACTGCCATTTTAACATTAAACTTACATACTGTAGCTCCTATCTGGCAAAATTGCAAAACAAGGTGCTTAACAATACAATGAATATACAAAATACAATGAAAATACAACATCCATTATCTGTAACCCCTTATCCTATTCAGGGTTCACCCTGGACAGGTCTCCAGACTATCACAGGGCTGACACATAGAGACAGACAACCATTCAGGCTCACATTCACACCTTCAGGCAATTTAGAGTCAACTATTAACCTAACCTGCATGTCTTTGGACTGTGGGAGGAAACCTGAGAACCCGGAGAAAACCCACTCTGACATGACGACATAATGGGAACATGCAAACTCCACACAGAAGGGCCCTCAAACCCTCAAAGGTGATTTTGTTTTAGTGCGTATGATAAAGGGAAGCAGAGCAGATGTTGGAATTGTTGTAATTAAACTTCAAAACGCTTCTGTTATGTACTCTAAAGATATACTGCACAATATTATATTCAGTACAAGACTAATTGAAAGAAAACTTGGTTCTATGTAAAAAAAAAAGAAAGAAAAAGAAAATGACTTTTAAGAGCTAAATGATGTTAAACATGATTCACCTCAGTTAAAGATTATGGCCGTAACATCTTCATACTCGCCAACCTTGAGACCTCAAAAATAGGGAGGATTTCAAAACCAATGTCTGTGGGTCCTCCCCCAGAAAAAATTTTAGTTTGAAAGACTTTGTTTCCTGCATTCTGGTGACTTTCAAAGAACGAAAATAGCAAAATAATACATACACTGCAACAGCATTTTTATGTTAAGTAGACCTACTTTTAATTTTAATTTTAAATCTCAGGAAAGAATACAGAACTAGAATGGCACTCGGAGAGCGCAGACCTCCGCCAAGGTGCGTGACTTTAAAAACAGATCACAGCTCCCAGCTGGAGGTACCGTGAAGTGGTCGGCTTATTATTAACACGGTGTGTTTCCGTGTAACGTATCGGCGGATGCCTCTCTCATCGTTAAAGTTACACTACATTGTCTCTCATCCCGTCATCTACCGCTTTTTTCTTTCTCCCCGCGGACAGACTGCAGCTCCCGCACCTCGGAGTCTCACCACACATCCACACACGTATCTCTCTGCTCTCAGAAAGAGGCGGGGTCACGCGTCATCAATGCGTCATCAGTCACACTGCGCATGTGTTATACCCTGTGGTCTTAATGCTCAGGCTGATCGGAATCCTTAAAAATATTCCTGAATCGACTCATGATCCGGATCGCCACCAAAATCTAGTGGATTGTTCATTGTGCCACACCCCACCCCTCCAAAAAAATTCATTCAAATCCATCGCTGACTTTTGGAGTAATCCTGCTAACAGACAAACCAAAAAACCAACGCCGGTGAAAACATAACCTCCTTCGGTCTAGGAAGGAGGTAATAATTTGTCCCTCTGGTGTGCACTTGTTTGAATCTCTGGCATAAACTAATAGGCTGTTCATCAGTTTTCATTCATTCATTTAATTCATTACTTTTTGTACTTAGTTCTCTCAATTTGTCTTTGCGTCAATCACTCACTGAAGGTCCTTTCAGACTCAACGTGACAACGGCACCACAGCGCTCTGAAACACATTATTTCTGATGGCTTGTGCCGCGCCACGACGGCTTTTCTCTGCGTCGAGCAAAGCCCGACTTTGGGCGCTGCACGCTGTGATGTGCACTGAACCCAACGGCGAGCGCAACTCAATGTTGCATCGCGAGCAGCTCTCTTCCCCCAGAAAAAAAGAAACATTAGGTGTAGCTGTATTGTTGTCCAAGTGGAAACAGTAGGGATTATACACACTGTACAGTGCCAGAAACAGGTTGTGAAAAAAAGTGAAAAATTGCTATAAATTGGGAGAAATACGGGAGAACTGTGACCTCGGGAGGAAACCGGGAGAGGGCGATGAAAAAACGGGAGTCTCCCGGGAAAATCGGGAGGGTTGTATGAACATCTTACACATGTGGGCCGCTCCACAATGTTTAGTAACATTCAGTAACCCGACTGATCAGTCATGTGGCTTCTCTGTTTAGATTGTGCATGTATGGGAGTGTGTGTATACTGTATGTGTATGTTTGAGTCTCGTAGGGAGGGACGTGGAACTGGCCTTTCTGGTAGGAGAGAGAGGGAGAGGCAGAGAAAGAAAGAGAGAGGGAGTGAGAGTTTGAGCCGGCAGCTGCTCTGTGGGGATTGTAATCCATATGTATGGTCAGTGAGAGCTGAAAAAGAGCAGATCCTTCCCGCAAAGACATGATTGTTTCTACCTCTCCCCCTGTTTAAATTCCTCTCATTCTGGCCTCGCGGACCCTGGCCGCTAGTCAACTGTCTGCAGGAGAAGGAGCGAGCGGGGCTGTATTGGGAGAGCAGCGGGAAAGCGAGAGTGAAATGTGAAAGTGATGGAGGCCAGGGTGATTTCAGATAGAGAGGGAGGGAGTAGGAGCTGCAGGGAGAGAAGAAATTTGGAGGGAAAAGGAGAGAGGAGGGTGAACAGAGGTAGGTCTGATTGTGTCGATCTGTATTCCTTACGCACACATAAACATAAGGTGTGCAGGGCACACGTGCAGAGTTGTGTCTCGGTCTGAGAGCAGTATGTGAGAGCATCAATGCTACTATACAATAAACAGTTATAGGTCAGATGTGATTTAAAATCAGAAGCTAAGCAGAGATAAGGAAGCATTCCTCAAGCATAGAGCTGAGCCATATTTCAGTCGTCCTCCAAACTAAAACAAAACGTCTGTTCTGTTTGAGTGTTTTCAGATCTTACATCCTAAGATCCGGATGATATCGTTTGTCAGTGTCTTTCAAGACTGTTACCATCCGTGACGGTCGGAAATTATTCATGTAAATGTTCTAAGTTTTAAATGACTTGGTCACGGTTAGGGGACGATAGCTGTCATAGTTAAAGGACGGATTGACTGTTAGTTGGAGACAGGTGCAAACCGCTGTCTCCAGTGTCAAAGTCACACTCTCTGCTGGCATATCCATCCACCCCGACCTCTTCCTCAAAATGTGAGAAATTGGAAATTCAGAGCACCTCTATTGCCTCTGCATGGCTCTCAACATGGCGACTTGCAGCTAATGGTGCTAACAGTGCTAACAGTTCAAACAATGCTAACAGTGTTAACCTGGGGGGGGGAAACCGGAGGGTGGGTGATATGCTCCGACGACGTCCCTATGTAGATATAAACGGCTCATTCTGAGGTAACGAAAACACAACAACTCTTATTTTTAGGTGATTATAGATCCCCCTAATAGATCCCCCTAATAGATCCCCCTAATAGATCCCCCTAATAGATCCCCCTAATAGATCCCCCTAATAGATCCCCCTAATAGATCCCCCTAATAGATCCCCTAATAGATCCCCCTAATAGATCCCCCTAATAGATCCCCTAATAGATCCCCCTACTAGATCCCCCTAATAGATTCCCCTAATAGATCCCCCTAATAGATCCCCTAATAGATCCCCCTAATAGATCCCCTAATAGATCCCCCTAATAGATCCCCTAATAGATCCCCCTAATAGATCCCCCTAATAGATCCCCCTAATAGATCCCCTAATAAATCCCCCTAATAGATCCCCTAATAGATCCCCCTAATAGATCCCCTAATAGATCCCCTAATAGATCCCCTAATAGATCCCCCTAATAGATCCCCTAATAGATCCCCTAATAGATCCCCCTAATAGATCCCCCTAATCGTTACACAATGGTCCTTTAAGATTTTGTGTCACTATAATGACTCGCTACTTCCTCCATTGCCTTGACCTCCACCAAGTTTTGCCAGAAATCGCTACTCTGCTGCTTCTACCTGGTATCACCTCCTCATAGCTCCAGAGCTCTGCAATAAGTAGCATAGTTAGTGTTTCATTGGCAAAGCATCAACAGAGGAAAAGGGGATTACACTGCAGGAGCGGTCTGAGTAGTTTCTATGGATGTTTCGACACTGATGGAATCTACTGTAACTGCTATGGATCTAAAAATGACCACAGCTAGCGTCATTCACAACAGACTTCAGACTTTATTGAATTTCAAACTTTTCAGAGCCGATTTAGAAGCTGACGGGGGAGTGAATACTTGCTGTAGGTTTTCAGTGGAGTATTCCCCATTCACACACTAAGGAAACAAGAAACCAGATACTTAAGAGGGCCATAAAAAAGAAAGAAAAAACTCACTGCAAACTACATATAAAAACTATATAATATAGCTTATTAGAATATATCTTAAATATATAGAGTAGTTGGTTGTGTTTCAGTAAAAGGAGAAGAGGGACATTCATTATTATCTCCTGATATTGAACCTTTGGGATGCAGCTCCCTCGTTGATTTACTGATGTGTGTCAGCTGTGATCAGGACCAGAGGTGGACCGATGTGGAACTGAGCACAGGTTCCTTCTTTTCTGCTGACTTTGGTAGAGCACAGCAGATTCTTTCTCATTTACTCCCTGATTACCTGTCCAGTATTTCCATATCGACAGTCTAAGGATAGAGGGTGCCATACAGTGATTTTGGTCTATTTGAATAAACCTGACTTGACAACACTGAACTGCGTCAGCCTAGAGTGCAGCTCAGAAGTGATGCAGTGCAGTAATGTAAAGATATAGAGAAGTGATGTTGACGATGTGAGCTTTGATATTCATTACGTGTCTTGACCATATGGTAGCATGTGGCGCTTTGGTTTATTACAGCGTGTGACGCCAACACTTCTTTTGCGTTTGTGTGTTGATGTGTGTGAGAGACAGCCAGACGGAGGTACATGTGTAAGGTGATGTAAATACTTATCTTTGAGAGAGGAAGAGGTAGGGGGGGTGGATCGCTCACAACCGTCAACCTGACAATAAAGACATTCTCCCACGGTAAAGGTCGACATAAAGAAATAAACCCTCTAAACAGGAATTAAAACCAATATTCTAATAAAAAAACAGAATAATAAATGTCACGGCCAAAGTATAATTCTCCCTGTTACTGTATTTCAAAACTCTTTATTTAGGCCAAAGTCCATTTTGAAACTGGTGAAAAATATCACCTCATTACCGAGGTTGGAACTGAAATAAACAAAGGAATATATGATAAATATTGAGTTAATTGTTGGAGTTATAGAGAAGGGGTAGGTTGTACTTCTTCCTGCTCCTTTTCGAACATGTAATTTTTATTTATGTTGATTATTTGTTTGCTATATGTTTACTGTTCATTTTATTTGTTATTCTTATTTTGCTTTTTTTTACTTATTTGTTAAATAAATGTAAATAAATAATTAATTAAAAATACAGTGAAACTAAATGGTTGTCCACTAGTATTAAACATGAATCCCAATTAGTGTATGACTGTATGAGAAATAATATGCAAGATAAACATATCGTTTGTTTTCATGAACGGCCGAATGGTGCGTCGCTTTAAATGTTGCGGCTGCAAGGAATTGTGGGATGTTATTCTCTCCTTTCCTTTGGTAAAGGATGCTCCAGTGTATCCTCTGCTAAAGGAGATAATAAAGGAAGCATTGAAGCATCTTTCCTCAGCATTTAGAGAAGTCAAACAGCTCTTATCATGGCTGCGACTGAGATACTCCCGGGTAATTTCACTCCAGGCCGCAGGCTAGTGTCTTCAGCTTTGATGAGGTAAAGGGAGGACAGGGATGGAGTTATTAGAAGTCTTCTTGGTAAGTGAGAGCTCTTGTGTGTGCCTTTCTCTGTCCACCAGGGGACAGTACGGATCAGGGCTTCCTGCCACCTTGTGAAAATAGAGAGTCGGTTGTTGTTGTTGCCAACTGGGCCAGACGTCTGCTGTTTGGTGCTCTGCTGCTCGGAAGTTATGAAATCAGGCCAGCAGGTGATTTATGAGAGGCATCTGTTGTAGCTGCCAAGGGCTGGAGAATATTCGGATAAAAGCATCAGGCTTCAGCGCAACACTCAAATCCACCTGAACTAACCCAGTTTGACATGTGACTGGCAGGTGTGGAGGCTGATGACTGCTGCTGTGATAACTGCAGCTCCTCATTCTGACTTTACAGTAGCTGTGTGTCTATGGCACAACAATATATTTACTCTGTTGAAGCAGAGGCAGAATCAGTCCATATGTCAATACAACCAAAAGCGCACTATATTATACACCATATTCTGTTCATCCAAGTCATGTCTGAAGCTTCAAGAGCCTCAGAGTCTCTCCTCAACCCTGTCCTCTAGAAATGACCTTAATATACATCTAGTTTGTTTTTGCCAAATACATTTTAGGGACACAACTAAATATTATATGTCTCATCTCATTATCCTGTCTCATGTCTCATGTAACTTTTGACTTTTTAGAATCATAACCATGATTTTCCCCTAACCTTAAAACATGTTAATCACGCTTTAGTTGCACGGATACTGTAGGAAATAAACCTTATCGAAACATTAACAAAATGACATGTTTCTGCGTGTTCATGTGTTTCAGGTGGGAAGTAATTCTTTGTAACATACAGTAGGTCAACATAACACAGGTAGGAATTTGGCGTAAAAACATCAGAAACTGTAAAAAAACAAGTTATAGCACTTCTTTCACAAGTATCCATCCATCCATTTTCTTCCGCTTATCCGGGGCTGGGTCGCGGGGGGCAGCAGGCTTAGCAGGGTATTCCAGACGTCCCTGTCCTCAGCAATTCCTGGGGGACCCCGAGGCGTTGAGATATATAATCTCTCCAGCATGTTCTGGGTCTACCCCGGGGCCTCTTAACAGTTGAACGTGCCCCGAAAACCTCCAAAGGGAGGCGCCCAGGAGGCATCCTGATGCCTGAGATGCCCGAACCACCTCAGCTGGCCCCTTTCGACTTGAAGGAGCAGCGGCTCTACTCCGAGCTCCCTCCGGATGTCTGAGCTCCTCACCCTCATCTCTAAGGCTGAGCCCAGCCTACCCGAAGCTCATGACCATATGAGGGTTGGAACGTAGATGGACCGGTAAATCGAGAGCTTTGCCTTCAGGCTCAGCTCCCTCTTCACCACAACGCTCCGGTACAGGAACCGTCTGTCCATCTCCCGCTACCAACCTCACTCGTGAACAAGACCCCGAGATACTTAAACTCCCTCACTTGGGGCAGTGACTCACTCCCCACCCGGATGGTAAAGTCCAACGGGTTCCGGCAGAGCACCTCAGACTTGGAGGTACTGACTCTCATCCCGACCGCTTAACACTCGGCTGCAAACCGCCCCAGTGCTGCTGCAGGTCACGGTCCGATGAAGCCAACAGAACCACATCATCTGCAAAGAGCAGAGACGCAATTCTGAGGTCCCCAAACCAGACTCTCTCCTCCCCCCCGGCTGCACCTTGAGATCCTGTCCATGAAAATCACAAACAGGATCGGTGACAAGGGACAACCCTGGCGGAGGCCGACACCCAGCGGAAACATGTTTGACTTTGTGCCGAGTATACGGACACAGCACCCCCCAGGACACGATGGTAAGCCTTTTCCAAGTCCACAAAACACATGTAGACTGGATGGGCAAACTCCCATGACCCCTCCAACAGCCCCTCCTGGATTTGAGGTTCGACAGAGTCTTCTTTCCAGCACTATAGAATAAACTTTCCCGGGGAGGCTGAGCAGTGTGACGCCTCGATAATTGGAAATTACAAATTCCTGAAAAAGCATATCTGGAACATTTTTAACATTGTACATCGCTAATAGGGAAGGACAAACCATCACAACTCAATATCAGTTGTTTGCTAGAAAGGAGTTCAATCTCCTGCCTGTTATCAGTCTTTACTGCATACCAGCAACAACTAATGAAGTTGAAGTCAGTTAGACATGTTGCTTTACTTTAAATCTCTGCAGAGCATCTCCTGAGCTTCTCCATCTGCCTCATTAGAGCAGAGAAACGGGGGCTTGTTCCCATGAATGCTGCTAATCTACGCTGATAAGAGACGGGCCAACACACACATTACAGATGCATAAGGCTTATTTTCAGTAGGTAAGTATGTGTGAAATGTGTCCAAATGAACAATTAAGTAAGAGATGGCATCCAATAAATGTCAATAATGCTTTAGAGTGAGAGCCTAGTCCAGCTGAAGCAGATCCTTTTGGATATTGAATGCACAAGTATACTGAGATTAGAACGAAACTACAATATATAACGAAAACACAATTACTTGGTTTATACAGCTGGTGATTTATAGAACATTTCTGTTTAACAAATTGCATAGATTTAAAATAATATTAATTTAAATTACTGAAGCCCACCAGTGAAGGTAACTAAGTACATTTATTAAAGTATTGTACTTAAGTACAGTTTTTAAGTATTTCCATTTTCTGCTGCTTTATACTTCTACTCCATTACATTTCAAAGGGAACTTGTTTTACTGCACTACATTTATTTGACAAATATAGTTATTTACTTTTCAGATAAAACATTTACATATAAAAATATGATAACCTTATAAAATAGAGTAGTAGATAGATTAAACCAGTGGTTTCCAATAGTTTTGGTTTCACTGTTTTTGTGTCTAAAAACAAAACAAAAAACAGTTGAGTCTCCTTGATTCCTTTCCTCGCCTCCTCTCCTCACGTCTTAGACCCTCCTATACGGGAGATGTGAGCGGAGGAGGCGAAGGAAGAGACGTGAGGAGAGAGGAGTTGAGACATCCTTGCATCGTTTTAAAGCGACGTCAATAAAAATATGACGTGAGTCACAGCTCCATCGTTTTATTATATCGCTGTACTTTATGATCTCTGTCTGATGAGCACAACAGTGTTCATGACAACTTATATATTTACTTTTAATTTGATTCACAACAAGGCATAATGTGACTAGAATGTGCCTACCTACTGTGTTTGTCTACAGCCTGGTAAATGGGGGTGGATTTTTCTATAACTCACCCCCCCTAAAATGATATTAAGGCTTAAAGTTAGACAACAACTGCTCTGCTGCGTCACCCGGACCCACCTCAGTTCCAACAATGATCCTCCTCTTTGCTCATTTTTTTGTATTAGCCTGGAGTTAGGAATTGCTGTCACTGCCAAGCGATGGCCGGAGCTTCACAACCGTTCTTCAGAAACCTATGGGTGACGTCACGGAGACTATATGTCCATATCTTATACAGTCTAAGAGCCCGGACAGTGTCCAGTGTCAGTGTGCTGACTTGACTATGACTTGCCCCAAACTGCATGTGATTATCATAAAGTGGGCATGTCTGTAAAGGGGAGACTCGTGGGTACCCATAGAACCCATTTACATTCACATATCTGGAGGTCAGAGGTCAAGGGACCCCTTTCAAAATGGACATAACAGTTTTTTCCTCGACAGAATTTAGTGTAAGTTTGGAGCGTTATTTAACCTCCTTTGCGACACTACCAGTATCTTCACTCCAGCTTTAAAACTGAGGTCGCTACAACCTAAAAATTGCAAGTTGCGTTACTGCGTTCAAGAAATTTGTAGCGTTAAAACGAATTTGCATTAACGCGTTATCATCGCGTTAACTTTGACAACCCTAGTTACAATGTAACCTACAGTAATGTCTTGTTGTGTGTCTCTGATCTTATCCAGTAAGGATGACAAACACCAGCTGCTTCCACGCTGCAGCTAATTAGTATAAAAGCACATTCATCGGTCCCCGACCCTGAGCTATGTCTTCATCCATCTCCTGCCTCCTTCACTGCCAGCCCACCCCTATCTTTATTTCTGTACATTCCAGCAGGATGGACGTCCTGACCTCAGCAACACACTTCCTCAACAGTAGCATCAGTAGCATTCAATGAATAAAGAGAACAGATGATACACATCACTACTTGTAGTTCATAAGTAATTAATTTTATGAAAGGCAGCGATGCGTGTTGATGCTCCGTTCTGGCATTTCTGAAATCAGTCGTCAGCTCTACACTTCTACGTTTGTCCTGACAGACGCCACAGATCTGAAAAATCAGGGAACGATTCAAAACACTCAGTGAGTAAAAAAGAAAAGCAAGTGAGGCCGTAGCCATGAACGTGTGTCTTTTTTGGCTGGTGTATTCGGTAAAGTGACAAACCAGTAAGCTATACTATTTGATCATTTCACAAGTTTTTGAAGGCGTGACTCAAGGAAGTGGAAGTATTTTTTTTTCTAGTTAAATGCAAAAAAGAAATGAATGAATCAAAGCAAAGAAAGCAGACCCATTGGTGAAGAATAACATGCACTTTTTAATTTCATTAAACTAATATAGCTTCTGTGACAATTTTCTTTCAAACAAAACCGGCTGTACTGCCCTTGTGATGCATTCTCTTGTTAACTCAAAAGTCCCCCAATAAACACACAGCTTTACTTTTCTTGTATTTTATTAAAGTCTTGTTTCTTTCTTTCTTTTTTTTTTTTTTTTGTTAAAATTGTATTTATAAAACTGATACATTACAGAGATAAGAACATACTGTATATCAGTACACGTCTGCCACACTAAAAGATTAACAGGATTGATTTTAAAATAATCCAGATCATTAACTCCAAACTCAAAGTATTTATACCTCCAAACTGTACTCAGCTGAAATAATTCAGTATATTTATTTACTGTAATTATATTGTGTTGCCACATTGTGTGAAGGCTAATTGCCAAAATCTCTCTGGCCCCAACTGGCCGCGACAGACGAAGCGCTGAGCAGCGTGTTCGAGCTGAACTTTAGTCAGACGCCTTGTTTCTATTTATTCCTTAATTCCAAAGGACGAGAAACGGCTGATTGGTGAAGTTGAAATGAGAAGTTATCTGATGTGATACCTCCTCATTTCACTACAAACACCTAAACAAGGAGGCAGCTGGTTGGAGGGAGATCACCAAAAAGTTTACTCAGGCTACTGTTGGCCGTATCGTTTGTCATTTTCAGTAAATATCGCAGTATAAAACCTGTTTTCTGTTTAAAAAACACAAACGTCAGAAGAGAACGAGTACTACTCACCATTCTTTTAAGTGGTTATGTCTCTAGTCTGATCTGGAGCTCACAGCTTTGTTTACATGGTGTAACAGAAAGTTCATATTTAACAGAGTGTCTGATGTTATCAGGCTATAAGTAAATACAAAGACCACAAATCTATCTTCTTATCTTGTTGGTTTCTTATTCTGTCAATAAGAACACACATCAAGGTCGATATTATTCATCATTACAATAAATTATTAGGCCTGACAAGTTCCCCATATTCTCATTTGGGTCCACGGGGGATGTTTTTAAACACCACCCTCGACCAATTAACAAAAAAAAATGTTTTATTACAACCTGGGATTCGTTTTTGGCTACCACTACTGTATTATTAGTTATGACAACGATTGCTGAGATCTGAGGGAGCAGACAATCTACATTGTTGGGTAAAACTATCCGACTGAGACCACTTCATTAGTAGAACTGTGCTTTTGCTGTTGGGTTTACTGCACTCTGTTAGAATCTACCTGGACCAGCGGTCAGCAACCTGCGGCTCCGGAGCCACATGCGGCTCTTTATCCCCTCTCCAGTGGCTCCCTGTGGATTTATAAAAAAATCAGTGGAAATGAATAACTATTTTTTGTTTACATTTTCATTTTTATTTATCATTGTTGTAGGGCTATGGTACGACGGTACGACGGAATATAAGGGCCACATTGAAGAAAAGAAATAAATCTGAGATTTCGAGAATAATATTTCGAGAATAAAGTCATAATATTATAAAGTAGTAATTTTACGTGTTATTTTCTTTTTTTCTCGTAAAGTTATGACTTTATTCTCGTAATATTATGACTTTTTTCACGTAAAGTTATGACTTTATTCTCGTAATATTATGATGTTTTTTTCTCGTAAAGTTATTACTTTATCCTCGTAATATTACCACTTTTTTCTCGTAACATTACCACTTTTTTCTCGTAATATTAAGACTTTTTTCTCGTAAAGTTATGACTTTATTCTCGTAACATTACGACTTTTTTCTCGTAAAGTTATGACTTTATTCTCGTAACATTATGACTTTTTTCTCGTAAAGTTATGACTTTATTCTCATAATATTATGACTTTGTCCTCGTAAAGTTATGACTTTATTCTCGTAATATAATGACTTTTTTCACGTAAAGTTATGACTTTATTCTCGTCACATTACGACTTTTTTCTCGTAAAGTTATGACTTTATTCTTGTAACATTATGACTTTATTCTCATAATATTATGACTTTGTCCTCGTAAAGTTATGACTTTATTCTCGTAATATAATGACTTTTTTCACGTAAAGTTATGACTTTATTCTCGTAACATTACGACTTTTTTCTCGTACAGTTATGACTTTATTCTCGTAACATTATGACTTTTTTCTCGTAAAGTTATGACTTTATTCTCATAATATTATGACTTTGTCCTCGTAAAGTTATGACTTTATTCTCGTAATATAATGACTTTTTTCACGTAAAGTTATGACTTTATTCTCGTAACATTATGACTTTTTTCTCGTAAAGTTGACTTTATTCTCGTAACATTACGACTTTTTTCTTGTAAAGTTATGACTCTATTCTCGTAACATTACGACTTTTTTCTCGTAATATTATGACTTTTTTCCCATAAAGTTATGACTTTATTCTCGTAATATTATGACTTTTTTCTCGTAAAGTTATGACTTTATTCTCGTAACATTATGACTTTTTTCTCGTAAAGTTATGACGTTATTCTAATAATATTATGACTTTGTCCTCGTAAAGTTATGAGTTTATTCTCATAATATTATGACTTTGTCCTCGTAAAGTTATGACTTTATTCTCGTAATATAATGACTTTTTTCACGTAAAGTTATGACTTTATTCTCGTAACATTATGACTTTTTTCTCGTAAAGTTGACTTTATTCTCGTAACATTACGACTTTTTTCTCGTAAAGTTATGACTCTATTCTCGTAACATTACGACTTTTTTCTCGTAATATTATGACTTTTTTCCCATAAAGTTATGACTTTATTCTCGTAATATTATGACTTTTTTCTCGTAAAGTTATGACTTTATTCTCGTAACATTATGACTTTTTTCTCGTAAAGTTATGACGTTATTCTAATAATATTATGACTTTGTCCTCGTAAAGTTATGAGTTTATTCTCATAATATTATGACTTTGTCCTCGTAAAGTTATGACTTTATTCTCGTAATATAATGACTTTTTTCACGTAAAGTTATGACTTTATTCTCGTAACATTATGACTTTTTTCTCGTAAAGTTGACTTTATTCTCGTAACATTACGACTTTTTTCTCGTAAAGTTATGACTCTATTCTCGTAACATTACGACTTTTTTCTCGTAATATTATGACTTTTTTCCCATAAAGTTATGACTTTATTCTCGTAATATTATGACTTTTTTCTCGTAAAGTTATGACTTTATTCTCGTAACATTATGACTTTTTTCTCGTAAAGTTATGACGTTATTCTAATAATATTATGACTTTGTCCTCGTAAAGTTATGACTTAATTCTCGTAATATCATGACTTTTTTCACGTAGAGTTATGACTTTATTCTCGTAACATTACAACTTTTTTCTCGTAATATTATGTCTTTTTCTCATAATATTATGACTTTTTGTCTCGTAAAGTTATGACTTTATTCTCGTAACATTATGACTAATTTTTTTTGCCTAAAATGGCTCTCTTGATAGTAAAGGTTGCTGACCCCTGACCTAGAGTATGTTCATCTGGTCCGTCCTATGACACATATAACAACCAGACAAGATTAATACCTCAATGTTTATAGATCTTTGACCAAGAGAGAAGCAGTTTGGAAATGATGTATCATACCAATGATTATAATTGGTATATCATATAACAATAACAGAATCATTAAAATATATATATATTGTTTTTTGTGCACTGGATAAGTTTGTAATTTTTAATAGTTTGACATCTAACCCTGAAATATCTACATTTAAGTATAAGGTCTGTGTCGGGTGGTCTGTGAGATCCCAGAATTGCCACGTTGCACCACCTCTCGTTGTGTTTCACGTCTGCACTGGACCGACTGTGCTGTGCTTTGCTGTGCTTTGCTGTGCCATGCCGTGCCGTGCCGTGCTGTGAGACTCATCACATAGAGCTCAGTGGTGTGCAGGTAGGATCAATAGGCTGACTGGCTGAATCAATGTTCATAAATATCAGTCATGCTCTTACTCGTAGTCATACCTTTGGTCTTGTTTGGTCTGTCTGAAGTTGAGAGGAGGGTTATACTATATATAGGTTCTATTAGTTGATATAAATATTGATAGTTTTGTTCAAATCCGATAATACATAGAGAACGTTTGGTGCTGATGTTCAGTATCTGTAAGCATTTGAATGGAACTGTTTGTGGATTCAGGGACACCAGCTGATGGAATTATTGACCTATAACGGACATGCCAACTTAAATTGAACTGCTTTTGGTTTGAATGGCCTTTTGAAGGCCATTCAGTGTTTATGGATTGAAGGCCTTTTTTGTCGGTTTTTATTGCATTTTACTATAGTCATTAAAAAAAGTCCTGATAAAATAATGAATTATAGGAAAACAATATTTATTAAGCAAAACAGAGAGCAGACTTTATTATCAGGAAATGTTATGATTATTAATACACATATAAATACATTCAAATGACGATAAATGCAGGTACCAGGGTGGAATCATGACTGAAACCAAAACTTCAACTAACTTACCCTTATCTTTAAGAAACCCTTTTACCTCAGCGCACCCCTCTACATAGAGGTCAAACAGCTAACATCAAATAGCTATCACTTTAGCTTTGTATGATATGTACAAACTGAAATTAATGGCTGCAAGAGTAGCTAACGTAGCCAAGTAGCTAATGTAGAGAAAGTAGCTAATGTAGCCAAGTAGCTAATGTAGAGAAAGTAGACAATGTAGCCCAGTAGCAAATGTAGAGAAAGTAGCTAATGTAGAGAAAGTAGCTAATGTAGAGAAAGTAGCTAATGTAGAGAAAGTAGTTAATGTAGCCCAATAGCTAATGTAGAGAAAGTAGCTAATGTAGCCCAATAGCTAATGTAGAGAAAGTAGCAAATGTAGAGAAAGTAGCTAATGTAGAGAAAGTAGCTAATGTAGAGAAAGTATCTAATGTAGAGAAAGTAGCTAATGTAGCCGAGTTGCTAATATAGAGAAAGTAGCTAATGTAGAGAAAGTAGCTAATGTAGAGAAAGTAGCTAATGTAGCCGAGTTGCTAATATAGAGAAAGTAGCTAATGTAGCCCAGTAGTTAATGTAGAGAAAGTAGCTAATGTAGCCGAGTTGCTAATATAGAGAAAGTAGCTAATGTAGCCCAGTAGTTAATGTAGAGAAAGTAGCTAATGTAGCCGAGTTGCTAATATAGAGAAAGTAGCTAATGTAGAGAAAGTAGCTAATGTAGAGAAAGTAGCTAATGTAGCCGAGTTGCTAATATAGAGAAAGTAGCTAATGTAGCCCAATAGCTAATGTAGAGAAAGTAGCTAATGTAGAGAAAGTAGCAAATGTAGAGAAAGTAGCTAATGTAGCCCAATAGCTAATGTAGAGAAAGTAGCTAATGTAGCCCAGTAGCTAATGTAGAGAAAGTAGCTAATGTAGCCAAGTAGCTAATGTAGAGAAAGTAGCTAATGTAGCCAAGTAGCTAATGTAGCCCAGTAGCTAATGTAGAGAAAGTAGCTAATGTAGAGAAAGTAGCTAATGTAGAGAAAGTAGATAATGTAGAGAAAGTAGCTAATGTAGAGAAAGTAGCAGCGTACTCCTGCCCCTGCTTTGCGCCCCAGGCAGCCTCGGCCTCACTCAGCTGTCCGGACTGACCCATGGTGGGACTACGGTGGTGTGCACCGGGTCCTTCAGGGCTTCTACAACAAGCTAACTGTTGCGTTGGCTAACACAAGTAGCTAACCGCAGCTCGAAAGAGATTTGGACATCATCACTGGACTAACGCAATGTCAATATTGTATTCTGCTGGTTGTTGATTGGTATTTTTATCTTTTTAATCTATTTTCGCTGCTGAAACACATCCTTGGACATCCTCCGAAAGCATATTGTAGATCCTTCTGTCTGAATTCGCATTTTAGTTTTTCCAAAAATGAGATAATATTTCTTCAGGGAGTGCAGTTAGTGACAGTGTGAGCTCCATGGTCGCTCTGACAGCTCGACGGAGTAGCAGTGGGGGGCGAGGCTTAGCAAAGGGTCAATTAAAGAGCCTCATAATATCTGGCACAGAGCCATGTAATGTATGGCCAGGCTACCCCGCCAGCTTTAAGCCATGCAAACGCTGCCAGCTCTCAGCTCTGGATTGTGGCCAGCTCTCTGCTGGCTCTGCGCCATACTGAGCATGCCTATTAGACAATGATGCACATACAAACAGATGCTCACCACGTTGCAGCTTCCACCTCCAACATCTAACCTGAACAATGGTTCTTTGCGAGTGACGACACTTAGAAATGTTACATGTTATCTAACTATGAATCAAGGAATCTCTGTCTGTCTGTACTTCACACATCTCGAGAAATGTTCAGCCGATCTACTTCACACTTGATGGGTGTATTGCTGGGGACCCACGGGCTTGCAGTGTCAAATTTGGTGCAATTTGGACACGCACCATCACTCACTCATCTCACTCATCTTCATCCTCTTATCCGGGGTCGGGTCGCTGGGCCAACAGCTCCAGCAGGGAGCCCCAAACTTCCCTTTCCCGGGCCACATTAACCAGCTCTGACTGGGGGATCCCGAGGCGTTCCCAGGCCAGTGTGGAGATATAATCTCTCCACCTAGTCCTGGGTCTTCCCCGTGGCCTCCTCCCAGCTGGTCGTGCCTGGAACACCTCCCTAGGGAGGCGCCCAGGGGGCATCCTTACTAGATGCCCGAACCACCTCAGCTGGCTCCTTTCAACGCAAAGGAGTAGCAGCTCTACTCCGAGTCCCTCACGGATGACTGAGCTTCTCACCCTATCTCTAAGGGAGACGCCAGCCGCCCTCCTGAGAAAACCCATTTCGACACGCAACATGAAACAGCGGCTTCAGGGCTCTACGGACTGAGTCGCGCATGTTGTCCGCAGTGGGCCTTTACAGGCCGCAGCTTATTGACTGCAGTTCACCTACACTGCTACAGGATGGTGGATATACTAACATTACAACCAAAATCTTCTTCCCTGGAGTCAAGAAGCAATGAGCAGTTCTCAAGAATAGTGCAAGCAGCATTTCCAGGGCATTGCACTGGTGATGCATAATGTAGAGTTGGTGGTGCAGCAGTAGTAGCAGCAGCAGCAGCAGGCAGCAGCAGCAGCAGCAGCAGCAGCAGCAGCAGGCAGCAGCAGCAGTAGCAGCTACCAGCAGCAGCAGCAGTAGGCAGCAGCAGCAGTAGCAGCAGCAGCAGCAGCAGCAGCAGCAACAGCAGTAGCAGCAGGCAGCAGCAGCAGCAGCAGCAGCAGCAGCAGGCAGCAGCAGCAACAGCAGTAGCAGCAGGCAGCAGCAGCAGCAGCAGCAGCAGCAGTAGTAGCAGCAGGCAGCAGCAGCAGCAGCAGTAGCAGCAGCAGCAGCAGCAGCAGCAGCAGCAGTAGGCAGCAGCAGCAGCAGCAGCAGCAGTAGCAGCAGGCAGCAGCAGCAGCAGCAGTAGCAGCAGGTAGCAGCAAGCAGCAGCAGCAGCAGCAGCAGTAGGCAGCAGCAGCAGCAGCAGCAGCAGTAGGCAGTAGCAGCAGCAGCAGCAGCAGCAGCAGCAGTAGCAGCAGGTAGCAGCAAGCAGCAGCAGCAGCAGCAGCAGTAGGCAGCAGCAGCAGCAGCAGCAGCAGCAGGCAGCAGCAGCAGCAGCAGCAGCAGCAGCAGTAGCAGCAGGCAGCAGCAGCAGCAGCAGTAGCAGGCAGCTGTTCTCAGTGAATAGCTCTGATAAAGCCGCTGTACACTACTTGCCTGGCACCAAACAGCACATCCTCCTCCTCCAACACCTCCTCCTCCTGGAAGTGCTGCTGCTGGGCCCTGGCCTCGACTGTAGAAAAAAAACATGGTGACAGAATAATCATTTTGCCACTCCTTCCCTGCTATCTGAAAAATCCATCCCCATGTCCCTATCTTCCTATCTCACTCACCACTTCAGCTGCCTTGAACTGGGTGATTTTGGTGGCACAACTTCTTGGACAGGTGCTAGAACTTTTTTCCGGAGCACAGTGAGCTCCTTTTGTAGGACTCACTTTTTGGCTGAGGCTTTTATTGGCCTAACGAGAGCTAGCCAGCAGTTATAAAAACTGGGGATCTGTGCAGCTCATCGTCGCCCTCCTCCACTGGAGCCACTCTCCTGTAGGTCCTCCCCTCCAACCTCTCCAGGTATAGAGCGCTCGCTATGGAGATGACCGGGTTAGTGGCCCTCAGGCCTGCCAGGAAGGAAATGGTCTTCTGCCTCCTGGCCTCCTCGAGGCTGCTTGCCACCTGGACAGCACCCTTGGTGAGGCTTGTGGCGAGGTGCCTTTCCGGCTTTGTGTTCTGATATTTGCAGCCCATACATACTGTATTTACAGTATATATATATGGAACACCTCGTGGAAGGCAAAAAAAATATCTTTAATGCTAGTCTTTCCATTGGGATGTTGTGAGGCATCCCAGATTCGGCATTTGTTGTACACAGGATCCGTTAATGATTCCCTCCTGACCGCAACAGTTCAAAAAGACCATCCATTGTTCAGATGGCTCGAGATAAAGGTGCTGCCGTGGCTTTTTGATCAGGATGTCTGTGTGGACAGAAACTGTCAGGTCCTCTGTGATGTGGACCCCAAGGTATTTCAAGTGGTTCACCCTCTCCACTGTGGTCCTGTTAAATTTGACAGGGGTGTAGTTGCTTTCCTGCTGCTTCCCAAAAAACACTATCAGCTCCTTAATTCTGCTGATATTCAGTGAGAGGCCGTTGTCCTGACACTACAGTCTCAGATTCTTCACCTCCTCCCGGTAGGCGCTCTCATCCTGATTGGCGATCAGGCCTACCACAGCTGTGTCATCAGCAAACGTTATGATGTTGTTGGAGTCAGAAGTGGCCATACAGTCATGTGTGTACAGGGAGTAGAGGGGGGGGGGACTCAGAACACAGCGTGTGTGAACCTGTAGGCTAGCGCTAGCACCGTTAGCTTCAAAGCGTGCATAGAAGTGATGAAGATTGTTTGCTGAGAGACCAACAACTACCGTGTCTGAAGTTCAGTCGTTCTTCAGACTGGTGGGTTGGTTTTCTACACTCTCTGTGACTATTACCAATCTGACAAAGAAGAACCAGCCCAACAAGGTTCAATGGAACAGACTCTCACCATCCAGCCCACACCGAGCTGACTGGTGTCTTTCCACTGCACGGCACAGAAAGATAATGCTGTTTGCCTAAATGACGTGTTGGAGGTGTGGTAGTCTCAAACCACAGTAAGTCACTTGCAGCCATTTTCAGCTTACTGTGGCTGTTTCTGTTTGTACTATTCCTTCCTCTAATATTTAAAAATCATCCACTGACCACTTAGCGCAGAATATGTCCATAAATGGTTTATCAGACCTGAGTTTATGAAAGAAAAGCACTACGAGTCAGGTCAAGTCAATTTTATTTGTATAGCCCAAAATCACAAATCACAAATTAGGCTTTACAATCTGTACAGGATACAACACCCTCTGTCCTTCACAGTACGAACCTCTCATCAGATACGGAAAAACTTAACCAAAAAAAACCTTTTAACAGGGAAATAAATGGTAGAAACCTCAGGAAGAGCAACAGAGGAGGGATCCCCCTTCCAGGATGGACAGACGTGCAATAGATGTCGTGTGTACAGAGTAACAACATAATGAAAATACAACATAGACAATCCATATGACAAAAAATAATACATATAATGTGAATATATGTGAGAAGGTGGATCCAGGAGGATATCAAGCAGCTTCCCGGCGTCGCCAAACAGGTAGAGCCAGAGCAACACAGCCTCCTCTCCACGCCAGATAGGTAGAGCCAGAGCAACACGACCTCCTCTTCACGCCAGATAAATAGAGCCAGAGCAACACGACCTCCTCTTCACGCCAGATAAATAGAGCCAGAGCAACACGACCTCCTCTCCACGCCAACCAGATAGAGCCCGAGCACCACTGCCTCCTTTCCACGCCAAATAGATAGAGTCAGAGCAACGCAACACAACTTCCTCTCCACGCCAAATAGATAGATTCAGAGCAACACGACCTCCTCTCCACGCCAGATAGATAGAGCCAGAGCAACACAACCTCCTCTCCACGCCAGATAGGTAGAGCCAGAGCAACACGACCTCCTCTCCACACCGAATAGATAATGTCAGAGCAACGCAACACAACTTCCTCTCCACGCCGAATAGATAGAGTCAGAGCAACACGACCTCCTCCCCACGCTGAATAGATAGAGCCAGAGCAACACAACCTCCTCTCCACCATGGAGCCTAGAGAGAGGACCAGATTTTTGTTTTTAATTCACAGTTGCTTAGTAATGTAAACGTATGTTACCCATGCCAATAAGCCCCTTTGGACTGAAGTAAGTTGTTAGAGAGGCTAAATCTCCTGGAGGACGGAGGTCCAGGTCTGTCATGTGGAATGAGGCACCACCAGAGAGGCAGAGAGAGGTCACAGAACGGCTGATGGTCCAGAACAGAGAAGCCTGAGTAAAAGGAGAGAAAGGGGAGAGAGAGAGAGAGAGAGAGAGGGGAGAGAGAGAGCGAGGCACACAGCAGTGCTTGTGGGACATAAACAACAGAGGGTTATTGAGAGGCAGTGGCTTAAAATTAATAATGTTCTCGTCGGCAGGACTACTAGGCTAAAAATATACATTGAGACTGAGACCGACCCACAAGCTAACTAATGAACTACTAATGAAGCTCCGCTAACTTGGTGACAAACACATTGCATTTCCTGTAACTTCTTCACTGTAAAAACATCCCACTGGTAAGCCAATGGTACGCTATTGATGTGAAACAGCAACAACAGTAAAGTAATTAAAGTCAGTATTTGCATCAGCATTTGCATAAATATACCAAATGATCTGCAAGGAAGGAGGGAAGACAGAGAGGAAGGGATGACAACAGGAGTGAAAGGATGGTAAGCATTAAAAAGGTGGTTATAGTTTGTAGTTTAGTGACTGATATCAATAAATAGGCCTTCCAACCCCATGTAGACATATTATGGGCGATATCTTGCAACATATACATTTTCTGACTTCCTGTACAGTCCCTACTGCCTGTACAGTATCGTAATATAACTGTCTCTATGAGGAGCCATGAAGAGCAGAGGCATGCATCCAGCTATATGTGATTAAGTGCAGCTTCTAAGGGTTAATGTTGACAGGATGACATGCTAATATGTGAGTCCTGCTGAGCTCTGGGCCCAGGGGCTACTGAAGCAGCGTTTAATGCTGACCTCAACAAATGCATTTGACTGGGGCATCATACTGTATGTGAACTATTCAGTATCATGTGTGTTGAGGAGAGTAGTTTTCTATTTTATCTATGAGAAGATGGTTAAACTACCAAAAGAAAGAGAAGAACGTAGAACAGAGGATAAAGGATAGGCTATGTTAGCAGAATATTACAATAGTTAAAGTGCAAAACATATTTTTGTGCTCTAAGATATTATCTCTTATATTAATCTCTTTTGTTCCAGGCTTGTGCACAAATCCAATATTCACATTTGCCATTATATCAATTGGGATGCCCTTAATAGTTCAACTGGCAAACAGACGCAATGCTATCCAGTGCAAATATGTTCACATATTACATTATCTACACACTGGTGGAAATAAAATCTAGCAGACTGCTACCATTGACTGTAAATTCAATCACAACATCTCAGCTGAATGTCTGCACTATTGTTTTCTCATTTCATTCACTTGCAACAGTTCAAAACATTTATGACAAATGATTTTTAACAGCACTATATTGCTTTAATCTGTAAACTGTACTTGAAAGAAATATGTGACAAGTAACATGTTTTTAAATATTTGGGCCCTTAATAAACAATAAATCTCAGCCAAAGATATGTTTGAATTAATTTAGAATCAGTGCCTCAGTTCTCACCAGAGAAAAGTCCCTTACTAAAAAGAAGTTTAGTCAAGTGTGCTATTAGTATACTTCTTTTAAACTTAGAATAAGAGAGTATACTTTCAGTTTCCTTTTTATGTACTTATCTGATATACTTAACAAAAGTATACTAAAGTATACTTGGTTCATACTGACAAGTATTCAGAAAAGTCGAGGTATACCTGTTTTATACTGACAAAAACTTAATTATGACTTACAGCTACCAAGCACGTTATACAGAACCTGATACTTGGAGATCAGCTCTGCCAAACAGTTACACAGCTAATCCAGCCATAAATCTGACTGAGCTGTCCCACCTACAACCATGTGTTGCTCACCTTCCTCAGCACAAAATAAATCCATGTCACCCAAATCCAAGGCTGATTTATTCATTTTTCATATGACAGACTTGAGACGCTTTCTTGTTTGCCTCGGTTTACTTTTTATGAATCTCAACTTGAAAAACCCCTTTAATTTTAGTTTCCAGTTATTAAAAGTCACTGGAATATAGAGAGACAAAGTCCCTCCCCTTCTGGTGGACCACCATGGGACCTTATTTTGGAAAAAATATGAACGGTAGTCAACGTGTCAATTTAAAACATAATATTTTAGGTCCAGAAAGTCTCAGTTTGTTGTAAAACTGTTGAAGTACCAGACTGTAAAAATACGTAATTAGAAAGACGACCCACTCAAAAGTGTTTAGTGACGTCTCTCTCTCTGAAGCTACGATGTCTGTGTGTTTCCTACTGGGATGAACTCACACCAGCAACGGGACCAGGAGTCGCTGGATAAAACACATCAGTTCAGATAACGTTTTATTTGAGTCAGTCTGTCCCAAGGCCGCTACACCTGGAGGCACAACAGGTGCTACAACAACTGGCGATTACCCTGGAAGGAAGGATATCTACCACCAATGCCCTCCCTCCCCCGATGACCAGTTTCTCAAACACCATCCCCTTCGTATTAGCAGGACAACCTCCAGTGAAGCCATCTACAAGTATGGAGTCGACCCTCCTGGACGCTGGAAGATGCAGGTTGATCTTAATCAGACGCTCATCTTTCCGCCAGAGATTATCACAACTAGTCTCAGGCCGGACCTGATCTTGTGGTCAACCTCTCAGAAGTCCTTGTTCATCGTGGAGTTAACTGTTGCCATGAGAGGCAGCAGTTGATGAAGCGTATGAACGCAAAAGTCTGAGGTATGCAGAAATATCAGCCGAGACAGAACAACACGGCGGGCGTACCCAGGTGCTCCCGGTAGAGGTAGGGTAGGGCATGGGAGAACGAGGACGGGTCTTCCGACAAGCCGTCAGGTCGTTATCAGAAGCTGTCGAGCGAAGCAGCGACTGGATTTGGTTGAAGAGAAAGGATCCCAGCTGGGCTGCAAAATGACAAGCAAGAGGGTAAAAGCGGAGGGGAGCGACACCTGATGAAGGAGGGTGCCCACCTGATGACCCCGATGAAGTGATTACCCCACTGAAGACATCAAGAACGTGACGATTAAACTTGGGATTGTAATATCAAGTCCTACAAGCTCAACAGTGCCTGGTCATAGTGAAGTTATTTAGCTAGCTAGCGTTGGTGACTTATATCGTGCAAGACGAGAGATCACTGAGCGGTTTAACACAAAACTAAATGATACTACGACAAAACTATGACAAACTGAGACTTTCTTGACTTGCAAAATTAGGTTTTAAATTGACAAACATCATAATGTGTGATTCATGGCGCAATTCAAACGTGGTCAAAAATAGCTTGCACGTGAAGTTGATCCATTTTCTCCTCCGTTCTGCCTGTTGATATCGTGGAGTGGATGCTTGTTCCTGTGGAGCGCTGGCCAGGAGTTCTCCTATGACTGGACAGATGTGTACACACACACAGCATTACATACATTACATACAGAGGAAAACAGGAAGTCATTCTCAGCTCTGACAGTAGCTGAGACCACTTGGTGTTTTTGTTTAAGCACTGTCCTTTGTGAGAAGAGAGAGAGAGATAGGGCGTATATCAACCAGACTGAGGGGAATGAATAAGCTGAGTGTTGCAATTCTCAGCCAGAAGGCAGCGTGTGTGTGTGAGAGAGAGAGAGAGAGAGAGAGAGAGAGAGAGAGAAGGGGGATAAAGAGAGAGAGAAAGGAGAGGGAGGGTGGGACAGGTGGGGAAACAAGCAGAGAGAGAGAGAGAGAGAGAGAGAGAGAGAGGCATGCAGTCTGAAGGAGAGAGAAGAGGACCGCGGTGTGTATCTCCCTTCTCTCCTCTATCTGTCCAGCTACTCTCCACCTCTCTGTTCATCTCTCCATCTCTCCTCCATCTGTCCGTCCACTCGTCCCGTCTCCTGCACTGTTGGTACATGACTGATTCAGGGGAGGATGTTGAAGTTCCGTGTGGACAGGAGAGTCAGGTAGGTGGAGGGGAAGAAAGGAGGAAGTGACACACGAGGCTGGAGTTAGGACAAGACGAGGAGGAGGAGGAGGAGGAGGGGAGGTTGATGGAGGAGTGGACAGCCAGGAGCTTGGAGGTCAGAGATGACTGCAATGCAGTGCCAGCAGGAAACACAGGGAAATGATGAGCCATGCTGTGAATGTATGGTTGATGTGAGTGCTTTGTGTACAGTGATGTATAGAGTACAGTGTGTTGGTCGGTGTGTGTGTGTGTGTGTGTGTGCACCATGTGACACCGTGTGGTGGTGTGTGTCTGGCCGGGGTTTTCTACAGTGGTGCAGTGCTAAATCAGGAGCAGCGATTCAAAGATGTTGGTTTGTGTTTTGCCTGTATGTTGTTGGTGATACGCACTCCTTGCTTTGGGTGTTTTCTTCTTTTTGACTTCAATCAGCCATCGAATCATCCGCTGGGGTTTAGTATGTCGTATTATGTTGCTGCAGTATAGTATATGATCCTGTAGTTATCACTTTTATCTGTTGAGTCCATCTCAACTACAATACTCACATGTAGGATTAAACAATTTGAGGACACGTCTAATTAGTCTGACCAATATTGCAAAATAAATTACAATTGGATGTTTATTCTTTACCTCGGAAACAGTTAAAAAAAAAAAAGGAATTCAAGGTCTACTTCTACGCCTTGTTGAAAACTTTTGTCCGCCTCGCTCAGCCTTCCTCAGGTATTGACAGATGTGATAGAAGTTCCATACTAAACTCCGTGAAATGTGTTCTTCTCAGCAGAAAGCTCCGGAAAAGTGGACATCATTCAAACGTGGTGTTGCATTTATTGTTGTACATGATACATTTAGTGAGTTGACAAGGTTGGCAAAACATGCATTACATACAAACCACAAAAAAATGGTTAGGATTGAATATGAATGGAAAGTAATGTGACCAGGTAGATCTTAAGATGTGGGGTGTATATATGAGAGAAGGTGTAGTGTGTGTGTGCAAGTGAGCAGTAGGGGATAGTGTTTACAATCATTATTAAATAACAAAAACTTAAAGAAAGAGGAGAAAAAATAAATAACTGCATAAATGGATAAGCGGATCCAGTGGGCACAATAATAATAATAATAATAATAATAATAATAATATATATATACTGTATATATATATATAAAAGCTACTATTATGGTATATTCTATGGGGTCAGATCAGTCTCAATATCAATGAATGCACACAGAAGGATTCCCAAATGTATTTTGTGATTTATATATAAATGTCTCTTCACAAAAATATTTTTCAATGCACACAAAAATAGTTATCGTTGTATATAAATGTTAAAAAAAAAATCCACATATAAAAAATTAGAGTTCGCAAATATATTTCTGATGCACACACAAATATGTATTGTTTTAAATAAATGTAATTGAAATCCACAAATATATATATTTAAAAGTTTATGCAATTTTCATCAAAATCACATTTGGATGTTGTTACATTTATATACAAACTGTTGAACCTGCATTTACAAACTGCTGTCATGTGTGAACTTCACTGCATCTGTGTGGGTTTTATGAGACTCTCCCGACATGCACGGATCCACAAATGCATTTTTTTCAACAGGGAATTATCTGTAGCCAATCAGATGTCTCCCTGCTTATCACATGAGCATGTCCCAACGAGGATATGATTTACGTCATGCCCAGGGTGAACACCAACACATAAAGTAGTCAGACAGCTAGCTTTGGTGAAGTGGTCCAAACATTGGATTTGTGCACCCAGCTAAGTGTTGAAACAATCAAACGTAGGCAGATACGTCTGTAAAGATCCCCAAAATAATCCAAACAAAGGAATACAGAAACTGGATTGAAGGTTTCATCCACAATGTTGAAGGAGAGACCGAACGGTACCCGGCGTGTTGCTATTTGACAGCTGGCTAACGCTAGCTAACGTTGGCTAACGCTAGCTGACTGATGTTATCTTGGCTATATGTTTGTTTGCCAGATGATACATGTGTTAGTCAGCTGAATGAGGTCTGGTTAACTGTGTAACATTTTCGTTTTGGTTTCTGTCAAAGTTGAGGGTAACAGCACTGTAGCAGTCATCTGGCAAACAAACACATACTGTAGCTAGCGTTAGCCAGCTGTCATAGTACTACTATATCAAACTAATACAGGCTGGTCAAGTCTCCTCTGACAAACTACTTAATTATAACATCGACACTGCAAGCCAAGGCATCGATTCCTCATGGCAATGTTAGCTAGCAAGTTAGCTACTTGCCAGCTTAACTTAGCTAATGTCAAAAAGCAACACGCTGGGTACCGGCGGTGTCTCCTTCAACATCGTGGATGTAACCTTCAGTCCAGTCGCTGTATCCCTTTGGATTATTTTGGGGATCTTTACAGACGTATCTGCCCACGTTTGATTGTTCAGATGTTTCAAATTCAAATGTTTGAACCACTTCGCCAAAATAGCTCTCCTCTTTATAGATCCATGTAGCTACTATTTTCCCGCATTCACTCCAACCCCCTGTGAAACGTAAATCATACCCCCGTGGGGACACACTCATGTGATTAGCTGAGAAGGAGGGAGACATCTGATTGGCTACAGATAATTCCCTGTTGAAAAAAATACATTTGTGGATCAGTGCACTTCAGGGAAGTCTCATAAAACCCACACAGATGCAGTGAAGTTCACACATGACCAGCAGTTTGTAAATGCAGGTTCAACAGTTTGTATATTAATGTAACAACATCCAAATGTGTTTTTGATGAAACTTGCAAATACTTTTAAATTCATATATTTCTGGATTTCTATTATATTTATCTAAAACAAGACATATTTGTGTGTGCATTTGTGAATATTGAGACTGATTTGTGTGTTTTGTGAGCGTGTAAACCAGATTTGGTGTTGCGGCTGGTGTGATCCCATCGCAAGATGTTCTACAGTTGACCCTATGTGTAATGCACTTAGAATGCAGTTGTTGTATTGGACCAAATTTTAATGTAGGTACAGTATGTGCTTGTGGACAAAATAACAACTTACACAACCCCACTCAAAATTGCCAACAATCATGGCCTCAAAAATCACCATAGAGCTAATTTTGACTCAGTAACTCGGACAGACTAATGACCTAATGACCTTGCTAGACCAATGAGATCCTGCTCTAACTTCAGACATGCTAATAGCTAACATTAGCTTAATGCTAGCTGGTATACATTTTAGCAGCAAACACAACCACATTACAATAGTTAATTTACTAACCATTTACGACATTAGACAACCCGTAAAGACAGCATGATAATGGCACTGGTTCAAATGTTTGCTATAAAGAATCTACAGTGATCAGCACACTGAGCAAACTAGACTAGAACTAGAATCATCAAATCTTACAACATTTTTTTAATTTAAGACACGTTAGCGGAAAGTTGGCAGTAAGCACATTGAGACAATATTGATTAAATGGGCTAAATACAGGATTGGAAACATTTCTATTGCCTATCAACGGCTCTCAACATGCGACGGCAAGCCGGGCGGCTGACAGATTATGGTGCTAACAGTGCAAACAACTGCAAAAGTGCTGACAGAGATAACAGGTTTTACCTGAGGGGGAACCGGAGGGTGGGGAGGAAACGGCGTTATCAGCTGTAACCTCCGTACGAGAACAGTGCAGAGCGGCGGCCATGAGCTAGCCAGTGGGGCACGCTCACATGCACGGACATGCACTAAAAGGCACGCATAGCCGGCCCGGCGATGTCAACAAAGCACAAAGAAGCTCTGATTACAACACACACACAGATGGAGAGAGATTTCATTCTCTGCTCAGGTAGACATTAATAGTTGTTGATGATATATTAATTTAGTATTTCAGTGTTGAAAACAAGACCGTTGTGCAATGTTGATTCAATGGCTTTTTTTTCAACATATACATTGTGACCGCTGTAGAAATATTAATTAGAAGTAGATTTTTCAACCTTCACCATATAGCAAACTTCATGAACATAACTCAGTGTTGATTGAACAATTTTGATTTGATTTCTGCTGTTTATCCAATGCATTGAATTCCCATTAATTAACTACAGGAGAAATCAATGGTGATGGACTTAAAATGCTATCTTCTACAGCTTGGTAGGACATTGCTAATTAAGGCATAACTTACACGCTCTACTCTACTCGCCCTACTCACAAGCCATATGCACATTAAAAGACTAATTGTGTCTGTAATTGTGACATTTTTTTCTATGTATAACAATTTAAATTCTGCGTCAGATCTATTATATAACTGACTTTTTCATTGAGTTTTTGTTATTGGCTGCTCAAAGTCACCCTCCATGTAAGCCTCTGTCCCATATTAGCAGGCCACACTTTTTATGACAAAATATCACTACTTTATTAATACATATTTGTTCCAATTCCTCCGTGGTGTGCGCCGCATAGCACAGCCTAAAAAGGTGATGCTGATTTCAAGCATGGAACTAACTGGAACTGCCTTGTTTATCTTGAAACATCTGGCAGAGTTGTGGTTAGCTACTATACTGAGATGTGGGAGACTATTTCTGACTGTCCAGAGCTGTGCAGCTGTCCTGTTTGTCCTCCAGCAGATACAGTATGTGGATCCTGCTGCCTGATGGTTGCTGCTTCTATGTAGGTTTGTAGGTTATCCCTGAGCAGGCAGGCACCACCCAGCCAGACTGCGTCTCACACACATACAGAACCACAGATTTAGTGCTTTAGTTGCCAGGAGCAGATACTGTAGGGAAGCTAGTATAATGGGTTGGACTTTATGGACATAATTTCAAACACACTGACTGTTTATTCTGTTGTGATAATAGTTCAGTGACTCAGGGATGATTCAGTTCAAATCAGTGACTTTATTGTTATGACTGTATATCAGAATCCATACTAACATACTAAGTAGTAATAAATGGTGAAAGAGAAAGAGAATTGTGAGAGGTATTGTTGATATGTGTCACCTCCTCTCTCCTGGGTCATGGGATGTTGGTGGTTCTACTGGGTCATGGGATGTTGGCAGTTCTAGTGGGTCATGGGATGTTGTTGGTTCTAGTGTTAATATGAGAGTAGAGAGAACATGTTTGACCTGCTTGTACAGCCATCCCTGTTTGGCGACCGCTGCTTTGGGATTCCTGCGCATGGAGCGCTCCACAGGAACAAGCATCCACTCCACGATATCAACAGGCAGAACGGAGGAGAAAATGGATCAACTTGACGTGCAAGCTATTTTTGACCACGTTTGAATTGCGCCATGAATCACACATTATGATGTTTGTCAATTTAAAACCTAATTTTGCAAGTCAAGAATGTCTCAGTTTGTCATAGTTTTGTCGTAGTATCATTTAGTTTTGTGTTAAACCGCTCAGTGATCTCTCGTCTTGCACGATATAAGTCACCAACGCTAGCTAGCTAGCTAACTTAGCTATGACCAGGCACTGTTGAGCTTGTAGGACTTGATATTACAATCTTAAGTTTAATCGTCACGTTCTTGATGTCTTGAGTGGGGGTCATCAGGTGGGCACCCTCCTTCATCAGTGTTTTGTTGACCCACGACACCTCCAGAGGGCTCAACAGAGGCTCCCCTCCCTTATTAATTTGGAGATGTGGTGAGAAACATATTGTTCCTACTGGGGAGTCAGCTGGGTTGGGTTGATCCCTACTTTCTTATTAAGCAGTAAAACAACGACTTACAAGATTTCTATTTAACAGTCACTGGATGGGGATGAACCTTGTGTTTGTGTTTGTGTCACTAGAAGCCTGTCGGTCCAACGAGGGGTGACGCAGCACCCAGTATGTTGCTGGTTCTGGTCCCGGTATGGGGTTCTTCACCCATACCGGGATCCAGTCCGGTGTGAGCGGAGTACAGAAGCACACGTCAGACCGGGACACCGACAGTCCCGCCATCATTCAGGGCTGCTACAACAAGCTAACTGTTGTGTTAGCTAATATTCTACTGTTTTCATTGATCGCCTTACTGCTAGTTTGTCCCATTCACGTACATACAGCGGTAGAGAATTGAGATGCAACTTGGAAATCATCATTAGACCAACACGATGTCCATCTTGTATTCTGCTGGTTGTTGATTCGTAAGAAGTCAAGGGAGGTTATCCTCCCTCGGAGCATCACTTGACGTGTTTTGGCCTTTCATTTGCTATTATTGTCTAATGAGAGATGAGGACAAAAAGATTCTCCTTTTTATTGAAACAAAAACGGCTACAACATGTGCAACAATCACATCAAATAAATGACAGTGATATAGCCCATAAAAACAAATTTGTTCATATGTAGGTTTATAAGCGAATTAATAAAAAAAACAGACTGTAGCCTATGCCAACATATAAAATAAAAGACCTGGCTTTGTTGAGACTGTCGATCTCCTGCGCTTCGTTTCAGCACCCGGGACAGTGCCAAACACACGCTCTTGCTATCAGTCTGAGATTAACTAATAATAATTAATGTTGATGCGTAATGAATATACAGTCGGCCATAATAATTATAAAACTTTATTATATTTATAAAATGGGTTGCTCAAATCAAGCAATCTGATAGCCGTGATATAATTATACCACACTGCTATGACGCGTCTAACCTTTGCACTTTCAGTATCACGCTGTGTCGTAGAAAAAAACTTGTGGTTGCTTAGCGTCAGGGTCACGGGGGGGATCACATCCGCCAACACAGAACAGGTTACAGATTGAAGTAAAAACAAAGTTAGCTGCTAAAATGACTAAATGGCCGATTATGGCCGTAAGTGGATTGGCAACCAAAACTCTGGGACCGGAGCAACATCCTCGCCACGCCAAGCAACATGCATCCACCTAACAAAAAAAACACTAGCCTAGTACAAGCAGTTATCAAAGGACAGTTTCTTAGTAGTTGCACAATAAATGGCAACATACAGTAATGTAAATAAACAGCCAAATAATGAAATCAATATAACGCAGCCTGCGATGAAAAAAGAAATATGCTATACTGCTATAGTGTACCATAGCAACCACAGTTCTAGCAACCACATTAGTATGGCAGGAGGGCCTATTTTATTGTGCATATTATTATTTGTTAATAAAAAACTATTTAAATTATAATAATCAGTAACTTTCATATTGCCATACTTGATGACTGTTTTATAAAAGCTCACTTCAGACTGTGATATGTTGTGATTATATCACAGCTAAGGGCGTTGTTCTGGCCGACGGCGGTGAGCTATCGCAACGCATTCGGGTCAGCCTTAAAAGGGAGCGTGTGCATGTGCAGTCGCAGGATGTGCACACAAGTCGTACGTACACACGCATGCCTGTGTGTTGTTGGCTGAGTTGTACTAATCACACACAGACGCACATACACACAAGTGGGACTTTTAATAAATAATCACACGTATGTACATCTTGTCCTCTGTGACTCTTTCTACCCCCATAGTGTTTATGTATCTATGTATATAACAACCATTATAGCAAAATGTTATTTATTCTCAAAACATTATTAGTTATGTAATTTATGTCCTCTGAGAAAAACAAACAGATCATTTTTATTTTAGGAAAGTTGCAGTTAAGTTGCACATTGTGTAAAACAAAAATAGACAGAGCACCCCGACCCCCCCGATAGTGTGTGATACTTTAAAGGACCCATTGCAAAAATGACCTCAATAATGCGTTGGCAGAATTGGGTGCTTTTGACTTTGGTCCCCAAGGAGAATCATTGGTATTTTTAAAAAGCACTGATTAAAACAGAAACAGAAACCATTAAAACATGGTTTGTCACCATGAGTGATCCCATTCACATTACGTAATAGTTATTTGATTACTGTTAATATAAAATATATTGATTACTGCAGCTTTGAGACTGTACAGTATGTGCGTGAGGATATGTATCCATGCAGAAACTTGGCCAGATGCGCACCCACCCACTCACACCCCCCCCCAGAGAGCCCGAGGATCCAGAACAGCAGCATGTGAGTTAGAAGCCCTGAAGTATAGCTGAGGACTCTGAATACTGTTCAGCAAATGAAGCGAGGACTGAGCTGATGCAGGCAGACAGCTGCAGTGCTGCTGTGTCCTGATCAGCTGATGCATCAGCTGAGTGTGTGATGTCATCAGTGACTGGGGGGGTATGGTCAGCTGTCAAACCCACTGCTAGTATCTGCTGCTGCTACTTGAGTAAGCCATGTTTTACTGGTCACCATCGCCTCAACGATTATAAAGAAAAGAAAGGACAACTCTGGAATACTTTTTGGCGTCCCATCATTCGACTATGACAACGTGGACATTGATAAAGTTTGAGGAGAAAATGAACTGTAAAATTTATTGTAATCATATTGCAAAAAAGAAAAACTTGGACTCCCGTTGCCACTATAAACAAACGTATCTCAGGTTTCTGCTTGAGGTTCCTAAATCAATAATGTTGCCACGTACACAACAAACACTCACACACAAATCAGAAAGGAGTTACAGTCAGATGTGACATTCAAATAGTTTGAAAATATACTTTTTGTTCAAGAGATATAATGCTGGTTTACTGTGCTCTTGTTCTTCGTCCATCATTCCTATCAGTAATAGGAACGCTGTGTTCATCAAGTTAATTGGTGGGTCAACAACGTCATTCCTACTGTATCATAACTGATAGAAATGATGGACGAACCTGTGAACTAGACCCACATAGACCAGTTTTTGTCTTTTTCAGGGGCAACGGGAGGTCTTTAGGGGGAGATAGCAGGTCAAAAGTAGATGCCAAACAAAAGGGGGACACATCAACTGAAAGCTGGGAACTTGGAGATTAATTTGAGATGCACCACATGAATCAGAAATAAACATGAATGAATGAATGAATGAATGAATGAATTTATACTATGATGACCATTTCCATGCTCACTTATGTCTCATAAGTTGTTGCAGCAATTTTTGGGTTGATAAGATTTGTTACACAGATTTGGTGCTAAATTTAACCACATTTATACCACATTAAGACACCAAGACCTTGAGGAACACCATAGAAAAATCCAGGTCAAGGGACCCCTGTGAAAATGGCCATGCCACGTAGCCTAACTCTGGAGCGTTATTTAGCATCCTTCCCGCAAGCTAACGTGACATGGTTGGTGCCTATGGATTCCTTAGGTTGTCTCGTTTCATATTGGTTGGATCTCAGTCTCAAGTTTTGATAAACTGTAATTATCTTCATCCTTGTTGATATTCCCAATCAAACAATGACGAGATTTGATTGACATTCTGGGATTTCATCTTCAACATCTTGTGTTGATCTGTGTCCTCTGTGTCCTTCATCTGTCTGTTTCCAGTCAACATGACACCAGTGGACCAGCTGGACCAGCAGTGAGCCCCATCCAGCTGGAAGAGCCAACAACAATACACTCCTATCTGCAGTAAGTAAATAAACACACTTTACCAGCAGTGATATGTATCTTAAGCTACATTTATTCATGCCCACCTGCACACACAAACACCTACATGTCCTTTATTATTAGTAGTATCCGTCTCTATTCTATTATCATTAGCTATCAGCATTCACAATGGGATTCCACTTCACACACAACATTAATTAACAAATAAACATTTGTCTTTTCTGCTAAGCAGCCTCCAAACTTACCGCTGCATATAAATATGCACTTTAAAGCCCATTTGCTTCAGGTTAGGTCAATACTACAACGTCTTAACAGTTATTTTGTCAGGCACAAGCACATTTTAATAAGTGGAGAGAACTGTGAAAAGGAAACGAATTATCCAGTGCAGCAGCAGTGCATGATTCATTTCCACTGGGTGATTCATTCGGATGCAGACTGAACGTGCAGCATGAACAGCAGCAGACACTGACAGCTCATCAGCTTGCCTTTAAAAGACGCTAAAAGCATTTCAGACGCCACATTTCATAAAAGACATCATGGAAATATTAGTCTCAGACGGATGTTTGATTCAAGCAGAAACATGTACTTTTTATAGTTTCATGAATCACATAGCAAGTTCAATAGTTAGTGCTGTTGATTGATAATGCACTTTCACCGCAGCATTAACCTCTCAGCAGTTTTAGGAATATGAAAAAATGTCGAGAAAAAAAAGAAAGTGTTTTGTTAAAGACCTAATGTGCTTTCAATGAATGATTAGACATCAGTGACATGAAGTACTGTGTGATAAGACCTCCGGCATCTCTAGCCATTTGAATTAGTGTAAGAGAATAATACAGTAAAAAAGAGGAAAAGAGCAGAGTTTCATTTGCAGGAGTGTTAAGCGAGAGATGCAGCACATGCATTAATCCCCCCACTGGGTCAGTAAATCGATACGGGCTTCCCTGAGGTTGTTGTTGAAGGTTGGGTAAAATAAAGTATTTAGGTTTCTAATGTAATGATTGGTGGCAAACTCCTCACTTTGAACTTTCACCTAGATCTATGAAATGTGGTAGGTATATGTAACACATGGAGACGTACATAAAAGTCTCTTGGGGGTATACCGTAAACCCAACAGGAAGTCGGCCATTTTAAATTTTAGGGCGATTTTTGTTATTTATTTATTTATTTTTTTTTTAATATTTCGAGGCGCTGTACTTTAACAAACCCCTCCTATAAATAACTAATCAGATTGACTTCAAATTTGGTCAGTACAATCTAAAGACCTTTTCGATGAAAATGTTTCAAAATCTAAGAGTTTTCATGGAATGACCTTGCTGTGGCATGGTGGCCGTTTCGCGTGATTCGCCATTAAATAGAAGTTGTTGTAACGCCAATGTACATGGTCTAATCTTTCCCTAATTTCTCTTGATTTGAGGCCTGAGAACATCTACATGCCAATGTTGACTCATAGCGTCACCTACTGGCAACAGGACATGATATGTTTTATACTTTGATTTACTCCTCCGAGCGGGTTGACCAGATCCACGTCAAACTTGGTCAGAAAAGCCTGAAGACCTTGATGATGCATTATTGAGAAGATTGTGAGTTTTCATTGAACGTTGTTTTGCATGAAATGGGTCGAGGCCACTACAGACTCATAGTACCTGACCAAAAGTGTAAAAGTGTTTGTCTGTTCTAATTTAGGCGGCTAATGTTAGCATGCCAGGCTAACTTAGCTTACTACCTACACTAGTAATGCTAAGCTAAGCAAAGGAGCATATAATTAGCAAACTATGCGTGAAAGGCTGTGTATGTGTGGTCCCAGATGCTACTAGTATATAAGAGTTTAGAGTAACATTAGTGGCTTTGTCCTAACATCTGAACGGCTTTGTGAATGTTTCCTTATAACAACTGTTATTGTACTATAATACCACTGGTGGAAGAAGTACTCAGATCTTTTACTTTAAAAGTAACAACACCACAGTGTAAAAAAAAAAAAACTCAAGTTACAAGTAAAAGTCCAAAAGTATTAACATCAAAATATACTTAAAGTACCAAAAATAAAACTACTCATTATGCATAATGGCCCATTTCCGACTTATATTATATCACTGGATTATAATAAATGATGTATTAATGTATGAGCTATTGTTACTGCTGGTAAAGGTGGGGCTAATTTATATATTTTGTATATACTGCCGGGTATCTTACTCCATAATAATACAATATAATTCATGACATTATATTCACTAAATGTAGTGGAGAATCAGAAACAGAATCTTTATTTATTGCCAGGTGTATCAGGTATGCACTAGGGCTATACCTTGGTTCGTTGGTGCAAATTAGCAGTAAAAAATAACAATAGAAAAATCAAAACGTTAGAATAAAATAAGAATACAATAATTTAAATTCTACCAATATACAATATATGAATATAAACAATCCCTTGCAAGTATTGCATGTAAGATGTAATCAAAAATTAAACATTATATATACAGATCGTGCAAATATTGCCGGTATGCAAACAAACCCTAACAAACGAGATCCCGCTGAGCGGCCCTACGAAGGTGGTCATCAACTCGGTAAATCAACGCAGGGTTTCTCTATCTGGTTATGAGCACGTTCACATGAAAAGGGCGGGGTTTACGGCATATAACCAATCACAGATATGGACAAGTCTACTGTCAGCAGAGCGGTATATTATACAAACCAAGAGCAAACTATAATATTAGACAAATACGAAAAAGTTAAACACATAATCCAGACTAAAAGTAACAGAGTTGAAGCTGCCAAATGCAGGAAGGACAGCTGGCAGAAGAAAAAACTGCTGATGTGTGAATGCGTAAATTAACAGATTTATTAATTTAAAGGAACACTCAAAAGTCAGATTTAGTCGTCTAGACAGGGCAGGGATATATAAATAGTTGACTATTTCAGCCTTTTGTCAGCTGCGTCCTCATCTCCGACGGTGTGAAACGGACTTGAGAGCAAGTTAAAAAACATAAATATAAAAACATAATTCAAAGCGGTAAACATCCACAGCAGAAATCCAGCTGTCCTTCCTGCATCTGTCAGTTTAAACTGTCTTGATTTTAGCCTGGATTATGACTAACTTCTTCATATTTGTGTAAAATTATCATATGATCTGCGCACTGAGCTCTGATTGGTCAGTAGGAGGTGCTTTTATAGGAGTTGATCTCTTATCTGCTCCGGAGCAGGTTAGCTGTTCAGCATCAGTTACCATGGTGATCTGCCCTGGTAAGAAGTGATCCACCAGTTAACCCTGAAGTTACCTCGCTAACGCCAAATTGTGCTTCGTAGTACAGGCCTCTGGTCATTTGTCGATGGTTGAACCAACTCTGAGTGTTGTGGCCAGATGTGAACAGCTGTCTCTGGTGTCAAACATCACACTCCTTCCACCTTTGCATCTGACAGCCAAGAGTTCATTATTCACACGACCACTAGAGGTCCTTCTCAGGCAAATGTAAACACTGGTCTTTTCTCCTGTGAAGACGGTCTCCGTAGACGAGTCTGCAACGTGGTAGATTAGAGATTAGACCTTGAATAATCAGCTCAGATCAAATTTGTCCCATTTGTCATTTTGCACAGTAATCATTCTGGCAGTCACACACTTCTATTGGCAGGCTACAGGACAATGAGGGATGGAAGCACTAACAGGCGCTCATGACTTTGGCTCTTTTGTCCAGGCACTGTGATTTGGATATGAATGGGAAGGTGAATACTACTGCTGAGAAGATCACTCACTCCAAAAGTGCCAATATGGTGTCAGACCGGTCCCCAGAAGCCCAGCCTTACACCCGGGTGAGCACGCACACACACACACACACACACACACACACACACACACACACACACACACACACACACACACACACACACACACACACACACACACACACACACACACACACACACACACACACACACAAACTGTTGAGCATTTACCAGCTATGTGGAAGTTCACTTAAAATCCATGAATGAAAACAAACACTTGACTGTCTGCTGATCCTAATTCCTCACTATTACAATTGCTTGTTATTTGATAAATGTTATTTAATAAAAACATGACCACTATATTATATAAACCCTCTTCCTCCTCTTCTATCTATCTCTTCTGACCTGCAGACGTCTCGTACTCCCAGAAGTACTCCTAGAATGGCAGCTACGTTTGGGAAGCGCTCCAACTCCATGCGCAGGAATCCCAAAGCAGCGGTCGCCAAACAGGGATGGCTGTACAAGCAGGTCAAACATGTTCTCTCTACTCTCATATTAACACTAGAACCAACAACATCCCATGACCCACTAGAACCGCCAACATCCCATGACCCACTAGAACTGCCAACATCCCATGACCCACTAGAACCGCCAACATCCCATGACCCACTAGAACCGCCAACATCCCATGACCCACTAGAACCGCCAACATCCCATGACCCACTAGAACCACCAACATCCCATGACCCACTAGATCCGCCAACATCCCATGACCCACTAGAACCACCAACATCCCATGACCCACTAGAACCGCCAACATCCCATTACCCACTAGAACCGCCAACATCCCATGACCCACTAGAACCACCAACATCCCATGACCCACTAGAACCGCAAATATCCCATTACCCACTAGAACTGCCAACATCCCATGACCCACTAGAACCACCAACATCCCATGACCCACTAGAACCACCAACATCCCTTTACCCACTAGAACCGTCAACATCCCATAACCCACTAGATCCGCCAACATCCCATGACCCACTAGAACCACCAACATCCCATGACCCACTAGAACCGCAAATATCCCTTTACCCACTAGAACTGCCAACATCCCATTACCCACTAGATCCGCCAACATCCCATTACCCACTAGAACCACCAACATCCCATGACCCACTAGAACCGCCAACATCCCATTACCCACTAGAACTACCAACATCCTATTAACCACTACAACCACCAACATCTCATTACCCGCTAGAACCACCAACATCCCATGACCCACTGGAACCGCCAACATCCCGTTACCCACTAGAACTACCAACATCCTATTAACCACTACAACCACCAACATCCCATGAGCCACTAGAACTGCCAACATCCCATGACCCACTAGAACCACCAACATCCCATTACCCACTAGAACCACCAACATCCCGTTACCCACTAGAACAACCAAGATCTCATGACCCACTATAACTACCAACATCCCATGACCCACTAGAGCCACCAATATCCCATTACCCACTAGAACCGCCAACATCCCATTACCAACTAGAACTACCAACATCCCATTACCCACTAGCACCACCAACATCCCATTACCCACTAGAACCACCAACATCCCATGACCCACTAGAACCGCCAACATCCCATGACCCACTAGAACCACCAACATCCCATTACCCACTAGAACCACCAACATCCCTTTACCCACTAGAACAGCCAACATCCCATTACCCACTAGAACCACCAACATCCCATTACCCAAGAGAACCACCAACATCCCATGACCCCCTAGAGCTGCCAACATCCCATGACCCACTAGCACCACCAACATCCCATGACCCACTAGAACTACCAACATCCCATGACCCACTAGAACCGCCAACATCCCATTACCCACTAGAACCGCCAACATCCCATTACCCACTAGAACCGCCAACATCCCATTACCCACTAGAACCGCCAACATCCCATTACCCACTAGAACCACCAACATCCCATTAACCACTCGAACCACCAACATCCCATTACCCAAGAGAACCACCAACATCCCATGACCCCCTAGAGCTGCCAACATCCCATGGCCCACTAGCACCACCAACATCCCATGACCCACTAGAACTACCAACATCCCATGACCCACTAGAACCGCCAACATCCCATTACCCACTAGAACCGCCAACATCCCATTACCCACTAGAACCGCCAACATCCCATTACCCACTAGAACCGCCAACATCCCATTACCCACTAGAACCACCAACATCCCATTAACCACTAGAACCACCAACATCCCATTACCCAAGAGAACCACCAACATCCCATGACCCCCTAGAGCTGCCAACATCCCATGACCCACTAGCACCACCAACATCCCATGACCCACTAGAACTACCAACATCCCATGACCCACTAGAACCGCCAACATCCCTTTACCCACTAGAACCGCCAACATCCCATTACCCACTAGAACCGCCAACATCCCATTACCCACTAGAACCACCAACATCCCATTACCCACTAGAACCGCCAACATCCCATTACCCACTAGAACCACCAACATCCCATGACCCTCTAGAACCACCAACATCCCGTTACCCACTAGAACCACTGGGTCCTGCCGCAGCAGCGTCAGCACTTGTCAGTTCTTGAAGCAGTTGGGTTGTTCATTTTCATATATTTCTTTAAATAATAAGGAAGACTTGACAAAATAACCAGAATAAACTTGATTAATTTTACATTTAGGCAATAACAAACAAACAAAATAATTAATATATTTAAAGGTACTGTTTGTTACTTCTTACACATATAAATCATTGCAGGTCGGTGTCCCATGCGCGCTCGCGTGTGGCTACGCTGTTCAGACTCAGACTCCAACACAAACTACACGGAAGCACCAAAACCTCAAAGTTATATCTGGTGAAGCCCGTCTTGTAAACAGTGTTAACTCTTCCTGCTTCAGCCTCCCGACCGCGGTCAGAAGGAACAGGTGAGACACCTAGCTTTGGCCAAAACTCCGGTGTCCCCCCCCCCCCCCCCCCCCCCGTTCCTTCTGACCGCGGTCGGGAGGCTGAAGCAGGAAAAGTCAACACTAGGATCAGCATTGATTCATGGAGAGACCTTCGTCTGGTCAGCTAACATTACTGCCAAGCAGGTGAAATATAGAGTGATATTGTGGTTTAAGCTGACGTGTGTTGCCTCACTGTTTTGAGCGATGCTCGTTCATGTCTATGTAGAGCGAGCACGAGCACGAGCAACAGGACGCTGACTTTCGTTGACTTAACGGCCACAGGTGTCGCTGTTAACAAGCAATTTCTGATTCTTACATAGAGTCCCTTTAATTATTGTAGAAGAACATTAAGTAAAAGTTCAAAACAAATTGTGGATAATGCTGTTTTAGTTACACTACTGGGAATAAAGAGACTGAGCGCTCTGTCTCTCTGTCTCTCTCCCTCTCTGTCTCTCTGTCTCTCTCTCTCTCTCTCTCTGTCTCTCTCTCTCTCTCTCTGTCTGTCTCTCTCTCTCTCTGTCTCTGTCTCTCTCTCTCTGTCTCTGTCTCTCTGTCTCTCCCTCTCTCTCTCTGTCTGTCTCTCTCTCTCTGTCTGTCTCTCTCTCTCTGTCTCTGTCTCTCTCTCTCTCTCTCTCTCTCTCTCTCTCTCTCTCTCTCTTTCTGTCTCTGTCTCTCCCTCTCTCTCTCTGTCTGTCTCTCTCTCTCTCTCTCTCTTTCTCTCTCTCTCCCTCTTTCTCTCTCTCTCTCTCAGTGCTTTGGCAGCACTCTTCATCTGTTCACCAGGGCTTTTTTTTTCGTCCTCAGATGAAGACGGCTACGATATCTCGGCCTCTGTGTTTATGAGGCCGTCTCAGGCTTAGTTTTCAAACTAGAGTGAAGACATCAGTCACACTAGCTTGTCAGGAAGGGGATAAATAACGCTACAGATTTTGGTGAGGGAAAAACGGGCATGGCCATATTCACAGGGGCCCTTTGACCTCTGACCTCAAGATACGTGAACGAATGGGTTCTATGGGTACCCACGAGTCTCGTCTTTTACAGACGTTAGAGAAAGTAAGTGTATGACTCGAAGCACATTCTGGTAATTAGCCAGCGCCTTCCATCCAGATACTGTAGTACTCAATTTGCACCGTTTGAGTACAAGTTACCAACATATCGCCTATTTGTTCACATGTGCAAACAGTCAATTTATAACAAAGAGATCACATAAAATTCAGCAATTACATAGCAATTTTAATTTGTTTTCACAGGATTTTTTCAACTTTTAGTATAGTAGAATCAGACTGGAACATAAAAGTATGGAGTTCTTTCTTCAGAAACCTTCATCACACGTCAGTGAGCTTACATCAGATCAATGTAACATTTGGCTTTCAGAAACAAGTACACCAACATTCAGTACTGAAACAGGAAGTAGGGTGACCTTCACATTTCATGGCAAAAACCAAAAGTGTGGAGGCTGGAGTCCACTGTCGGCCCGAATTTGCATCCTGTATCTTGCCAGCAGTTCTGGCCTTTTGTTATTTAAAGGTTAAATAAGAAATCCCCTAAAGACCAACAATGAATTTATCCAGCTACACTGGCCATGTTCATATGAATGCAGCAATAAGGGACTTTTACACTGACCAGCCATAACATTATGACCACTGAGAGGTGAAGTGAATATTGATTATCTCGTTACCATGGCACCTGGCAGTGGGGGGGATATATTAGACAGCAAGTGAACATTTTGAATTTTGAACTTTGTGTTGGAAGCAGAAAAAATGGGCCAGCGTAAGGATGTGAGCGACTTTGACAAGGTCCAAATAGTGCTGGCTAGACGACCGGGTCAGAACATCTCCAGAACTGCAGCTCTTGTGGGATGTAATAGGTGGTAGATGATAATGGAGCTCTATTGCTTTAAGGCAGAAGCTGTATCAGACTGTGGCTACAGATAGAATCATTGTTGGTGTTTAGCAACAATCACGATAAAGATAAAGATAAAGATAAAGATAAAGATGATGCTGTTGATTAATGAGGTATGTTGACGTGTGTGTTCCTACAGGCCAGCAGTGGAGTGAAGCAGTGGAACAAGAGGTGGTTCGTCCTCACGGACAGATGTCTCTTCTACTACAAAGGTTTGTGCTGCGTTCTGTTCTCCAGCTCGGATATCTGCTTCTGTGATTTTTAACTTTATACGATATGTAATGAGAAGCTGTCAGCATGAGGGTTACTAACCTGTTTCATTAACATGGCATCCCTGTAACAACAAAAACATACAGCATACTGGTGATGTGTGAAATCATTTACAAATTGGTAAATACAGTAGAAATGTATAATTTGCATAGTTGTGGTCATATTGCTGACTTTACAGTCAGCATGCTTGTGCCAAACTTTACATTTCTTAGATATTTGTCTCACTTTGTTCTCAGTGTCCATGCTGTAAAAAAAATGTGTTTAATCAGACTTTTATCATCTTGTTGAGACTCACTTTTTTGCTTTATTATTGATGTTGAAAGTTATTTTCTTCCTGTGAAGACTGAAAGTTTGTAATACTGCTATATTTAATCAGTGTGGGTTATATTTGTGAATTAAATCACTACTTCATACAGTCTAGACCTGCTCCATATGAAAAGTGTCTCGAGATAACTGCTGTTCTGATTTGACGCTACATAAATATAATTGAAATTTAATTGAATCGAGTTCACCCAAATATTTAGCTCACTGCTAGTCTTGTAATAATATGAATTTGTGTAATTAACTTCATATTATGCTGCAATCTCTCCTTTATGTAAATGACCAGAGCTTAAAGCAGGGGTTCTCAACCTTTTGTAACTTGAGGCCAACTTCTCATTGTTAAAAACAATTCTGAGGACCACCTTCCCAAATAAATGACAAACAGGGTTACTATGCCACTGCCAGGTGAACTGACCCACATAACTATTCAGTTCAGCCTCACCCATCACTGCCTGCCACTATGAATCCAAAGTATTCAGGGTTCCTCACCACACGCGTTGGAGCTTTTACTGGAGCAGGGTCGTCTCCAACATCACTTTTTTGTTTCAAAAACCGCTCCATTTTGTGTCACTGCATCCGGGACATATACCAAAGAAAGTATATTGCTAAGAAGTGAAAGTCAATTGGTTGTTCCCCATACAGCTAGCAGGAAGCTGGCAGAACCGGATATGTCATATGAGCGTGCAGGGCGGTCAGCCCCGTGTTTCTGATGCACGTTTATTATGCCTGGATTCGGCTATTAGTTAATTTTACGAATTTTAGGACATCATGATTTAAATGAGGGCTCTTTAAGTGTTCGTACTGGGGAGTTGATTTGCCTCGAATATAATGATCCTCTGATTTTCAGACGTCTCTTTATACATCCATGGCCACAGACTCATTTGGTGTTTTCAGTCCAAAATAGCAGCAGCGCTACCGCAGCGCTACCGCAGCGCCATCTAGCGGCTGTTGTCAAAAAAGCACCAGAGTTTTGTGTCTTTGCTTCGATACCTCTTTGCATATATGTTTCTAAAGGGAGAGACTCGTGGGTACCGACAGAACCCATTTTTATTCAGATAACTTGAGGTCAGAGGTCAAGGGACCCCTTTTGAAAATGTCTATGACAGTTTTTCCTCGCCAAACTTTAGCGTAACTTTGAAACGTTATTTAGCCTCCTTCATGACAAGCTAGTATGCAATGGTTGGGACCAATGGATTTTCTAGGTTTTCTAGTTTCATATGACGCCAGCATCTTCTAGCTTTAAAATTCCCGCTACAACCTCTGAAAGACAGAATAGTGGCCGTGGGATTTTGAAGAGGTTAATATAACCCTTTAGCAGTAGCTCCGTGGTCCACTAGGTGGCACTCTGAGGTTCTCCAGTGGTTGAGGAAAAGCTGGCTTAAACAATATTGGACATGTAAATCTTTCAGCCATATTCAGTATATGTACAGAGAGTGCAGTGTTTCTGTGTGTGTGTGAAGATGTGTGACTGCGCACACACTCATCAGAGGCATTTCTCACATGCAGATTAATGGGTCACTGAGCTAACTTTGGCTCTGCTCTCATGACAGTAGCTCTCTTTTCAGCCGAGTACATCACCATGGTAATGCTGGCTGCCGCCTCTGAACATAAAAAACACTTTAACGGAGCCTTAATTAATAACCTGTTCTGTCAAAATGCCACTTCCATATAACCAAAGATTAGACGAGCAACGGCGAAGCAGCACAGAGAGAAAGAGATGAATTTAACAGACAGGAGAAATAAATGTTGACGAGGTAGTGGAGAACAACAGACGACATTACTGACTATCATGTTCTTTTTACTGTTTTTACGCTTACAGATTCCTTTATAATTTACATTGAATTCAGTTGTTTGTACACATGTTCAATATTAATATTTTGTGTTGGCAGTCCTTGTAAGTTCATTATAGAAGAGCAATAATGAGACATTTTGTTATGACACCTGTATCTCATAAGTACCAGCTCCATATTTTGTATTTAAGAGATCCTTATCTCATAATGTGAAATACTAACTCTATATATTGTGATGACAAAATCCATCTATCATTATGACGAGATCCTTATCTTGAAATTTTGCAAAATCATAGCCATGTAATTATGAAATCTGTATCTCGTACACATTAATAGTAGATCTTGTAATTATGAGATCCTGTTAAATAAAACATAATGGTATACAGATTTTGTATTCTTAATAACCAGAAAATTATTATTTTGAGATTCCATTTTATAAAAGATAATAACCTTATCTCATAACTAAAAAAAATACAAGATAAATATCTTTTTTTGTAATTACGAGATACGGATCTCATTATGGTAAAAACATATTTGATAGTCATGAAATAATATATATTTTTTTTAATACTTTATTTTTTCCCCATTTTACGAGGTTGTTTTCTTATATGCAATTTACAGTTCGTAATTACAATAGTTTACAAACCAATTTTTTAAGTAGTTGAGCTTAGAAACAAACACAATAAGTACACTAGAGAAAACAACATCAGCATTCAAAATTGAAATAAAATAATAAAAAATAATACATACATATATAATAATACAAAGAGAAAAAAGTAATAATAATAAATTAAATAAACAAATAAGTTAATTAAAAAAAAAACATGAAATAATATTTCATAATTTATTACAACTCTGGTCAATTTTAATTGTGAGATGACATTGTCATTATTATTATTATTTGGTAAATGCGGTGCATTTCCATAACTAGCTCATTACACGTATTTTGAACAAAAAATGGTTATAAGAAATGATGAATAAAGTTTTTAAAATCAAATCTTTAAGTTGGCTTTATCAAAAACATTACAATTTAAGAGCAAATGTATGAATTAAAATATTTTCATCAACTCTGGATCCAAATCCACGTATTTCCCTGCCTGTGAAAATCCAGTGGTATTCCAGCCTTATAATGACTAAATACTGTCCAGTATTGTGGGGGTTCATGTCTCAGTGATACTCAGCGTTACTCCTGTTCGTCCTCTACCTCAGAGCTGATTGCAGCCTTGAATAACCTTGTGCAGGATTCCAGCAGTAAAGCCAGTATAGTCCCAGAAGATGAACACAGAAAACATACTGTGATGAGAGTAGAAGAGGCAAACAAAACAGTCTCTTCTAGATTAACTGCTGCACTATTTATTTCTCTTTGTTGCTTATTTAATACACAGTTCTTTGTCCCTCTTGTCTCCTCCTCCCTGTAACCATTTAACAAAATAATCCAGGTTCAGGTTGTGATCATTTTTACAAACTTCTACTTACAAACATGGCTTTTCTTTTCTTTCTTATGTTGACGTTGACTCCTTCTGAGCTGGGGGCGTCTCTCTTTATTCTGACCACGTCTGTTTTTGTCCCAGCCTCCCCTCCGTCTCTGCCTGGCCCAGCTGTGTTTTGGAAAAGAAGGCATAGAGAGAGGGAGCGATGGAGGCAGGAATTTGTGACAGTGCAATTTACCACTGTGATTGCTATGCCAGCAAGGACCAAGGGCCAAAAAATGGGCACAAGGGGAGGAGAAAAAAGCACAGGACTTTTGTTGTTTAGGTTGTGTTTTACAGGCTGTCTCTGAGTCCTCCAAGGCACAGCTTGTGCTTACATGAGTGTGTCTGTTAAGACAAGCGTGTGTTGAAGTTTTATTAAAAAATGTCATATTTCAGATATTTCTTCACTTTGACTTGACTAAAACCTGATATAAATGATAAATAGTCTTTCAAATATAACATGCTTTAAAGGGCATTAAACAGTTCTGAGCTTAAATTGATGTCTTATTATAAAATAAACATTTTATATGATTTTATTTGTTTTTTCTTTCAGATTAGCTATTGTTTTCAGCAGTGCAATTAGATATGACGTGTAAGCTCAACAAATTACAGCCTCTCTGTTGCCTACCCTGTTTTAAAAAATAATTATCTAGCTGCCTGCACTTTCAGAAATGTAGAGACCAAAGCCTTGTTAATACTTAGTGCGATACACTTCGGCGCAGGCCTCCACAGAGCTATGAGCACCCACAAACGCCCTGTGCAGTACTCTCCGAAACGCCAGGGGGTGTACGAACAAAATATTCAGTGAAGTAAGAAGTAAGAAGTTGAAGTCAATGAGTGTTACCGGCAAAACGCCATACACCAAAGATGCAACTCCTCAATGCCGGGGAGGAATTGTAATTAAGTGTAAACTCATATCTCATATCAAATATCCATCCAACCATCCTTTCTCTTCCACTTCCTATGAAAGTTGCTCAGTGGCGCATGAAGCCAAAATGGCTCGACTCACGTCTGGAAAAGTACCTGGATCTTCCGGCGATCTTCCGCATCCATTTGGCCCATCGGACATGCACAGTAGCGTCTGCTAAGTTACATGACTCGGTCACGTGGTCCCAACGTCACGCCGTCATCACGGCTTGCGCTCCAGCCTCGGTCTGGGTCTCATTCACATGAACAGAGGAAGGGAAATATCTCTGGATTCAGCTATTAGTGTGTTTTAGTGCGAGTTACAGATGTCTCTTTCCCAATGTAAGTCTATGGGAAAAAAGTCTTATTGGGCCCAAGGGCATCACGTGACTTGGTTGCAGTACCACACTTTGGCCACTACGAAAATTGGGATCAACGACTGGCACTCTACCTTGGGGCTTGCCCTCTCTCCAGCAACATTTTCCGGCTCTTCCTGGGGAATCCCGAGGCGTTCCCAGGCCAGAAGAGATCTATAATCTCTCTACACCGGGGACCACTTACCAGTTGGGCGTACCTGGGAACCCTCTAACCTCCGGATATCTGAGCTCCTCACCCTATCTCAAAGGCTGAGCCCAGCCACCCTCCAAAGGAAGCTCATTTCGGCCGCTTGTATCCACAATCTCATTCTTTCAGTCGCTACCCAAAGCTCGTGACCACAGGTGAGGGTCAGAAGATGGACGGGTAAATCAAGAGTTCTGGCTCTGCTCCTCTTCACCACAACGGACTGGTACAACACCCACATCCCTGCTGATGCCGCACTGAACCGCCTGTCCACCTCGCACTCCATTTTACCCTAACTCGTGAACACACAAGATACTTGAACTCCCTTGCTTGGGGGAGTGACTCACTCCCAATCCGGAGGGCACAATCCACCGCTTTCCGGCAGAGAACTTCAGACTTGGAGGTACTGACTCTCATCCCGACCGCTTCACACTCGGCTACAAACCGCAGCCAACAAGAATGAAGCCAACTGAACCACATCATCTGCAAAGAGCAGAGGCTTGAGACCCTGTCCATGAAAATTACATTTAACGGAATAAAGTGTGTAGTCTTAGAAAAATGGTCAACAACGGTGAGGATGACAGTGTTATGGATGGAAGGCTGGTGATAAAGTCCAGAGTAATATGGGACCAAGGGCGCAGAGGAACAGGTAAGGGTTGCAGGAGCCCCGCTGGAGCTTTCGTCCTCAGGCTTGACAGGTGAGCCCTCCACTTGTCATTGTTGTGTTCCGCTGGAGAGAGCTTGGGGGAGAAAAAGGCACATGGATGAAGCATCTGGTCAGACACAGAGGTCAGGGAGATGTTGGCCACAACACCGGACACTTGACCATGAACTGGCGGGAACAATCAGGATGGGTTCGGATAGGTGCTGAGGTAAAAAGTCTCTTAAGCGCACCAAACGCTTTATCTGCAGCCAAACGGCGTCACCAGGTACTCGTAATGGCCGCTGGGATTGTTGAAGGTGGTTTTCCAATCATCCCCCCTCTTGTTATTCGGGCCACGGTAGTTGATGCAAGATCTGAGGGTCTTGTGCATCTTCTCCATGAAGAAGAAGAATCTGGCTCCCACTGGAGAAGAAGGGCGGATGATCGCAGCAGCCAACGACTTATATATGTACATTTCCTTTGAGTTCAGGCTGGTGCTCGCCAAGGGTAAAGAACGGGCAGGGAGGCAGGGAGGCATTTGATTGGTTCTTTCCAAGCGGACCTCGAGGCAGTGATTGGTAGACGTTTACAGGATTACAGCAGCTACAGATGACGGCTCTTTTCTGGTCCTTTTTCAGAGCTCATCAGTAATGGATCGCTGTCGGGGGGGAAAGATCATTTCAACCAATATAACAATTAGTGTCTACTGGAGAACATCGTCAACCCTGACTTTAATAAATGAATGAGTGAGTGAGAGATCAGGAAGGATTTGTGACGATAATAGATACTCTAATACATATCTTATATTATCGTTATTCATTATCTGTTCAGTTACGAATGCTTCACAGTTATAGTTGTTGACATTTTATCAATAAACACATTGTTTATATATATATAGCTTATAAAGGCATAACGCAGCGTTACAGTCCTGTCTTTACTGTGAGCACCATAAATGACTTTCCAATCACCTCCATCATTGGGGAGGAGACAGACATCTCAGAGCTGGACCAATAAAACCAAAAGCATCTGCGTGGATAGATAATCACTCTTGAAGTAAAAAAAAAATACACCTGTGAAAATACCCCAAACTTTTACATAATTATAAAGTATTTTTTTTTCCTCTCTATGTGCCATCACCACTTTGTGTACCTTCCTAGGAATATATCGGGTCTATAAATACAGACATTAATAAATCATTCAAATGTGTGCGTGGGAGACACGGACGGGAGAGAGGAGAGAAGTGTTTCTATTTACCTGCTGTCCCTTTATGAATGCATGTGTGTGTGTGTGTGCATGTGTGTGTGTGTGTGTGTGTGTCATTGGTGCAGACGAGCAGCAGGTACAGTTGGCTGGGGGCCAAGATTCCTGCAACACTGAGTCACATGGGCTGATCATTATCTCACGCAAACACACACGCACACACACACACGCTCACACACGCATGCACGCACGCACGCACACACACACACACACACACACACACACACACACACACACACACACTCACACACTCAGAGCAGGGAGCAGGGTATTGTATGATTGCACAAGCCCTTCCCCCTCCCCCAGATCTCTCTCTCTCTCCCCCACCTCTCTCTCTCTCTCTCTCTCTCTCTCTCTCTCTCTCTCTCTCTCTGTCACACACCCACACATAAACACTCACACAGCGGAGAGTGTCGGTGCAGAGCTACGTTCAGGAAACAAGAGGTAGGAGGTCACGGAGAGAGGAGTGTATCCCTTTTCAAACTGCTGAAATTTTCATGCCTCCTTCCATTATTTAGTCAGTGCCGGTGCTCCCCTTCTACAGTGCTCCTATTTATCACCGCTGGATCCTGGTGTGTGTGTGTGTGTGTGTGTGTGTGTGTGTGTGTGAGCCGTTACCGCTGCTTATCAGAGGGACCCTCGGACCATAATGGATATCTATTCTAGGAAGCTGTCACCGTGGGAGCAGAGAGTGTGCTGGGTGGAGAGCAGCTTGGATTCTGCTCTCATGTTTGGACTCTGAACACTCCTCCTCTGTTGTGCTGTCTTTTCTCCTGCAGGTTGAATGAGCTGGCTCAGGCTGTAATTGTTATGTCTCTCACACAGTAGTTGTAGTCATGCCCCCGGATCCTTGTTCTGTTTCTCTGATTCTTCTCTGGGATGTTTTCACACTGTCATTTCTCTCTTCACAGATGAGAAGGAGGACACGGTGTTAGGGAGTCTGCCGCTGCTCAGCTTCCGAGTCGGAGGAGTGGAGTCTTCGGATAACATCACCCGCAAGTTTGCCTTTAAGGTCAGTATCATCCTGGTGGGGAGGCGGAGGGTGCTAGGAGGGCTAATGTGTAATTGCATTTCATGCGAGGGATGCAACGGGTACTGGGGAGCGTAATGAGTGCATATGACTTTCAGTGTGCATACATTAGTGGACAACAAATGGGTTCTAGTAGGAACGTGTTCATTTCAGAGTGTAAATATGGCTGTAGGGTTCCCTTACAGAACCACTGCTCTAACCCTCGAAGACTCCTCCTTGTGCAATGTGACTGCTTATTGCAAAAGCAGGATTTACTGATGTTTGAACTTGTTCCATTGGTTGCATCGCTGTGGCTTTGTGGAGGGTGTTGGTTTGGTTCTGGTTGATTGATAGGAGCTGACTGGCTTCATGGCTGCGTCACATGATGTTATTTATGACTGTTAAAGAGCCCGCGGGGACTGGAGTCTCTCAGTCTCATCAGACCGGAGGAGGGATGCTTTTATATTTCAGCGACCTTGAATTAGGACTTCAACTGGTATCGGTTTTAATGTTTGATCAGTCATGTTTCTTATTTTTTATCAGATATTGTTTCATATTGGTGTTGTGTATATTATGTTGTTGACATTGATTCATGTCATCATTAATTCCTCATAAACTATACACCAGAACCATCCCATTGCAATTAATTAGAAACCCAATATCATCCAATTTATTGGCTATTAGAGTGGATTAGAGTGGACATTCTCTGCTTGTTTTTCAACTCTGATGAAGTTGAGTTGTTTTGGAAGAGAGCTGCTCGAGTAAACTATCATCAACAGCACTTTCACTGACTGGATAATGAGTACATTTTTTTTTATCTTGACATGGCTCTAAAAGGCCTTCTTCCATAGACAACCAATATCAATGTCCAAGGAAAGCACTGACACGACCACGTCCCAGTTTAAAGACATCCTCGTAGTCTGAAGACACAGCGGGACGTCTCTGCAAGGTTTATGTACTATCGGTGGGAGGTAACGACAATCAAAGACGCAAAATGTATTAATTGCTGTTCCCGACAAACAGATCGAGGCTGTGTTTCCTCAGATCCTGATGAATCACATCAGCAGCACTGACAGTCGGGGATAAACAGAGCTCCAGAGGCAGCAGCAGCACATCGCCTGACAGAGCTGTTTGTCAGAGCTGAATAAAGATGAGACGATGAGGATGTAATGTAGGTTAGCTGAGTCTGAATCTGCTGAGTAAAGCTTTATATAAGTTGGAAAGTTAGCCTTGTTTCCCCTTCAGCATCAGCATGAAACACACACATACGCAGTGACAGCTCTCTCTCTCTCTCTCTCTCTCTCTCTCTCCTTTATCTCCCCCTCTCTCTGACTGCAGTCACTGTTCGTCATTATCACTTTTCTTCACTTTTCAGAACATTTAGTCCTTTTCTGTTGTTCTCTTTCTTTGCATGCCCAGTGCAAGCTCCGGTGCAAAGTCCAGTGCATGAACCCGGTGTGTGTACACACACACACACATATAGGTTCTCCACACACACCTGCAGTGGAGACAGACTGAGCAAATATACTCAGCGTGGCTTTGACAGCTTGCCAAGGGTTAGGGTGCTGCTTGTTAGCTAATGTTCTGACTGGACACTCAGTAGTGTTTCCTTTTCGCAAATTCATGTTGCAAATACGGCGGAGTTAAAAGACTAACGCATCATAAAAGAGTAAAGCTAAAAATATATTGGAGAAAAATAAAAATAGACATAGCAAGGTAAACATAAAAGACTATGACAAGGCCTTTGAATCAAAGTGATTCTGAAGAAGTGATTTTTAAGATTATTTTTATGGGTTTATCTTTGAACTTTTGTCTGAGAGCTGAGAGCTGAGAGCTCTGCCTCCGGTCGCTAAGCTAAGCTAAGCTAAGCTAACCACAGCCTGACTCCACTTCTAGTTTTGGAAATTGTAATATTTGGTGACACTATGTTTTTTTTACACAACATACAGTAGCTTTTTGGCCAACATCGAGATGTTCACCAGACAGCCTGCACTTGTAAATTCATATAATATCTGTCATCAGCTCGGTCGGTGTTGAACTTTGCCCTCTCCTCAGATCACGCTGGTCTGGATGCAGTGCAACACAGCTGTTTGTTTAAGCGTTGACTCTGACTTTGTCCGCGAGGCTGATGGCACCATCAGCGTGCCAGGCTGTGTTGACGTGCTTGATTTTATAGGAGCAAATAGTCACTGTATTTATACTATGCTTCTCTAATGCTAAAAAGGAGTATAGTGGTATAGTGTTATCCCAGCCTCAGCTCCTTTTTTTCCACCTTCCTCTGCCTTCTTATTGCTGCTCTTGTTGACTGACTGCCAGAGCTCTCTCTCTCTCTCTCTCTCTCTCTCTCTCTATTTGGGTCTTTGAGCTTGATATAAAACATCGTCCCCTGGCAGCCACGGTCCAAAAATATCAGTACTGGCCCTCAAAACCAACCCTTCTTCAACTTGTGAGAGCATTGCAGGGCCGTCAGGCTAATTGAACCCCCCGGGGTCCACGCTATACGTCAGAAAAGTAGTTTCTCTTTTTAGAAAAGATGCCCTATTGTAAAGCGTCTTTGAGCTCCGGAAAAGCGCTATAGAAATTGAATTTATTATTATTATTATTAGAATATCTGCCATGTAGACTTTAACTTGCAGCTACTTCATTATCACCGTAGCTTTCTAACGAGGTGTCGGGATCGATGGTATTCCTTTCAGACGGTTAATCCAGCTCGGAACAACAGTGTTTTTTCAAAGACTTCATAAAAGTAATAAATCCAACAATGAAAGTCTTCTGTGAGCTAACATTTTAAAGAAAAACGCCAGGGCTTCTCTGTAAAAAATGTAAATATCTTTTGATGTGCGTTGGTCAGAATGATCATTTTTGAATACATTTCCGTGAGATTCAATTTCCGTTTTATTTTTTCTCTCTTGTCTTTATGGTAATTTTAATTATTTATACATAAATGTGACATCACTGCAGCCTACATATTCTGATAGCCTGAAAAGAAATGTAGTTGTCATGATTGTGCATTACATTTTTGAGATTCTGGAGTAATTTTTTACAAAAGGAGACCAGGCGGACCAAAAATAGCAAATCATGGCTCAGACCCCAGAGGGTTAACTGGCTGAGCAAAAACTTCGTGATCTGACATGTGGGTCAAAATCATATTACAGTATTCTTATTAGAGTGGCTACAGAGACATTTACATGGAAAAAAAAATGCAAAGGTATTGTGAATAAAATATTGATTTCAAGTTCCAAATCACCTAATATGATAATGATATTTAATGGTGAGGGTGTTGCTTCATTAAATTCAATCAAGTCCAGTTTGATTAACACAGATGCCAAACACACTATATACTGTTTTGATTTTACAACTCCGGGAAGTTATAACAGCAGCAAATATCTTTCGTTGTGACAGTTGCGAGGTAAAATTTTAAAATAAAAGTAAATCCACCAGGAATATGAGCTGGAAGTTGCGTTGCAATGTGGCAAAAGTGTTTTGCCAGAGCCCTCTTAAGTTATTTATGTACAGTACAGCTCTATGTACAAACTACCACAACGGTAGCAGACTCTTTGATGGCTTAACCTTTCGCCACGTGTCGACATGTCAGGTGCTTGTGCTGCAGCAGTGAGCTGCTTTGAAGACGTTGAAGAGGTCGGTTAAGACGAGGTGGCCGTCAGCTTGACGGGGAGCGGAGGGAACACACATGAATGAATCATGAGGGTTGTTTTGCTAGCAGATGAGAGTTCATACTGTGGGTATTTACAGTACAGATAGTGAAGGTTTATGACAGAGCACTTGAGAGACGTGTTGTTTAATTTCTGTTGTTTGGGCTCCTTGAGTTTGTCTTATTGGGCGGCGTGGAGGCGGGGCTAAGGCTCCCGCTGCTCCTGTCCCAACGTGCCTCCTTCACAGTCTGGGGATTCCTGTCCAACCACTTCTGTTGACAACAACTGTCAGTCCTGAATGACCCCCAGGTGACACAGATACTAGCAGAGCCTCAGCGTCTGATCCCGCTGCTATCTGTCCAAATATACAGTATGAACTCATGAGACTGCTTATTTGGAGATACATTTCTTATTTCTTTCTTTTAAGAAGAAATCTCATCTTAAGACCGGTTGATGAAGTAAATTGCTGAGATGGATTGCCTACTCCGGGTAGGGAATGAGTCCTTACCCCAAGTGAAGGAGTTCAAGTACCTCGGGGTCTTGTTCGCGAGTGAGGGGACACTGGAACGTGAGATTGGCCGGAGAATCGGAGCAGCGGGGGGGGCGGTACTGCATTCGCTTTACCACACCGTTGTGATGAAAAGAGAGCTGAGCCGGAAGGCAAAGCTCTCGATCTACCGGTCAATCTTCGTTCCTACTCTCACCTATGGTCATGAGGGGGGGTCATGACCGAAAGAACGAGATCCCGGGTACAAGCGGCCGAAATGGGTTTCCTCAGGAGGGCGGCTGCGTCTCCCTTAGAGATAGGGTGAGAAGCTCAGTCATCCGTGAGGGACTCGGAGTAGAGACGCTGCTCCTTTGTGTTGAAAGAAGCCAGCTGAGGTGGTTCGGGCATCTAGTGTAATGGAGGATCATGCTGACACTTTTTAAACTACAGGGTTTAGAATATCGGGCTTAACTCGTTGTTTACAGCCTGTCAAGTTATAATAAACCAAAATGATCCTTCCTGCAATACACTAAGCCTCCTCGTGATGAAGTGAATGTCATCAGAATACAAGAAAAAACACCTGTGTGAGAACAGTCACACGACAGCTACTCGGCTAGTTTCACCCAGTAATAGTAGTAGTAATATAAAGAGCAAGAGAAAGTGCATGGATGGAGCAGGTTGTGGTGGATGAATGGATCAAGGTCAGGACTATCACCCTGGAGACTGGGTTTTGAGTCCTGTTAGAAGCTTATTTTTGACTTAGTTGACTTATTACTTTCTGTTTTCAGTCTCAGTTTTGTTCGGTTTAGGCACCGAAACTACATGGTTAGCTTTTGGAAAACACACGCAGTATCTAATGTGTCCCCGGGTCAGGTGCAAACAGCATTGTTGGGTGCTTGTCTCTGCCAAAATTGGCTATTTCGCCCCGGGTGTAAATAGTTTTGTTTGCTACTGACACATAGGTGCTAATAACATCTGCCAAAATTAAATCAGCCTTCATATTGAAAGTATCGAAACGCAGCTTTTCTGTGCTTGAGCACGAGGTACAAAATAAATAAATGAATGCAACAAAAGACAAATGAATTAAATGCACACATCGGGTGTGTAATTCAGCTCTATATATAGTCTGCATTGTATCTCCCATCCTAAAAACATGTAGCGCAGGTAAATAGATGACTACAGCTCATTAAGGCTTTCTGTTGCGTGTCAGCCACTTGATATGTTTGTGTGTGTGGAGCTCGGGTTGGGAAGTCACAGTGCATCTATTGTGGATCCTCTGCAGACGGCCTCACTGAGGGAGGAGGTGCAGGAAGGACCACATCATTTAAAGATTCTTCCCTCAAATCTGACAGCTTGTGTACATAAATATGTTTGTCTGTATGTGTGTTACCCTGATTCAATGCATAGTATGTACTAGTGATCTGTCTAAGGGGTTTTCCATGTCTTTGGCCCAATGCATAATCCTTATTAGGAATAACCTGGATGCATAGATTATTTGTCATTTAAAAAAAAAAATATGATAACTAATTGAAAGTCACGTAACATAAAAGTAAGTTTATAAAACTTGTGCTCATGATACTGATCATGCTGATCACTAGTCAGTGCTTTAAACTAGAACAATGACTTTTTCTACGAGGGAAGGAGAGGAAACATTTGATCACACAACGTATTATAACTATTATTAATCCTCTATTGTAAATCCTGTCTAAATGGAACTAAAGTTTTGTGGTTCCATGGGTGTCAGCAGATCCTCGCAGATCCAGCCACTTTTGTCCAAACTGAAACTGTTTTTGAGTATTGATACATAACTCTCTTCGTGTTGGAAATTACTTGACTAAACCTCCATCTTTCAATAAGACTAAGAGTCTCCAGCCACACTAGGTAATGTTTACCACGTTAACCATTTTAGTTTAGTGCGCTAGCAGGTTCATATTTACTAATTAGCACTAAATACAATATAGGTGACTGATGGTAATGTTTTGGAGAGTTATTCGGAGGCACTAGGTCATAAACCAAAGTATTAGACAGATTTTAATTTGGACCTGATGATGGTGCTGGATTAAAGGTCAAAGTCGCTCTAGTTGTCATGGATGTGTGGACCAGATTACATGTTAGCACGAGAGGAAAAGTCAGGGGATCACAAACACGGATGGCTGAATACAATTTGCTGCCAACCCGTATCTGGTAGAAACTTTGACCTGCTGGTGACCAAAGCCAGTGGGATTCATCACCTGGGAACCATGGATTTCTGTACCATCTATCTATCTATCTGTCCAGTAGCTGTTGAGACATTTCAGTCTGGGCCAAGTAGTGGACCGACCGACATGAAGCCATGACGCTGGAATGGCTAAGAAGCAACATCAAGATAACATCATACTAAACAACAGAAAGGTGCAGTCAGTTCTGAAAATAAACACATAACCAGATTATTTTTATCTCTTGTCTTTCATCCAGCTCAGTCTGAGACTGGGTCTGTATTCTTTGAAGGATTAGCGGATCCGACAAGAATCTAGACTTCATTTTAATCAAACAGTCTCAACTGAGTTGATCTCTGCTCTTTGGGAGTGTTGCTTTCAATCAGCAGCTCAGCCAGAGAGCTGTCGAAACCTGTTGTACCTGCAGCTTTACTACCCGACTCCGTAGAGGTGTGGCCGTAGGCAGGAGACGTTCAGTAAGAGGAGTAATCTCTGTCCGACTCAAGGTTTTTGTTATGTCTCGGTCTTCAGATCAAAACCAAACACAGGTCTGTAGTTTTACCCCAAGTTCTGAATGTTATCACTACAAATCTTAATCCACATCCTTTGGGTGTTTTAGTTCTCCAAGAAAAGTACAATTACGTTTGTGTTTGCTGCAAGATAAATGCCACAGTATGAAGTTTTTTTTTAAACTCGTAGAAGCCTTAAATACCTTGTTCTCATTACCTCCTCATAGTGTAAATTATTAAACCGGGACTTTAGGTGTGTTTGTGTGTTTGTGTGTGACTCCACAGCCAGAGTCATAGGGTTACACCTATGGGTGTGTATGTGTGATATGTGCTGTGGAGCATAGCCTCACCCTTCCTGGCAGCAAACAGTTCAACAGAACTATCAGGTGGCTGTGAAAAGACGAGCGTTTCGTTCCTTCGGGGCGTTTGTGCTCCTTTCTCTCCGTTCTTGTGCTCATGTCACTGACTGAGACCGACATTCATCAGCGTCCGCCGCTAGCTGATCCTCTTCCAAACACAGGACATGGGGAATACTGGGGTGCAAAGAGAGTTTAGCAATACACTGAACCAGGCTAAAAGGAGTCAAGACTCCTGATAGTTGTCCTGGGAAGCCTGTGGTGTTCATAGTCTGTAGTACGGTGCTAGAGTTAAGGTCATGGGGTCGTCCATTCATCCATTCTCTGTATCCACTTATCCCGCTGTGTGAGAGGCAGGACACACTCAGGACTGATCACCAGCCTATCAAAGGTGTAACACACACACAGATAAACACATTTACACCATCTGCATATTTTTGGACGGCGGGAGAAAACACACGCAGACACTTTGGAGAACATTCAGCTCCACACAGAGAGACCCAGTTGGCTCCAGTGGGTTGGGAATCTAGAATCGCCTCGCTGCGAGTAAACCACTGAACCACCACGTGGTCATATATAACTTCAAGGATTCATCCTTTGTGTGCTTGGTTAATTTGGTGGTTGTCTGCCTGTTTGATTATGAAATCTCTCTTGTTTGAAGTTAATGGTTAAAGTGTCGTGGCTATCTGGATTAAAGTTTGATATCTTTTCTACATTTGAAAAAGAAGAATAAGAATCATGCTCTGGAGACCATGAATATGCACAGCGCAAATCTGGGAAGGTTGTCCAGTATCTGTAGATGTGTCAGTGTTAAACAGATTAATCATGAAATAAAGCCTTTATACATGTACTGAATGGCAGTGTATGTGTAGTGTACGGCGTAGTGTACTAGTGTAGGTAGTAGTGTACGTGTAGTGCAGGTAGTGTAGGTAGTAGTGTACGTGTAGTGTAGGTAGTGTAGGTAGTAGTGTACGTGTAGTGTAGGTAGTAGTGTACGTGTAGTGTACGTAGTGTAGGTAGTAGTGTACGTGTAGTGTAGGTAGTAGTGTAGGTAGTAGTGTATGTATTAGTGTAGGTAGTAGTGTACGTAGTGTAGGTAGTAGTGTACGTGTAGTGTAGGTAGTAGTGTATGTAGTGTAGGTAGTGTAGGTAGTAGTGTACGTAGTGTAGGTAGTAGTGTATGTAGTGTAGGTAGTAGTGTACGTGTAGTGTAGGTAGTAGTGTATGTAGTGTAGGTAGTAGTGTATGTAGTAGTGTAGGTAGTAGTGTACGTAGTGTAGGTAGTAGTGTATGTAGTGTAGGTAGTAGTGTACGTGTAGTGTAGGTAGTAGTGTATGTAGTGTAGGTAGTAGTGTATGTAGTAGTGTAGGTAGTAGTGTACGTAGTGTAGGTAGTAGTGTATGTAGTGTAGGTAGTAGTGTATGGCGTAGTGTACGTAGTAATGTACGGCGTAGTGTACGTAGTAGTGTACGTAGTAATGTACGGTGTAGTGTGCGGTGTAGTGTACGTAGTAGTGTACGTAGTAGTGTAGGTAGTAGTGTACGTAGTAGTGTACGTAGTAATGTACGGCGTAGTGTACGTAGTAGTGTACGTAGTAATGTACGGTGTAGTGTACGGTGTAATGTACAGCGTAGTGTACGTAGTGTAGGTAGTAGTGTACAGTATAGTGTACGCAGTGTCCGGCATAGTATACAACATAGTATACGACATAGTACACAACATAGTATACGACATAGTATACAATGTAGTATTTGATGTAGTATACGGTGTAGTGTACGTAGTGTAGGTAGTAGTGTACGGCTTAGTGTACGTGTAGTGTATGTTGTGTACGTAGTAGTGTACAGTATAGTGTACGTAGTGTACAGCATAGTATACGACATAGTATACGACATAGTACACAACATAGTATACGACATAGTATACAACGTAGTATATGATGTAGTATACGGTGTAGTGTACGTAGTGTACAGCATAGTGTACGACGTAGTATACGACGTAGTATACGACGTAGTGCGTGTACGTTGAGTGAATTTTAAAAAAATTGTGAGGATTCTCTTTGACCTCTCAGTGTTTTTTAGCTTCACCTTCTAGCATCAGCTCATCTTGCTGTGGATCTCGACAGGTGGTACCAAAAAAAAAGTACCAAGTACCAGGTACTATTCACAACTTTCAACTATAGAGATCGAATCGAGCAGAGTCATGCCGTAATATACGGTAGAAATGTGGCATTAGTGCAAGTTAAATAGCATTTTTATTGACTTTATTATTTTTATTTTAGCACATTTAGTTTAGTATCTCCTTAAAGTAAATACCTGAGCACGTTCTTCTATACGTAAGAAGCGTTTTTTTATGCCTCAGCGAATGTTAGTGCCTGATATCTGTTGTGCAGATGAGCATTGCTCCCATCTCAGGCTGGTTTTCAGAGAGGGAGAGACAGCTGACCTGCTTTACATCTAGGCCATATTATAGGCTGCTTTATTGTCTAACAGCAACTGCTTTAAGTACACAGGAGTCATGGAGGAGGAATAAATATCTCACTCTGATTCGTAATTTGCTGCAGCATATATAAATTCAAAAAATGTGTCACAGCGTAGGAAAGTACATTGCTATCGCTAGATGAGCAACAACTTTGTTTGGCTCGTTTTTTTTTACTTCTGACACACTTCTGATGTGTGTTCTGTTTCCTTTTGTACCAGTGAAATGACCACGGAAAACAGTCCAATGTCCATTCTACTCCTGTTCTATTTCTATGGCAGTGGCACATGGTATGGAGAGGATGATTCATCATAAGTTTAACCATTTCTAGTGAATCAGGTTTTGCCCTTGTACGCAGGAAATATACGCAGCGTCACACATCATCCAATCACCTCTACTCTCACCTGTGTCCAGCTTAAATGGCTTAAATGTCCTCAGAGAGTGTGGACACCTCCCTCACACAATCTTAAGCAAGGACACACACACACGGTCTGCTCCGTGTGCCTTGAGCTGCTTTGACTGTAGTTCTGGAGGCCCCAACCTTCCTTTTGAGCCACTTGAACACGTATACATGAAAATGTTCTTTGTGGTAAAGATGTGAATCTTCACCGGCCTCACGATTCGATTACGATTTACCCGTCAACGATTCAAATGCACAAATGCATCTCAATGTATCCTCAGTTTCCTGTAGTGCACATGGCTGCGTGTTGGTAGCTACACGGAAGCACCAAAACCACAAAGTTATATCTAGTTTTCAGCCCATCTTGTAAACAGTGTTAACTCTTCCGGCTTCAGCCTCCCGACCGCGGTCAGAAGACACAGAGGAGACCGGAGTCTCTGCTGTACTCTGCTCCTCTGCCTGCCTGCCTGCCTTCACTCACACACCGCGCTCGCTCTCACTCGCTCTCTCGCTCCACCTCTCACGTGCACGCGCGCACACTACACACTGCAGAAGAGTTAGTTTAGCTCTGAGAATATCTAGTGAATGTACAGTGGAAGTTTGTGCAGAAATAACTGCTGCAGCTCCTCCAGACCAACAGAGGTTTCCCGTGTCTTGTGAAGTGACGGAGCTCCGGAGAGAGTTACGTTATCGTCTCCGACCAAAACTCCGGTGTCTCCCCCCCCCCCCCCTCCTGTTCCTTATGACCGCGGTCGGGAGGCTGAGGCAAGAAAACACAGTATCAGCATCGATTCATGGAGAGACCTTCGTCTGGTCAGCTAACATTACTGCCAAGCAGGTGAAATATAGAGTGATATTGTGGTTTTAGCTGACGTGTGTCGCCTCACTAGTTTTGACCGATGCTCGTTCATGTCTATGTAGAGCGAGCACAAGCACGAGCAACACAACGCTGACTTACGTTGACTTAATGGCCACAGGTGTCGCTGTTAACAAGACATTTCTGATTCTTACATAGAGTCCCTTTAACTCTCAGTTCAGGGACATCTTGGAGGAAGATGACACGCAATGCTGTGTGTGTCTGTGTGTGTCTGTGTGTGTTGGGTGACATGGACTGATGACCTGAGGCTCATGTTTGACTAGTCAGGTACATCATGTACTGAAAGTGTACACACACACACACAGACACACATTTCTGCTGGTTAAAGTATGCTTTGACATTTGAAGGCATCATGAACACATTCGGCTCACAGCCAGCAGACAGAGGAATAAACTACAGAAGAATTAACACGTTTGTTTAGTGGAACTTTGTTATAATCAATCCATATCTGTTCCCTTCCTCCCTCCTTCATTACTTTCTTTATATTCCCCCTCTATATATTTATCTGATCATCTTTCTTTTGCTTGTTCTTTTTTGCTTTGGGTTTTCCTTCCTTCTGTCCTCCTTTCCTTCCTCCCTTTCTCTCTTCCTCCCAGCCCTCTTTTTCATTCTTTCTTTTCTCACTGTATTTATCTGTTCTTTCTTTCTTGCATTCCCCTGTTCTTCCTTCAATTCCTCCCTATGTTCATCTTTCCATCCTTAGTGTCTACCTCCCCTTCTTCCTCCCTTGCTCCATTGCTCTCTTCCTCGTTTTTTCTTTTCTCGTTATATTTCTTATCTGATCATCTCTTTCTAAATACTTCCTTTTCATGCTTTTTCTTTTCCTTCATTCCTCCCTTCCTTCCTCTCAGCTTCCTTCTCACTGGCCTTCTGTCTTTTGTTTTCCTTTTTGTTCCAAACGATATTAAGTAGTAATAAATGGTGAAAGAGAAAGAGAAAGAGAATTGTGAGAGGTATTGTTGATATGTGTCACCTCCTCTCTCCTGCATCCATCCTTCTCCCTCTGACTACCTGAATGAATGAACAAAGGACAAAGGAGGGAGGCTGCACGCACACACACACACACACACACACACACACACACACACACACACACACACACGCACACTCTCTCTTCCCATAGCCCCACCTCTGTTGCTAGGTAACTGCTGCCTCTTACTATACAGCCATTTCAGCCAATTGCATCGCCTCGCGTCACTGCTGGAGGCGGAGCCTCAGAGTGCTCCACCGTGGAAGGAAGTGACTTCTGTTTATCAGTGACATCATTTCCTCTTACTGTCTTAAAGCAGTACTGCTCGTCCTCCAACACACACACACACACACACACACACACACACACACACACACACACAGGTCTTCAGTCACTATGCAGTCAAGGTCGAATATACAACCAAACTGTGGACACACTGGCAGCATCACACACCAAAATGCATCATTCTTCCAGCTTTATTAAACGAAATGAAGGTTTATGGGTGTAAATCGGATTAAACTGACGTGTCTGTAGATCTTTTACACACATATCTGCGTGCACTGTATTAGGAGAGGAGATTGTGTTGTTGTTGAGGGAGCAGAGCAGGACTCAATCACATGAGATTAAAATGAGATTAGATCAAATTGAATTAGATCTCATTAGCAGAAAGCAGTAAAGTTGATGAAATATTTGTGTAGACCGACATGGATGTTTGCTCTGCTCGGGGTCCCCAACGGCAGTTCTGCAATTGAAGTTCTGCATTGGGTTTCTGAACTATGAAGTCAAGTCTCCGCGAGGTCACCCACTGGTTTGTGGACTATGTTTTTTGAAGCCTTGAGTTCGGCATTTTGGTCGTCGCCATCTTGTTTTTTTGCAACCAGAAGTGGCACGAGAGGCTGGAGCTAAGCACAACCGAAACCCTGAATAAGACACTTTCAGGCGACCGAAAAGGTTATAATTAACTTTGACGCCGTGGTAGCGACCTGTCAGTGAATGTATAATGGTTATGAGTGGATATGAGTGGATATTTTGATTGATACCATACTCAGCATGGACATGCTACAGGAGTTAAATGTGTAAATAAAGCAAGTATTTAGATCATAGTGGATGTGAGCACCATCGTTATTTATGATAAACAGCAAAGAAGGTCATCATTTACTCAAGTACCCAAGTACTATTTTTGTAAAGTACTTTCATGCTTGTTTTCCTCCACTATACATTTATCATCATTTATCTGGAGTTGCAGACATCAGATACAACATGAGACTATAACAAGTCAAAGACCAACTTCTTTGTTTGTGCTGCCCTCTTGTGGTATATTTCTCATATTGTTTCTGTCTCACATATTACATAATAATATGGCATCGTTGCTGCATTTATTGCTGTTCAACTGTGATTATCGTTAGTATGTTTCATTTCATGTTATTTTTAGGCTATAAGAAGGTGTATTGCATTGTTCAAGACATGACTGACTTCCCATACAAGGCTTCTCCCACCTCAGTAGTGACTTATGTACAGTTAGTATCCATAGCAACATGTTTGCAAATGTTTGCAAACATACTAAAACCTGTGTATCCCTTCACATTGAATATGGCACTGAAAACATCAGGAAGTGAACTGTTCTCAGTGTTTTAGTTCATATAATATATCTTCTTTGTAATGGAAGATCTTTAAGGGCAGCAGATGTTCTCAACCATCTTTCCTCTTCTAACAAGAGACAGCCACGGCCTTACTTTTAAATTATTATTTTTTTTTTTTTTAATTAGTGGAAATGAATAACTGTTTTTTTTGTTTACATTTTCATTTTTATTTATCATTGTTGTAGGTCTATGGTACGACGGTATGACGGAGTATGAGGGCCACATTGAGGAAAAAAATAAATCTGAGATTTCGAGAATAAAGTCATAATATTCTAAAGTAGTAATTTTATGTGTTATTTTCTTTTTTCTCGTAAAGTTATGACTTTATTCTCGTAATACGACTTTTTTCTCGTAAAATTATGACTTTATTCTTGTAATATTACGACTTTTTTTCTCGTAATATTATGACTTTATTCTCGTAATATTACGACTTTTTTATTGTAATGTTATGACTTTATTCTCATAATATTATGACTTTTTTCTCGTAAAGTTATGACTTTATTCTCATAATATTATGACTTTTTTCTCGTAAAGTTATGACTTTATTCTCATATTACGACTTTTTTTCTCGTAAACTTCTGACTTTATTATCGTAAACTTCTGACTTTTTTTCTCATAAAGTTATGAATTTATTCTCGTAATATTACGACTTTTTTCTCGTAAAGTTATGACTTTATTCTCGTAATATTCCAACTTTTTTCTCGTAATATTATGACTTTATTCTCGTAATATTACAACTTTTTTATTGTAATGTTATGACTTTATTCTCATAATATTATGCCTTATTTCTCGTAAAGTTATGACTTTATTCTCATAATATTATGACTTTTTTCTCGTAAAGTTATGACTTTATTCTCGTACCATTACGACTTTTTTCTCGTGAAGTCATGACTTTATTCTCGTAATATTACGACTTTTTTTTCTTATAATATTATGACTTTATTCTTGTAATATTACGACTTTTTTCTTGTAAAGTTATGACTTTATTCTGCAAATCTCCGATTTTTTTCCCTCAATGTGACCCTAATACTCTGTAGTACATTAACACTTTGGCCCTCACTGCATTAGACTTATATTCTATATACTTAGACTATAAACTGTGTTACCTTCATCACAATGATCAAATGTTTTGCGGCTCCAGACAGATTTGTTTTTGTTTTTGTTTTTTTTGCCTAAAATGGCTCTTTTGATAGTAAAGGTCGCTGACCCCTGACCTAACCTCTCCCTCTCATTGCCTCCTCTCCGTCCCACCCGTGTCCACCACTGTGAGGTCAGCTGGCCTCTCGCGGTCTCCTGTTGTGGTAGAAAGTACAGTACAGTAGGTACACTGTTGATATTTCTTTCCTCCATCATTAACTGTCCTGTCTGTAAAGAATGCATGATTACGTCTCTTGTACTGCACGTCTGCATCACAGTTGGATATCTATAAGGATTCATGCATGACAGTCTTTTTCTGTTTGGGTTGTTTGGTTATTAACTGCATGTCAAATCTGCTGTTCGAAGGAACACCCTGTGTTTTTGTTATTGCAACCGATAACCACCTCTACAACCCCTGTAATGTTTTAAAACTCAGCTGTGAACTGGTTGGTGTTTGAACATCAGAGGGTGTAGCTTAGAACAGCTAACCAGAGGATTGTGCATGGATATCATTAAAGGATGATTCTGGTTTATCACAACTTCATTTTCGTATTTATGTCCATTATTTTTTAACAGCAACATCGTCTTCACCAAGTTTATCGCTGAGATCTGGGAACACAGTTGCATCGCTAAAAAATAAGTCAGGATTAGTCAGACGGTGAGAGCGGTTGGAAACAAACGCCTAGTTTAGACAAACTTATTTGGGAGAGAGAAAGGAAGCAAACTGTAACATTATTACCTAAACTCAAGTGTGGTCAAGTGAATTTCATTTATACGGCCTAATATCATAAATCACAAATGTGCCTCAAGGGGCTTAACAATCAGTATATGACACCGTCTGTCCTCAGACCTTTAAACATCACAGTTTACAGATGCACTTCCTGTTTGAACTTTGATCTACTCTACTTTACAGTAGCTGTGCAGTCAGGTTGTTTTAGGATTATTAGCGACAGTGTCAGGTGTACTCACTTTCAGTTAGACCTCCAAATAAAGCGGGTTATACTAATAATGATAAACCAGAATGACCTTTTGCCTGGACGTCTTTGATACCGTGCTGCTTCGTTGCATGAGGAGATGAAGTTCCTGCTGATGAAGCTGATGGGGATGTTATATGAGTATGACTGATAACGGTGATGTTACTCATGCGCCGCCTCTCTGTGTTTTGTCTCCCTCTGCAGGTGAGGTTGGAGAAGGAGGAGGGTGAGGACGGGGATTTGAAGGGTCCTGTTGTCTTCTGCATGCAGGCGCAGCACGCCGGGACCAGGACTTACTACTTCAGCGCAGACAGCCATGAGGAACTGGAAGAGTGGATTAGAGCCATGAGCGAGGCGGCAGCGGTCTACGTCCAGCCATCACAGAGGTTCTGTTCACACACAACACTGTATGGGATAGTATGTGCTATTCATATGTTGGAGGTACCATGCATAGGGTTAGAGTTTTAGATTTAGTTACTTTGGTGCCTCCTGGTGGTGCTATCAGGAATGACATTGTAATCGGCAACAATGCACTCACTATGAGACAAGTTGTCTGATGGTATTTACACCTGCATCATGTCTTCCATTCGTCACACATCCACATCTAGAATATGTTCAACAAGCAACTGATTTCTTCCCATATTTATAAAGCTGAACACCTGTGGTGGATTACTTCCCATATCGTGCTCATTTTCAGGTTCATACTTGTATTTTGTGTTTCTGCTAGAACATGTTTACATGCTGTAATGTTAAAAAAACCTTTATTTTCCTCATACTGTCTGCTTGGATATACCTGTATTTACCCTCTGGAATTGCGTTGCTAGGCAACAGCTTGGGTCCGTGTTTACTTCCTGTCAGCTGATGTTATTTACATCCACTGCAACAGGAAATAAACTGGGACACATTTAGTATGTTTATGTTTAAAACCGTGTAATGGTCTAAATATTGTATATTTGTGACATCACAAATGGACAGAAATCCTGACGGCTTGTTTCAAACACACAGTTTCTGAATACGGGCTGTGTGTGTTTCTCCGTATATTGAGCGTTTTGATAGTTTTTAACAGTATTTATAAAGCACTTAAACCTGCTTTATGATATAAAAGACATGAAAATCTCACTTTTTACAATATGGGACCTTTAAAAAGAAACACATGTTCCACTTGGTCGTCATTTCTTGGATTTCATGCTCAAATAATAATAAATAATAAAATAATACAGCTAGCAAAATGTTACTGGGGGATAACATGCCACTAACTCCAGAATCAATGTACAGTATCTAGGCATTTGTCTCTGTAGCAGGGAGCACATGCTGTACATCACCAACATAATAGCATGACACAGGTTAAAAAAAGTAACAGTATGCAGTTGGACAGAACTCTAACGTAGAGTACTGAGAGTACTCATACTCTGAGTACTGGCCCAATTCAAGCACTACATAAAATGCAGATTAGGACAGCAACTTCGATTAGCGAGGTAACTTCAGGGTTAACCCTTCAGGTACTACTTGCTCTTGAGTCCGTTTAACCACGCTGGAGACGAGGACGCAGCTGAAAGAAGGTTGAAATAGTCAAACACATGCCTCATACTTGTTAATGGGCATAATGAAGTAAAATCCATTCTTTCATTACACGTCTAAAAGCTATTTATATCTAGACGACTTTATCTGACTTTTGAGTGTTACGTTAAATTAATAAGTCCGTTAATTTACGCATTCACACATCGGGAGTTTTTTCTTTTACCAGCTGTCCTTCCTGCATTTGGCAGCTTCAACTGTGTTACTATTAGTCTGGATTAAGTGTTTAACTTATTTGTATTTGTCTAATATAGTTCGCTCTTCCTTTGTAAAATGTGCCGCTGTGATTGGTCAGATGCTGCAAACACCGCGCAACGCAACACGCGAGTTAATAACCACTGTTGTAGGACCGCTTAGCGTGATCTCGTTTGTTAGGGTTGGTTAAGCCAGATAACGAGAAGATACTCTGGGTATGTTGAACTGTCTTCGTAGTACAGGCCTCTGGTGTTGAGATTTTCTGGTTTTAAATTAGATTTCTGCTTCATTTTGAAACAAAACAGAGCTTCCTGTCTATTCTCATGCTTTATTTTTCCTTCAACTTTCACAGAATAAATCCTGACACCACAGCGGATCTCCACCACACCATGGTGACCAAGGCGCCCAACCCACAAACACAGCAGCACCCACACACACAAACACACGGCGAGACTGACGGTGACCTCCCCCCCCAACCTAAGATCAACGGGGTCAACAGCCTCGAGACGCCGCCGCCCTCCACGCCCTGCTCCGATCAGGAAGGGAAAAAAAATGACGGAAGACGAGGAGAAAGCGGAGGTGAAGATGAAGGGGGGGGATCTGGTCCCGACCGCACCTCTCGACCGAGTCACCATCCAAACGGTTGGGGCACCTATGGCCCTCGCCACACCGTGCCCCACAACAGCAATAGCAAACCCCCTCCGTCCAGGCCTCACGGTGGACATCGGGCCCCTCAGGGCCACCCAGAGGGGGGGGTCGGCCCTCGGGAGCCGCAGGATAACGCGGTGCTGAGGAGAGGCTTCGTGCCCAGGACGGTTCCAGAGCGGGTGGCCCAGAGGAAGAGCTCCATGGCCCAGCTGCAGCAGTGGGTCAACCAGCGGCGGGGCATGGCGTCCCAGGAGGACCTCAACAGGTAGATCACTGACAGGATTTTATTTTTTTTTATTTTATTTATTAGTTTATTTGACAGGGACAATACATAGGCATTGTTACACTTAATTAAAGTGCAACCGATGCAACGTATATAGGACTTCTAGCCATAGCTAATTTGCAGACCTTGTCCCTGGTTAGGCTTTTAAGAAAAAGAAGATAAAAGAAAATACAGAATAGCACATCATACATAAAATCACATAATACAACATCGTACAATGCAGTTGAATTAAATATGTTAGTTCCCAATAAATAATCAGTGATCGCAGGTTTGGTTTACTTTCAGCCAGTGTTTCACCTTTTCATTGAACGTTTTCAGGTCAGGTTGTGTTTTTATTTCCGTTGGTAGAGCGTTCCAGAAATGTTCAAGATTCAAGATTCAAGATGTTTATTGTCACGCCGGTTATACAGGTACAATCGTGTGAAATACTTTTTGCTGGGAAGCTCCATTTAGAATGAAACAGTTAAGTAGCAAAGAATAACATAATAAAATAAAGTAAAAGTAAAATAAAATAGTGTATTTACAATAATATACAGTATAATAATAAGGAAATATGGTGTATGGTAAGTAAATACAAGTATTGCCCAGGCATTTTTTTTTTTTTTTTGTAATGTATGTAATAATGTAATAATGTAAATGTATTCCCTTTACTGAAAAAGATGACTGACCGAAGGTTGTTTTACGCTGTGCCACTCTGCAGTTACCATTTGTTGATCCCCTGGTGGCTATTCTATTGGTATTCATTTTTGTGACATATGGACAGCTGGGGCGAGATTGTTCACACATTTAAAAATCAGTTTGATAAAAGAAAGTTTGATAAAACTATCAAAACTGAGCAGCTTATACTTGTTAGTATAGTGAAGTATTTAATGAGTTTAATGAGAGCGTGTTTCCCTTTCCTCCCAGCCCGTCTCGTTACTACCCGGTGAACCGGGGCGTCTCAGGTGATTACTATGGTTACCCCGGCGGCCCCCAGTATGTGGAGGAGTATCCTCTGTACCCGCCGGGGGTCCGACCGGACAGTATCTGCTCTGTCTCTGCCGTGGGGGGGTACGACCGACGCTGGGCTGTGGAGGAGAAGCGCCACTCGCTGAGGGACGGACCCCATCAGCTGTACGGACCCCAGATGCCCAGAGAACAATGGGGACCGTACTACGGTGGAATGGAAACGACCATGAGACGTCTGTCCATCCAGCCGCGCTCCAGGTCTGTCCCCAGGTCGCCGTCCTCGTCGTCGGGGGGGCCCTACTCGCCGTTGCCACCCAACTTTGCCTCGCCGGCTCGATCGCCGTCTGCCCGCTTTGACCGGTTTCCAGGGAGGACGCGGGACGAGGTGATCTACGCCGACCCGTCCGTCTACAGCCTGAGGAGGTCGCTCAGCTCACCCAAGGTAAAACAATCAGTGTGTTTTCTACATTTAGACACCTCAACTTGACAGTTTCTTTGGCCACAACTCACTTATTTAGATTATTTTGTGCTTAAATGCCACTTATTTAGGGGACCAGAGATCCTAATTTAATGGGAACAAGCTTGTATCCCAACGTTTTCCCTGATAATTAGACTGAATGTAGGTTTTGATTTTAGGAAAGTAAATTAAATGAAAAGTATCGTCTAGGACAGGGGTCGGCAACCTTTACCATCAAAAGAGACATTTTAGGCAAAAAATTTGAGTCGTAATGTTACGAAAATAGAGTCATAATTTAGAGAGAAAAAAAAGTTGTGATATTACGAGAATAAAGTCATAACTTAACGAGAAAAAAAGTCGTAATATTACGAGAATAAAGTCATAACTTTACGAGAAAAGAAAGTCGTAATATTACGAGAATAAAGTCATAACTTTACGAGAAAAAAAAGTCGTGATATTAAGAGAATAAAGTCATAACTTTACGAGAAAAAAAGTCGTAATATTACGAGAATAAAGTCATAACTTTACGAGAAAAAAAAGTCGTAATATTACGAAAATAAAGTCATAACTTTACGAGAAAAAAAGTCGAAATATTACGAGAATAAAGTCATAACTTTACGAGAAAAGAAAGTCGTAATATTACGAGAATAAAGTCATAACTTTACGAGAAAAAAAATTCGTAATACTACGAGAATAAAGTCATAACTTTACGAGAAAAAAAAGTCATAATATTAAGAGAATAAAGTCATAACTTTACGAGAAAAAAAGTCGTAATATTACGAGAATAAAGTCATAACTTTAAAGCTGCAGTATGCGATATTGGCGCAAATATGATTTAAAAAAGTTCTTTTTAGAAAACGGCCACTGTATCGTGACAGTAGTACATGAAACAGGTAACCTGAGTTAAATCCTGTTCCTCTGTGTGCTACTGTGTCCTCCGGTGCTCCTAACGGCATCTGAAGGATTTCACTTACCGGAGGAAAACAAGGTCCGCTGCCCAGCTGCAGTCTATGAGAGCCGGCTGTCAATCACTCGCGAACTCTGACCAAACGGTCAAACTAGGCAGCGCTGATCAGATATGAATCAATATTCTGTTTCTGTAATGACTATTTCTCTACTCAGATGTTCTCAGAATCATCTTGGAGTTCCTGTTTAGCTGTAAAATGAGAAAGTTTGTGACTCCGCCGCCATTGTAAAATCTGTTGAAGGAAGCCAAGTTCTGGTCACATGACCGGAGCACAGCCAATAGGAACGCTCTCTCTCTCTGAAATGACCTGTGATTGGTCAAAGTCTGCCGTCACGGGCTAGATTTTTCTAAAGCCTGAAAACAGAGCCATGAGGAGGAGCAGAAGTCTAGTTTTCTCTCAGAACACTTGAATTACAATATGCTGAAAGGTTATTATGGAATGTTTGCCAAATTATGCCAAAAAATGTTGCCTACTGGCACTTTAAGTGAGAAAAAAGTCGTAATATTACGAGAATAAAGTCATAACTTAACGAGAAAAAAAGTTGTAATATTGCGAGAATAAAGTCATAACTTTACGAGAAAAAAAGAAAATAACACGTAAAATTACTGCTTTATAATATTCTGACTTTATTCTCATAATATTATGACTTTTTTCTCGTAATATTATGACTTTATTCTCGTAATCTCAGATCTATTTTTTTCCTCAATGTGGCCCTAATACCTCGACGTACCGTCGTACCATAGACCTACAACAATGATAAATAAAAATGAAAATGTAAACAAAAAAACAGCTATTCATTTCCATTTTTAAGAATCCACAGGGAGCCACTGGAGAGGAGCTGAAGAGCCGCAGGTTGCTGACCTCTGGTTTAGGCTTAGAAATAATAGAATTAAGGCTTACAATGAAATCAGATTCAAAAAGCTTTAGCAGTACAAACAGATTCTCAAAAAGTCCTCAGGGATGAGAGAAAGAACGAGAGATTAATGTTTTGTTTTCATATTCAAACCTTTATTTAAACTGGAGAATTTCACTCAGTTAGAGTGACGTCGACTGACAGACGAGATAAAAGCAGTTACACAACAAGATAAAAACACAAAGCTCAGCTAAAACACTTCCAGGTGGATATATAGAGCGGTTTGTGATCATGGTTGGAAGAGTATCGATTATTAAAGTGGGTTGAAGGTCGTTCCATGAATCATGGGGAATGAAGGAAGATCAGAGCATGCTCGGGGACCTTAAGTATAATATTTAATAATATATAATATATATTGTAAGGTGTTGCTTACCAATAAGGGCTTTGTAAATAAATGTTCATTACGCCTCTCTGGCAGAGAAGGCTAACCAACCTTATAAACAATGGTGAGTATCGTATGTATGCTATAACCATATTCATCTTACTCCACTCTAACAACTTTCATTCATTCTTGCCTCCATTCTTCCCTTCCTTCTTTCCTTATTGCCTTCCCTCCCTCCTTCAGTATGACTACCCTGGTGATAGGAGGTCCTTAAGCCAAGGAATATACCACTACAACTACCCCGTATCCCCTTCCATCCACAATAAAATGGTATGTTCCGCTAATGTGCTGTACATACATAGTGGTACACAAACACAAAGTCCTGTGGAGGTAGGCACAGTCTGCAGTAGTTATGGCACTTAATGCAGCGGTATGTGGAGCTTTGCTATGGCTAAGGGTTATCCTCTGTTTCTGTGTCCTAACCCTGAACACATCACCTTTTCTGTCTTCTACTCCTCTCTGCTGTCCTGTTCCTAACACGGTACTGGAGCTGCTCTTGTGTGCATTATGCGTATGAGTCTACTGTATGTGTGTGAGTTTACTCATAATAGAGAACAAACCTGCATGGATTCCACCAGTTTCACTCCTGATCGATGGACTAGAAGGCTTCCAAGCTGTCCTATGAAGTTCTGTATGCATCAAGCCACTCGATTAAAGAGGGAATGTGATAGCATATATAATGTAGCAGTAAAAACAACGACATGGCGAGGCATTCTCCCCAGCTTATGGCAGTAAAGTGCCAAGAAACGATGCAGCGAAAAGCAGGGAGGCAGAGAGCTGCTAGCAAATAAAACAACTGGCTTTGCCAAAGTTTTATGTGATATGTAGGAAATACTTTCACCACATTTGTGAAGCATCAAGGATACACACAATGCATTCTGATGAGTAAGCAGCTGTGTTTGAGCATGAACGTGACCTTGACCTGACATTCATTGACCTTAGAAATATAGTACTCTGACAAAATAATCTTAACTCAAGACGCTTTCACCCATATTGTATGGTCTTCATCGGTGCTGGTGTTTGCTCAGTTGTCATCACATGACCTTGGTGGTAATGTAGTAAAGCCCGCCTCTTGATTTAACGCTAGATTGTATGATATTAGTCTCATGTTGTTCAATGAAGGTTTCATCTGTTGACAAACACATCTTGTGTGGTTGATAATAATAATAATTATTATAATAATGAAGGTTATTTAGATAACACTTATCAAAACTAGTGCTTATTACAAAGTGCTTTACAAGGCGGACATAAAGACAATAAAGGATAGAATCCAGCGCCAGATACACGCACATTTCCACATAGATTTACAAACAAATATAAATAAATCCCAACGTGGTCTGAAAACTACAAGTAGCCTACAGATCAGATCTAACAGGAAGTAACATTTTCTGTGACTTCCAGTAATTCTTTGAAGGCGGCTGGAAACTGTCCGACTTGACCGCAGCTGTTAGTCCCCCCCCCCCCCCGCTGCTGCCGCCTGATCTCGTCCACTTTCCAGGCGAGGCGCAGTTCATCTCCAACGAGCCTATTGTCTATGTAAGCGGCCGTGCAATGCATTCTGGTAGCGTGGCGGAGCGATTTGAGAGACGGACAGTCACGTCGGACGCTCCTCATTTGCATAAAGTTGAGGTCTCAGCTACTTTATGCAAATCAGGGGCGTCTGGCACGACTCGCCGCCTCTGGAAACTCCTGAGAAACTTTTAAACTAACCGTTGTCGATCTAAAATAAAGACAGATTCATCAACTGCATGGAGTATTTCTCGAAAGCGTTCGTCCAATCAGGTGCCTCGTGTCTAGTGGCCATCAAGCATCCAGAGCTGGGAGTTGAGGCGATCCCTCTCCATAAAAAAACGCCCCTGTGGACAAGTACCTTGAGACCGATGAAGCCCTAGAACAAACACCCAAGAACAGTAAAATGAACAGCTTCCAGTCAGACATCAACATGTAGTGTTCCAGTTAATCACTACCTTCAGTGTGGTTGTGCTTTGCTTTGCTGCTGTGTGACCTGAAGCCTTCTACCTGTACTGTGTGTGTCTGTGTGATCTCCATGTGTGTCGCTGCTGCTGCTGCTGCTTGGCTCAGGAGGACATATTAGACCTTCAGCTCCAGCGCAACCTGGAATACTTAGACCAGCAGGTAAGAGGATGAACACACAGTATTGTTTGCCATTACATATTTCACACACTCTGTGTTGACATTGTCAGTGCCTGAGGTTCCTTCCCTCCTGTGTTCCCTATTACAGTCTCCTTTCCTTTGTTTCTTCTTTCCTTCCAAAAGGATGCCTGTAAAGTAGCTTTAAAAATATTATTGGCTTACCCGAACACAGTTTCATTATTGTTCCAGTCGTCCTGTTACACAAGCTTGTTGTCAGGTCGTCTCTGTAATCTGAGCTGAATCTTCAGGTGCTGGAGGGAAGCCGCCTAATTGGCACGGTTACCCGAATGGTGGAGCGCTCATCCTCAACAGCAAAGCTCTGTGTACAAGTAAGAGAGGAGAGAGCACCACAGGGAGGCAGGCTTCAGCTTCAGCTTCAGCTTCAGCTTCAGCTTCAGCCAGCAGCTCTACATCAGAGCCTAAGCCTGAACTAGTGATTCCATTTCCCAGCTGGACTATCTTGTGAATTGCCTTTTTTGACTTTAGAACTAATTAGGGAAGTGCTAAGCCGGTGTTGGCTAGTCCAGTCTAGTCCAGTCTAGTCCTGGACAAAGGCCCGTATAGACTATTAGACCAGATATACCATGCCGACCCAAGCCTGCCTCTCTTTTCTTCAGTCCTTGTCTCGTCTGCATGCGGTCCATACTGTCACTCAGTCTCCTCCATCATTCCTTTGTAAGCTCACGTCATATTTTCTGCTCCCGCTTGGCTGCAAGAGTCTGTGTGACATAAATTTCCCCGTCTGCTCGTGTCTGCGAGGGTCCATGTGGACATTTTATGGACATCGCAGAGACTTCTGCAGCCAGACACTGATCTTGGCAAAAACAGACTTTCATCTGTAATAAATAAATAATAAAAGGACCTCCATACGCTTCAGACTTACTAGACCAGAGGTCAGCAACCTGCAGCTCTTTATCCACTCTCCAGAGGCTCTCTGTGGATTTTTAAAAATGGAAATGAATAACTGTTCTTTGATTACATTTTCATTTTTATTTATCATTGTTGTAGGTCTATGGTACGACGGAGTATTAGGGCCACATTGAGGACAAAAAATAAATCTGAGATTTCGAGAATAAAGTCATAATATTATGAGAATGAAGTCATAATATTATAGTACAGTAGTAATTTTACGTGTTATTTTCTTTTTTTCTCGTAAAGTTATGACTTTATTCTCGCAATATTACGACTTTTTTTTCTCGTAAAGTTATGACTTTATTTCTGTAATATTACGACTTTTTTTTCTTGTAAAGTTATGACTTTTTTCTCGTAATATTACGACTTTTTTTCTCGTTAAGTTATGACTTTATTCTCGTAATATTACAACTTTTTTTCTCATTAAGTTATGACTTTATTCTCGTAATATTACGACTTTTTTTTCTCGTAAAGCTATGACTTTATTCTCGTAATATTACAACTTTTTTCTCTCGTTAAGTTATGACTTTATTCTCGTTATATTCCGACTTTTTTTTCTCGTTAAGTTATGGTTTTATTCTCGTAATATTACAACTTTTTTTCTCGTTAAGTTATGACTTTTTTCTCGTAATATTACGACTTTTTTCTTATTAAGTTATGACTTTATTCCCGTAATATTACGACTTTTTTTCTCGTTAAGTTATGATTTTTTTTTTAGTAATATTACAACTTTTTTTTTCTTGTTAAGTTATGACTTTATTCTCGTTATATTCCGACTTTTTTTTCTCGTTAAGTTATGACTTTATTCCCGTAATATTACGACTTTTTTTCTCGTTAAGTTATGACTTTATTCTCGTAATATTACGACTTTTTTTCTCATTAAGTTATGACTTTATTCTCGTAATATTACGACATTTTTTCTCGTTAAGTTATGACTTTATTCTCGTAATATTACGACTTTTTTTCTCGTTAAGTTATGACTTTATTCTCGTAATATTACGACTTTTTTCTCTCGTTAAGTTATGACTTTATTCTCGTAATATTACGACTTTTTTCTCATTAAGTTATGACTTTATTCTCGTAATATTACAACTTTTTTTCTCGTTAAGTTATGACTTTTTTTTCGTAATATTACTTTTTTTTTCTCGTGAATTTATGACTATTCTCATATTACGACTTTTTTCTCGTAATATTATGACTTTAGTGTGGAAATCTCAGATTGTTTTCCCTCAATGTGACCCTAATACTCCGTAGTACATTTGCACTTATACATTTACACCTGCATTAGACTTATATTCTATATACTTAGACTATAAACTGTGTTACCTTCATCACAATGATCAAATGTTTTGCGGCTCCAGTTTTTTGTTGCCTAAAATGGCTCTTTTGATAGTAAAGGTTGCTGACCCCTGAACTAGGTCATACAAGCTGTATTCCAAAGGCAGGGTGAGTAGCATGCATCATAGCCTCTTCCTGGCTGCATCCCACTGTTGTTTGCGTGTCTATACAGTCTTGACATGTTGAATCATACACAGGGAGATAACGGCGCACACTCGCCTTCAGTCACAGATCTTAGGAGGACACATTGTTGATGTGGATGTAACAACTGTGTTCCAGATGTGGTGGAAAGGTGCTAGGGTGGCTGGGGAGGAAACAACTTTCCCCCTGAACTCCTTTCACTTATTTACACTCCCAAGATGTATCATGACATATATCGACTTCGGTTCTTCATTCTGGGACATGAACCAAAGAGCTTCCTGTGACGCAAAGTAGTCCGATACCATAAAATGAGGCGAGGTGCAGTTGTGCATTATCAGTGAGCCAGCTGTCGGTTCACATCAGACCGAAGGAAGGCTCCATGGAGATCTCCTGTCTCCATCCAACTGATGGCAGATGTCACATGCTGTATTTATTTTACAGATTAATAGTTATTTCTCTTTCAACAGAGAAATGAAGCGTAACATTCCTCAGAATAAAGAACATCATGTTTACATTGAACTTTTGCTTTACCTCCCATCGGGGTAGTTAGTGTCTATACCGTTTGATCGATGTTGATCCTCTCTGGATGATTTATTGTTACAGTATTTCTCTGCCAACAAAGAAACGTGGATCTTTCTGAATAAATGAAGCTTTACATTGCTCAGAATAAAGAACATCACGTTTGTCATGCTTTCCTCTCATTGGGGTAGTTTATCTAGGGGGTAGCGTCTCTATACCGTTTAACTGATGTTGATCATCTGGATTCATTCAGTGTTTGCTTTCACAGGTGCCTCCTTTCCACGATGTGTACAGCCGAGAGTTACATCCTACACTGAAGCTCAATGAGATTGAAACCAGTGTAAGAGAAACTGCATGCACATAGTAAACATACAAACACGACCATACACGTATCCAGATGATTCACACTTTGTTTCAAATAAAACTATATGGACAAAAGTATGTGAATGTCCCTGTCCACGTATTTGAGCTACAGTCTGGGCTCCTAGCTACAGTGTACAATAATATTTACAATATAATCCTTCCAACGTTATGGCAACAGTTTGTGTTTAGCTCTTTCCTGTTTGAACATGACAGCGCCACCGTGCACGAAGCCAGCTCCATAAAGAAATACTTCTCCCAGTTTGGTGTTGAGGAACAGAGCGTTGGCCTTAACTCAACCGACACCTTTGGGATGAACTGGAAAGCTGACTATGAGCCAGGCTTTATTGCCCAACACCAGTGTTGGACCTCACTGATGCTCTCTATGGAAGAGCGGAGGCTGTTACAGCAGCAGATTAAGAATACCATGTTCAGCTATCATACATGGCTTTAACGTCCTGTTGTCCATATACATGTGGCCCTATACTGTATGCATGTACACACACTCTTTATCTTTGTTTTATTTTTTTCTCCCCGGTTTCTACAAAATATATGCGCTAACCACCCGTTGTCCTGTCTGACGCAGAAACTCTTGGGTCGACTGTGTGAGCAGAACCGGATTTTGAAAGACCACGAAGCTGTCGTCCACAGACTGAGAATGGACAAGGTACATTGTTTTTCACAGTAATATACCATGTGGTGCTGTTGTACTATCTACAGCATCTTAAATCAGCACACTGTGGACTGTTGTATTGCATTCCTGCACACTCGAGGCATTACGATAATCACATGCAGTTTGGGGCAAGTCACAAGTCAGCACACTGACACACTGACAGCTGCAGTTTGCCTATTTTTTATGCTAAATGCAGTACCTGTGAGGGTTTCTGGAACATATCTGTCATTGTCCACTCCCATGTTGATAAGAGTATTAAGTACTTGACAAATCTCCCTTTAAGGTACATTTTGAACAGATAAAAAATGTGCGATTAATCGAGATTAAATATTTTATTCGATTGACCGACCTATTTTATAGTCATTAAAATGCAGTATGTGCACTGGAAAACATCTTGAAGCATTTTAATGACTGTAAAACGTTTTACATTTAACCCTAACCTGACAGTGGGCAAGTGTTTTGTTGGGGGGTTAAGAAAAGTTGTTGTTATACTACATGTGCTAACATCACATATTCTAATAATAAAACCATAATTAGCTCTTTTCGCATCACAACTTGTATAATAAGCTGAAATATGTCTTTAAGACTCAAAGTGGTGCACTAAAATATACTGCAACTGTTATTATTTTTACGTTCAGGAATAATATATAAGGGCAGGAAAGCTCATTTCCAATAAACTCTCCCGTTCTTGCTTGCCATGCTTGCTGTTCCCAGGACAGCCTAGAGGAAGCACTGGTCGCGACTCATCAGGAGATGGAGCTGTACCATAACCAGCCTTTGGCCATGGAAAAGCTACGGTTCAAAAAGGAAACCCTGCAGAACCAGCTCATCAACATCAGAGGGGAGCTCTCCCAGGCCTCCAGCGTAAGACACTGCACAACATATTCTGGACCCACAGCTGCAATTTTAAAAGATGTACTCTGTGTGCAAACGTTACCGGAAAAAAAGTCGTAATATTACGAGAATAAAATCATAACTTTACGAGAAAAAAGTCGTAATAATACGAGAATGAAGTCATAACTTTACGAGAAAAAAGTCATAATATTACGAGAAAAAAGTCATAAGTTTACGAGAAAAAAAATCGTAATATGAGAATAAAGTCATAAGTTTACGAGAAAAATGTCGTAATATTACAAGAATAAAGTCATAAGTTTACGAGAAAAAAAGAAAATATAAATATATAATATTATGACTTTATTCTCATAATATTATGACTTTATTCTCATAATATTATGACTTTATTCTTGAAATCTCAGATTTATTTTTTTTCCTCAATGTGGCCCTAATACTCTGTCGTACCGTCGTACCATAGACCTACAACAATGGTAAATAAAAATGAAAAATGTAAACAAAAAACAGTTATTCATTTCCACTAATTTTTTTTAAAGTCCACAGGGAGCCACTGGAGAGGGGCTAAAGAGCTGCATGTGGCTCCGGATCTGCAGGTTGCTGACCCCTGCATTAGAGCTTATTTGTTTAACATTGAGTTGCCTTACCTATGCATATAGAGCGGTGGACAGTATAGTGCACGTTTCAGGTGCATTTATGTTTCTCTGTCATAAAGCTGTGTCTACCGGTGTTGCCACATCTCCAGATCTAAGCAATAGGTGACAAAAAATGTTTTGACAGCGGTGGAGAATGATTGTCCAAACACAGAAACAAGAGCCAGGTTAGAAGGAAAAGCCCAACTTTCAATTAAACATTTTCATTTGGATCTTATTTTTTTTCATGTATTCTCAATTCATTCAGGTCAAAAGCATTAATATCAGAAAGGCATGATTTTTTTAGCCAAATGTGTTTGAAACATTCTCTGAGTATGACTGCATTTGTTTGTACCTCTCTTAGGCTTTAACCACCACTCGTATGGAGTTTGAAGCATTAGAGGATGAGGCCAATGCCATTCATGGAGATCTATGGGAGCAGCTTAATGCAGGAGGGCAGGTAAACGGTCACACTGCAACCCTGTCTCCTACAAAATTACATTCCCATACCACTAATCTGCATTCTCAATTACGTTTTGAGGGTATTTTCTTATGGATTACGGTCGCATTTTAAAACAGCTTTAACACGGTTAAACGAAACAAAACTACTTTGTTAGGTTTAGTAAAAAACATCACGGTCGGACTTAAAATGACTATGTTTGATACGTTATTAAGCTGCAGACGTGAATTAAAATAAGAGAACTTGACTTTTGGTTTCACACGGAACACAAGCAGCGGTCTCCTGGCTGAAAGTCACGGGTTTGTTTGACCCATCCACCCCGACTCTGTCCCTACGTGGAGTTCATCAGACTGTAATAACAAACAAACAAATAAACACATTTGTGATACGTCAAAAGACAAAATACGCTTACCTCAAAACATTATTCACATCGATTTTCTATGCATAATAGTAAACATTTATTATTTTTTTCCCAGATTAAAGTTATAATATATTACATTTGTCGGTTGCTGTTTGTAATTGCATTTATAGTTGTCCTCCTCCTCCTCCTCCTCGGCTCAACGAGCAGCGAGTGAGCTATAGAGTGAATGAAGAGAGGGAGCGGTGTTAGTTTAAGCAGTGAATCACAGAAATAATACGTTACTTTTTTCAAGGTGGTTTTCGTACTAAAACACAAATGGACACACCCACACCTCTGCACAACCCTGTGGGAAGGTGCCACGTTGCCAGATTTTGAATGAATTCAGCTCGGTGTGTGTGCCTCAGTCAACCTGACACACCGATAGCAGCACACGGCAGAGGAGAGAGAGAGGAACAGGGGAAACACTCAAACACATATAAGACAGGGATGCAAACACATGTATGGTGAAAAAAGAGAAAATAATGCAACAGTGTAATATATGCTCTATGTTATATGATATACACCGATCAGTCATAACATTATGACCACCTGCCTAATATTCAGTAGGTCCTCCTGACCCGTTGGACTCCACTCGACCTCTGAAGGTCTGCTGTGGTATCTGGCACCAAGCCGTCAGTAGCAGATCCTTTAAGTCCTGTAAGTTGCGAGGTGGAGCCTCCGTGGATCGGACTTGTTTGTCCAGCACATCCCACAGATGCTCCGTTGGATCGAGATCTGGAGAATTTGGAGGCCGAGTCAACACCTCCAACTCGTTGCCGTCCACATGATGTAAAAGAAAACGTGATTCATCAGACCGGGCCACCTTCTTCCATCGCTCCGTGGTCCGGTTCTGATGCTCACGTGCCCATTGGAGGCGCTTTTGGTCGGTGGACACGGGTCAGCACGGGCACCCTGACCGGTCCCCATACGCAACAAACTGAGATGCTCTGTGTGTTCTGACACCTTTCTATCAGAGCATTAACTTTTTCAGCAGTTTGAGCTCCAGTAGCTCTTCTATTGGATCGGACAACACGGGCCAGCCTTCGCTCCCCACGTGCATCATTGAGCCTCGGGTCTGACCCTGTCTCCGGTTCACGGGTTCTCCTTCCTTGGACCACTTTTGGTCGGTCCTGACCACTGCAGACCGGGAACATCCCACAAGAGCTGCAGTTCTGGAGATGTTCTGACCCGGTCGTCTAGCCAGCACTATTTGGCCCTCGTCAAAGTCGCTCACATCCTGACGCTGGCCCATTTGTTCTGCTTCCAACACAAAGTTCAAAGTTCAAAATGTTCACTTGCTGTCTAATATATCCCCCCCCACTGCCAGGTGCCATGGTAACCAGATAATCAATGTTATTCACTTCACCTGTCAGTGGTCTTAATGTTGTGGCTGATCATGTTATGGCTGATATGTTTATCATATGTGATGAAGGCCTGTGCTATATGCTTAAATAAATAGTAAATTCCACAAGGATGGATGGAGTAGCCAGCCAGTGGGAAAAGGTAGCCGGCTACGGGGGTCTGGGGGCAGAACTTATTTATTATTCATTTATTATATTTAACTGTAAGGTTTATCAAGGCATGCCACAATGATAGTTAATGTATTGTTTTACAACAAACATCTCTTATTCAACGAAAATAAACAAGGTTAATTGAAGGGACACCATATTTTTAATCCCGTGTTTTATTTACCCTGTACTGGTTTTAAATTAGATTATTTATAAAATAAACCAATGCCGAAGATAACTCTAAAATGATAAAACACGTGAATCACTTGACTCAGATCATGTGAATCTAATGAATCAACTCAACTTCTAAAAGTGCAATGTAAAGATAATTAATTAATGTCAGTGTGGTGTATAGAACATGTGGCTCATTCAGTGATCTTTATAACTCATCATGTTGCTGCCAATCTGTGTTTTACTGTGTTTTGTCATCAGTTATTTTGCTAATATTTGTCAAACATTGGAGACGACTCTGCTCTCTACTCGACAGGACACAACCTCTCAGCTGAGCGCTCACACACACATTAGAGGTCGTAAAATGTGCTCGCATAGCGAATCCAAACTAGTTAATCAAAAACATTTCATGTAGTTGGTCGTTTGGCCGGCAGCCACTCGCCGCTCAGAATGACTGACCTGACAGTTGAGTAGAATGTTTTGCTCTCATGCACTCATTCACTCACGTGAGTGTGACAGAAATACACCGAAGGAATCGTTAAGGAGATTCGTCCGTCGCTCCATCAACCATTATTTGTTCCCAGGGCTTGAGACTGAACTGAACTGTGTACCGAACCGACCTTCCTGTAACATGGTTTAGTACAAATACATGTACATGTACTGTTACAGCCAGTATAAAATAACAACCTGATTTCACGGGAAGGCGTATAAACAGCACATTTCAAGGACATTCCGCGTGTCATGATGACGCATTTTTGGCTTTCTGCATTTGTATACCGAGCAACAAAAATACGGTAACATACGCAGTTATGTTCAGGCAACAAAACCACTTCGTTATGTTTTGGGAAAAACATCATGGTTGGGCTTAAAATAATTACAGAAACTAAACTAGAATGGCACTCGGAGAGCGCAGACCTCCGCCAAGCTGCCCGAGTACGATTGCCCCCCCCTCTCTGTTCAGCTTGCGCCATCATCCACGTGTATTTTTGTTTATGATGAGATAAGCTGTACATAGCGGAGCATCGTAAAACACTTCATTCAAACTGGACAGAGACAAAATAAAACTCACCTAAACCGTCGTTACTCTTTCCAACAATCACTAAGTGTGCTTTGGTCGAACTCAACTGTAATTTCACCGAGTTTGATGTGAAAAAACGCTGAACGCTCTCTCTCTCTGAAGGAAAGAGGCGGGGTCATGCGTCATCAACGTGTCATCAGTTACACTGCGCATGTGTTATAGCCTGTGGTGTTAATGCACAGGCTGAGTGGAGTTATGAAAAACAAATCCCGAAGCCAGATCATGATCCAGATCGCCACCAAAATCTAATGGATTGTTCATTGTGCCACACCCCACTCCTCCAAAAAATTCCATTCAAATCCATCGCGGACTTTTGGAGTAATCCTGCTAACAGACAAACAAACCAACAAACAAACCAACAAACCAACGCCGGTGAAAACATAACCTCCTTCCTAGGCCTTCGGCCTTGGCGGAGCTAATAAAATATGTACGGAAACAACGTAACATAAGTACAGAAAACATGTGACAAATGTCCTGTAAAACATGTCACAGAGGTCAGTAACTTAACTTACAAAACAAAACACCGGTCTCCTGGTAGAAAGTCCTTTGTTTGTTGGACCCTCCCATCCATTACGGTCAGTACAGATGACATGGCAAAAGCAAGAAAGGCGTTCTCGTTGCACATTACATTATTGAGTCATTATTATGCCTTTCCGTATGAAAGGGCTGAAAATAATGCACAAGACATCTAAAATATTGGTATTTGTTGTAATGGTATATACTGTACCTCGGGTTTGAATATTTCCTTCAATAGTTAGTTTTAGCATTAATGAAGTGTAATTAGTTACAGTATAAACGATACTGTCATGAAGTTTGGAAAAAGTCACTTTTTCCTCATGTATATGCTTAAAGGGTCATTCCTCACATTAAAATATATATATATATATATATATATATATATATAGTTCACTTACCTCTCGTGGTATCCAGCCCTGTGAATAGTTTCTGTTTTGTTTGTCCAGGTTATCAGATATACAGTATGTCACTGCTATTTCTGCCTACACCACAATAGAAATGACTGGAATGTGGTTTGTGGTGCTTACAGAATTGAAAAATTACATTTAAGTAGTTCAACTGCAAAATTTCCTGCCAGAAACAATGTCCCTGTTAGGGACTTTTTCTTCAATAGAAAGTAGTTTACCTTCCCTCTCTCATATAACTTTGTCTCTCCGGGCTTTTGCAGAGCGAACTGGTTCGTAGGCACATCCAGAAAGAGTTCTGGAGAGTCCAGGATGTATTAGAGGGACTGCACAAGAATAACTCATCCAGAGGCACTGACACAGCCAAGCACAGAGGTAACACACTGGTGCTGGAGAACAATCGATGGCAATACCAGTGTCTCTATCGTGTATATTCTAACAACTCTACCCCCACCTCCCTCTCTTTCTCTTGCACAGTGGCCAGCGGTGCATCGGGCTCCTTTAGCACCAATAGTCCAGCCAGTCCCTTGAGCTCAGTAAGCTTCACCAGCCCGCTCAGCCCCTTCTCCCCAGTGCCCGGCTCCCAGGCTTCCCCCACCAAACAGCTGGGCCCGGAGGTAAGCACCGGACACACCCAGCCGGGGACCGACCCCAATCCAAAACCTGGCACAAGCCCATGCTCTGTAGACTCTAGAATCAACCCTGAAGTGCGTATGAAATCAAGCCCTAAACCCCGTCCCAAGTCATGTGTAGTGCCTCATTTCAAAACTGACCCTAAGCCTAGGAGTAGACCCCAAAGTTACAGGGAACCTGACACAAGCCTGCATGCAGAAAACATAAATTACTCTGGTTGTGAAACCCATGAACACACCTTTCCTCAGCTTTCCCTAGCGTTCCAAAACCTTGGGGAGTCCTTGGGTAGATTAGACCCTGTGATAGAGGAAACAGACCAAAACTTCAACTGCAGAACCAACTCAAACTTTGACCGACCTATAAATCCAGCCAAAGCCAGAGTAGGAGAACAGATTAGTTTTCTCCAAGTAACATGTCAGGACTCCAAATACACCGATCAGCATTCAGACACGGTCCAAACGCACTCTGAGCTTCAGGAAGTTAGTTGGCTAACCTCAAATGTTTGCAGCCAAGAAGTCAAGATTGGCCTCAGAAAAGATGTCTATCCAGACTCCCACGTCTCAGCAGGATACCACGGTTTCCCCAGAAACCTGACCTCCAACAAGCGCTTTTCTATACCTGACTCCCAGATCCTGCTTCTCCAGGACTCCTATCATACTGATAATTTATTATTACGCTACAGCCCAGATCTTCATACGCCTTCAGTCCCCTGTTTTAGAGGTGCTAGCCATGAAACTCAACTCCATCATCAGCTGGCTCCTCGGTCACCATGTCGTGCTGGTGCAGGTGCTCGGCCACTTACTTACCCCAACAATCAAGGGTCACTTTGGGGGAGCATTGCTCCAGTGATCTGTGCCGTAACACAGTCTGATTCAACCAGTAATCACTCAGGTCAAGTGTTCTTGCAGACCCATCTTTAAAGAAAAGTATGTCCATCACGTCATAGTTGATTATGATAATTCCACATTCAATCTGTTCGGATTTGTAATATTGTAAATATAGGGACAATATTTCCCCCCAAATAATAAACATTTTACGTTGCTAAAGGTCATCATGACATCATTGTTGTCCCCTTTAGTAAAGCCATTGGTGCTGTTAATTGCCTTTACAGACACAACTTTATCAGACCTTTCACTTGTTAGAGCGCATTCTCTAACTGCTCCCCAGGAATCTCATGGAACAGAGAAAATATGCGCGCATCCCTGAGGTGTTTGCTTAGATAACGGTCTGAGTCACATAAATATTGGGGGAAAATGGAAGCCACAACATTTGGCTACAGTAATTAAGGGGTAACGTGCTGTTACATAAATCCATAAAAGAGGCATGTTCTCTCATTGATGTCAATCTTTCATAAAATCCTCCATGGCATGAAGAATGAAGGTTACCTCCATTCATGTTCAGCGTTTCCTTTCAACCAAATAAAATATGGAAAATATATGAGTTGAACATATAAAGGTACTGTTTGTAACTTCTTACACGTATAAATCATTGCGGGTCGGTGTCCCATGTGCACTCGCGTGTGGCTACGCTGTTCAGACTCAGACTCCAACACAAACTACACGGAAGCACCAAAACCTCAAAGTTCTATCTAGTTTTCATCCCGTCTTGTAAACAGTGTCAGCTCTTCCTGCTTCCGCCTCCCGATCGCGGTCAGAAGACACAGAGGAGACCGGAGTCTCTGCTGTACTCTGCTCCTCTGCCTGCCTGCCTGCCTTCACTCACACACCGCGCTCGTTCTCACTCGCTCTCTCACTCCACCTCTCACGTGCATGCGCGCACACTACACACTGCAGAAGAGTTAGTTTAGCTCTGAGAATATCTAGTGAATGTACAGTGGAAGTTTGTGCAGAAATAAATGCTGCAGCTCCTCCAGACCAACAGAGGTTTCCCGTGTCTTGTGAAGTGACGGAGCTCCGGAGAGAGTAACGTTATCGTCTCCGACCAAAACTCCGGTGTCTCCCTTTGTGTTCCTTCTGACCGCGGTCGGGAGGCTGACGCAGGAAAAGTTAACACTAGGATCAGCATTGATTCATGGAGAGACCTTCGTCTGGTCAGCAGGTGAAATATAGAGTGATATTGTGGTTTTAGCGAGCAACAGGACGCTGACTTTTGTTGACTTAACGGCCACATGTGTCGCTGTTAAAAAGCAATTTCTGATTCTTACATAGAGCCCCTTTAAATTAGTTATTTGACTTTGGTTTGGTTTACTTACGGAAGTGCTTGAGCGTGATAAAAGCTGTATTCTCGTGCTGCAGTACAAGTTCTCTCTCAGATAGCAACCTCTACCCTTTCAATTCCGATTCCAAAGATGGACCTAATATATTTCTGAACAATTTAATGCCGTTAAAATGTTCCATATTGGCCTTCTTCACACGTCTATTGTAGGTGACAAATGACTTCCACGGTGATGGTTGAAAAGTCATGTCTGTTTCACAGACTTGTTTATGATATATAAGCTGTCAGGTCAGGTGTTGGCCACCTGGGGATTTTCACGTCTAACTCCTTAATACGGGATAAAGAGCCCATTCCACAGAGTCATTCTCATGAGTCCTTTCTGCTCTGCACTTTGCCTGGCTTATTATCACTCCTCCTGATGTGCAGCACTCTCTTCCACCTATCCTTTCTCTCCTTCCTCCCTCCCTCCCTCCCTCCCTCCTCTCCTCATGGTCATCTAGGAAAGTGTTCCCCCGAGACCTCCCCTCCCCAAGTCCTATTACCCTCTGGATCCCTCCCCCACCTTCCCTCCCTCCGTCCCCCCCCTGCCCTTTGACAGCACCGCCTGGCTACGCAGCTTGGGCATCGATGATGGTTACCTTGATGGTGAAGATTCTCACATCAGAAAGGTATTTGGGTGTTTCTGCCCCGGTCCTGCCCTCGCTTCACCCACTCCTAACTGTTCTCATCTTTTAAAAACATCATTCTTAACCGTTCTTCCTCTTCCGAACCTCCATTTGTTCAAGCACTCCCCCATTGCCTCTGATTATTCCTCTCTGTCTTCATATCAGCCTGTGTTTGACCTCCAAAGCACTTGTTCCATAAGTGGTTGCTCTTCCTTTGCTCTTTTAAATGCCACTAAAAGCCATGTCAGCTGCATGCTGTAGCAGGACGTGTACTTTTTTTTTTTTTAGTAAACACCGTACATTTCAGTTCAAAATGCACTGCAGGTGCTTTGGTACAGATACCCTGTTTTGCCAAGGATGAGCAGCACTTAGCCCTTATGCATCCCGTTGTGGATTTCTCTACAGCCACAGCTCATCTGTCAAACTCTCCATGTGCTTAGTTTTGTAGTGTCTGTTGGGGATGTAGTCATTCTAGTTAGTACATGGTCACACCAGGAAGCAGCACAGTGAAAGTCATTCAGCATTGTAGTGATCACTTTCACCCTCGGTCTCTAACTGAACAATGAGTGAACACAGTTAATTGAACGCATTTGTACCATCCAGTCCTGTCCGATGACTGGCTACAAACCATGTTTTAGTCTAGACCAGGGGTCAGCAACCTGCGGCTCCGGAGCCACATGCGGCTCTTTAGCCCCCCTCCAGTGGCTCCCTGTGGATTTTTAAAGAAATTGGTGGAAATGAATAACTGTTTTTTTGTTTACATTTTCAATTTTATTTATCATTGCTGTAGGTCTACGGTACGAAGGTACGACAGAGTATTAGGGCCACGTTGAGGAAAAAAAAATGTTTCCTGGATTTTGAGAATAAAGTCATAGGTTTACGAGAAAAAAAGTCGCAGTATTATGAGAATAAAGTCATAATATTATAAGGTAGTAATTTTACGTGTTATTTTCTTTTATTCTCGTTATATTATGACTTTTTTTTCTCGTAAACTTCTGACTTTTTTCTCGTAATATAACAACTTTATTCTCATAATATTACGACTTTTTTCTCGTAAAGTTATGACTTTATTCTCGCAATATTATGAAATTTTTTCTCGTAAAGTTATGACTTTATTCTCGTAATATTACAACTTTTTTCTCGTAAACTTCTGACTTTATTCTCATATTACAACTTTTTTTCTCTTTAAGTAATGACTTTATTCTCGTAATATTATGACTTTTTTTCTTGTAAAAGTCTGACTTTATTCTCGTAATATTACGACTTTTTTCTCGTAAAGTTATGACTTTTTTCTCATAATATTACAACATTTTATTCTCGTAAACCTCTGACTTTATCCTCATAATATAACAACTCTTTTCTCGTAAAGTTATGACGTTATTGTCATAAGATTACGATTTTTTTTCTCGTAAAGTTATGACTTTATTCTTGTAATATTACGACTTTTTTTCTCGTAAAGTTATGACTTTATTCTCGTAATATTATGACATATTTTCTCATAAGCTATGACTTTATTCTCGTAACATTACGACTTTTTTCTCGTAAAGTTATGACTTTATTCTCGTAATATTACGACTTTTTTCTCGTAAACTTCTGACTTTATTGTCATATTACAACTTTTTTTCTCGTAAACTTCTGACTTTATTCTCGTAATATTACGACTTTTTTTCTCTTAAACGTCTGACTTTATTCTCATAATATTACGACTTTTTTCTCGTAAAGTTATGACTTTATTCTCGTAATATTACGACATTTAATCACGTAAACTTCTGACTTTATCCTCATAATATAACAACTCTTTTCTCGTAAAGTTATGACTTTATTGTCATAATATTACAACCTTTTTTCTCGTAAAGTAATGACTTTATTCTCGTAATATTACAACTTTTTTCTCGTAATATTATGACTTCATTCTGTAAATCTCAGATTATTTTTCCCTCAATGTTGCCCTAATACTCTGTAGTACATTAACACTTTGGCCCTCACTGCATCAGACTTATATACTTAGACTATAAACTGTGTTACCTTCATCACAATGATCAAATGTTTTGCGGCTCCAGACAGATTATTTTTTTGCCTAAAATGTCTCTTTTGATAGTAAAGGTTGCTGACCCCTGAACTAGGAGAAATAAGAGTCCATTTTGGACTCTCGGACATTCGTTGTTCCCTCAAGGTCAGCACTGTCACAACGGTTTACAGCTGGTCAACAGATAATTCTGGTGTGAAATTTCACTGTCTTACATGCTGGTGTGATCAAGCCATTAGTGTGACTGCAAGTGATGTATTGCTTCTGTCATGACAGGTGTAACAGGCGTGTTAACATAATGCCCTCATCACTGTACACAGTAATGCATTATCTAATGCATTCTGAATGCTGCATTTTTCACCACCTTCAGGTTTAACGTTGATACGTGACAAATAATATCAGTTCTCCGCCTTGCAGCCCAAGTTTGGAGAACAGAACAGTATCAGTGAGGTGCAGGAGCAGGTCCAGGACAGGCAGTCCGCCATGAATAAAGGTAACCACGTTTCCATGTAATAATGCTGCTGATCCTAAACTGATCAGCCGATGATCATAATCTAGCAATTAACTCTTGGGTTGGTGCACAGAAGCTCCTGGAGCGCTGGATTACACTGATCTTTAAATTACAGAATGAAAGAAAACCCGTAATCCAGTTCAGAATCCAGTCTTTTGAGTAGTGATTGAATCAAGTGAGGCAGGATGTGAATACATTACCTCGTTGTGTTAGCTTTGAGAATTCAGCTACCTCTTCTTTCTCCTGGGTTTGAACTCATCTGTTGTGTCCCCTTGCCAGTTGGCATTGTCCCTCCTAGAACGAAGTCCCCCACCGACGAATCACACGGCGGCTCTGCTGGAGTTTCCCGCCATAATGGCAGAGTGCCTAATGGAATCTCTAGGGTATGTCAACCTAAACTACATGTAAATAATGTCTATATAAAGTACAGCATAGCGGGGTTTTGCCAACACAATAACACTTGATCCCTTGTGCTTAGATACTTCACAGTATTTTCACTCCAGAGAAACAACCATACTACATTCTGATTACCACCAATTTAGTGACTAGAATTTTTATTTATTTATAATAAATGCTTGCTTTCCAGTCTTAATGGCCTCATAAGTGTAATCCATGCTCCTAACTCTCATAATTAAAGTTATTTGATATCTCAAGATAACAATATGATTCTCCATTTATGGTCTTAATATACATTTCAATTCAATTCAATTCTATTCATTTTTATATAGCATCAAATCATAAGGGAAGTTATCTCAAGACGCTTTTCATATAGAGCACGTCTAGACCGTACTCTATAATTTAGAGACCCAACAAGAGATCCCCGATGAGCAGAGGTCAGCAACCTGCGGCTCTTTAGCTCCTCTCCAGTGGCTCCCTTTGGATTTTTAAAGAAATTGGTGGAAATGAAAAACTGTTTTTGTGTTTACATTTTCATTTTTATTTATCATTGTTGTAGGTCTATGGTACGACGGTACAACGGAGTATTAGGGCCACATTGAGGAAAAAAAAAAAATCTGAGATTTAGAGAATAAGGTCATAATATTATAAAGTAGTAATTTTATGTGTTATTTTCTTTTTTTCTCGTAAACGTATGACTTTATTCTCGTAAACTTCTGACTTTTTTCTCGTAAAATTATGACTTTATTCTCTTAATATTACGACGTTTTTTCTCGTAAAGTTATGACTTTTTTCTCATAAAATTACGACTTTTTTTCTTGTAAAGTTATGACTTTATTCTCGTTAAATTATGACTGATTTTCTCCTAAAGTTATGACTTTTTTCTCATAATATTACGACTTTTTTCTCGTAAAGTTATGACTTTATTTTCATTATATTATGACTTTTTTTCTCCTAAAGTTATGACTTTAATCTCATAAAATTACAACTTTTTTCTCCTAAAGTTATGACTTTATTCTCGTAATATTACGACTTTTTTTCTTTTAAAGTTATGACTTTATTCTCGTTATATTATGACTTTTTTTCTCGTAAAGTTATGACTTTACTTTCATAATATTGCGACTTTTTTTCTCGTAAAGTTATGACTTTATTCTCATAATATTATGACTTTATTCTCATATCCTTACGACTTTTTTTCTCGTAAAGTTATGACTTTTTTCTCGTAATATTATGACTTTATTCTGAAAATCTCAGATTTGTTCCCCTCAATGTGACCGTAATACTCCGTAGTACATTAACACTTTGGCCCTCACTGCATTAGACTTATATTCTATATACTTAGACTATAACTGTGTTACCTTCATCACAATGATCAAATGTTTTGCGGCTCCAGACAGATTTGTTTTTTGTTTTTTTTGCCTAAAATGGTTCTTTTGATAGTAAAGGTTGCTGACCTCTGTCCACACGTCATGTTGGTTTGCTCGGGTTTTCATAGGTGCAAAGTGAGACAACCTAGCTTCTGTCCTTGACTTACTGTAGGACTTGAACCTCTTTCTCTCACAGTCCAACTCAGTTGTTGCTGTCTATTTAGTAGTACACATCTCTGTCACAGGAGCGTCCAAAGAGCGCTGTGTTCCCTGCAGAGCTGAAGTCAAAGATGAGTGTGGAGGAGCAGAACGAGCGAATCCGACGCAACCAGAGCAGCTCTGTGAGGGACAAGAGGCGGAGTCTAAACCTCTCAGGTGGCCAGTCTCCAGCCAACTACAGAGTGGTATGATCAACCATGTGATGATCCTTGTCAAACAATACAAGTGCCAGCAGTGGCAGTAGAGTAAAACCTAACCAGGTGGGTAGTGTAGTCCAACAATTGTCAGTGTTTGGAAGTGAAAAGCCAGTGAGATATCGCATCCTCTTCACTGCAATAACAACTGTGAGTCCTTGCACTAGCTGGTGAAGGGATAGGCTATGTACCAGACATATCATTCACTTTTAACAGATGTCAACAGCATTTAGATGTCTTCATGTGTTTATTTTTCTTTTCTGAATGACAACATTTGCCTCAAAACTTGCATCTCAGACTCAGAGTTGTTAATCAAATTATAAAACACAAAAAATGTACACGCTGTCAAGTTATTGTTCAGTTTGTGCAGTTTCCCAACTTGAGAGAGAATAAACATCCACTTGGCGATTTCTATCAGGAATCCACTCAATGACAAACAGCTTTCCTTTCTTTTCCCTCCTTTATTTTGAAGGTTGATTTGACATTTCAGTTCATTTAGGAATTTCTTAGCCATTAATTCTTTGCCGTTAGGTGAAAAACCTTTGAAAATAGAAAAAATACAGAAAAGAAAATGTACGCATTATTACCAAAATAAGTGTAAATAAGAAAAAATACATTTTTAGACTTTTTAAACTTTTAACCAAAATTCACTATCCTTATTTTATTTAATACACATACCCATGTGAAATACAAATAATCAAGTGCCCACTGCTGCCATAGCTTTCTTCGTAACATAAAGGTAATATGTATATATGTATTATATTAAATTATTTAATTACTATTTTTAATTATTTATTTAAACACAAAGTATTTTATAATTAAGTTTGAGGTAATATTAAATCATGCAGTCATTTAAACATTTCCCATAAGCCCATGTAAGCTAAAAGCCTAAACCTACTATTCACAACTTTATAATGAGCTTCTCACCACATTTGTGACTGAATGTGAACCAGGAAATCCCCGTATTTAACAAACAATCAACAAACAATCAACACCCTCTTAACGCAATCATCACAATTCACCGTGCCTCTCACCGTATTATCTACCGGACGTGCATGATGGAATTAGTGCAACTTACTCTATATAATTTATATATATATAATGATATTTATAACCGCATGTCTTGTCTAGACATGTTCCTCAAAGTATCAAAGTAATACAGGTGATTGTTGTCTGTACATCCATAGTTACAGTGCATCATTTTATATTATATATATATATATATATATAGTTTTATATATATAAAACTGTTATTCATCAGTCTGTGTGTGTGTGGACAGATTCGTAGGCGGCTGACAGCTCACGAGATTGACATTAAAGACTTGGAGGCGGCGGTTCGAGGACAGGGACAGGAGTCACCTCGGGAAGAGATCGCTCGCCTGAGAGGGTTTAAGGCTGAAGCAGAAACCTACGACATCAGCAAAGAGGTGAGCTCAGTCAGCTGACGCATCGCTCCCTCATTCACTCTTTCTCTCATATTCTGTTCATGGTTGTGAGACATTTTCTCACGTCATGCATTAGGGCTGCACGATATGAGGAAAATATGCAATGACGTCGTTGAATACTGTGATAATGATATGACTTGTGATGACTAAACAGATGTTAAAGTGTACTCAGTCCTGCCAGTTCTGCTGTTTTTATACTGCTAAAATACAACAAACTGCTTGTTGAATTCATTCTTTTATTGAAGAAATTGAACATTAAACTGAACACAAAAGGCACCGATAATAAAAAAAAATGATACTTAGACTTTAAAGGGCCGTTTTCTACTGATGCTCTCTTTCCACTAACTAGAACTAGAACTAGAACTACTAGAGCATGGTTACTGCAGCATGACAGGTGGGAATGTTAGTGGCGGAGTAAGGAACAACAGGAATGTTATTAATCATCAGATACTGTGACAACCTATTTTCTATAAAGAAAATGAGATGAAAACTAAATAAGGGAGCCAATACCCAAACATGGTGGAGCTGGGGACCAGTGGTATACCATCGGCCACCCTTAACTGTTTAATCTGAAAGTAAAGTAATGTAATATAATGTGGAATGTAACTAAGTACATTTACTCAAGTACTGTACTATATTCTGTATATAGTAAAGAGTTGTACATACAAACAAAATGATAGCTGATAAAATATGATGCACTCTTAAGTATATTTTGCATTTTTAATGAAGGACTTTTACTCGTAATGGAATTTTTATATATATATATATATATATATATATATATATATTGCGTTATTGCTACTTTCAGGATCTGGATACTAGACTGTGAGCTATGAAGGTTGCTTGTAATGGAACGACAAGAGAAGGGACATTTGTTCCCTGAGTTTGTCCTTAAGGCAGCACTCTCCACACTCGGTTTTACTGGCCTGTGACGAGGCACCAATAAGGGAACAACTTTTACTTTTACATGAGAGACTGTAACATGATTGGCTGCAGCCTTACTCTGCAAGATGTACGTATTATTTTTTATATAGTGTCAAATCATAACAGAAGCTGTGTTGAGGCTTTAGTGCGGATCCATGTTTATTGAGATGCCTTTGATTCTAGCTACTGACTCCTGACAAGGTGGTGATCCCGGAGCGCTACCTGGATGTGGAGGAGAACGCTCCTCTTAGCCCTGAGGAACAGAAGGCGAAGCAGAAGAAACTGGAGCGGATCAAGACCCTCATTGCCAAATCAAAGTGGGTTTCAGTCACTTTTCTATGCTCCTCACATCTTTCCAGACATTATAAACCCATAAAGCACGCCTCCTTCCGGTGCTGATAGTTCCTGAACTGCTGATATTTCTCTAAACTGTACCTTGTGTGTCAGTGGTGATGAAGTCACCCAGTGCAACGGTGTCGTTCTTCTGATTAAATAGTTTCTGAAGTAGATTCAGATAATTGATTATTCACTATTATTCTGCTATCACAGGGCTGACACATAGAGACAGACAAGCATTCACGTTCACACCTACGAGTCAACAATGAACCTGCATGTCTTTGGACTGTGGGAGGAAGCCGGACAGTCCTAACACCTATATGTGTAAGGGATAATGTACAGCGAGCCGGTCATTGGTTTGAAAGAATCCCCGACAGGGCGATGCTGCAGCTGAAGGGGATGCTTTCACAACAATGACCCACTAGCTGTACATTATCCCGCTTATTACACGGCTACTTACTGAAGAAATCAAACATTTGACACAAAAACGGAGCTGAGCTCAGAGCTGCGCCCATAGCAACGGTCTGTTATACATAGCAACGGTCTGCTGTAAAGAAATTACAGACCGCAGAACGCCGTGATTGACCAATCAGAATCAAGTATTCAACACAGCCGTGTAATATATATATATATATAAAACTTATTAACTAATGCTGCTAAGCGGCTTAATAATTCAGCAGTCACCATGTTCTAAGACAGCAGGACCTGATTGTCAAGTCAGTTTTATTTGTATATAAAATCACAGATTTTACAGGATACAGATTACAGATTACAGTACGACCCTCTCATCGGATGAGGAAAAACTGATGATGAATGATGCAAGTCCAAAAGCTCAATAAATGCTTCCATCACTTTTAAATTGCAGAGGAACCAAGAAGTGCTGTCTACTTTCTTCATTACTGCTCATTTTAGCAAAATAAGATCAGATCCAACTGTTAAAGGTATAAATAAGCACCATCCTCTGCGTCTCCTGTCCTCTACCTACTGTCAGTTTGCAGAACATGGTTCCTCTCCTGGACGGCCCGGTGGAGGGCGGAGCTCCGGTCAGCTCCCAGCAGCAGCTGCAGGAGCAGGAGAAGCGTATCGAGATCTCCTGCGCTCTGGCCGCCGAGGCCTCTCGTCGCAGCCGTCTTCTCTCCGGTGAGGACTCTCTCCACACGGCGGCCACAGACACCGTCGCCACGTCACTAACCCTCTCCCACTAACCCGTCACCGGGATCACACAGCCCAGGACGAGCCACAGTACTTGCTCACAACACTACCTCACGCACATTTCTGCACATACCTCCATGATCCACCCAACTCTCACTGAGAACTAGCTCTGATCTTCGTGTGTCGTTTAAGATCCAAACCTTACCATCAGCCAGGATATTTAGTACGCAATAACTGCTTCATTTACATATATGATAATGTCTCTGCATCAGAGCAGTTACAGGTACTCAGTATATTCCATTACATCCATCTCCGTCATAATGTCATCAGGCATTAATGCATGAGCCCATATTCAGCTGCATTAAGATAATTAGTTTAGATAGAAGTAGTTTTGGTGTTTTCTCTGACTTTGTTTTGTTCTCCTCGTAGAACTGTTGACTGTGTATTTCATAATCAGTTGTTGTTTAGGGAAAAGGTAACGAGAGGCAGACAGTGTGACCATGAAAAGATGTCAAACTTGCGGACTGAAAGTCTCCAAGACCTCAGAACTGGTGAGGCAGACAGACAAAGGTTCAGCATACAAACAAATCACACAGAACGACTGACACAGACTGAAATAGCGGGAAAAAATGGAAACAAATACCATGAAATACAGACATTCATTGTTCCCAGAGGATGAATCCTTTGGGGATCTTTTCATGTAGCACCCCCAGCAGGTGAAAATATCTCAGAGGATGGATTCTAATAGCTTTGGTGATCGCTGACTTTTCATATAGCACCATGATCAGGTCTAAAATTCATTTTTTCTAATTTGTTGCCTTATGACCAAACACCTGCAAAACTATTCACAGTTTCCATCAGCCTCAGCTGTAGATGGAGTTTAGTGCTGACTGGCTGCATGCTGTCACACTGAACTGATGTGGTAAACATGAACTGATGAACATCAGTATGTCTCAGGTCATCTCATAATTTTAGTAATGCTGAGGATTTAAGGAGAGTCACAAATGCATAGCTGAGTCTAATCTGGACTTTCCATTTAAAGGATACGTGGTGACCCAGGGAAACCAGAATTACCGGTTTTCGTCCGGAGCTGTGTGTATTCTCACAGTCACATGTCTGAATGTACAGGAGTCCCTTCTCTTCACCTACTTACCTCACCGTACTTCTTCCTTTGATTGGTTCACTTCTTGTTTTATTCTGCCCATTTTTCCCGTGTTCACTCCTCCCTCCCACCTCCCTCCATCTCATTCCAGCTCAGTGCGCCCCCAGTCCCCCCACCTCCCCGACCAGCCCGGCCCCTCCCCCTTCCTCTGCCGACTTCCCCAACTCCGCCCACACCATGAAGGCGTGAGTCACACAAGGTGAGTCTCCGTTCACCACAACCACGTCCACCTGTCCTCTTCTCCCATCCTGTGTAGACCCTGTGCTTGTGCTCCCCCACGGTTCTCCTGATTTCATCTCCTGGAGTTTATGTTGTGTTTGACCAGTAGAGGTTTTGAACAGCAGTGTTCATGTTTATATGTTCAAGCTGCTGATGACCCATTTTTTGGTCCAAGCGCTCTATATCACCCTCAAACTTGTAACGTAACCTCAAACGTTTTTTTTATATTTGGTTTGCAAGAAGCAATAAAATCTCAAAATTCTCAACACAAGGTTTAATTTGTTGTTTCTGAACATTTCAACCACATCTCACATCACAACTCTATCCACACGTAAGCTGGACCTTGTGTTGAGAATTCTTTGTCACTCACAAGTACATGCCATCCGCTGTAGCTTAGAATGTGTTGTGTTACGCTTCGTCCACACTGGGAACGTCAGGAGCGGCTGCGTCGCGTGGTGGCTGCTTGATTCACGCGTCGGGTGTTCACACCAGCTGCGTTTCTGCTGTTACTGTCAGCCGTTTCTTTCTACATAGAGTTTGCCTTTCATAATGTCAATTTCATTTCGTTATAAATATAATTTATATTTATTTTAGACAGAGAAAGGTTCAGAAACGTGTGGTAATTTGTAAATAATAGTAATAATCCACAATTAAAACCCCGTACTTTATTCATTCATGGAGCTCTGCAAGTCACTGCATGTTCTACATCACTGTCCGGCACATATTTCAGAATAAAAGCCTCGTGTTAACAAATGAAGGAATTCTGTCCACAGAAAAAACGCTTGAGGGCTTTTATTTTGAAATGAAAGCAGGAAGTGTTGATTTAAAAATATATCTTTACTTTTTTTTCATCTCCGTAACATTTTCTACAGATAGAGACATGTAAACTTTAGTAATGTTTCTGATATGATGTCAATATACAGTCAATAGATCACCTTCACTGTCTGTTGTTGCTGTGAACCGCGCGGCTCGCGTCAAAAATAGGCGAAACCTCTAATCTCTAGAAGAGACGCTGAGACGTGCATCTCGCGCGGGCAGTGTGGCTGCTCTAACCTGTTAACACGGACGCCGAAATAAAAAAACAACATGTAACGCAGCCGCCACGCGCTGCTGACGTTTCCAGTGTGGACGAAGCGTTAGACATGCTAGTGGAATAGATTCCTGTATAAAGACATCATGTCCTGCTGTAGCAGTGAATACATATAAATCTTTCAAAGTGAGATTTCCATTTATTTCCCATGATAGTAAGCATTACTGCAGTACCCGATGACACAGGTAATCTGAAATGATCTCTCTCACTCCGTCTGTCTTTGCCTCTCTCTTGTTTTTCTGTAGCTCAAGCTCTGGCTGCTGTCAAGTTTGATGGAGCGTCTTTCTGAGGATTCACTGGAAAAAACTGATGAGTGAAAATGGCTCCAGATAAATGACTATTATTTTTTTTAAGCACCTAAACTGAACTACAACAAAAGCACGGGAAGTTGTCGAAGGAGGTTCCTAGGAGGCAAGAGCAAATTTAAAACCCAAATGGAAGCTATAAGCCCCCCTAAATCCAGTTCATCAACTCACGACGGTCTCCTGCTACGTGTGCCGCCCCGAGGCTCCACATCTCTTACCAGCTTCCAGGTGTGAAATATTTCTATATAATTTCGCTCAGGATATAATCTACAAAGTAGAGATTACTGATGAACTATGTTGATGATGAGACATTTTTACACTCATAATGACAAAATGTCAGTGAGCTGAGGTTCAGTGTTGATCAGTTCACCAGGGAACATATGAGAGACCCACACTGAAGAGGAACAAGGAAGGAGAAAGAGTTGGGGATGAACGTCACTGACAGAAGACTCACTACAGTAAAACCTACAGAGAGGCTTCGAACATGCTGCAGGACACTAAAAGCCAGAAGGATGTTCATGATCATCTAATCTCCATATCAACATGGCTTGTGGCCCAGTGAGGAGTGGCGCTCTGTGACAGACTGAGGGGATTTGCTCACACTGACATGTTCTGACACTTTGAACAACTGACCGAAGTAAGAGTGAAGCCTCTGATCCTTTGTGAAAAGCCGAGGACTCTCCTGAGCTCACTGTGATGCCTGTTTCACCAAGACCTCCACCCCCCCCCTACACTACTATCAACCTCACCTGCTGTCAGTTACACTCACATGCAGCTGTTAGCGTTAAACGCAGCGTCGCCCGGATTACATTTTGCATCAATCACCCGTCTTTCACACCAAACACACAAGCACAGAGTTTGTTGCGAGAGAGAGCCGAAGATGAAACGCAAAAAAACACGATCCATCTTACAGAGCTGCTCATGACGACACCATGTCAGAGTATAGCATACGTAAAACACAATATTCATTTTCTAACCTGGTATCTTCACCTCTCTTTAATATCTGCTGTCATGCTTGAGGTGTTTTTTTTTTACTCAAGTACTTGTAGGACCGTACAGTGATACTCCAAAATGAGTAGCTCTGTACATACTACATTGGCTGTACACGGATGTGATCCATTCGGCATGCTTGTGGCACATATAGTCTGCGTGGTAAGGAAAGTATCATTTCGGCTGTACTCTTTTCTACATTGAAAGAGGCGTCTCACAGCCTCAGCCTGATCAGCATATTTGGGGGGTCAAAATTCAATTTATTTGAACTTTTGCCACAAAACCTGGAGGAAAAATCAAGGCAGCGTGCACAGCTAGGACTCGCTCACCCGCCTGCTCTGTGCCGTGTTGACTTTAATCTCCGGTTTGGAAGCCAGTCAGATTGTAAAGATGAAATCTTCAACTTGTTTTGAACTATGGTCACTTTCTCTCATCTGCAAGGTGGAGTATTGTTAGACGCTAAGACAGACACGTTTACTGTGGTTACTGTCTGTATGGTTCTGCTCAGACTGAGGTGGTCAAACCAGAGCTGTGAGACAGGAAGTGACATGCTTTCCCCCAAGTGTTGGGGGGTCAAGCATTATGATAAAGAGCATAACACCAGCAGTGGATTAAATACTTAGGTATACCATGTGTATTTCAACTTTTACAATAGCTGATTCAAAGACACAGCAGGCTGTGACACAATCTTCTGCCCTAGATGTGAAGAAGCATCTGTTCGAGGCGACAAAGACGAGGGCGTTTACGAGTCCAGAAGCCTTTTCCTGATAGAACGATTTTCAGTTCAGTATTCCTTCAACATGTGCTCATGGCAACTACACTGTGGGGTTAAAGTGGGGTTACGTTTTGGAAAAGACTTCTCTCACCTTTAGACAAAGATGGTGTTCTGGTGGTTGGACAAGGAAAACGTTACCTCCACACCATCACCGTACACTGCTCTATATAAACCTCACATTTCTGAACTGGTTTGGCAAAGGACGTTTGCACTGAATAGAAATCTCTAATCCGGTGCAATTCATCCTGCATCCTGAAGGGGGAACGATCACCCACTTATGACTTCATCACAGTGCTCAATAAATTCCCCAGTGGTCGTCTACAGATATACAGTATATAGGTAAAGTATGTTGAATAGAAATGGTACAGTGTACGTGGAAAGTGACAATAGAAGTGACCTTAGAAGAGTAACTGTGCTAGAAAAGCACTCGTCTGTGTGAAGAGGAGTTGGCAGTGATGCAGTAATTTGAGAGGAAGTATATACTGGAGCACGCTGTCATGTTAACATATCCCTACAACATTTCATCCAGTCATGCAGTGACATGAGTCTGAAACATGTCTGTGTTTATATGTTGTGATGAATGACTTACAAAGGAGTTTGAATCTGGAGGAAAATGCAATGATTGATGGTACAAAAGGTCAGAAATGTCTACACATAGTGGCTTTAAATGGAGCTCCAGAATGGCAGATATTAAATGATGAAATAATACATTTAGAAATTTAACTATAATACATTTATTATGAAGTAAATAATACATTGATTTCATTATTTCATTTTGAATACACTAAAATGCATAAATAAACCACATATTGTATTGTGTCTATTATGTAATCATTCTTTTTTTCATAGTAACACTATTTTATTGCAGTTTTTTTCAAATTTGGCACACGTGTCAAACGTGCGTGAAATAGATATCTGATATAGGTTTCATGCTCGGGTGTAGCAAATTGGCTCGATAGCGCCCCCTATTGAGTAGCCCCGGCGACACGTTTCACCTAGATTAATGAAATTTGGTAGGTATATGAAACATGTAAAGACGTAAAAAAAAGCCTCTTGGGGCCGTGCTCTAAACCCAAGAGGAAGTCGGCCATTTCAATTTTTGTGTGAATTTTTCGGCAATTTTTGACCATTTCCAGGCTCTGTAGTTTAACGAACTCCTCCTACAGATTTATCCCGATCAACTTCAAATTTGGTCATTACAATCTAAAGACCTGTGTGATGAAAAGTTGCTCAAATCGTGAGTTGTTGTAACTGTTGTAACCTGACTGTACTTGGTCAAATCTGCCCCAAACTTGACCTTCTTCATTGCAGTCCAGGCCTGAGGACAACTAAATGGCAATATTGGCTCATAGTCATAGCGCCACCTACTGGCAACAGGAAGTCAGCGTTATGTGACAAACATCATTGGATTTACATGAAATTTACATTGTGTGATCTACACTTGATATAGAGCAACATAATGCATTTTTAGCGTGTGTTCTCTAGAGCCACATAGTGGACACAGGAAGTGGTGATAAATTTGCAATCCGTCATTTCCTGTGCCACTCAATCCACGCAGGAAATAACGTCTACCTTGTGCGTGCAGTATCCGATGGTCACTGAAATGTAGGGCTGCGTCCTCCGGAGTCCCGCAAGTAGCCCCGAAGTGTGCGAGGGAGCGAGGGCCCGTTCATCGCTGCTTGCAGCATTAATTTATTTTACTTTTTGTTTCATAAAAGTTTGCTTTTAGTCCATAATTGCATTTGCCAATGACACTTCTATAACATTCGTCTATATTTTTTAAGCAACTGATTAAGCAGATTCATTATGTGACTCCATCTGCTGGTACTTTAGAACAGAATAACTGGACTTCATTAGTGTGTGTCGCACAGAAAGGTCCAAAAAAACTTTACGAAAACTTCAGATGTTAGAAATTTCTAGTTTGGCCATTGCCTCTTCATTGCAACTTCCTCCAGATTTGAATGCTTTGACCACACACACACACACACACACCTCCCTTTGTTATGTGTATGCTATCTATGCTTTTTTTGCCCTTACTGTACACACTTCAGTGTTCAAGTGACCTGCCATTCTACGTCCATCCTATAGTCCATACTACATTCGACTCTGAAACCTGATTAACGGCTCTCACTACGCAAAAACGAAACAAGGATTCAAATGAATTCTTCTATTTTTTCTTGTTTTAAGTTTTTTTTTTAGAAAGGGAATATGTTCAAAAGAGACAGTTCATATTTTTTTAGACGCATGGATATTCAATGACAAGTTGAAAGGTTCAATTTCTACACTCAATTATGTTTTGCATTTTTCACAAAAAAAAAAAAAAAACTTTTTTATTTTATTGCTCTTGAGGATTGTTTGAAGGAGCAGAACAAAGATATTTTTGGATCAATTGGAATCTGATGTGTTAAGAAAAGACAGCCAAAAGGTGGTGTCAAATATTTGATACTAGATGTAGCATTTGTGAATGATGAAAAAAAGAATATATACATTATATACATTGGTCAGTGTATATAATATTTTGGATTTCAGTTACAGTATATCCTACTATCACATGTAACCATTACTATTTTGGGGGAAAATAGACAAACTGCTTGAACTATGCAAATGATAAAAAATAGACAAATAATACGCTTGCTTTCAGAAAACCTTGCAATAAAGTGAATGTATACAAATAATGAGTTTCTCTAGATGCTTCTGAATTCATCACAGTATTTTGTATGATAAATCATGTCTCGCTGCCTGGAATGATGATCTATTTACTGCTCTAAGTTTAACCCACTTGTTGATGATGAAGTTCACTGCCAAAAAGACTACTGAGGTTAACTGTCAGCCCGCTCGTTACCAATAGGCTCCCTGATGTTATTCTACAGTCTTTGTTATATCAAACTGTATGTCTGAATGAATAAAGTGCAAAAACACGGACAGACTGGATTCTTTCACATCAAAGCTTTAGACGAGGAAATGGACAGTAGACAGGTTGTATCACCAATTACAATTTACATATTTTCATACAGAAATCTCATATTATGAAAATCTCGCATCGACTATCGTTTCATGTCCTGTTAAGATAAGATTAGATAATGTAGAACTTTATTAATCCCGAAGGAATCCTTGTCCCAGAGATTGCTCAAAATTACAACAAAATTAGAACAAGTTCAAGTGTATAAAATAAAAAGTACTATTTCTAGCACCAGTGCCAAATAGAATAACAATAAAGTAAGATACATTAAGTAAAATGAGTAAATAACATAAGTAAAATAAAAAAGGGATGATAGCACTAGAAGTTACAAAGATTGCTATTACAATAAAAGTTACCTGAATACGAACATGTAATGTATAGGTTAAAGTAAATAGATAAAGTTAAAGTAGGTTAGGCACCTCTCTAGTAATTTTTAATAATATACAAAAAAACCCAACTAATCCTGGTAATATGCATGCCAGAGTACTGTAACCTTAAAATATTGTGTCTTCGCATCTTCCTGAAAGCCTGAAAAATCAATGTCAAAATTCCCCACAAACAAAGATGTAAAGATTTAAAAAGAAAAAATAAGTTATTTTTTTTTAGAAGCACAACATCTGATTGATTGACTCCATGAAGAGGACCCGCGGTCCCTATGAAGATATAATCGACTCATTCTAAGCTAACGAAAACACAACCATTCTTAGTTTCGGGTGATTATACACCAATGAAAACACAGTTATGAATATTATATTCCATTTGTAGATATAGATCTCCCAAAATGCTACACTGGCTCTTTATAGGTTCTATATACAACATTCAGAACCACTAGATGTCGCACTAGAGCACCTCAGAACAAAACAAATGGGCGCCTCAGCCAACACCTCCCCCCTCCCTTCGCCTTTCTTCCTCAACAGCTGCAACATCTGCAGAACAAATTCATAACATCAATAACAGCTAGTTCGCTATCATGCATACTCTAGCTCAGGGCTCAGCAACCTTTACTATCAAAAGAGCCATTTTACGCAAAAAAAAAAAAAATCTGTCTGAAGCCGCAAAACATTTGATCATTGTGATGAAGGTAACACAGTTTATAGTCTAAGTATATAGTATATAAGTCTAATGCAGTGAGGGTCAAAGTGCAAATGTACTACGGAGTATTAGGGTCACAATGAGGGAGAAAAATCGGAGATTTACAGAATAAAGTCGTAATATTATGAGAATAAAGTCATAACTTTACGAGAAAAAAAGTCGTAATATTACGAGAATAAAGTCAGAACTTTACGTGAAAAAAAGTCGTAATATTACGAGAATAAAGTCATAACTTTTCAAGAAAAAAAGTCGTAATATTACGAGAATAAAGTCATAACTTTACGAGAAAAAAGTATTAATATTACGAGAAAAAAAGTCTTAATATTACGAGAAAAAAAGTCGTAATATTACGAGAATAAAGTCATAATATTACGAGAAAAAAGTCGTAATATTACGAGAATAAAGTCAAAACTTTACGAGGAAAAGGTCGTAATATGACGAGAATAAAGTCATAACTTTACGAGAAAAAAAGTCGTAATATTACGAGAATAAAGTCATAACTTTACGAGAAAAATAGTCATAAGATTACGAGAATAAAGTCATAACTTTACGAGAAAAAAAGAAAATAACACGTAAAATTACTACTTTATAATATTATGACTTTATTCTCTAAATCTCAGATTTATTTTTTTTACTCAATGTGGCCCTAATACTCCGTCGTACCGTCGTACCATAGACCTACAACAATGATAAATAAAAATGAAAATGTAAACAAAGAACAGTTATTCATTTCCATTTTTAAAAATCCACAGGGAGCCACTGGAGAGGAGCTGAAGAGACGCAGGTTGCTGACCTCTGGTCTAACTCCTAAATCACTAATGCGCTTTTATTATTCCTGTCTGTAAGATACTGTAAGGGCCTTTTATACAATGAGATACATCATCGCTGGTTGTGATGTGATAGCATCCTCATGCCAACGCTTATTTGAATTACTTATTTGTATTACTTAATTTAGTTTTATGTACTAATGTGACCACTCTATTTGAATTGGGGTTCTTGCTGTTTTTGTCTATTGACTATGTTGAAATTGCAATTAAGTATTTAATCTTGACTCTTGAAATTGCCAAAAATCATTTTGCCGATTCAAATAATTTCATTCAATTCAGTCCAAAGATTCAACGTCGCTAACAGTGTGGTTAGTTCTTTTGCTTTCTGAGCTAAGCGATTTCATCAGCCTTCAATTCAGTATGTGCAATCAGCTATTATTATAATTATCAACCTACAATTTTACAGCACTGAATGAAAGAGAAAGGCCTGGAGATATGGAACATTTTTATTAAGAGAAAATAGTTACACATTGTTTGTAAGAACTTATATAAGCTTTCTAATCAACATTGATGGCTAACTAAACAACAACTAAACAACCTTAGTGAACACAATCAGTACTGCTGTTAATCAAACTGTCACTCATCCTTGGTTCTAGATAGCTAATGTGTACTATCCTTATATCCAGGATCCCAAACACAAGATAAGGGGTAAATCCATTAAATGTCTTTGAATGGCTGATGACATCACTCAGGTATAGTTGACCCTTGACCTAAGAATCCCCAGTGTTCATGACAGTGGGTGCATCCCAAAGCGCTTATTTGTCGTTTCCTCGCTCCTCGATCCTCGGGTGAACCGGAAGTTGTTCTGGTGCGCCATCTTGAAGACCGTCCCAAAGCTCTTATTTGTGCATCGAGGAGCGAGGATCGAGGATCGAGGAGGGATCTCTGAGGAGCGATGATCGAGGATACACGAGAGCAGCCTCGACGGAAGTCTTTTACCGACTGACACGCCCCCTTATTGGATATCAGTTACTGATTGGACGCTGCGCCGATCTGGACTGATCTGATAACTTTACCTCTTAACATCGCTGAAGTTTTATACCAGAGTGAAGACAGATCACAGATTAAACGTTTTATAGTTTAGTTGTCTTCTGATTCACTATCTAGTTAATATCTGTGTTAACTGTAGCTCTGAACAGCAGCAGAAGGTCCTGCAGTATCTCTCATTCACACACCGCGAGTGAAGCCGCCTGTCACTGAGAGGGCTTTATATACCTGACAAACGGGACCTAAAACATCTTTCTGCATTTATTAGAAAGATTTTTCTTTTCATGATCTGTTATTTCCCCCGTTAACTTTTATTAATGATGCTATTAAAGTCAAAGAGAGAAGGAGAGTCTGTCTGTCAGCAACAAACACCTGTTACATTATTTATCTTCATTTCCATTCAGTCACATGTGAGGCTGATAATTCCTGAACGTCGGGTTTGATATGAGTTACATCATTTACATTTTCCCTGAAACATTCAGCCTGATAAATAATGTCCAGTGTTCAAAAGACCCCATAGTCATATTATGGGTTATTAAATAATGAATTCACAATCAGAATATCGATAACTACAGATGCTAATAATGAATAAATAATATAAAGATATTGTGCCAGTAGAACAACTGTGTGTCTTTATTAGTATTGTTAGTACAGTTCAAACACAAACTCCATCTAAAGTCTCTATAGCTATTAAACGACTGACAGCTGATCCAGCTGTGATCAGCTGCTGCTGTCATCAGAAACGGACGTCGCTTCACGTGACGCTTCAGAGGAAACGACGTCTCATTTCTCTTAAAACGCATTTCCTCGTTTCCTCTCTCTCCGCATGGTTTCCGTGCGTCTCTCTATGGGCCTTTCTCATTTGTCATTTTATACGGCTCGATTCCTCTCCTCGACTCCTCGAGGAGCGTCTTAGTCCCGCCCACGAGAGATGCGAGCGGAGGAGGCGAGGAAGAGACTCGAGGAGAGAGGAAGAGAGGAAATATGTTTGTAGAGACATGAGACGTCGTTTCCTCTGAAGCGTCACGTGAAGCGACGTCCGTTTCTGATGACAGCAGCAGCTGATCACAGCTGGACAAAGTCAAAGTGAAATGCAAAGTTAAAGGTGTTTATTAAAGATGACTAAAGGTTAACAAAAAATGTGGTGGAGGTAGGGGCAAAATGGTTGTGCCAAATAAAAAAAATCAATAAATCAAAACCAGGCCTAACTAATCGTCTGCCTTCTCTGGAAACAACACAAACAAAAGGCTGACTAAATTATCTAAAAAAACAGCAGTGTACAAAACATACAAGGGGGGGCACCAACCAATAAACCAAGTGTTTATAGACATTAACAAAACTTTTTGAAAAGGTGTACAGGGTACCCCCAACTTACCTATGTCCTCTACCTCCTCACCACAAACCTTAACTTTTAATTTCACAGCTAAATCAAGAGTACCGCACAAGTCGGATGCTTCAGTAGAATGAGTCAGAGAGCGAGGCAGCCCACGGCAGCGATTGGCTCGATAGCAGGAGAGTGAGCCAATCAGCAGCTGAACAACTCTCCACAGGTGGACTCCAATCTCCTCCATTATCACTTAGACCTGGCAGCACCTGCAAGACAAGAGGGAGGGGCATAACAGGAGAAAGGCCCTGCAGGCACACAGGGACTCAGGGACTGCTCTGGTTAATGTTCACCTCACACACTGACAACGTCAACGCACAAAGGTCACCGTTGAGAGAAAAGGAAAAGACACATTAGTTTCCTGAAAGTCACGGAGAAACGAAGCGGTGAGTAGAAGAGGCAGGAAGACTAAAGGGATCACCATGGTGGCCGTCACAGAGTTCCAGAGTAAGTGTTTCTCTACAGCTGCTCTCTTCTAAAGGGTTAGGGTGAAGCATTGGACTGATTTCACAATACAAAGATGTGCTTTGTGTGGAGGCATTGCATCTCAAGGTAACAGACTAACAACAATAATAATATGAGAGTCAGTACAACATTTGAAAAGTTTATCATCGAGGTAAATTCATTTTCAGTTTAATCAGTTCAGGCCCTGATCTATGAGCGTCACAGAATCACTTCGAGGAACTGTGTTGAATGAATGAGCAGTGCTGGTATTTTTAAAACTTCTAAGAAATGGTCTAGAATGTTCCTGATCTTTGCCTAACGCGTCAAAAAAATCACAGTAAAATGTGGAAATGTGTCAGCTTTGTATGAAGAAGCTAAAAGTGACTCTTGAGTGCTTACTGCAGTGTAATGTGTCCACAGGATCCGTCATTTCCACGCTTCCCATTGACCTGCACAAAACTGCTTGTGATTACTATAAAGTGGGCATGTCTGTAAAGGGGAGACTCGTGGGTACGCTTTCAAACACAAAATCAATGCTGGTTCAACCGTGGTTGAGCCCTCGGTGTGAAAGGGGGGGTATTCGTGACAAGGAAAACAGGCAGAATGACGGAATGAGTGAGTGATTAGGAGGGATTTCTGACACTTTAGAGATGACTTCCACATCCCTAGAGCCAGTCTGTGCTGCTAAAGGTCAGCATGCCTAGTTCCCCGCCTACTACAATGATAAATAAAAATGAAAATGTAAACAAAGAACAGTTATTCATTTCCATTTTTAAAAATCCACAGGGAGCCACTGGAGAGGGGCTAAAGAGACGCAGGTTGCTGACCTCTGGTTTAACTCCTAAATCACTAATGTGCTTTTATTATTCCTGTCTGTAAGCTCATCCCTGTTGGTGGTGGGTCCACAGGAAGGGGGCTCCATGTAGTTCTTTCGGGCTAGTAGTTCATGGCTCAAGGCCTGGAAACTAGATGTTCGCTGGTGAGCTCCACTCCCAGGTCTGGCTCGAGGAGGGTCCCCGGTTTTCCCTGCTTCAGGCAAGGTGCTGCAGCTCCTTCTTGGCCGATTCAGCTATATCCCATGTTTCCAAATAAGTGTCGATCCCAAGGACAAACGAAATCCAACAATGAACTGATCTTAAGTATTATATGTGTGTATCTAAAGCCTGATATATCCTATTTCTCTGTGCCATTGTTAAGGATTGGGTTAAGGATGATTTTATTTTTTAATACATAATATAACTGTCAGTGAATTAAATAAAGTTGTTTATTTCACAAAATAATTTATTGGTAGTTTTTTATTGTTTTAATTTCCTACATTGTTGTGCTGTAGACTACAGACAAAGATAATACCGTTAAAAGGTCCAGTCATACATACGGTGCCTGTTGGCAAGAGGAGAACACTCACATTTTCTATTCCTACTTGAAAGACTAGAGAGGGGCCACCGGTGACATGGTCCCCCCCCCCGGATGCACTATTTCCTTCTGTTTGAGTATTGCATGCTAAAAATTAAAGCGTCCAGCTATTTTAGGAAAATACTGAATCTTGAATTTAGTCAGCCTTATCTTGCACTGGGCTGCAGGTTAGGACAGCTCTAGAGATCCTCTGAAATCCTGGAGACAACAGGATAACTTTTGTAAATTAAGTAAGTTGGGAATTTTTAATATGCTTTAACCTGTATGGCTTCAAACTCTGTCTATTAACATATCTATCCCCAAATTAATGTTTTTTCTCTTCTCCTGTGTATGCTTGTCTTCCAGAGATTGGTATTGGTCTGATGGGATTCAGTTTATTTTTCCTGCTCTTCGGTGTGCTGCTGTTTTTTGACTCTGTCTTGCTGGCCTTTGGGAATGTGAGTAATATTTCATGTCACACATGAACACATCTGCTCAATGCAACATCACACCATCACCATCACCATCACCATCACCATCACCGACTCATATCAACATTCAAAGACAAGACCCCCAGTTTACAACCTTACAATTTATCACATAATAATAGTAAATATTTCAGAATAAAAGCCTTATGTAAACAAATGAAGGAATTCTATCCAGAGAAAAAAATGCTTCAGGGCTTTTATTTTGAAACAGTAGCAGGAAGTGTTGATTTAAAAAATATTTTTTTTTTAACTTTTTTCATCTTCGTAACATTTTCTACAGATATAAACATGTAAACTGTAGTAGTGTTACTGATATGATGTCAATATACAGTCAATAGATCACTTTCACTGTCTGTTGTTGTTGTGAACCGCGGTGAAAATAGACGAGACCTAAGAACATCTTGGTGTACATTGCTCAAATGTGTGATGGATAATGACGTGTGGGATAAGATCATAGGTTGCCTTCCAGAATTTCAATCTGTAATAGATATAAAGACTTACAATATAATATCCTACATAATATTATATTACATGTATATATATATATATTTATATATCACTGTACATTTATAGTAAGTATAAGGCTGGAATATCACCAAATCGTTTAAAATGTAAAACTCATGTCAGGCTGCATTGCTTGTGGGAATGCAACAAAATTCAGTTATTCTGGAAGGCAATATGCGCTAACATTAGTACAGCAATAGGTCAACAGGTGTCAGCCAACCCACTTCTATGTCTGCTCTGAAGTGTCCCCGACTCTCTAAAACGATATGAGGAAGTGGTTCAATAGCTTATAATGCTGGCGAGGAAGGCCATTATGGTGAAGTGGGTCGGGGACGACCCTCCTTCTATTTCCATGTGCAGATCTCTGATCTCCGAGGTTGTGACTCTGGAAAAAATAAGACATTATATCGATGGAAGGACTCATCTTCTTCTGCAGAAATGGAAGAATCCTCTGGAATCTCTGAGAGTTCAATATAATCTGGATTTAAATGGATAATAACTGTGGACAAATGTTTGAATCGGGGACATTGGGCATGAATCATATCCACATACTCAATTATTGACTTCATTCATCATTTAATTTCACCATACTTTCCTCTATATATATGCAGTGCCTCAATTTTATTTATGCTTTATCTTTTTTTTTTAAATTTATTTATCATTTTTCTTTCTTCTTTCTCTTTTATGAACCAGTCTTGTAACGTTATTGTATCATTGCATTGTAGTTTGTATGTTTGTTAAAAGTCGAATAAAATAAAAAGATATAATAAATAGGCGAGCCCTCGAATCTCTAGCCGAGCCGCGCTGCTCACACGACTGTGTGGCTGCTCTAACCTTTCTGCTCTAGCCCTTCAGGAAAAAAACTTTTTTAGTGTAGGCTGTCGAAATCTATAGGCGACCTTATGCTTCAAAGTACTGAAGCCATAGGCTGCCTTGTGCGTCGGAACAGTGATGTTAAGACTGCTGCCCAACCGGCAATATACTGTATGATGCCTTAGGACAGAGACCAGACTGGGACAGAACAAATGCACGTTGGATGAAAATACAATATTCAAAGGTTGATAATACAGTCACTAACGAAGACAAAGCAAAAAATAAAGGTCTCAAAGGTTAATCCCTCAGAGACAGAAGGTATTTTATCCATTCAAAGACACATGAACAACATGTTAGAGACACCTTCCTACAGTTCAGCAGGAAAGTTAACAGGCTGATAATGAATACATCACTAACATACATCGACTAACTAAGGCAGTGAAGGCCTTTTGATAAAGTAGGAAGAATTAGTTAAATTGTAGGTTTGGAGAAAGAAGACAAATAGCAAGATAAAACATTATTTATAGCGTGACAATGTGTTGAATATCTCCTTGGTTTGCTTTCCTCCGTATAGATTCTGTTTCTGACTGGTTTGACGTTCATCATCGGCATCAGGAAGACAGCCTACTTCTTCTTCCAAAGACAGAAGTTTCGGGGTTCTTTGTTCTTCCTGGGAGGCGTTTCTCTGGTGCTGTGCCGTTGGCCAATCGTTGGAATGCTGGTGGAGAGTTATGGCTTTGTGCTTTTATTCAGGTAAGTGCAGGTAAAGCCTCGTCCACACTGGGAACGTCAGGAGCGCGTGGCAGCTGCGTTACCTGTTGTTTTTTATTCCGGCGTCCGTGTTAACAGGTTAGAGCATATTGACATCATACCAGCAACATTACTACAGTTTCGATGTCTGTATCTGTAGAATATGTTACAGAGATGAAAAAAAGTAAAGACTTATTTTTAAATCAACACTTCCTGCTTTCATTTCAAAATAAAAGCCCTCAAGCATTTTGTTTCTGTGGACAGAATTCCTTCATTTGTTAACACAAGGCTTTTATTCTGAAATATGCGCGGGACAGTGTTGTAGAACATGCAGTGACTTGGAGAGCTCCATGAATGAATATAGTACGGGGTTTTAATTGTGGATTATTACTATTATTTACAAATTACCACACATTTCTTAACCTTTCTCTGTATAAAATAAATATAAATGACATTTATAATGAAATGAAATTGCCATTATGAAAGGCAAACTCTATGTAGAAAGAAAGAGCTGACAGCAGCTGGTGTGATCACCCGACGCGTGAATCACGCCGCCGCCGCGCAACACGCAACACGCAACGCGACTGTGTTATTCAACCAATGTTGCCGGGTTGATTTGGGAACACCATGACCTGAAAAATAATTCTGTAAAATAACCACGATATGCAGTTACTGAATTATAAGACACAATAAAATTAGTACAATAGTTGATAGTTTGTTGAAGCTGTTAATCTCAGTCATCTCAGTAATTCTTCTGTATTTTATGTGGTAAATGATCACATTAGATCGTAATTGATGATGTTTTGCATTTCAAAAATAAAAATAAACTAAATGCCATATGAAAATAAATGTCAGAAAGGAAGCTATGTTGCTTCATCACACTTTTGTTGTTTCCCTCTGTAGGTCCTTCTTCCCCATGGCCTTGGGATTTGTGCTGTCAGCCGTGAATATCCCTTTCCTCAATGCAGTATGTTTTGTTCTTGGCTCAGTACATTAACACTTTTACTTTTTTCTTCATTTGCAATACCTCAGGGATGTCACTATGGGGATTTCACAGATTGTTGCTTTTAATGAAATCTGTTTTCTGTTAGTTTTTACCCAGCAGCTCCTCCATGGTTTGAGGAGAGGAGCGTGTTGCAGCAGGGACGAAATGCTGGATGCCCTTTGACTGACTGGGTGGGCAGAGCTGGGGGAGAACTGATGAGTTCCTGCATGGTAACTGAACTGTTGCTTTCAGATGACCAACAAGAATAATTTATATTTGTTTACAATGTACTGTATTTTGTACCATATCAGGTTACAATTAATCACAGTCAAATAAGCTGCTTAAAAGCTACACTAACCTAAAGGACCAGTGTGTAGCATTTAGGGGGATCTATTGGCAGAAATGGAATATAATATTAATAAGTATTGTTTTCTTTAGTGTATAATCACCAGAAAATAAGAGTTTTTGTAGCTGTTTATATCTAAATAGGGAGCGGGTCCTCTTCACAGAGCCGGCCACCATGTTTCTACAGTGGCCCAGAACGGACAAACCAAACTCTGTTAAAGGTCCCATATCATGCTCATTTTCAGGTTCATACTTGTATTTTATGTTTCTTCTAGAACATGTTTACATGCTGTAATGTTCAAAAAAACCTTTATTTTCCTCATACTGTCTGCCTGAATATACCTGTATTCACCCTCTGTCTGAAACGCTCCGTTTTAGTGCATTTCAACGGAATTGCGTTGCTAACAGTTGGGTCCATGTTTACTTCCTGTCAGCTGATGTTATTTACATACACTGCAACAGGAAATAAACTGGGACACATTTAAAATGTTTACACTTAAAACCGTGTAATGGTCTATACATATTATATATTTGTGACATCACAAATGGACAGAAATCCTAACGGCTTGTTTCAAATGCACAATTTCTGAATATGGGCGTTGTGTGTTCCTCCGTATATTGAGCGTTTTGACGGTTTAACAGTAGTTATAAAGCACTTAAACCTGCTTTATGATATAAAAGACATAAAAATCCCACTTTTACAATATGGGACCTTTAACTTTTCCTGCTTGGGCCGCTGCTCTCTCTCTCTTGCTTCAACACTCAAATCCCACGTCCTCCAAATGATCTAAACTATTCTTACAACAGCTCTAGATAGGGCCATTCATGCTTTCACTTCGGCTACCGTAGTTCTCCTACATGCTCGGCACACGGGAGAGGTTTCAATCTGCAACCTCTACGCTAGATGTCACTAGATGTTACACACTGTAGACTACCTTTAAAACCTTACATAATTTATTTAAAACAATCTTGCAGTTGTACAGGATGTTTTCCATCTAATTTTACAATAATTCACTGTTTTATTTAACCTTGTTAATATCTTGTTGTAGAAAAATAAATGTTCCTATATTGTCTGACAGTTTTACATGATGTATAATATTCCCGGTGGGTGTGTTCATGGGATCATCATTCCACATGTTCCAAAAGCAGATGATTTAATGATCACCAGTAAAAACAATGTTGCATACTCGTTTAGTTTTAATGTAATATTTCTAACAATAATATTCACAAAGTTCCTTCACACTCAAGCAGAATCCACAAAAATCAACCTCCCAAGGTTTGGAAAGTGACAACCCATGTTACATTTATTTGCGGAACACACATGAAAACTATCTTTTGACAGTATATTAACATCATACCAGCAACATTACAACAGTCTCAATGTCTATATCTGTAGAATATGTCACAGACATGAAAAAAGTAAACATTTATTTTTAACTCAACACTTCCTGTTTCTGTTTCAAAGTAAAAGCCTTCTAGCAGTTTTCTGTGGACATAATCCCTTCATTTGTTAACACAAGGCTTTTATTCTGAAATATTTGCAAGACAGTGTTGTGGAAAATGCAGTGACTTGCTCTATAAATGAATAGAGTACCAGCTTTTAATTGTGGATTATTATTATTATTTACAAATAGGAACACACTTCTAAACTTTAAAATAAAATAAATTTAAATGGCATTTATAATGAAATTAAATGGCCATTATAACAGGCAAACTATAAAGAAAGGGGCTGGCAGTAGCAGCGCAGCAGCAGAAACCCTGCCGGTGTGGACGCCACACGCGTGAGAGACGAAGTAGTTCAGCGAGGCAGCCGTCATGTGGCAGGCAGCGATGCCTGGGGCGTAAGTATTTAACTATATCTTACTGACAGGTGCTATTATTATAATATGGCTCTTTAGTATCATCAAGTGTTAATTGTGGGAAACAACAAGATCAAGACTTCCTTCACAATCCTGTTTTTAATTGTGTGTTGAGATTTTTGCTTGTAAAGTTTAAACTCTTCAAGCAAGCTGATGTTTGGTATGTTGCATAAATAAAAATATCAACTTCATGCTGCTGTTGTATGCTGTTAGCTAGTATAAAATGGCTTAGCTGACTAACTTTAAAAAAAAACTTAAATGCAATACCGATGCATGTCAAGTGTCTGAAGCTCTTTCTAACTTCCAAATGCTGCAAAGATTTTCACTCAAACAGAGCCAGGCCTTCTCTACCCGTTTAGAAAGCTTTACATCTCAATCCAAAAATAATTTCACTCATCATCATCATCATCATCATCATCATCAACACCCCACAGCTCATTTCCTGATGTTACTACTTAAGTCTATGTTTGGGTTTGATGGTGACGTGAGTGTAGGTGACGTCATCGTCATCCTCGTCGTTACTGCACCCTGAGTTACGCTGAGCAGCGTCCTCACACTGGTTTTTCACCACGTTGTCTGTGTTTGTCTCGCTCGTGTATCCCACCTGACCTTTTCTACCCAAACCTGACGCGTGGTCATATTTACGCAGTGGAGTCCCGCCTTGGCCAAACTGTTCACTGTCTCTTAGCAAAGCATTGACGTTCCGAGGCCAAGCTGCTCCTCTGGGTTTAACCCTGACGTATTCTGTTTCCTCTGGCGGGGCGCTGGAGGACGTCTTCGGGCGAACAGGCAACTCCTCAAACTGGGGAACAAGGTGAAAAAAATAGCAATAACAAGGAATCACTGAGCAGAAGTAACACAAACAATTAATACAACTGCCAGGTTAATACGACAAGCACATATTAAAAGAGTTATAATGACCAGAATTGATTCTCTGTGGCACATTCAGACATATTTTTAATGATTAGTTTTAAAACTTTTACACTACAGGACATTGCAAGTCACTAAAACAAATGAGGAAAACCTCACTGTCAAGTAAAATATCACGTTGCCTGTGGTGAGCTGCCATGTAGCACTCTGTGTCTGTATTAAAGAGCAGGGCAGCATGCCTCCTAGGTTCACAGGATTGGCCTCCATTTTTATCCAGCCTCTAGTCATGCTGGAGACTGTTTGGTTGTTTCATAGCTCCAACCACACCAACTTGTTGAAGACATAGTGCACAGTGCAATTTAGTTTTATATCTGTTATGGGAACATTGTATTCATCATGGTAATCGCTGTGATGTTGGAACACAGCAACATCTCAAAAAATAGGTCCAATCAGTCCAGAAACATGAGCAGTCAGGCGATTACCAAATGATGACCTGAGCAGACCTACTGCTCTTGTCGCTTTAGTAATTTATTTTCCTGTGCAATCAGAGAGATGTGCTCACTTTTAGTTTTACCTCAGCCTAAAGCGGTTTAGATAATCAAGATAAATTTGCTTCTGATTGTCTGACTGCTCATGTTTCTTACTGTGTCGGACTGCTTTGCAGCGGCGCTGTCCCGCACCAAAAATATTCTGGCCAGAACTACGAAAATGAAACCCACATTGTAATGAACCACAGTTTCCTTTAAAGCTGCAGCCTAAGCAGCAGACTAAAAAACGTTATTTTTATAAAACGGTTACTATATCCTGACAGTGGTGCGTGAGACAGGCCGGAGGAAAACAAATATGAATCAATATTCTGTTACTGTAATGACTATTTCTCTCCTCAGATGTTCTCAGAATCATCTTGTAGTTACTGTTTAGCTGTAAAATGAGAAAGTTTGTAACCCGGCAGCCATGTTGAGATCAGTTTAGGAAATACCAAGCACCGCCCACCAGCCGGAGCAAACTTTCTCATTTTACAGCTAAACAGTAACTACAAGATGTTTCTGAGAACATTTTACGCCAGAAAAAGGCATTACAGTACAGTACAGAGTCCTCGAGTGATTGACAGCTGCCTCCGTTGAATAAACAGCCAATAGGAACGCTCTCTCTCTCTGAAATGACCTGTGATTGGTCAAAAGTCTCCCGTCACGGGCTAGATTTTCTAAAGCCTGAAAACAGAGACATGAGGAGGAGCAGAAGTCTAGTTTTTATCTCAGAACACTTGAATTACAATATGCTGAAAGGTTATTATGGAATTTTTGCCCAATGATGCCAAAAACATTCTGCCTACTGCAGCTTTAAGTTCTCTGTCGAACACTTTTGCGTGCAGTGATTAACACCATCCAAAAAGGTGAAACTGTGGTAAAATGAATCGTAAGAAAGAACGTGAATAGGAAAATACTGTACTTTAATAATTGACAAAAACCTCCAAGAGTCACAGTACTTACAATTATGTTGTTTTTTATGTGTTAGTAAGAGAACGAAAATTGCAAACAAAATAAAAATAATGTATTCCAACTTTCATGCATTACATTATTTCTGTTTGATAACTCACCTCATCATCCAAGCTGCTCGAGGTGTCCTTGTCGTCCCCTATAAAGACAGACAGCAACATTTTCCATCATCGGCTCAACTTGAGTGATTGTTAAACTGTTTTTCATCCACAACAAAAGTTGTGAAAATCTGTTCACAGTTTGAAAGTTGGTCCCAGGAAGAAACAGACAACTGAAACTTTTGTTCCAGAGAGCTCAGCGTAAAAGCTCCCTGAACCTGGAAGGTATATCCTTACTAACTTGTATTTGTAATTTTAAAGAGTAGCTAATGATTAGTTGATGATTAGTTAATTGGGAAACGAGTGAGGAACGAATCAGAAGCAACTTAATAATTCATGAATCATTAATAAGTACGTCCCTTATAATTCCTAATGGAGGTCTATGTAATAGATAACGATGAGTTAATCAAGAACAGACTGGGAGATCCTGTATTAATGAATCATTGGGTAATGATTAGTTAGTTAGGGAGGAGGATCCCCTCATGGCGGCTAGTTTGGAAACCTTTTTTTCTTATATTATGAAAATAGTTCTGAAAATCTGTGTTTCTGAAAACATCTGAGGTGGGGTGTCAGCCATGCAGTTGCTGAATCAGTCTTCATTTTAGCTAGACAACGGTTAGTTTACAAGTTTTTCGGGGTTTGCATCAAGTAGCCTGGACCTCAACTTTATGCAAATGGGGAGCCAGCGTGACAGTCTGTCTACCAGAATGCATTGCACGGCTGCTTACGTAGACTAGGAATGAGAAGCGTGGAAAGGACGGATCGTGTGGATCTATGAAGGCGGCTCGCAGCTCTGACCGTGAGCTTTACAGGATCCCTCGCCCGGACCTCAGTACTTGCTTTGTCCTCCCTGCTCCCGGTGCGACTGTCAACCGGGGCGGACTGTCCTGCATCAGGATCTGTGTCGGCAACACACCCAACCTGTTTTGAAGCGCGCAGCCCGTCTCATTTACCACGCTTTCTGGGTGTGACTTTTTGCCGTGTCATCACCATTCATATCTGTGCAATGTGATTAAATTGGTTCCGAGGGCACGAACGTGTTAACAAGAGCACAACGTTCTTCCTGGATCCAGCCTCTTAATTCTGCTCTCACAGTGCATCAGATTTATGCATTTAACTTTATAATGTACAACATGTTTCTTCACTGAAAGCAGCTGCATGCTGCTCCTTAGGGAACAGCACAGCTGGTGATAATTCTCTGTGGGTTCATCACTACAATACACACATCTCATCATCCACCGTTAATAAACAACATATTTATTAGTATGTTTTTAATATTTAACCGTACAAAAATAGTTTGCCACATTGTGATCAGAGGTGAGAACTCATCCATACCTTCACCTTGTTCATCGGGGGGGGGTACTTCACGTCGATGACTGTAATAGTTGGCCACTGAGTTAGCATACGAGTTTGCATGAACGTCGACTGCTGCCAACGGTGTTCTCCTCGCAAACAACCTTTCCCTGAGTTTTTTACCTAAAACACAAAACTGTAGTTAGTTCTTATTCATTTGTAGCAAATATGACATAAACAAACAAACAAATATATAATACGCAATAGAGCAATAAACTGTTATCAGCAATATTTTTGTCTTTTTGACAAAAAATAATAATAATCAGAATACATCAGGGGCTTGTAGGTGTTGCTGATAAATTGGAGAGCTGTACACTCAGAATCTTAGTGGGTCAGCTCATTTAAATTACATTACATTTAACATATTCAAGAGCAACATCTCTTTACACAAACAGTGTCCTTGTTACTCTGGTTATACTGCATGTTCTCATTATTAAATGAGATTTAACTTTATTGGCATTGAAATGCAGTTTACTGCTTTTTTGCACTTCTGGTTCGATTTTAAACATTTCGTTGTGCTTGTGCAGAACAATGTATAGAATAAATATAATATATAGAAGAATGATTAAGGGTAGATATGAATAAGCTAAGCTATATACAATCTATATACAATATGAACAGTATGAACAGTGTGATATGAATACGCTAAGATATATACAAGCTGTCATGGGGACTTTTTTTCAGTAGAACGTAGTCCCTATGAAAACTGTTTCTGGAGACATGTTCTTCGGTAATTTGGATGGATCAACCCTTTAAATACTGCTGTGATCTGTGAAGTTGCAAAGTGTTTTGCAGATGTTGTAGGTTCCCACTGCTGATGCGTATTCTCATTTTTCTGACAACGTCATAAAAGATCAAAAGGAAAGTTGTATTTCAACGTGTGATTAAATCATAATCGTGTAATGATTGATCATGTGTGCTGTCTACAGATCAGTTAAACATCAACACCGGAAAACAACATTGGCTCGATCTTTCAGTGTAGATGATATGATCTAATTGTTTGTGTTAGTTTTGTGGAAATACTGAACTATATGAGGTGTCAAACACAGCTCACTGCAGAGCAACCTGTTTCCACAAAGATCACACCACCGTGCCGCCCCTTCATATCAAATTGTCTCAATATAATTAAAAGGATGATGCATGTTAATATCAATTAATTCATGTTATTTATTATACATAACAGTTTCTGAATTCTAAATGTATTGGCTGGTACTTACCCTGGTATCTGATGACAGTAACAGACAACAGCATGATAAGAAGGACCACGAGGGTCACTACTATGATGACGCCTAGATGGTTCTGTGGGCCGCTGTTGGATATAGAACAGGGATGTTACTGTACCGTCAGAAAGCCTCAAAGTATATATACATATATAACATTATACAAAACATTATATGTGTTTAAATAACAAGTAATACAACCCTGGCACAGTAGGTACGACTGGAGGGACTGGTCGGGGACGAGGAGGAGCAGGAGGAGGAGGTTCTGTAATATGGAGAGAAAACGTGATATCACTGTACAAAGAACGCATGTTTGTTTGCTCCTCTAGTGGGGGAGCAAAGGGAGATGAAGCAGTGGGTAAGTTCCACTGTATTGTGGCAATGATAGGCATTTTATGTCATGTGAAATGTGCACGTCGAGGTTTGGGGGGTCGAAGGGTGTGTAGCGTGTCTGACTTCACATGCACAGCTTCGTTCACAGCTCGTATCCTGTCACAATGTAATAACATTTCTCATTTATTAACTGTAACCGAGATCTGTCCGTTACTTTAACCGTAGTCGGCGTGCACAGATATAAAAAGCAAGAATTTTAAAAGCATGGGCATTGCAGGTAAACAAAAAAAGGAATAAAAAGTGAGATATGCTGCTGGAGTGGTTTGAGAGGTTTCTATGGGAAGTTTTTTTGGTACTTTGTAAGTCCTCATAACGTCCACACGGGTCTGTCTTTGCCTTTCAAAACAACCATACGCACATTTCCAAAACAATTTGTGTGATGCTGTCATAAGGTTTGGATTAGCACTTGGTTAAAGTCAGGGAAAGATGGTGGTCAGACACACTTCATCCATTACACACAGACCTCCTCTCTATGGAAACGACACACTACCGTAGATTAGTACCTGTAGATTCGGCGTTTTTTTCACATTAAACTCGATGAAATTACAGTTGAGTTGGACCAAAGCACACTTGGTGATTGTTGGAAAGAGTAACGACGACGGTTTAGGGGAGTTTTATTTTGTTTCTGTCCAGTTTGAATGAAGTGTTTTACAACGCTCCGCTGACTCAACATAAACAAAATTACACGTGGATGACGGCGCAAGCTGCACGGAGAGGGGGGGGGCAATCGTACTCGGAGGTCTGCGCTCTCCGAGTGCCATTCTAGTTATTTATATTGTTACTTCAACGCCTATTAAGTGTTTTGTCACAGTCGTATTCGGAGACAATTATTAATGAAATTATACATGTTTTTAACTTGTCACAACGTGTCATCTATCACAATCTTTACAACAATGTAACAAAAATAATACATCTGCTATTCGTTTTTAAAAAAAAAAATAAACATAAAATCTGCATTTAAATATTGTACATACCGATGACATCAATTTCAACATCTGTATTCCACCTGGTGCAGCGATATGTTGTTCCATCATCGTTTGGCGTGACACATATTTGTAATATGACTGAGGTTCTTGTATCCATTATGTTCTCTTTCACAGTCTCACACAGACCGCGAGTCACTCTACACCACCGAGTTTGAACATAATAGTCATTGGACCCCCATCTGCCATGCCTGTCATATTCATACCGTTCAGGTTTAAAACAAACGAGATTAAGCTGATTGTAAAGTTTTACCTGCACTTTCTTGCTGTTTCGATAAGAAGACGGATACTCCTCTACAACAGGATTCCGGTAAGAAGGTTTCTGATAAACATTGGATTTTACAGGGCTGCTTGACGTCTTTGCCACACACTGGAAAGATGTAATTTTTGAGCAAGCCACATGGTCAACAGTCACCACTAGGGCAGACTGGAATCTGTCATCTACGCTCCTCACTGTGTCATCACACTCTGCACCGTCACATAGGCAAGATTTCGAAAATTCTTGCAAGTCCTGGGAATACTGGCAGGCGATCTGAAAGGGCTCGACCCGAACGGGAACGATGTGCAAAAAACTGAGCTCGTCTTTAACCTGGAGCTCCACGACACAGACCTTCGTTTGATTCGTAATCTGTGTGAATCTGTAGGATCCCGTATCGTTGTGTGTCAGTTGACTTTTCTCCAGGGAGAATGAGCCGTTACTGTCCAGGATCTTGAATTCCCCTCTGGTTTTACTTTCAGGACCCATGACCGTGTCTGGCTGACAAACGTTTTCACTGGATAAGCGGCACCAGTGTTTCCCTGAGGCGGCCATGATGTCCAGTTCAGCGCCGCATGACATGACTACGGTTTGTCCCACAGTGCCGATCACAACAGTCGGGTCTTGATGATCTGATGAAATCAAAAGAAAAAACATTAGCGGGATCTGAGCACAGTTTGACTGATGAAATCCATTTCATAACTTTTACTTTTCTCTCACCAAAGTGTGCGAACGTCAATGATAAGTGCAGTTTTCAGTATATGAGTGAGTGAGTATGGGAACAAGTGATTTCCACAGGCTAACTCGTGAATACAACAGCGGTATTCTGTACTGTACGAGAAAATTGAATTCACAAAAATTACAGCATTTTACATTAGTGGTAGAAAGAAAGAAGATCTACAATTTATTTTGAAGCATTGGATTGTACTTTGTTTGTTCACATTACAAATTTTGAAAATATAGATTACAGTGAAGCAACAATTAATCTGCCAAAAAGATTGAGCGCTCTAGGACCTACTAATAGTTCTTAAGGTTTAAGCGCGATATTGTTAACATTTTATGTTTTGGTTTATAAACCCTGCCCACTGTTGTCAATCACAACCTGATTTCATGAGCTGAATTTGACCCGATGAACACAGTTTCAGACAGTTTCATACATAAACTTAGATAGATTTAGTGATGCACCCTACAGGCAGAATGTCCCTAGATTTTGCAGTGACCCTAAGAACAAACATCCGAAGTTCACGAGTTCAGTCAGCTAGCCCCCGTGGAGTGGATTATTATGTGAATGTACAATGTGTAATTGAGGGGGCTGAAAGATTGTTGTTGCTCAAACATATAGCCTACTGCTCAGAATATATATATATATATATTGTTAAAGTTGCTGTAAAATCTGCCAAACAAATATCACATACTCTGGTGTCAAAAATTGGAATAGCTGTTTAATTTTGACGTCTGTAACAATTAATTACTTTGATTTGCCTTGCAGGTCACCACGTCTGAAAATCATTTTACTCAAGTTATATGAATCAGTATTCTTCATTTCAGGGCTTTTTTATGATTTGACTAGAACTACGTAATTAATAATGTTGATCACAGCTGCTTGGTGGCTATAGTCACTTTACTATCCTCAAACCAGACAACCTAATGTCAGAAGTTACCAGTATGATTCTGTCAATGATTATATTTTCACTGTATAGACCAGAGGTCAGCAACCTTTACTATCAAAAGAGCCATTTTAGGCAAAAAAACAAAAACAAATCTGTCTGGAGCCGCAAAACATTTGATCATTGTGATGAAGGTAACACAGTTTATAGTCTAAGTATATAGAATATAAGTCTAATGCAGTGAGGGCCAAAGTGTTAATGTACTACAGAGTATTAGGGTCACATTGAGGGAAAAAACATCTGATCTAATGTTACGAGAATAAAGTCATAATATTACGAGAATAAAGTTATAATTTTTCGAGAAATAAGTCGTAATATTATGAGAATGAAGTCATAACTTTACGAGAAAAAAAGTCGTAATAAGATGAGAATAAAGTCATAACTTTACGAGAAAAAAATTCGTAATATTACGAGAATAAAGTCATAACTTTAAGGGAAAAAAAGTCGTAATATTACGAGAATAAAGTCAGAACTTTACGAGAAAAAAAGTCATAATATTACGAGAATAAAGTCATAATATTACGAGACTAATGTCAGAAGTTTACGAGAAAAAAGTCATAATATTATGAGAATAAAGTCATAACTTTACGAGAAAAAAAGTTGTAATATTACGAGAATAAAGTCATAATATTACGAGAATAAAGTGATAACTTTACGAGAAAAAAAGTCATAATATAACGAGAATAAAGTCATAACTTTTCGAGAAAAAAGTCAGAAGTTTACGAAAATAAAGTCGGAAGTTTACGAGAAAAAAATTTGTAATATTACGAGAATAAAGTCATAACTCTATGAGAAATAAAGTCGTAATATTACGAGAATAAACTCTTAACTTTACGAGAAAAAAAATTTGTAATATTAGGAGAATAAAGTCATAACTCTACGAGAAAAAAAGTCGTAATATTACGAGACTAAACTCTTAACTTTACGAGAAAAAAAGTCGTAATATTATGAGAATAAAGTCATAACTTTACGAGAAAAAAAGTCGTAATATTACAAGAATAAAGTCATAATATTACGAGAATAAAGTCATAACTTAACGTGAAAAAGTCGTAATATTACGAGAGAAAAATTCGTAATATTACGAGAATAAAGTCATAACTTAACGAGAAAAAAGTCGTAATATTATGAGAATAAAGTCATAACTTTTCGAGAAAAAAGTCAGAAGTTTACGATAATAAAGTTGGAAGTTTACGAGAAAAAAATCGTAATATAACGAGAATAAAGTCATAACTTTACGAGAAACAAAGTCGTAATATTACGAGAATAAACTCTTAACTTTACGAGAAAAAAAAATTGTAATATTAGGAGAATAAAGTCATAACTCTACGAGAAAAAAAGTCGTAATATTACGAGACTAAACTCTTAACTTTACGAGAAAAAAAGTCGTAATATTATGAGAATAAAGTCATAACTTTACGAGAAAAAAAGTCGTAATATTACAAGAATAAAGTCATAATATTACGAGAATAAAGTCATAACTTAACGTGAAAAAGTCGTAATATTACGAGAGAAAAATTCGGAATATTACGAGAATAAAGTCATAACTTAACGAGAAAAAAGTCGTAATATTATGAGAATAAAGTCATAACTTTTCGAGAAAAAAGTCAGAAGTTTACGATAATAAAGTTGGAAGTTTACGAGAAAAAAATCGTAATATAACGAGAATAAAGTCATAACTTTACGAGAAAAAAAGTCGTAATATTCCGAGAAAAAAGTCACAACTTTGAGAGAAAAAAAGTCGTAATATTATGAGAATAAAGTCATAACTTCACGGGAAAAAAGTCGTAATATTACGAGAATAAAGTCATAACTTTAATGAGAAAAAAAGTCGCAATATTACGAGAAAAAAGTCATAACTTCACGGAAAAAAAGTCGTAATATTACGAGAATAAAGACATAACTTTACGAGACAAAAGTCGTAATATTACGAGAATAAGGTCATAACTTTACGAGAAAAAAAGTCGTAATATTACGAGAATAAAGTCATAACTTTACGAGAAAAAAAGTCGTGATATTACGAGAATAAAGTCATAACTTTACGAAAAAAAAGGCTTAATATTACGAGAATAAAGTCATAATATTACGAGAATAAAGTCAGAAGTTTACGAGAAAAAAGTCGTAATATTATGAGAATAAAGTCATAATTTTACGAGAAAAAAAGTTGTAATATTAAGAGAATAAAGTCATAATATTACGAGAATAAAGTGATAACTTTACGCGAAAAAAAAGTCATAATATTACGAGAATAAAGTCATAACTTTACAAGAAAAAAATCGTAATATTACGAGAAAAAAATTCTTAATATTACGAGAATAAAGTCATAACTTTACACGAAAAAAAGTCATAATATTACGAGAATAAAGTCATAACTTAACGAGAAAAAAGTCGTAATATTACGAGAATAAAGTCATAATATTATGAGAATAAAGTCATAACTTTTCGAGAAAAAAGTCAGAAGTTTACGAAAATAGTCGGAAGTTTACGAGCAAAAAATTTGTAATATTACGATAATAAAGTCATAACTTTATGAGAAAAAAAGTCCTAATATTACGAGAATAAAGTCATAACTTTATGAGAAAAAGTTGTAATATTACGAGAATAAAGCCAGAAGTTTACGAGAAAAAAGTCGTAATATTACGAGAATAAAGTCATAACCTTACAAGAAAAAAAGAAAATAACACATAAAATTACTACTTATAATATTATGACTTTATTCTCAAAATCTCAGATTTTTTTTTGTCCTCAATGCTGATCCCTGGTTTAGACCAACAACACCAATGTGTTAAAGAAGCACAAGAGACAATCCAGTTTGGGGCGTGTTGCTTCAGGTAGACTATCATTGAGACGATCCAGGAGGGCCCTTTGAGTTACAGATCTATCAGCTCGAAGGCTCTGAGTGATCAACTTCAGTCTTGCAAACAAAATCAATTATCACAAAAACCATCTGTGCTAAGAGTGCAAAAATACCATTTAACATAGTGATGTAGGACTTACCTTCAAACACATTTAATCTGTACCTCCTCGTAATTCTTCGGTCGTATTTACCGGAGCACACGTACAGGCCTGAGTTACCGTTTTCGAGTCCAGACAACACAAAATATCTCTCTGCTCCGTTGTTTTCAAAAGGAATGGCCACTTTTTCCGCATCTGTACACCGGGGGCAATTCTGAGGGTATGAAGGGCAGATACACTTCTTTAAGTCCTCACTGGTGGAACACACAAGTGTTACAGAAGCATTCTTCCTCACATTGATGGTTAGCTCTGATCCCCGAGTACCTGGAATGACAAGTTACATAGATATTACTGTCGTAGCAACAGATGATAGACCTCCTCTAATATCCTGCACGGCCTATACAGTATTCCTGCTCTCGTCTTTCATGCCCAACGGCTCAGGTAGAAACTTTATCAAAATATCTCTCTCCACCGTCTGCTGAGTGCACTGGCTTGCAGCTGATATATAAAGCATGATGTCTCGAATAAAAGCAGCACTTGAACATTTCCACTCTGTACCAGATGCAGGAGGATGACAAGATTACTGACTCTATGTTTACAGGCCGGCGCTTAACAAGATTATTACATCCTTAGCACGCAATAGAGATATTGGTACGATGGAAATTTAAATTAGTGAGTACGTAGTAGTGGAGCAAGTATCCAGGTGCACGTGAACGGAGCCTCACCACCAACAACCAACATCTCCCACAAATCATGCGTCCCGTCTCATGTTTCAAGTGAGCGCTGACTTTTTCATTTGTACGCCACACAAATGTCTGCAGTTAGGTTCAGGCAAGAAAACCACTAAATTCGGTTGAGGCAAGAAAACCACTTATGCCCGGTTCAGACTACACGATATCGGTCCGATTACAGCCCGACACGGACGTCGTAGGGTGTCGACTCGGATCGGGGACGATAAATGAGTGTCGTGTGCAAAAATCGATGGTTTTATCTGGTGTAGTGTGTCAGAGTACACGACCTCTCACGACGTCCCGACACAAAGTTTAACATGTTTGATTTTTTTTCTGCTTTCCACGACGTGTTTCGTCACGGCCGTGAATTTGACCGGCTGAGCACAGACGCACACAGCTGTAAACAGAAGGCTACTTATTATGCAGAATGATGTTATCGGACCTTCAACTGCTGCCGGACCTCTCAGTAGGATATTTAATCTAGGTTGTGCAGGAGTAAAAAACACCACCGCCGTTGCGTCTATGCGTCATGGAGCATCCCGTTGCACGCCCGCTTTCTCTTCTCCCTGTGAATTATATTTGTATTGCTTTCCCCCGGAGCCTCGTGGGCCCCTTTACACGGTCGGGCCCGGGGGCTTGAGCCTCGGTAAGCCCGTATATTAAAGACGGCGGTGCCGGGAGAGTGTGTGTTGTTGGAGCTGGGGACCGACGTGTAGTCTGTCATGTGACAAGAATTTATGACTCTCAATCGTCTAATCTGACATAGTGACCATCAAAATGTGGTCAAAAATATCCTCTAGTCTGATCCCGGCATTAGTTAAGTTTTGGAAAAATATCATGGTTGGACTTAAAATAAGAACACAAACTAAGTAAAATATGTACGGAAATCAACGTAAAACAACTACAGAAAACATCTCACTCAAACATCACTAAAAAACATGTGACTAACGTCATTTATAAAACAAAACACCGGTCCCGAACACTGGGTGAAAGTCCGGTGTTTTTGGACCCATCCACCTCCCCACTATATTTATTTTATTTATTAGTTTATTTGACAGGGAAAATACATAGGCATTGTTACGCTTAATTAAAGTGCAACCGATGCAACGTATATAGGACTTCTAGCCGTAGCTAATTTGCAGACCTTGTCCCTGGTTAGGCTTTTAAGAAAAAGAAGATAAAATAAAAAAGAAAATACAGAATAGCACATCATACATAAAATCAAATAATACAACATTGTACAATACAGTCGAATTAAATATGTTAGTTCCCAATAAATAATCAGTGATCGCAGGTTTGGTTTAGTTTCAGCCAGTGTTTCATCTTTTCATTGAACGTTTTCAGGTCAGGTTGTGTCTTTATACTTATACTGTTTTTATACACTTTATACTACGTCATTAACTCTCACTGTGAGTTTATGCACGGCTGCGTTTACATTGCAGTCAATGCAGGATACATGGCGTACAAATGACACGCAGAAATCAAGAAAGGAGTCTGAATTATTGCACACTAAACGCCTCGCGTATTATCGTGGAATCCATACGCCTTTTACACATCATGTCATCACAAAATCAATAAAGTGGTCAGACTTTATTTTGACACAGAGCCTCTCTAAAGGCTGATGACTTAGTTTAGTGTTTCATGCAGCGGCATGGACAGGCCTAAACGTTAACTTCACAAAATGTCACAGGTTCATGATATAGATGAACGACCCCGAGCGCACGATTCAGGAGTAGGAAGCTGGACATTGTGCAGCTCTACAATACGAAAACGGTCCAAGCATCAGAAGATATGTGGGAGTCCAAACAGAGAGATAATCAAAGACGTGTCTGACTGAGACTGAATCTCCAAAGCCACATCGAAACTTTCTCAGCAGCTAGAAATGTGAAGTTCGCATTTATTACTAATCATCATCTACGTGGTATCCAGTTACCAAGACAGAGGAATGGGGGGTGATCAAACTGGCAGTACATGTTCATAGGGTTATATAACTGCAAAAATATTGCATGAAAGTAAATAGTAACACTTCATTTTACAGATCTGCAAATTTCATGGTGATAATTAACCTAATAAGAAACCTATTTGAAATTTCTTTGGAATTACTGCCAAATTACCCCAATATTTACCTCAAAATTTATTAAAAAAATTATGTAATTATGAAAATGATTTAATAATTAAATGCTAAAATAGCATATAATGGTTAAAATAGGGGCCTTTAGACTTGAGGAGCGGCTGCTCTTCATTGGAGGTGGAAAACCAAAACTAATAGAAGTCACTTCTGATCAGGCACAAATCTCACTATTGTGACTTATTGTCTGCACAAATGTAACAGCTGATTTAATGATTCAGGGAGTTTTTTTAAGACATTTCAAATATTTATGATTTATTATTTGCTAATAATTATCTATTTATCAGCAGACATGGAAATAAAGCAGATCAATTAACTTTGTATTCTTTTGCTGGAAACGTATTAAATAAATGACCAGCTATTGGGGAAATAGAGGAATATCATTATTAAATAATGTTGATAATAAAGTAATTTGAGATAAATTTTGAGGTAAATATTGGTGTAATTCGGCAGTTATTGCAAAGAAATTTTAAATAGATTACTCGCTAATCATCACCTAATTACCATGAAATTTGCAGAGCTGTAAAATGAAGTGTAATTTCTTTAAAAGCAATCCCACCCTCACAAGTGTGGAAACTTGTTCAAGGAGAGAAAATAATTAACACATTCGATTTTTCAATATACATCAGGGAGATTCTGTGTTTTCAAGATTGGATATTTTAAAGATTTCAAGATTTCTTTGGACCTTTTCTCCCTGTCCCAGATCGTTTTTACAAAGTCCTGCATGAAATTAGATGTTTCTTTAATAACAAAAAGATAAGTTACCTGTTTATTTTTAATGAAAAACTCAAGTAAATCCAAAATCACTTACCCTCTACTGTGAGGAACAGAAATATGCAGAGTTTCACAAGACAGCTTTTCATTTTCTTATTTTGCAGATCCAGACTCCGTAATGATTAATATTTGTATTCTATTATCTGTTTGAGTGCGTTAAGTCAAGTATTTCTGATTCTTGAGCTCCTTAGGTCTGATTATTATCTACATCAACTCTAAAGTAAACGCTTCATGCTGCTGAGCAATAGCAAACCGACAGGAAACCAGTCAAACTTGTTGCCTAAGTGGAAAGTTGTGGTTTACCACACAGGATGAAAGAGGACATTTTAGAGATTAAATACACATGAAGACATGCTATTTCATCAGGTCTAAAAATGTCTCATCTGTACAAACGTCATCCGCCGACGTAAATGATTAATGTGTTTTGATGTGATAACCTTCGACCTGTCGATGCCTTCCAGAACTATGATGAATCAAGGTGCTGTAATTTATCGATACAAAGTTCATGTCCTTTTTGTAAAATAATTTGTGAACTATTCGGCAAAACTGTTTTTTTTTAATTTGTGAAGAAATATAACTAATGAAACATTATTTAATATTTTCTGAATATACACTTTATGATTTACACAATATGATTTTACAGTACAAACATTTCCGATAAGATTTAAATGTTCAGACGAAGACTGTGTTACATGTAAATAATAAAATAATTGTTCAACTTTAGCAAGTTTTGTCTTTCAGCTTTTTTGGATGTTATCTATAATAATATTAATAATTGTCCATAATGATGTGAAATTGCATTTAAGTAAAAAAAAAAACTCAAAATTTCCAGTAACACTTTATAATGACCATGATTAATAATTGGTAAAATGAGTACTTAATTACACTTCAGTTAATAGTTATTTTACTGTTAACAAACATTAAAATGATAATTAATAATGTTAATTATTAGTCAAGCTAGAATCTGTTATTTTATCATGAGTAATATGAAATAATTAGTTTATAAATTATATATTGTATCATAGCTGATAGGAGATGATAACAGTTATACTCTGATTACATTAGTAAACTATTAACAGTTTATTGTTGCACACATGCACACATCACATATATATATATATATATATATATATATATATATATATATATATATATATATATATATATATGTATATATATAGATATATATCTATATATCTATATATATGTATATATATATATACTATAGTAAGTATTTGTTAATTATTACTAAATGATTTGTAAACCCTTAAGAAAGCATTTGTTAAACATCTATAAACATCTACATAGATAGATGGACCAGAAACTGATTATTAACCATTGACAAAGTATTAACTATCTCTCTAAATAATGTTTATAGGTGCTTTACAAAGTATTTATTAACCCTTTAACAAGGTATTATAATCATCAGTTGCATCTATAATAGCATCCAAATAATGTTTATAGACGGTTTATAAACCATTAACAAAGTGTTGAAAAATGTCTCGTTCATCAATTTAATGTTTAAAGTTATTTTACAAATCATTTGATAATCATTAGCAAATACTTAATATAGTACATAGAATGTTATAATAGTTGCAACATTAAAATGTTGAAATAACATAAATTACAACATTACTAATAATTAGTAAACATTATTAATTATCATTTAATTGTTTGTCAACTCTCTGAAACCCAAGCATTGATTTTATTGATGTAAAATGTGTTCCTCCACTTCAAGATGTCTTTAGCGAACTTTCGATCAAGAAAACAATGTTTTGGTTTTCAGTGGGAGACAGCCATGTTGTTTGAACTTGGAAAGTCTTACAGTATTACTATTTTCTCGCCCAAAATATTGCTATGATACAGTTTAGTGCAGGGGTCAGCAACCTTTACTATCAAAAGAGCCATTTTAGGCAAAAAAACAACAACAACACATCTGTCTGGAGCCGCAAAACATTTGATCATTGTGATGAAGGTAACACAGTTTATAGTCTAAGTATATAGTATATAAGTCTAATGCAGTGAGGGTCAAAGTGTTAATGTACTACGGAGTATTAGGGTCACATTGAGGGGAAAAAATCGGAGATTTCCAGAATAAAGTCATAATATTACAAGAAAAAAGTTGTAATATTACAAGAATAAAGTCATTACTTTAGGAGAAAAAAGTCGTAATATTACGAGAATAAAGTCATAACTTTACGAGAAAAAAAGTCGTAATATTTCGAGAATAAAGTCATAACTTTACAACAACAAAGTCGTAATATTATGAGAATAAAGTCATAACTTTACGAGAAAAAAGTCGTAATATTACGAGAATAAAGTCATAACTTTACAAGAACAAAAGTCATAATAATAGGAGAATAAAGTCATAACTTTACGAGAAAAAAGTCGTAATATTACGAGAATAAAGCCATAACTTTATGAGAAAAATAGTCGTAATATTACGAGAATAAAGTCATTATATTACAAGTAAAAAGTCAGAAGTTTACGAGAATAAAGTCATAAGTTTACGAGAAAAAATCAATAGCGGACTTTCTCATTTGTTATATCCGTTATTATTCAATAATGTTTTTATTCAATGTAACTTTCATTCACACGCTTAATATATTACATCACTTGCTCGGATCATCGCTCGTTGTACTACATCACTCGCTGCAGCCTTACGAAGGTAATTTATGATACGAAAAAGACAAAATACCTTTCCTTCCAAACATAATTGAGAATGTAATTTAGTTGTATGTGAACGCAATTTTCAGGAGACATGGCTGGCTTCAGGGGGTTAACAGTAAAATGAACTAAAGTTTAATTAACCAACACTTTACCATTTATTAATGATTATAAAGTGTTTCCTGGGGTTGGACCTTCAAACCCTATAAATATCTCAGAGTATATTTTGTTCACTGAAGAAATTCAGATTGTAGTGATTGCTGATACACACGCCAACATGTGAATTAGGGGAGTTCCGTCACTTATTTTTTCCACTTCGAACAGTGAGTGAGATAACATCCAAAGCCACATTGAAATTTTCTCAGAAGCTAGAAATGTGAAGTTTCCATGTGTTACCAATCATGATTTACGTGGCTGATCAGCTAGTGTGGCATTGGAGGAGTGTGACAGAGATATCCAGTTGCCAAGACAGAGGAATGGTGGTGATCAAACTGGCAGTACATGTTCATGGGGTTATATAACTTCGAAGAAAAGCATCCCAAAAATCACTTGTTCAAGGAGAGAAAACAGGCTCAGACACAAAACTGTAAAGCTGAGTGACAGAACATCTTAATGAGACATCCACGGAGGTACGGAGAGGCAGAGAGTTTGTCAAACGGTGTTCACTCAAATCCCAACGCATCAGCATGGACATGTTCAAGAACGATCAGTCAAAATTAATTGGGCGACCCGCTCTACCTCTCAGCCACGGCCGCCCCAGAGAGAGGAGAGAGAAAGATGATGCTATGTATGTCTACGATCTTGCAGGTTCAATATAAAAGGTGACAGAGTGATCCTGACACAGTGGATACTTGTTAGGAAATGGAAATCCAGGAAGATTTGTGAGGCAACATATGAATTCACGGGTCTATCCCAGGGGTCAGGGGTCAGGGGTCAGGGGTCAGCAACCTTTACTATCAAAAGAGCCATTTTAGACAAAACAAAATAAAAAATCTGTCTGGAGCCGCAAAACATTTGATCATCGTGATGAAGGTAACACAGTTTATAGTCTAAGTATATAGTATATAAGTCTAATGCAGTGAGGGACAAAGTGTTAATGTAACACAGAGTATTAGGGTCACATTGAGGGGAAAAAATCTGAGATTTCCAGAATAAAGTCATAATATTACAAGAAAAAAGTTGTAATATTACAAGAATAAAGTCATTACTTTAGGAGAAAAAAGTCGTAATATTACGAGAATAAAGTCATAACTTTACGAGAAAAAAAGTCGTAATATTACGAGAATAAAGTTTTAACTTTACGAGAAAAAAAAGTTGTAATATTGAGAGAATAAAGTTTTAACTTTACGAGAAAAAATAGTTGTAATATTACGAGAATTAAGTCATAACTTTACGAGAAAAAAGTTGTAATATTAAGAGAATAAAGTCATAACTTAAGAAAAAAAAGTCATAATATTACGAGAATAAAGTTGTAAATTTACGAGAAAAAAAGTTGTCATATTACAAGAATAAAGTCATAACTTCCCGAAAATAAAGTCATAACTTTACGAGAAAAAAAGAAAATAACACGTAAAATTACTACTTTATAATATTATGACTTTATTCTCGTAATGCTTAATAACATTTCCAGATGGAAATAATGAACTTGCAATGTTCACTGATCAACTTTTTTATATATTCTTAAGAACAATGCACTTGTATTAGATTTGTCAATCAAATCAAATGAATCAGTGAAATTCTATGTTTAGAATTTATTTTGGGGGGTTTTCGGCCTTTTTCCCTCCCCACGATCTTAAAGCATAAATACACAGATAGCTTCATAGAAATAACAGTTATCTGTCTATTTTTAATGAAAAACTCAAGTTAAATCAACTCTGCATGATTCTGTAAGGAACAGAAATATGCAGAGTTTCACAAGCCAGCTGTTCATTTTCTCATGTTGCAGATCCAGACTCCGCATTGATTCATATCTGTATTCAATTATCTGTTTGAGTGCGTTAAGTCAAGTATTTCTGATTCTTGAGCTTCTTAGGTCTAATTACCAGTTATTGGAAAAATAGCAGAATAGAATTATTAAATAACGTTTATAATAAAGTAATTTGAGATCAATTTTGAGGTAAATATTGGTGTTATTTGGCTGTAATTTCAAAGAAATTTGAAATAGGTTACTCGCTAATCATCACCTAATTACCATGAAATTTGCAGACCTGTAAAATGAAGTGTTACCCAGTAATTTCTTAAAAAGCAATCCCACCCTCACAAGTGTGGAAACTTACGTAGCCCCCCTAGACCCCCTAGGAGAACATTTGTATTAAGTCGTGCCCTCGAGAACGAGTTACTTCAAAGAGAACTTCCTCCAATCATTCCTGACAGTCCACACATTGCTGATGTACGGAGCCTCCCTAGATGATGTACGGAGCCCCCCTAGATGATGTACGGAGCCCCCTAGATGATGTACGGAGCCCCCCTTAGATGATGTACGGAGCCCCCCTAGATGATGTACGGAGCCCCCCTAGATGATGTACGGAGCCCCCCTTAGATGATGTACGGAGTCCCCCCTAGATGATGTACGGAGCCCCCCCTAGATGATGTACGGAGCCCCCCCTAGATGATGTACGGAGCCCCCTTAGATGATGTACGGAGCCCCCCTAGATGATGTACGGAGCCCCCCTAGATGATGTACGGAGCCCCCCCTAGATGATGTACGGAGCCCCCCTAGATGATGTACGGAGCCCCCCTAGATGATGTACGGAGCCCCCATAGATGATGTACGGAGCCCCCTTAGATGATGTACGGAGCCCCCCTAGATGATGTACGGAGCCCCCATAGATGATGTACGGAGCCCCCATAGATGATGTACGGAGCCCCCCTAGATGATGTACGGAGCCCCCCTAGATGATGTACGGAGCCCCCCCTAGATGATGTACGGAGCCCCCATAGATGATGTACGGAGCCCCCCTAGATGATGTACGGAGCCCCCCTAGATGATGTACGGAGCCCCCCCTAGATGATGTACGGAGCCCCCCTAGATGATGTACGGAGCCCCCCTAGATGATGTACGGAGCCCCCATAGATGATGTACGGAGCCCCCTTAGATGATGTACGGAGCCCCCCTAGATGATGTACGGAGCCCCCATAGATGATGTACGGAGCCCCCATAGATGATGTACGGAGCCCCCCTGGATGATATACGGAGCCCCCCTAGATGATGTACGGAGCCCCCCTGGATGATGTACGGAGCCCCCATAGATGATGTACGGAGCCCCCCTAGATGATGTACGGAGCCCCCCTAGATGATGTACGGAGCCCCCCTAGATGATGTACGGAGCCCCCATAGATGATGTACGGAGCCCCCCTGGATGATGTACGGAGCCCCCCTAGATGATGTACTTTGGTAAAGTTGGAAAGATATTGACAGATTCAAACTTCTAGGATCAATAACTCATAACAGAAACGTTGTTAAAACACCACCGAGGGCTCTTTCTAACGGTTGTAAGGTAGACAACGAGCTACAAGCTCATTTTAATCACAACGAGCCTTTAGTCCTCTGAGCTGAACACATTACATCGGTCTCTATGTGCAGGTGGCTGTGAGACGAGTGGTCAGGGACCGTCTACAAAGTGCAACGCCGAAAGGAGAAAAATATTCAATAACTTCAGTATTATACGGTGTAGTACCACCAAAATTACTTCACACATCAATGATCTCCTCATAGTTGTACTACAACATTTAGTGTGGAAAATATGCTTTTGCATAATTTTGGTGAATTTTTAATGGAAAAAATATTCAATAACTTCACTTTTATAAAATGTAGTGCCATCAAAATGTCTTAATTAGTTTAATAAGTATAATCAGGAAGAGAACATTGATGTGTGAAGTAATTTTGGTGGTACTACACTGCATAATACTGAAGTTAATCTTTTCGGCGTTGCACTTTGTAGACGGTCCCCGCCCACTCGTCTCACAGCCGGCTGCACATAGAGGATTAAAGGCTGGTTGTGATATAAATGAGGTTGTAGCTTGTTGTCTACCTTACTACGGTTAGAAAGAGCCCTCAGTGGTGTTTTAACAACGTTTCTGTTATGAGTTATTGATCCAGGAAGTTTGAATCTGTCTGTTTCCAACTTTACTGAAGTACATCATCTAGGGAGGCTCCGTACATCAGCAATGTGTGGACTGTCAGGAATGATTGGAAGAAGTGCTCTATGAAGTAACTCGTTCCCTCGAGTTAACGAGATACCTAACTCGAGGGAACGAGTTAATAAAGATTTTCTCCTAGGGGGTCTAGGGGGGCTCCCTAGAAACTTGTTCGAGGAGAGAAAATAATTAACACATTAGATTTTTCAAGGTACATCAGGGAAATTCTGTGTTTTCAAGATTGAAGATTTTCAAGATTTCTTGATTTCTTTGGCCTTTTTCTCCCTGTCCCACATCGTTTTTCGCACAAAAAATAACAGATACCTGTTTATTTTTGATGAAGAAGTCAAGTAAACCAAAATCACTCACCCTCTACAGTGAGGAACAGAAATATGCAGAGTTTCACAAGACAGCTGTTCATTTTCTTATTTTGCAGATCCAGACTCCGTAATGATTAATATTTGTATTCTATTATCTGTTTGAGTGTGTTAAGTCAAGTATTTCTGATTCTTGAGCTCCTTAGGTCTGATTATTATCTACATCAACTCTAAAGTAAACACTTCACGCTGCTGAGCAATAGCAAACCGACAGGAAACCAGTCAAACTTGTTGCCTAAGTGGAAAGTTGTGGTTTACCACACAGGATGAAAGAGGACATTTTAGAGATTAAATACACATGAAGAGATGCTATTTTATCAGATCTAAAAATGTCTCATCTGCTCCCCCAAAATCGAGTGTCAATCATTTCAGCAAATGCCCCCAAAAAAATATATGTTTACATTTAATAGACGAGCATTTTCATAGTAATTATGACTCTGAGGAGCAAAGAAGGAGGTCTGGAGATGTTATTATAGAGGTGAACGGGTCAACAGAACACTAGACTTTAACACAGGAGACCACTGTTCATTTTCTGTTTCGTATGCCAACAGACAACACACTGGGCTTTCAACGAACTTCAGTGTAAACCCCCTTGCAGCGTTATTTGACGGTCAGAGCAAGTGGTGTGATATTAATAGCATGAGACTCCGCTAAGGGCGGGTGGGGTTTGTGGTGGATAGCACAAACGAACCCAAGACTCATACACTGTTCGTAGCTATACCTACGAAAAGTAATGCAATGTAATTCGTATATATATATCCCACAAAATCAATTTGTGTGTAATTGAGGTAATCGTGAACCAAGAAATGTAAATAGAGGCGAAGGCAGTGAAAGGAGGAGGATGGGAGGGAAAAAAAATACCAGACTTTCAGGAGACCAGTGTTCACGTCCCGTGTGAAGTCAATGTTGATTTGTCACGAAACGGACGTACTTAAGTAACACCACCTCTGGAGTTATTTTAAGCCAAACCACGATCTTAGTAGTTTTGTTGCCTAAACCGAAGGAAGCTATTTCCTGTGAAGACGGAAGTTTATTTTGAAAAGACTGTGTGCATGTAACAGGTTTATTGACACATGTTGCTGGACATTCATAGGAGAACGAACCAAAAATAAAGGAATAACTTTTTTGTTAGATGTCATAAGAAATGTTATAAAATAGTACTTTTGTGAACCATATGTACCGTCTCTATGCAGATGACACAGTCATGTACTCCTCTGCCCCCACCGCCTGCAGAGACAGCATTTTCTAATCTGCAGACTGACTTTAACACCTTGCAACATGCTCAGTCGGATCTGAAAACGCTTTTATTAAACTCAACCAAAACTAAAACTGTGATTTTCTGTCCTGGGCGAACAAAAGTTTAAAATCTTTCTATTAACACTCTTGATGGTGTCTCTATTCAGTCTGTTGACAATTACAAATACCTGGGAATTTGGATGGACAAAAGTCTAAATTTTAAATGCCATATTGACCATCTAGCAAAGAAATTAAAATGCACACTGGGTTTTCTGTACAGGCTAAAGTCCTGTTTTTCCACGGCATCAAGAAAACACTTAGTTGCTAAACTTTTCTTGACTCAGATTGATTTTGGTGATACTATTTACAGGTTTGCCTCACCGTCCACCTTGTCCAAACTTGACCCCGTCTATCACTCAGCCCTGAGGTATGTCACTAATTCTGGCTTTAGGACCCATCATTGTCCCTTATACAGCATGGTAGGATGTTCCTCCCTCACTCTGCGGAGGTTACAACACTGGTACATTTTAGTCTATAAGATCATCTCGGATTACTTAAACCAGAAATTTGTAATTCTCCAAACCAGTTATAATCTAAGGTCACATAAATGGCTTCAGTTTAAAGTTCCTTCTATCAGTACAGAAGCTGGTAAAACAAGCCTGATCCACTACGGTCCTGGTCCTGGTCCTGGTCCTGAGTGATCTGCAGGCCCAGCTTAAACTTGAGACCCTTATCTCTTTAAATGATTTTAAACATAGAATAAAGGAAGTGGACACTACAAGCTCCAGTTGTTTCATTAAATAGCAAACACATGACCAACATGCTGCCCTGTTAATGCATTGTATGATGATGTCATGTATTATTGTCGTACCTGTTGTTGTCGTGATTCAATGTTGTGTTGTTACGTGTTGGATGCTGCTATCTGAACCTGTCTTGGCTACGTCTCACTTGTAAAAGAGGTTTTAATCTCAATGTGACTTCCTAGTTAAATAAAGGCTATGATGATGTCCCGGTTGGTTGAATCTAGTTCTGAGGTGTCCACTCTTGTTCCCCCTTTGTTCTGTATATGGTCACACAAAGGAAACAGATCCTTTTTTATTGGCTCTTTAACAGTTACATTGTTATTTTATTTCCCCACTCTGAATGTAAAAATTAATTTCAAATACAATTCAGTGCAAATATCAGATCTAACACAGAGTAAACAACAGACGTCAGGTTTCCTGTCGTTTTCCGTAACGTAGACCAAAGGAGTTGAGGTTGTATGAGGACACGTCTTGACGCTTCTTGATAGTCTGAGGGAGGACCCACCATCCTGCACTGGGGAACTTTCCATCAGCTGAATGGACCTCATCAGCAGGTAAACTCCCAGCACTCTTTACTGATGGTGGTGATGATGCATGGCTTAAATCTCTCAGGGCTTTGAGTATTTCTTGATCTGAACAACAAACAAGACAAAGATCTCTGACTTTTTGACTTAACACAACTTATTCATGAATGCTTTTATGACTAGGATTGTAAAGCTGTAAAGAAGAGAATTAACACAGCCAGAAAAATAATTTAAATAAATTGTAAAAGAACAGTCAATAACTTGTCAATTCATAACAAATTTAATTGAAAACTTAATTTTACCAAAGAGGTAAATTAAACATTTTTCAGTTGTACAATGTCTGTGGCTCTGGAGGAGCTGTCAAAATAACCTTGATGATGCCATAGTGATGTCATCAGATCTGTCACACCTTAGACTGGAAAATGTACAACAGAAAGTCTGTGTTGCAAACTGGAGGCGTGGAGTTTGAAAGAGGTATCAAGTTGCATTATGGGAAGTGCAGGAGTCAGCGTTTTTGGGAGACCCTATCCTGACTTTATCAGATGACAACCAACTCATTCATTATTGTTTTTAGGTAAGAATTACTTAAAAATTAGTGAATTTAAATAAAAAATAATGTAGCAAAACAACTGAATGCAGACATGAAATGTGTTAATAAAAAGTACCTGAACATTTTCTACAATTTTATGTAGCTTTTGCAACACATACTTACACTAAACTTTATGCAATTGTTGTCCAAAAATGTTGAACTGTGTGGAGTAACACCTTAAGCAAAACCATTTAAGATAACATTAAAAGTACTTTCAATTTTGTTATGCCTCCCAAATGCAATCTACAAATCCCCAAAATTGTCACCCGGCTCATTGTTGATGTTTTAAAATACACACAAAAGCTAATTAAACTGTTTCTCATAAAACAGTTACGCTTCTTCAAAGGAGCTTGTCGGATGGTGGAGTCGGTTCCACCTTTCAAATGGCACATTTTGGGGTGCTGTTTCCAACCATTTTTTTTCTAAAACCCACAATCTGACATCACACACCCACTTCATACTGTAGCAGTGAATTGGTCAGTGATAGATCGAAAGCAGAACGCTTTTAAACCCTCCAGAACTCTGACTGTACCTTCGCTGTAGTAGGTGGATGTCAAACTGCCGGTGATGTAGACCTCTGTTGACAAAGCAGCCATCATCAGAGCAACAATGAGTCGTGGCATCATGATGTCAGTATGTTAGAGATGCTGAAATTCCTCTGCAAGCAGACAGAAAATAATGATTAAAATGTAATTAATCCCAGTGGTGGTTAGGTTGTATAGGGTAGCAGACGTTTTAACATTGGGTTAACGTTTGCTGCAGACAGATTCTACAAAGTCTAACAGTCTGGATTACTGTTACTTTCATTTATTATTTATTAATGGTCACTAAACACACTTGTTGTTATGCTTTCCTTCAGCTTCCATGAGTACAGTAATTACAGGCAGCGTTATGCAAAAACTTTAGATTTGACTAATTCTTGGCATGTTATTTGAACCTGAAAATTAACAAAAATACATTAAAAACAAATATCACCTTTATATTGAATGACTTTGGGGGTTGCCATAAACAGCCATGGATGAAAAATATTATGTGATTCCTCAATGTTTAACCTCATTTACCTTCACCAAATTACCCAAAAATCTCCTTAATACTCCTTTCACTCCTTCACAATAAAGCTTTCACCAGCAAAGCATTGTAAGGATTTAGTTCTCTTTCAGGGACGTCAGCAATTGCAAACTCCTTCATGAGTAATATCAACAAGAAACAAGAGAGTAATATCAATTTGGCAAGTATTTCTGATGTATAATTAAATGTATGACGGTATCTGGTGAGGAAACAAGCAGTTTTTTTCCAACGTCAAGATGATGTAATCTGGGGCAGCTGTGGCTCAGGTGTTAGAGCCGGTTATCAACTAATCACAAGGTTGGCAGTTCACTCGCTCCTCCCGTCCACATGTAGAAGTGTCTTTGAGCAAGACACTGAACCCAAAGTTGCTCCAGATGGGCATACAGGCCGGCACCTTGCATGGCAGCTCCGTCGCCATCGGTGTATGAATGTGTGAGCGAATGTGTGAATGAGAAGCCAATTGTTAAGTGCTTGGTGCATTAAGGTAGAAAGGCACTTTATAAGTGCAGGTCCATTTACCATTTACCATACGATGCAGCATCATATGATGATATACAGTATAGGACATGCAGTATGTCTTACACTGAATAAATGTTGGTGATTTTTTTGCATAAAATATCTCTTTGACATCACATGACGTACCATACATATGATGCATGAGGACTTTGTATGACACCATATGGTATAAATATCGATGCCGTAGACTACTTCTTTAACTGGGCGTTGACACATTGACACACTGACCTGCTGATGTCAGACATTATGACACCACGTATGCCATCAAATGGCGTTGTCAAATAGGCTAGCGATGTTTGATGTAAGATATCATGACAAGACATCACATTTGGTACATAGCTAATATATGGCAGGTTGATTAACAAAATCAAAGTGGAAATTAAACGTTGAACCACGTTCAGCTGAATTACTAAAGGGATTTCCACTCTAATGAACAATTATATCACAAACATGACACATGTCAGCATTTAAGAGAAGAGAAGAAGCTCCGTTTCATCTTTTGTGACAAAAGCGCCGCCATGTTGCATTACTCTAGTCTGTGACATCACCAGGTTGGTTGGGTCGGCCCGCTGAGTTACACAGATACAGCGGTAGAGTCCGTGAAAGACGGAGACTGAGGAGACACAGGACAGTAGAAAACAAAAGAGGGGACACTACTGTATTGTTCCTGGATGTAAAGATGAGTTTTACAATGTTAAAACCAAGGACAAAACAGTCCGTTTCATAAACTGAAAGTTTAGTGGCGCTAAAGAGAAAGAGTTCTGAAAGCACTACTTTATTCTGAAGCCCACGTTATAGCGTTTATCAACGTAACATGCCGGTAGCTTCTGCTAGCTAGCTAACTGCTGGCTCAACATTAGCATACCAAAACTACTGTCACAAAGTGAAACGTATCACCAAAGCAAACACTAGAGACATTATCGGCCTAATGTTACCTGTGTTCTCAAGCTACCGGCATGTTACGTCAACAAAGGCTATAGCGTGGGTTTCAGAATAAAGTAGTGCTTTCGGTGTTTAGTTTCTTAGCGAGCCTGTCTTTGAACGGTCAGAGTGAGACAGCAGAGGAGGACAGACAGGTGATCAGAGAGAGGAGAGGACGGGAGCTGCAGCTGGACTCAGTTCCTGTCAAAGCGCTCTTTCAGTGCCACTAGCCCCTCATGTTTGTTATATAATTGTTCATTAGAGTGGAAATCCATCTAGTGAACCAGCGTTACTTGTTTGACTGCTTCATTTCCACTTTAAGTGTGCTTTTCCTTGTGCTGAAGAGACTATTTTTATGAGTTATGCATTTCTTTCCAGTACAATAGATATACAGTACAAGTAGACAAATTAGCAGACACAGAAAGTTAGCCTGATGCCCGATGAATGCACGCTCTGCTGCGACATAACATCGACCCAACCACACTGATCCTGACCGGCTAGAGGTTAGTCGCCGCAGCCAACCTACTTCTTTATAACCTAGGCCGCCACAGTGGGGAAGTGAGACCCAGCCAACCCAGGTAGTCTGCAACTGAACTGGATAGAGCCATGGCCTAACCTTGCAAGGTTCAAAAGACAAGCAGAGGACCTCCTGCACACCACAATCCCCGGTTCATCAAGGAGCACGGGAACATGGGAACACAAGTGACAACCTCACAACCACCGAGTAAGGCCTTAATATCACTGCGCCGCTGCATGTCCTGTGCGGACCACAGTTTAAGGGTCTCTTCCCGCCTGTCTATAGGCTTGAGATATGCAGCACCAGGCATTTAGTGGAAAGGGCTTTACCGGCCACATCATCCCCAAAGCACACAAACAGCTATTCAGTGCGTCTGATGGGGGCCGTGGAAGCAGCAAAGCTTTCTTGAATGACAACGCCTTCAGAGAGGAGCGCTCCAGAGGCTCAAAGGGACTCTTCACCAAGGCCTCAAGCACCAAAGGCAGTTCCCACTGTGGGGAGGAGGCACGCATCACCGGGCGTTGTCTCCTGAACCCTGCGAGAACCACTTCAGAGAGGGTGGCCAAAGACCGGTCTGTCACCAAAACACTAGTGGTAGGAAGAAATGGCTGCTACATGCACTTTAACAGTGGCATGATACAGTCCTCTATCTGCCACACGGGACATATTTGGTTTGAGCCAAATTCAACAAGATGTCAAGGAGAGCCGAGGAGGCCACAAGGAGGCAGCCTGAGAAGAGGAGGCGGCCGGAGGCGTGGGTACTCTATCCCACCAACGCTCCCTCCTCCTCACGTTGTTACACTTCCTCAGAGGGTGAGCAAGCAGCAGATGGCGGCTGAGCAGTGATTTCTCCTCATCCAGACGTTTCCCGGTCCTTCCTCGGGAGCGCGGTGAGCCCCAGCCACACATAGCGAGAGCCTAAAGTGGCCAGAGACATCACACGACACACGGTCGTTGCAACTACCTGAATCAGATTCATTAATTTGGACGATGCTACAGTGCAAAATGTCAGTCTGAGACGATGGGGCGGGGGTGTTAGGCTGGGAGGATGCCAGCAAAACGCCCAACACACCCAGATTGTTAGCAGCTGCAGCCAGCTGTGCCAGCCAGTTGAAATGTTCCTGTCACGCAGGTCCCTCTCCATGTTGAGAGCTGTGTGGAGGCAACAGATATGAATTCTGTATAGAAAACCTTTAAATATTTTAAACAAACTGTAGATTACAGTTTCAATTTAAGAATACCTAAAGCAGACCTTTATGTGTCATAATCAAATAATTAGGAACTAAATGGAGCTCATTCACTGAGTATTTGTGTACTGAAACGTCTCCGTCACCCTTTTCTGTAACCTGGACCAGCAGAGTCCTCTCACACAGGCTGACTGAGATCAGCTGGACGCTGGTTGCCGGGGAACGCGTCACTCTGACCTCAGCTCCAACACACCCCGTAGAGATGAAAAACGTACAATTGTTTTTGATCAATAATTCATCAGCGCCTGTTTTTAAGTCCATGGTCATGTTTGGAATGTGCAGATATGTGAGGCTTGTGTATTATCATTTTATTATTTAGCATTTCTTGCAATTTTGAAATAAATGTTACCATCTAAAGCTCCTCAAGATAAGGTCCAGTATAACCGTCTTAATTTATTTATATTATACTTCATACTTAGCAATACTCATTTAAATGATAACCACAAATCCCTATGTAATCTGTACTCTTGGGTGACTAATACAACAAGTCATCCTGTCCAGGTAGGAGCCGTATAAGTTCCCCCCAGGTTGCTAAACAACAACAAATACCAGAAAAATACAGAGAACATGATCTCAGTGTTCTCTTAACTATGATCTTGATGGTATTGTAGCTACTTTCACCTAAAGCACAGTGTTGCTGTATTTAACTACTTTCAATCAGGACTAGTTATAACTTTGCTATAACTGCAGTTTCACAGTAGCTTCCCCAACACTGCTTGATCCTGTAGTACATGACCTTTTGTCTATGTTTAGCCACACCGCTCAGTGCTTCCACCACTTTGTTCCAGACTAAAATATCTTAACAACTATTGGATGGATTTCCGTGCAATTTGGGGCAGACATGCACTGTGCAGTAAACAGTCAACAGCTTTTCAGCTTGCTGCCCTCTATAATTCATGTCAGCTGCAGTGGGAGTTTCAGAAAGGAAACTCTGAGAGATTTATCTGATGCTGGAGGCAGACATATCACTCTCAAAACTCACATTAAACCTAAAATGAAGCAGCAGCGGTTCCTATACTCTACTGTTAATGTAATCATTTCTATATTAGACCCGCTGTATTTTAGCATGTGACAAACCACATACTGTATGTACCACACATTAAAAAATAAAAGAGAAGATTCGGAGGCTGAAAATATCCCACCAGGAAAGAGAATATATAACATATAACATAATTAATTCCACATCAAATCTTAACAAAGAACAACAGTGTTCATAAAAATAAACACAAATATTAAAAACAAAAATAAATCATGTAGTCTTTGGTTCCTCCTGCAGGATTTAGAGCTTCTTAAGACGCTCTTTGTCTCCCACACTGTGTCGGAGGCACTCGTTAATCTACGATCAAGAGAGTCTTCAGTTACGACGCTTTGAAACAAGGCCCAGTACTATATATATATATACTATAAATGTTCTCGGGCTAAATGTTCAGAAAACATAAGTCTGTACTTCTTATATCTCTCTTGCTCATCTTTCTACACCCATCACACACAACCTAATGTTATATCATTAAATCTCACATGTGACTAAACATGTTGACCTCTCTGCTTGCGCCATCCTTGCACAAATAAACTCCGTAATGCTTCCGCTCACATCACTTCAACACTTTCATGCTCACAACAACATCACACAACCTGTCTAACATACAGTAGGTTGCAATATCATTCTGACTCCACCCGCTGGACAATTATTGCATTTACTTCAGCACAGTTGCTCAGGATGAAACACAAATTTTACCCTCAACTCAACAGTTTTTCTTTACATTGCAGCCACACAGAGCCGCTTCCGTAGGCTCTTAGGCTTGTTTCACTGTAACTTTATTCACAGTGACTACATCCTCATATCATCAAAAGACGACGTCCTGGAGATACTAACAGAACATGTGTGGACATGAGATGTGATGCTGTGATCTTACCTGTGTGCTGAAGGCGAGTGCTGACCGAGACCCCCATGCACCCCCCCACCAGGTCTCTGTTATAGGGTGACACCTCCTGCGTCATCATCACTGATCACTGGTTGGTAGTGTGTGTGTGTGTGTGTGTGTGTGTGTGTGTGTGTGTGTGGTGCCACATATGCCCCACATACACACTACACCAGTTCTCCTCATTGCCTTTCTGTCCGTCCACGTCTTCTTTTCAGATTTGGTCTGATAGACATTAGTAAAATTCCAAACAGTTGATTCCCATGTGTACACGCAGCTATGGTCTGGTTACTACTTTGGTCTTTTCATAATAGACCTGAAATGAGGTATTTGGTCAAGACAAAGACATGGAGGTCATGACAATAAGCACACAGTGACAGTGAAGTGGGCTTTATAATAGAAACTAAAAATATACACTGGAGGGACATGTGCATTTTCTGTAACTGAAGAATTAGAGATGGTTTTTGTTCTGTTTATATCCTCAGTTTCTTGTGACAATGACATAGCACTGACACACTTTATATATATGAAAAAATAGCCTCATGAAATACGGTGTAACTGTCCAAATATAAGCATGAAAGGAATAATTAGGGATCTTCTGGAGCCTCAGGTGCAATTTATTTAGTGACCTTGAGCATCATTGAGCCAGAATGCCCATTTAACATCAACCCCAAATGATTTCACATGTTCTAGTACAGTATATTTTATGAATTTCCACATTAATCTTAAAAAATAATAATAATTAATAATCCTAAATAGTTATTACATTAGAAATCCTAACTATTTAGACAGCCACATTTTGTTACAATAATAAAGAGTTTCATATTTACCAATTTTAAAAGACAACACCAGTTTATCACACTTTGGGTCATATTTTCTGAGCTTTGGACGTTGTTCATCGAAAAATCGAAGAAATTCCTCAAGAGATATTTAGGAATAAATAAAGTGCACTGGACTGAAGGCCTTATTGACACTCATATCATATCCTTGGTCGTCCCGAATCCTACGAGTCACATCTTTTAATTTCTCCTTAGAAGTGTAAATGGGGCAATTACTTTTGATATTTTCAATAAATTATGTACATTTTGGCTTTGTTTGTTCAAGTGCAAGGAGAGTATACAACCAAGGCAGAAGTCAGTACCACTTTGAAAAAAAAAGGGGGAAAATAATTTGCCAAGTGTTGTCGTCACTTGGCAAATTATTATCCCCCTTTTTTCCCCCTTTATTGATGGAAAAATGACATGTCAAAGGAGATGTATTGCACCACACACACACACACCTTTTCCCCACATAACCTATCCATTTTTCAGATGGCTGTTTTGAGAACTTCATCTTTGAGACTTCTGACAGAACTCCAACACGACCGAGGTGATTTAAAGGTCCCATATCGTGCTCATTTTCAGGTTCATACTTGTATTTTGCGTTTCTACTAGAACATGTTTACATGCTGTAATGTTCAAAAAACACTTTATTTTACTCATACTGTCTGCCTGAATATACCTGTATTCACCCTCTGCCTGAAACGCTCCATTTTTGTGCGCTGCAACGGAATTGCGTTGCTAGGCAACAGCTTGGGTCCATGTTTACTTCCTGTCAGCTGATGTCATTTACATACACTGCAACAGGAAAAAAAACTGGGACACATTTAGAATGTTTTTGTTTAAAACCGTGTAATGATCTAATATATTGTATATTTGTGACATCACAAATGGACAGAAATCCTAACGGCTTGTTTCAAACGCACAATTTCTGAATACAGGCTGTGTGTATTTCTCCGTATATTGAGCGTTTTGATAGTTTTACAGTATTTATAAAGCACTTAAACCTGCTTTATAATATAAAAGACATGAAAATCTCACTTTTTACAATATGGGACCTTTAAATGGCCTTTCTGCTGCTCAATCAGAAATAAAATCAAGTATATGTACACAAACAAGGAATATGACTCTTAATGTACATACACAGAAATAGACATACGGCTAAAAACTAGGACAACAAAGCAGGTAAAACATAAACATTTAACTACTATGCTAAATGTGCTGCATCTCTTTCCAGAGACAATAGACCTCATATAAGAACCACTCAAACAAACACATTTGTTCATATAAGAGAATTTGTGGCATTCACCAATTTTCGTGTACTTAGAATTTTCTTGTGTGGTTCAGCTTTGTATATGACAGTTTGCCTCTTTCTACAGGCTTTTTGGCACAGCATGGCACAGTTAATTACGTGTTACAGTTTCATTAGTTGTGCCTGACAGTGTAACGTCACCTGCTGGAGGCTATAATATTCTCTCATCTAATATCTCAGGCCCGAAGGCTCGAAAATCTGCAGTCTGAAACCTTCCCTAAAATAGAGCTGAACAGCTCACCTTGTATGGCGATTTTAGGGGTGTCGATTATGTTAAAAGGTCCCATATTGTAAAAAGTGAGATTTTCATGTCTTTTATATCATAAAGCAGGTTTAAGTGCTTTATAAATACGATTAAACTATCAAAACGCTCAATATACGGAGGAATACACACAGCCCGTATTCAGAAATTGTGTGTTTGAAACAAGCCGTTAGGATTTCTGTCCATTTGTGATGTCACAAATATACAATATTTAGACCATTACATGGTTTTAAACATAAACATTCTAAATGTGTTCCAGTTTATTTCCTGTTGCAGTGTATGTAAATGACATCAGCTGACAGGAATTAAACACGGGCCCAACCTGTTGCCTAGCAAGGCAATTCTGTTGCAATTCTGTTGCAATTCTGTTGAAATGCACTAAAATGGAGTGTTTCAGACAGAGAGTAAATACAGGTATATTCAGACAGACAGTATGAGGAAAATAAAGTTTTTTTTTTTAACATTACAGCATGTAAACATGTTCTAATAGAAACACAAAATACAAGTAGAAACCTGAAAATGAGCACGATATGGGACCTTTAATGATCAAATCTCACAAACATGCTCCTGGTGTTATTCATCAGGCCCTCTTGCATGAGGAATGAATGTCCACCTAAAGACATGGCCCACTGTCAGTACCGATTCCATATTGTTCCTCCTGAACCATGAGAGAGAGAGAGACAGGAAGCAAACTGTAGCCTCTGGTTTTGAAGTCATACACTTTGTTCACCATCCACCGCTACCTCCCTTAGCCCTCGGCCACACTGTGAACGTCAGCAGCGCGTGGCGGCTGCGTTACCTGTTGTTTTTTATTTCGCCGTCCGTGTTAACAGGTTAGAGCAGCCACACTGCCCGCGTGAGACGCGGCTCAGCTACGTGTCAGCTGCGTCTCTTCTAGAGATTCGAGGTCTCGCCTATTTTTTGATGCCAGCCGCGCGGTTCAAAGCAAAAGACAGTGAAAGTGATTTATTGACTGTATATTGACATCATATCAGCAACATTACTACAGTTTACATGTCTCTATCTGTAGAAAATGTGATGGAGATGAAAAAAAATAAAGCTTATTTTTAAATCAACACTTCCTGCTTTCATTTCAAAATAAAAGCCCTCAAGCGTTTTTTTCTGTGGACAGAATTCCTTCATTTGTTAACACAAGGCTTTTATTCTGAAATATGTGCCGGACAGTGTTGTAGAACATGCAGTGACTTGGAGAGCTCCATGAATGAATAAAGTACGGGGTTTTAATCGTGGATTATTACTATTATTTACAAATTACCACACGTTTCTTAACATTTCTCTGTCTAAAATAAATATAAATGACATTTATAATGAAATGAAATAGCCATTATGATAGGTAAACTCTATGTAGAAAGAAAGGGCTGACAGCAGCAGCAGCAGAAACGCAGCTGATGTGAACGCCCGACGCGTGAATCCCGCAGCTGCAGCAGCCGCCTCGCGCTCCTGACGTTCCCAGTGTGGACGAAGCGTAAGACTGACATTGTGACTACTTCTGCCTTTGCTACTGACAGAGGACATTATAATTGGAACAACTAAAGGTTGCTTGTTAGGTCATTTTAAGTATATGAACACATTACTGTTTTTTTTTCTGCAGAGGACGTTACAGCAAAATTTGGATGGCTACAAGCAATGACATATTTACACAGAGGCTAAACAGCATATCCAGTATATTTCCAATTTTATCCAGTAAATAAAAAAGAGTGTGATGGTCTAACTGAAATAAGACGGCGGGAACACGTATGGTGACATCAGGGTATATTCTTACAGGTTACAAACAAACAAAAATAGCATTTTTCGACTACAAATTTTTTGAACAACATTAAAAAAAGGTAAGCAGGAACTAAGTTACGGTAGGATTATGTGGCGATGACAAGCCTATGACCCAAGACCATTTATTAAAAACAATATATATTTTTGTAGTAAAAAATAAACATCTTTCATGTTAAATCCTTCACTTTAAAGGGGTTAAACATTCTCAGAGGGGTCAAGCACTGTTAACAACACAACAAAGAAGGCTTTCAGGAGTTCATCTTTGGACTGCAGCTCCGCCTGATAACCACCAGCTGAGCTCAGCAGGACGGGACAGCAGAGTCTGTAGAGAATACACATAGGTATAGGCAAAAGGACAGGACAATCAAATTGAATGTGAATGACAAAATTGAGATTATGTGATCTCTTACTGAATTTCTTATTTGGGTTATGAAAAATGCATGTTATTGTTAAGAGTATGTTAAGCTATGAACTCGTTAATAGAAAAATCTGTCCAACAAAGTGAAAGGTCATCTGACTCTGCCTCTTCCTGCTATTTTGTTGACAATTCTGTGAACTCTACCCACCTAATTTGCATATTTCAATTTGATACAATGCAGACAAAATCAAGATAACAAGAAATCTTATTAATACCAATATACACCAAAAGGCCTGTGATCTGTGACTGTCCCTCCTTGGTGCTCCCATGTTCGAAAAATAATAAAATAAATAAAAACGCAGCAAAAGTGCCCTCTCGGATGGCCCTACAGTATATGGTGGATAAAATACGATAAAGTGCCCTCTACAGTGACCCAATGTGCAAGAAAATGGGATGAAGTGCAATTGAGGGTGCCCTTCCAGTGGAGCAAGTGTGATAATGTGCCTGCTAGGGTACCCGTCTATTGGAAAAAACAAGATGAAAAACCCTCGAGGGTTCCCTTCTAGTTGAGAAAACATGATGAAACACCCTCTAGGGTTCCCTTCTAGTTGAGAAAACATGATGAAACACCCTCTAGGGTGCCCTTCTAGTTGAGAAAACATGATGAAACATCCTCTAGGGTGCCCTTCTAGTTGAGAAAACATGATGAAAAACCCTCTAGGGTACCCTTCCAGTGGAGAAAACATGATAAAAAAAACCCTCGAGGTTGCTTTTGTCGGCTGGGCTGTTGGTCTCCTCCTGAGGTCTTTTCCTGTTCAAAAACGTGTCCATTTTTGTGAGTTAGCAATAGCTATCTATATGCTATCAAGCAAGCAAGGTAGCTAGTTAAATTTCAGGAGGAGAGCGGATTCATGGCAGACGCAGACCATTACAGGTCAACACTTGACTTGATAAGATAAGATAAGATAAGATAGAACTTTATTAATCCCGAAGGAAATTCTTGTGCCAGAGATTGCTCAAAAAATACAAAAAATACAACAAATTACAACGAGTTTCAAGTGTATAAAATACAAGTGTATAAAATAAAAAGTAGAAACGTACTATTTCTAGCATGAATGATGTTTTGACTGGCAGGCAATTACAAAGATGGGCATGGCAAATAAGATTTCTATATGTTATTTATTATTAGGGCCCGAGCACGAGGACACCGTTGGGTCCCTGGCACTTTCGAAGTGAAACCTATTGTTTTTCTAAGGATTATTATAATTTTGTGCATTTTTCATGTATTGTATGCATACTTTTACATACTCGGTAACGGTGATGTAATAGCTCATGTGAGAAGACACCATTTCATCACTTTACAGGTATGGAACTTTACGATACTCCTCCTAGAGGATTCAAGCGATCCATCTCAAAGTCGGGCAGCAGAATCTCAACACCTTCACGATGCAAAATTGAGAAGCTTTTGTGTTTTCGCGAAACGGCGTCGTTGTGGCGGCGCGGCGAAGTGATATTATGAGTGATAGTCATAGCGCCACCTACAGGAAACAGGAAGTTGTTGTAAATTGACTATACATTGTCCAATCAGCCCCAAACTTGACATGTTTTATAAGAGTCTTTAGCGCCACGCGCTCCATGCAGAAAATACCCTCTAAGTGATGCAACCAAAGTCCGACTTTCATGGAAATGCACGGCAAAATCACAGCTCTAGGGTGCCCTTCCAGTGGAGAAACGTGATGACGTGCCCTCCAAGTGGAGAAAATGGAGATGCAGTGAACTAATGGGTGCCCTTAAGATGGAGAAAACATGATGCAGGCTGCTGACTGCATGCAGCTGGTGTCCCTCAGACAGCCTGTGTCCACCACTGTGTTCATACATAGATCGCAGTGTTGAAATCGCAGGAGCTGCTTTGTTCCTGTCTGTGACAGGGAGACAGACGGCATCATTAAAGCTGTCATAATTACAGGTGTAAGACTCTGTAGAGGCTACTTATTCAGACCACTTACTGAAAAAGTTAGTTACGGTAATGGTGGTGTCTTGAAGGGATGGATACATACACTGTAACATTCAGCTGGGAGTGAGATGCAGGTGGTTTTCTTACGTCTCTGAGAAGCCGGGAATTGGTATTTAGCACAGGTCGTTATAGGCCTTTCTCAATACTGATGTTTTGACTTGTCATAGCAGGGAAAGCACAGGTTTAATTAACATTAATGATTCTCTCTTCTCGCTCTTGTCCATTTAGGTGTCCCAGTAAACCATTGCCAATGAGCCAGCATACGCAACACCGGGACACTGGAACTGACCCACATACTGTACATGTAAAGCAGCAATCATCAATGTTATGCCAGTGTTTTGTTCTAAGCTGTGATATTTATTTTTTTCAACTATCATGTAATGAATCAACCCACACTATCCATCCATCCATTTTCTGCTTATCTGGGGCCCGTGGTCAGGATGTCCCTCTCTCCAGTAATGTTTTCCAGCTCCTCCTAAGGCATCCCGAGGCGTTCCCAAGCCAGATGAGACATATAATCTCTGGGTGTGTTCTGGGTCTACCCCAGGGTCTCCTCCAAGCCTTCAAAGGGAGGCTCCCATGGGGCATCCTGATCTGATGGCCGAACCACCTCAACTTCTACCATCCACATTCTTCAATGCAAAAGAGTTGCGGCTCTACTCCAAGCTCCCTCCGAATGTCTGACCTCCTTACCCTATCTCTACGGGTCTGCAAAGGAAACGCATTTCGCCCACTTGTATCCACAATCTCATTCTTCCAGTCACTACCCAAAGCTCATGACCATAGATGATGGTTGGAACGTAGATTGACTGGTAAATTGAAAGCTCTGACTCCCTCTTTACCACAATGGTCTGGTACAATGCCTGCATTATTGCTGACGCCGCACTAATCCGCTTGTGGATCTCACGCTCCATGATGCTCTCAGATACTGACTCATGACAAGACCTAGAGATACTTGAATTCCTTCACTTGGGGCAGCAACTCACTCCCCACCGGAGCAATACAAATTATAGGTACAGTCACTTTATTATACTGTCAACTGATTCTGGTCCCAGTCGATGGTGTTCAATGTTATGGAAATTTCTGCTGAAAATATCCAGTAATTCTGTCTTATTAGACTGAAAAAAAGGAAAATGTAAATGTAAATATGTCACGTTGCTGCACACAAGTATCTACCAAGAAAATAAAAATCAACAGTCAGCATTGTGGAGAGCTCTATTTCTGCTGCTGTGAAATAAAGCCACACTTCATCCATGTATAAAAATGTTTTTTCTTTAAAGCAGAAAACGGCGGAGGGTCTTCGTGGATACGACCTGCACCCTCACATGTTAAATCCAAAGTGGTAAACACTACACATCCAGTAAAGGATGGAAACACTTTGGGTTTCACACATTGCAGGAAAAGCAGAGCTAGACATCACGGCTAAAGCTGCATGCTAACTCTGTCACGGACAGGAAACGTTATCGTATCGCGGTAACGTGCGGTCGAGCCGGCCGTCGCTCTCATCTCCGTGGTCAAATGGGCCGACGCTACAACTGTAGAGCTTCCATATACTGACATTTATGTTAAATGCATTGAAACGGCCCCGATGGAGCTGACCATGGATGGATAAAGAGAACGGAGCTGACGGGAGAGCTAGAGACGGACTTGGAGAAGTTAGAGGAAGTAGACACGTGGGACTACGTCCGCTTTTCAAAATAAGGCGTTAACAAAGGGAACTGTATATAGAAAATACATATATGGAAATAAAATTGATTGGATTATATTCACCAGAAGTATAAAACATTACATGTCCCTTATAAATTAATAAGAAAATACCACTAATTTGTGAGGGAAATGTTTTTATTCTTTGATATTAAATAAATAATTCCTGACAATCACTGATGCATTGATACTACATACATGCTGAAAATCAAACATTTTTACTGTATAAATTTTTTTATTTTCCAAAGCAAAAGTCCCTTGAAGTGTATGATTCAACTTTTTCCCATGGTCTAGTGTTGAAAAAGTCAGCAATAAATCATAATATTGAATCACAATACTTGTAGAATCGCAATAAATATCGAATCGAAACCAAGTATCGTGATAGTAACGAATTAGGAGATAGATGTATTGTCCAAGCCCGAGGGAAAAACTAGGTATTGCATATTGTTTCTGGTGGTAATTCAGAGTTTGAGCAACTGCAGTTTTTGGCACTTCCGCGTTGGCCTTATTGTTCAGGAGGTTGCCGCTTGCTTTAAACCCATTTTTTGAATATGTGTAGGTGGGCATAATTCAAAATGTAAAAGGGGTGTTTAGTCTCTCTGATGTGGTAGTTATGCTTTAGTACTTTTATCGGAAAGAAGAAAACATGTCAGTTATGACAAACAGAGATATATTTACGACTTCCACTACGTGCAAAAGTCCAGCAAATATGATTTTCATAATTTGTTTACTGCATAATTTGGCTATTGTGAATATTATGTTGACTACCCTGCCTGAAAATGTTATATGCAGTCAAGACAATAGTTTCTGTTCGTACCTGTGGTGCTGGTGTCAGCGACCGTGGTAGATTCTGAATCCTCCTCAGCAGCATACTCTGCCTGACAGTCCCAGTCCACAGGGCCAGTACTCTCTGTCATCAGGCTCATATACATCTGGATCACACCTCTGGCCTTTTTCAAAGCCTGCTTAGGAGAGCTTTCTACCATCCTTATGAACCGCACTGGGCTGTCCTGCAACACAGAAAAAAACATGACAGGAAACAATGAGATAATCAAGAGCAAACTCTTGCTGCGTGCCAGTGAAAAATTAGATTTTTTCTAGTTTTATCTATAGTTCTTCATTGAAACTTACAGAAGTAAAAAGGAACCCCAATAAACCAGATCATCAGTCGGCCATCACCGCAGAAATGCCTACCCAGCCAGTCCAGAGCCGTGCCCCGACCTCAGATAACCTCTTGGCCACCGTTCAGAGTCCAGAGTCTCCAGACCAGTATCCAGAGCGGTCCTGCCCACGTTGCTTCCCTCCAGAGGATCCCGTCTATGTCGCTGGCATCTGTGCTGCCCTCCTGAGCAGCTCCATCTATCTGCCCTGCCTTCTGGTCATCCACCTATGAGTTCATGTCTCTATCTTCAGTTCCTCCAGTTCCTCTTCTTGCTGCTCGAGTATTCTGCCCTTCTAATCTCCATTGTCCAGGACATCCATCTCTTTGGTTTTTCCCTCTGAATCACAACTGCCATCCCCCACCTGTCCACCAGATGCCCTCAGACTTTCCCACCAGTCCTGGTCACATTCTCAAATCGTTCCCACCTGCTGACACACCTGCCTCTCATTATCTAATCAGTCCTTCTGTGATATAACAAGCTCACCGGCCTTTTGCCCCAAAATCACCACACTGGTGATCCACACTGAATCCATTATATAAACTTCTGTTATGTCATGTAAACAAACCATTTGGCGACCTATCAGCTGTGAGCTCGACATCAGACTGGAGACGTAACCACTTATCTTCCTTCGTTTGTTCTTTTTAAACAGAAATCACACGTTTGATATTGTGATATTTACTGGAAATGACATACAACAGCAGAAGGAACCTTTCAGCTCTCTGGCGATCTCCCTCCAGCCAGCTGCCTCCTTATTAAGGATTTTGTAGTGAAATGAGGAGGTAACCTTTCATTTCAACTTCCCCAATCAGCCTCTTCTGGTCCATTGAGGCGATTTCAAGGCGAACAACAAGAATAAGTACAAACAGCTGGGCGTCTGAAAAAAGTTCAGCTCTAAACGGGGTGCCACATCGCGCTGCGTTACTCACGGTCAGGACATTCCAATAAAAAAGGACATGGTTCTTAAGCAGTGTTGTTAATGACTTTGCGGAGCTCAAGACCTGTAGGATAAACTTCTAACGGGTGATTACTTGTTTCTCTATGTTATTATGGAGTGGGATCAGGGATTTAAATCTGCAGCACTGTAACTGTTATGTCTCATATGTTGGAAAATGTGCACCTACTGTAATCTGTGTCTGTGAGAACATCTGGCTGCTGAGTCCAGAGCGGGCTGTTAAATTAGCATCAATACATTTGGCGCTCCAGCTGCTGTCCGTGGTGCTGATAAGGCTGGTTTGCAGGATGGGAGTTGCATGGTGAGCCTCCCCATGATGGCATAGCAATTGTCTGGAGTGGTTTTGTGTGTACGTGTGTGCGTTTGTGTTCGGGGCGAGGGCCCAAGAAAACAATTTGCAGCAGGGCCAATCACAATTATGTTACGCTGCTGGTTGGGGAGGATGTTTTTCTGCAACTAAACTTAAACTTAAATACAATCAGCATATACATACAGGTACAAACATGAAATTAAACCTCTGCATTTAACCCATACTAAATATTTAGGAGCAGGGGGCTGCTGTAAAGCACCTGGGGAGCAACTTCGGATTCAGTGTCTCGCTCAAGGACACTTCGAAATGCAGACTGTAGGCACCGTAGGTAGGTACTTGTAGGTACTTCTTCGTCCTTTCATGTTGGACTGAGGTCAGACTGGACGCTACAGTGTCTCACTATCGCAAGTGGCATTACAAAACAGGACTAAGGCTAGCTGGTTAGCATGCTCATTTCAGTAGATATCTCTGCAACACAATACATAGACGTCTTTGACTTAACGTCAACACTGTAACCTCTTCACATTCTGTTGATAATGTTAGTTCATTTTTTAAAAACATTTTAAACAAAAAGTCTGGCCAGATCTTACACATTGCACCTTAAAGTGAAAAAAAAAATACATTTATTTTTGTAACACATATTTTTTCTGGACAAGAGCAATGTTTCCTCTGAAGTATAATGTAAACATGGCTTTTTAAAAAAAAATAACATGTATCATATAAATGTATCATATAAAAACAACAAAAAAATCAAATAATCTGCAGTTCAGTGTTTGTTGAACCAGATGAGATTTGCTCATCTGTGCGGTGCAACACCAGCACAACAGTTTTTTGGGGGATGGAACCCCTTTTTTTGGTTTTCTACAAACCATTGACTTTTTTTCCTATACAGCAAGTCTGGCTTTGTTGAATCTGTATTACCAGGTATCAGGTAAATCCAGGGTGATAGGCTACTGATAATACTAGTAATATTATCAGTAGCCTATTGCCCTGGATTTGCTTGTTTAGTGGCTACAGTTTCATTGAAAAGGTTGGGAAAAGAGGCCAAAAAAATCATACTGATATAATAATTTCAACAAACATACACTGGGAAAATATTAGATTTATCATACTGACAACAGTGTTAGATTCAAAGAGTTTGTATTAAATGGCAATACTACTACTAATGATAATAATCATAACAATCATAATAATAATAATAATTGAGAATTAAGTGCTCACCTCAAACTCTTCGTTGACTTCAGGTATGCACCCTTGAGAATAGAGATTGTAGATAACCTTTTCCAAGGTGTTGACATATCTTCTGTTATCTGAATTCCTGGCGTAATGGAAATGCATGCTCAGAAGCTCCAGGATTTGTGGGAAGGCTGCTTTGATATAACAGACTTTACTCTGTAACACATAAAGTACAAAAGGATCATTAGAAAGATTTCAGTTTCATGTGGTCATTTTAAATGAGATGCAAATCAATCATCATGTTGAAAGGAAGAACTGCACCAATAGAAAATAAATAATATGAGATGAAACAATGAAAAAAGGGAAAGAGAAAAATAAATAAAAAGTCATTTTTATCAATGAAATTATTTGTATTTTAATTTAGTTGTTTTTCTCTCTTCGGTTTTTCTTTTTTTTCTCTTATTTGATTTAAATTTCATTTTCATTTTCATTATCTTAATTGTATATGCAATTGTTTTTGTGTTGATTGCAAGTGCTCTTTAAAAGGGCTTTATGTAAGAATCAGAAATTGCTTGTTAACAGCGACACCTGTGGCCGTTAAGTCAACAAAAGTCAGCGTCCTATTGCTCGCGCTTGTGCTCGCTCTACATAGACATGAACGAGCATCGATCAAAACTAGTGAGGCGACACACGTCAGCTAAAACCACAATATCACTCTATATTTCACCTGCTTGGCAGTAATGTTATCTGACCAGACAAAGGTCTCTCCATGAATCAATGCTGATACTAGTGTTGGCTTTTCCTGCTTCAGCCTGCCGACCGCGGAGGGAACGGGGGGGGGGAGAGCCCGACACCCGGTCGGAGACAATAACGTAACTCTCTGCGGAGCCCCGTCACTTCACAAGACACGGGAAACCTCTGTTGGTCTGGAAGAGCTGCAGCATTTATTTCTGCACAAACTTCCACTGTACATTCACTAGATATTCTCTAGTGTGTGAGTGAAGGCAGGCAGGCAGGCAGAGGAGCAGAGTACAGCAGAGACTCCGGCCCTGGAGACCAAAGCTACGGTCTCCTCTGTGTCTTCTGACGCGGTCGGGAGGCTGAAGCAGGAAGAGTTAACACTTTTTTACAAGACGGGCTTCACACATTATTCATATTTGTCAAAATAGTCAACAGAATGTATTCTGTACGTTTCAGCGACTCGCTACATTATAACAAAACACTCCGGGTTTCCTGGAAATCAAAAATGTATTCCTCAGAAGTTCTACTGAAGTTGATTGAGACTGAGCCCATACTACATTTAAGCCTTCACCAGTTCAGCTTCTCCTCTCTCCGCCTCTCTCTTCACCTCATATATCAAACGTGCATGACTCACATTCACTGAAGTGTGTGATCCTCATTCATCATTAGCCCTTTCCTCATACTCTCAGTCTCCCTCCTGCACAGTCTCTGCCAGAATCTGCTCCAGTCTTGGACCACACATCCTGTGGAGTTTGCGCCAAAACTTCTTCCAATAAACTAATGTCACTCTCATTCATGGAGGATAAGACTTCATATTTTATTATCCAGCACTATATCACTTTCTGCACTACATTCACTTTTTCTTTAAATAGTCCTGTATCTCAGTTGTTTTTACCCTGCACTATATTCATTTTTAACAGTTCTTCTGCACATTGCATATTTTGTTTTATACTCTGTATTACTTACATGTGTCTTGTTACTACTTGTGTCGTTTTACTAATATGTGTACTACTCACCTTGTGACGTTTTTACTAACATGTGTACTACTTACCTGTGACGTTTTTACTAATATGTTTGCACTATGGAACTGTGATGCTGGAAACTTGAATTTCCCTCGGGATCAATAAAGTTACTATCTATCTATCTATCTATCTATCTATCTATCTATTATTCAGACATTGAGATCACTGTTTATGCTCCATTTGCGCCGGCTTTTGATTAAGTGGGAGATTTAAAATCTGTCATAAAATATATAGAGTCTTGCACTCATTAATTTACTGACCAAGTGGGGGACTGAGCCAAGAGCCATGTAATACTCTCAAATCAAAACAGATAGTTCTGATGCATTTTTACACGTAACACAAGTGGCAGGTCCAAATGGGATTAAAAACACAGATGACCGCTTAAATGACGACCACAGGTAAATGTATTCCAGTGTGATATTTGCCCCGTATCCATAGCCACTCACCAAATTCAGATGTTCTATGAATGGATAGATTAAAATACAGCCATGATCCAACTGATTGTCAATCTGTGGAGTAAACATCACAAAGTTAATTCACCAATATATTTGATATTTAAAACTGTCAGTTTATTAGGTAATGAGTAATATACATGTATATATGTAACCAGGTCTGGCTTCATTTTCTACCTAGGTACAGTCCGATGCACTCCATACAATACATATCATGCTAATACAGGCATCATGATTCCTCTTGCCTCCCTATTTGGAGTCGTGTTGTTTCGGTGAAGTCTCACCAGGCGATTAAGGTTCAGAAGATGATCCTGGGTTATCGAATGTCGGCACGGACCGGGGACGCCGCCCAACGCCAGGCACTTGCACAAGAGGAACAGTAAGCACAGATGCTGAGCCTGGAGAAACAAGAAAAAATGGGATGCAGAGTTTTCAAGAAATCTACAAGTGACACAAAATAAGTGGTTGCCATGGAAAAATCAGTCTGCAGCCAAAACCTGTGGTGCTTTGAGCTAAATGCAAGCAGCAAATTTAATCCCAGTCATGTTGTTTTTTCCTGAACTTCAGCAAGTGTTTTTGTTTAATTCACAACATTAAGTTGTGTTTACTGCGACCGAAAAGTGACACCGAGGGGTCTGACAATTCGTCACTATGTGTTGTTGCGGCCGAACGGCGGCAATTTGAAGTGGAATGAAGCCCATCCACAGCAGACAGCCCAAAAACAGTCGTCAAACAAGCCACGTCTGGTGGCTGAGGATCATGGGTAATGTAGCTTTCCATCCAAAACTGACAAAAAAAACTTTATTTCTCGGAATCTAATGAGAAATAATTAAAATTGATGACCTCATTAACATTAACCCATTGTATTGTATTGTTGCGTTATCAAGGACACTTTTGTGTTTTTGTGTTGAGAAATCTCAGACAAAGACGATGAGTCAAACATCATGAAAGCTATACGTGGGTTAGCACGTTAGCACACTGGCAACCAACAGTATAAAACGTTGCATTCAAACGATATTCTGGCAAAAACCTGAAATAATCTTTGGAATAACGAACAAACTAAAGAACACATACATTCACTGAACGGAGATTATGAAAACAAAATGCACATTTCTCGCTAGAAATGTTATCAAAACACATTTTAATGCCTTAATTAATCTTAAAATAGTGCATTTTCCACTGACAATAAAATGAATACCATGTTGTTGTTTTTTCACAGAAAGATGCTCAGCAGTCACGTGATGTATATGCACCAATAGAAAAACAAGACTCGGTCAAAACCGAGTATATGGCTGGACCGTATATGGTCAAGTCTGTGAATTTGTGGCTAAATTGTTACACAAATAGTCAGTGGTCATGTCTATAATGTTTTATGAACAGTTTTTTCCACTTATATATTAATGTTTGATTGAAAGCCAACTGTTGGAGAAATTATTCAATAAACAGTCTCTGGTCATTCAGTTAAGAAGCAATTACAGTTTATTCAACAAATGCATTTGGGTCCATACAGCAGACAAAGTCAGTGTACAAAGAACAAGAGCTTCCTCACTACAGCATTTCTTTATAATCATGGTTTAGCCTTGGTTTTATCTTTCCCTCCCTCCTTGTGGTCCACACCTTCTACCCTGCTTGTGTGAAAGCATTGTCTATTCATTAAAAGGAGTTACTATAATCTTGGTTTAGCCTTGTGATTGTCAGCAGAGTGCGGGTGCGAGGATAATAAGACAGGTTAGTCTAACACAAATGTTTCAACAGAGGGACATGGTATTTTTCTCTCACACAACTTATAATGAAGCAAATGCCATTCAGTAATAGTAAATGGTAACATTTACTAGTCAGTATATTATACATTTTATACAAGGTGAAAAGGAATTAGCACGACATACAGTATGCAAGGTTAAAAGTATTTCAATTTTTTATTAAAGCATGTGTATCAAAAGCATTCATCACATAAGTGGTGTGTAACAATATATACATACTTCGCGAAAGTTTATCAGCGTTGAGATATTCCCGCTGTCATCACTGACGTTGTTGCCGTATTTATTCCTAGATGGAGTGTTAATTAGCCGGGCAATGATCGATCCAAACTCCGTTCAGAAAACAAGCATTTTGTTTGCAGGTTGTGTTGCGGACAGACCCGACAAAGCATGAATTCAGACTTTTTACTAATCAGCATCATTATTTAGTTATTTCGGCACACTTTGATCCGTTTACAACAACGTCGCTGCCGTATTTATGCCTAGATGACGTTATGTTGAGTGTGGATGGAGCAGCTGGTGTTATCACAGCCTGGCGTTGATCGATCCGACCTCCGTTCAGAAAACAAGCATTTTAAAAGTCGTTTGCTTGTTGTGTTGCGGACAGACTTGACAAATAATGAATTATGTCTTTTTACAAATCGACATCATTATGTTGTTATTTCGGCATTATTTTGACCCGTTTATTGCAATAAATCACAGCACAATCTGTTTATTTTGGGTTCATACCGCAGTAGCGACGTGTGGCTGCTAGATACAGTCAGTTCATGGCGGAAATGAAGGAAAGCGAGGCGTAAATTTGCACGGTAACACAATACGAAGCACAACATAACTGTAACTTAAACGAACAAAAACAATAGCACATGCACAACAACAGCACTATGTAATGTTACATTGAACTGCTGACACGCTCCCTAGAAAACGTAAACACAGAACTGTTCTCCGCCTTTTCATTTTGAAAGAGCAACGACCAATGAGGTAGCTCCAACAGTCAGCCGACCAATCCTGTAACTTCATCACCCAGTCACTCAGTGACAGACTTTTGCGTTTGTAGGGCTGGCCCTCTGCGGTCCAGCCAAAAAACAACAGGCCAAAAAAATGAAAGTTGCGTTATCAAGGACACTTTTGTGTTTTTGTGTTGAGAAATGTGGTGACACGACGCAAAGACGATGAGTCAAACATCATGAAAGCTATACGTGGGTTAGCACGTTAGCACACTGGCAACCAACAGTATAAAACGTTGCATTCCAACGATATTCTGGCAAAAACCTGAAATAATCTTTGTAATAACGAACAAACTAAAGAACACATACATTCACTGAACGGAGATTATGAAAATAAAATGCACATTTCTCGCTAGAAATGTTATCAAAACACATTTTAATGCCTTAATTAATCTTAAAATAGTGCATTTTCCACTGACAATAAAATGAATACCATGTTGTTGTTTTTTCACAGAAAGATGCTCAGCAGTCACGTGATGTAGATGCACCAATAGAAAAAAAAACAGGCCAAAAAAATGAAGGCATCTCACTATTTTAGAGCCGTTATAATAAACTGTGCACTGTGGACCAATGTAGCTATATGACACATCATGATGTGACACTGGGTTACAACATCACTCATCAGCTGGTCACATCTGTCCAGTAGCACTATGACACACCTACATTGTTAGCCTATCATCTTGCTGCTGTCTCTTTTTAAATGAGATTCTCTCTCTGCCTTAAGTTCGTTCATGCTGCTATTACACTTGTCCCCCTCCACCTCCCCATCACTGCCCAGTCTTCGCAGATTCATCAGCTTCAACAGCCTCATCAGTCTCAGCAGAACCACCAGCAGTGTCTGGGGGATTTATGTTGCTGCTGCTCAGGCAGACGCCCCTACATTACAAATCTCCCCTTTAGAGTCTACGCGCCAAAGACAAGACTTTATTATCACATATCATCAGTTACAGTTATGTTTACTGGTCATCCACCAGTTTGTATGTAATTTGGATTAAAAAATGCATAAAAATTAGAATTTTGTAACATTATTTAAGAGAGTAGATTACTTGTAAAAATGTCGATAATGTTGTTAAATTGTAATATTTTGACAAATCTATTCATTTATGTATAATGAATGAACACTGTTATATAAATATTTCAACTCTATTGTTAGAATATTGTTTCTTTGGTCCGGTTTAAAACAAACAATAAAAATGTACCGACAAAGTAATTACACCATCTGCACTGCTGCTTTTCTCAGAATGAAATCTAACATTAGTGCATGCATGAAAAGCTCTTGGAGAAATCCATGTAACCTCTCACACACTCCCACCAAAGCCTCAACCCAGCATCCAGTCACACACATAGACCGTGTGAGTCATAGTACATCATAAAGTGATCACAGAAACAGGATTCTGGCAAAAACACTGCACCGAAACCACAGAGAGAAATGAAAGTCAGATGGAAGCTATCAGTCAAACTGGGTAAAATGGATTGAAAAAAAAGTATCTGCTGAAGGAATGAAGTCAAAACATGTTCTCGGTTGTCCTGATGATTTCCAAGTGAACAGTTTGTTCAATCCCAGGCAGAGAATGTCTCAGACCAGTGGTTTTCAACCCCCCCCCCCATCCATTATCCATTATCCAGGTTCCCCATCAAATAAAATGAAGGCTAATTGTCTTCCTAAATATTAATGTTCATTATCATTATGTAGATTTATTATTTATTTATATTCTCATTATATTCTTATTATTATTCTGTGTTAAATTATTAAACAAACAAAAATAATAAGTACACTGCAGCAGCATTTTATGTTAAACTTTTAATTTGACCTTTAACTGAATAATTCTCCCCTCTGGTGTGAACTTGGCGTGTGAATCTTTAACATAAACTAAGATTCATCTGTTTTTATTTATTTATTGCTCCTGTTTAAGTATTTCTTTCTCTTCGTTCTCTCCATTTATCTTTCCTAATAATATTATTATTATTAATAATAATAATACATTTTATTTGTTGGGGTCTTTCAGGACACCTTCCTTACAAAGATAAAATAATACTGGAACAGATAAAAACAGCCAGACGACAAAAACACCAGCAGAGCGAACATAACAAGAGACATTTAGGCAGAGACGTATGAGAGGGAATAAAACAGTAACTATGTTGAGGGAAAGACACAGAATGATGGAGACTACAGTGAATAGTGTATAATAGAATAATTTTAAGCACCCATGGGTGCTGATGGGTGAGGTGGGGATGGTCAGAAGACCAGCTGAGGATGAGTGCAGGGAACTGGCTTCCCTCACTCGCTGAAGGTCCTTTCAGACACAACGTGACAACGCCACCACTGACCTCTGAAACCCGTTATTTCTAACGGCTAGCGCTGCACGCCGTGGCGAGCGCAGCTTAAACATGAGCTCAAACTGCGTTGTGTCGCGAGCATAGACTGCTCTCTTCCGCCGGGATACGACAGGTGGTGTAGCTCTGTTGTCGTCCGGGTGGAAACAGTAGAGATTATACACATTGTTCAGTTCCAGAAACAGACTCAGATAACGAAAACGAAAAAAAAATGTGAAAATTTGCCATAAATCGGGAGAAATGCGGGAGAATTGTGACCCCGGGAGGAAACCGTGAGAAAGCAATGAAAAACGGGAGTCTGCCGGGAAGAACGGGAGGGTTGTGCAAGTATGTGTGTGGCTAGTTGCTCGACGCTAAGTTGCTTTCACTGGAGGTCCGACTGCCGAATATCCCTCTTGTAAATTTGTAACCACGGCGATAACATGGCGTTCACCGTGTATCCTCAGGATAAATGAATGCTTTCAAGAGGAGGAAACTCTTCAATTTCCTCCACGGGTAATACACCATGGATGTATTAAGAGAACTGGATACAGCGTTGGAGGCGGGGCCCCGTTCATTCCTATGAAAGTTAAGTGGCTTCCGCCTGGAAAAGTACCCAGATCTTTGGCACATGGAACATGCGCAGTAGCGTCCGCTCGGAGATGATACATCGTCTCATCTAGTTGCATTAATTTTGCAGACCACATTCTATTGCAAGTAAGTTTCAACTCGTCTTGTCCTGAATCTTTGGCGTAAAGTTCAACACCAAAGATTGAGAAACGGTACCGCCCCCCCAGCGCCCCCCGAAGTCCTCTGAACTCCCCCGTTGAGAAACGCTGTCTTAGACATTCCTGCCTCCCCAGTTCTGGCATCAGACAACAATTCACATTCCTCCTCACCAAAATCTTCTGAGGGTTTTCCACTCTGCTGTTCATGTTCACTGCTCTGTTTGTCACGATGAAACATGGATCATTCTCTCTACCTCAGTGGTAAAGTTGTGGATCGGATGGGAAAGAAAATCTTATTCTATAGGGCAATTTTTTTGTTTTGCACTTTAAAATATTCAGTTAATTGTGAAGAAGCACGGTATGAGCTGTAAAAACAGGGATGTGTGTGATCCAGTTCTTACCTTGGCTATAAGTTCTAGCTTGTGTGTGTTCATCTGGCTGAGCTGGGAAAGCAGAGAAGAACAAAGTCCAGTGTCAGTGTCATTGGCCCGGAGGTGGGATCTTTGACAGTGAGGTCTGTAGGATCCAACTCCAGATGTTTGGCAGAGCTTGAGGCTGAAGACACCATGGAACTGTATACAGCTGTGACCTGAAAGGGCTGTCGCTCAGCTCTGCTGCTTATAGCCACCTCCATCCATCCACAGAGACAGCAGGAGAGGGAGGGTAAGGGAGAACATATGACCGCCTCCCTGCTGGTCCTTCCCTTTGACCACCTCCTCCTATAGCTCACTAAGGAGACAACTGGGGTCTCATTTATAAAACAGTGCGTAGGATCCACACTAAAAATGTACGTGCGCACAAAAGCCGAAAATGGCGTGCGCCAAAAAAAAATCAGACTTATAAAACTGTGCGTACGCACACCTGCAGGCAATGTTCCCTTTATAACTCAAAGTCCACCTGGAAATGTGTGCACATGGATCCCCTCATATCCCGCCCTCTACACGCCCACATTCAGCCATAAATGGTCAATGCAAAGCACCTCATGAATGTTTCTGTATATAAATGAGCCTGTTGATCAGTGGATCTTTACGGGGAATCACAGCGACTACCGAGAGGAAGACCAAGAAAAGGAGTTTTTCTGACATAGAGATCGAGGTTCTTGTGTGTGAGGAGGTCCGTGAACACTCGTTCCCTCCTAATTCTACCATCACGTAGTCCTCACAGTGACAGTATATCCACCATGCAACATGTTACAAGTCTCACCGCGGTGTTTATATGTTTACAGCAATCAGACTGATCCATTCACAACTTGTCAAAATAATCGCGACAATCAGTAATATCCCCCACCTGGATATCATCTGAAAAATGAAGTGTTATAGGTGAACACAATTTATTTATTTAATTTATGTTTAAGTTAAGTTTAAGTTTATGGCGAACTTGGCCTGTATTATGATTAGGACTGATAATGATAATGAGGATATGGAGAGTAACGATTGTGCGAGAGCTGTCACTGGCTTTATTTCCACACTTTGCTAATTTTCTCATAATTTACTCATAATACTCCTACTCACTAATCCATACTGTATGTGAAGGTAGTGAAGATGTAGCCTACTGGGTGGAGGTGACTGGAGGAAGCTGAGTGTGTGTGGCGCACCTGCGTGGCGCACTGGAGACAGTCAGTGATGATGAGACAGCGCTGAGGAGATATTGAGCGGAATTTGCTTTGAGATTTGAGTTGGTTGATATATTTTAAATATCTATGATAAAGTGGATCTATAAGTAACGTGTGATATAAAGTGACATTAAATGTTTAATTTCTAAAATTTGGTTTCAATTCACCGCCTCACCATCTGCGTGGCCAGTTTCCCCTACCTCGGTGCCTCCATAATGTGCGTACGCATGGGTAAAAGTTTCCGTACAGGTGCGCACATTCTCCCGTCAAGTTTGTTTTTATAGATCACAACTTTTGCGGTGGAAGTGGCGTACGCACATTTCAGGCCCCGTTTTGTGCGTATGCAACGGTTATAAATGAGACCCCTGAACTTTAAAGCAGCTACCACAAAACCTGCTACAAGAAGCCCTGGTAGAGCTGGAGTCCATTGCTTTTACTAAAAATTACTGTATAGAGACCAGTATAGTCAGAAGTGATACTAGAGCCTATTTTAAGAGTTGGACCTCTTTTATCATCCAAGTTGCCCACATGGTGGATGAAAGAAAATACATTTTTAGGGCCTGAGCACCGACAACGTCGGTCCGAGGACCTATTGAATTTCTAATGATTATTATTCTGTTGCCTCTTTGAGTGAAAAAACAAGGTGCTTGGGCTACTAGACTTTTTTTTAAATGTTGCACACGTGTCAGACGTGCGTGAAATAGATATCTGATATGGGTTTTGTGCTCGTGTGTATGAAAAATTGGCTCAATAGCGCCCCCTATTGAGTAGCTCCGGCGACACGTTTCACCTAGATGTATGAAATTTGGAATGTATATAAAACATGTTGAGACTTAAAAAAAAGACTCTTGGGGCCATGCTCTAAACCCAACAGGAAGTCGGCCATTTTGTTTGAATTTTTCGTATATTTTTGGCCATTTCCAAGCTCTGTACTTTAACGAACTCCTCCTACAGATTTAACCTGATCAACTTCAGATTTGGTCAGTACAGTCTAAAGACCTTTGTGATGAAAACGTCCTGAAATCGTGAGTTTTCACGAAACGGTGTTGACGCGGCCCCAAACTTGACCTACTTCATAGCAGTCCAGGCCTGAGGACATCTAAATGGCAATATTGGCTCATAGTCATAGCGCCACCTACTGGCAACAGGAAGTCAGCGTTATGTGACAAACATCATCCGGTTTACATGAAATTTACATTGTGTGATCTACACTTGATGTAGAGCAACATAATGTATTTTTAGCGAGTGTTCTCTAGCTCCACATAGTGGACACGGTAAGTGGTGAAAAATTTGAAATCAGTCATTTCCTGTGCCACTCAATCCACACAGGAAATAACGTCTAAGTTGTGAGTGCAGTGTCCGATGGTCACAGAATCGTAGGAATGCGTCGACCAGCGTCCCGCAAGTAGCCCCGACGTGTGCGAAGGAGCGAGGGCCCGATCATCGCTGCTTGCAGCTTTGATTGGTTTTATTTTTGTTAAAGGTGGTTCTACCTGGGAATACAGTGACATCACCACAACAGTTGTGGTGTGACAGGATGGACTAATGAGTAGTCAGACAATCAGGTTTGAAACAAGTCAATAGTTGATGCAGATTATCTTTATTTGGGGATAAATCTGACAGTGAGCACACCTGAAATGTTACTAATAACCTCTCATTAACCTACGGCAAGTGTGGTGCGTCAAAGTTGAACCAAAAAGTCGTGTTTTTTGTTTTCTCTTCCAAATACGTTTGATTAACCTGTTTGCTGTTGCATCTAATTCTCTGACTGCTGGTGTTTCTTGCAGAGGTTGAATATTGTTTCACTAATGTCACCGTGTCTCAAAAATTATTCTTGTGAGCACAATGTTATAATAACTGATAGAACCGATGGCCAGAGCTCGGTTTTATCAAATTATATAAAAAGTAGCACTAAATAAATAATAATAAGGCAAATTAAATCACATTGACAAGTAAGTTATAGTTACGTATATACATATCAGTTCAGTTCATCTATATTGACAGACTCGAAGTACACACAAACACACTGGTATCTTATAACACTAAAACAAGGATTTGACAGTAGCATGATAACAGCGTTCTGAGAGTCATTTAGCCGACATATAAATTAGTACATCAGATTTCTCAATAGAGCCTGTAAAGTGCTGACACCTGCATTACAGAACAACTCGCTAGCACTACAGCACCTGTTTTTTTTCTAAGTAATATCTGCATGCAGTCATTGTAGGCAACCTGAAGCTTATGCATGCTCACCTTTTTAAACTTGGCCCACAAGGGGGGGGGAGCAGTATAGAGCGGAGTGCAATAGGCTCTAAAAAGACTTATCTTTACATGATCTGAACACGTTGGCTTGAGCATATACAACACTGCCTGTACATGTCATCATCATTCGATCTGTAATAAAGTGCTGCAGATATTTTGTTTTATTACAAACACATAGCAGTGGTCCTGATAGATAAAAAGCCGGAAAGTTGAGATCCCTTATCTTCTTTTGTTCTACAGATCATGAAATCATCTTTTTGGCATTGTATTGCACGACATATTTGACCCCATACTCGGAGCATATATTCAGCAGCTGTTGAAACCCATGGAGAGCCTTAGTTGGTCAGATAAATCATTCATGTACTTACAATTGTAAGTACTGTGACTCTTGGTGGTTTTGTCAGTTATTAATGTACAGTATTTTTCTATTCACGTCCTGTCTTACAATTCATTTTACCACAGTTTTACCTTTTTGGATGGTGTTAATCACTGCAAGCAGAAGTGTTCGACAGAGAACTTAAAGCTGCAGTAAGCAGTATGTTTTTGGCATCATTGGGCAAAAATCCCATAATAACCTTTCAGCATATTGTAAATCAAGTGTTCTGAGAGAAAACTAGACTTGTGCTCCTGATCACATCTCTGTTTTCAGGGTTTCAAAACATCTAGCCCATGACGGGAGACTTTGACCAATCACAGCTAATTTCAGAGAGAGAGAGAGCGTTCCTATTGGCTGTGCTCCGGCTAGTGGGCGGTGCTTGGTATTTCTTCAACTTGATCTCAACATGGTTGCCGGGTCACAAACTTTCTCATTTTACAGCTAAACAGTAACTACAAGATGATTCTGAGAACATCTGAGGAGAGAAATAGTCATTACAGTAACAGAATATTGATTCATATTTGATCAGCGCTGCCTAGTTTGACTGTTCAGTTGGAGTTCCTGAGTGATTGACAGCCGGCTCTCATAGACTGCAGCTGGACGGCAGACTCCAGATCAGCTCTGACTGGTTGTTTTCCTTCAGTCTGTGTAATCCTGCAGATGACCTCCTCCTGATTCAGGATTTCTTCTTTAGAACATTTCTCTTGTTGCGTCTTGTATCATGTTATTATAACGGTGGATTTAACACTGTCGCTGCAGTTCTTTTCCCATATTAAAAGCAGGAAGGGCATCACACAATGTCTGGTCGCAAATTACAAAAATATCATAGCCATCACAAACCAATGTCAGGGAGAGTAATTTACCTTTGGAACTAAATCTTACTTTTTTAACCCAAAGTGTTGACCGTCTGACCGTCCACCTCTGGAGGCGAACCGGCCCTGTTACGTATGAAATGACGTCACGCCAACACGGCAGCTTGCAAGGTCAAAATTACAAAAATAAATTTGTCATATCTGCGGTTTTAACAACTTTTTTAAATCACATTTTATGCAAGATGGTTTTCCTAATATATTTTGGCACTACAAGTGCCAAAACATTAACGTTTCATGTCCCTTTTAATATGAGACTCAAGCTGACTGCTCACAACAAATGAATGTTAAAAAAGAAATACATAAATGCATAAAACACTAACACATGCAGCATATCCAGGCAGTCCATGTTTTCAGTAAATTATTTTTACTTGAGCTTCTTCTTGCTCAGATCAACTCGATAGCGCAGCATGGAGCAGACAAATCTCCAAACCTCATGTTCTATTATTTTTTCAAGATTTAAGGATATGAATTATTTATTATTATTATTATTTTCTTTATTATTATATTTTTTTTCTGTTGGGTAAATAAGGACATAAGACATCAATGATGTGTTTGTATTTATTGTGAAGGGTTTTACATTTGGACCAGATTTTTCTGAAAAGATCCAAAATACATGACTTAGCATTTAACAGAGTAAATGTGACCGTTGTTCAGTATTACTAAACCCACATTCAGTGGATATGGTGTTATATGTCTAAGCACAGTTCTACTCCTCACACGACCAACTAATCATACAACCATCTTGACGATGTAAACGCTCACAAGTCGTGAACATGGGAATCTTTCCCATCTATACATCCATTCCAGACAACGTGAATACGGCATAAAGGACTCTAGAAGTCAACCAGAGTGCTCTCAAACGCCTGCTGATTTTACAGGTGGGCAGCCCCGAGTTCTTGTGGATTTAACAGGAGTGCGTATCAGAGTCTTTGAGTGTGCAGGGGGGGGGACATTGAAACTGGGTCAAACAGCACTTCCTGTTTGCATCAAAACATATTCATCCCAAATGGAAATAAAAAAGGAAAACACCGGAGTAACTATCAAAGTATTTTTTTACAGTGGCATAGATTGGTGTATTTACATGGGTCTAACACTAACACTCATATTTATCCATTCATACACCGGTGTTTGTTTGAAGACCTAAGGGCATACAGAAAAAAAGATGTCAACATATCCCAAACCCAAAAAAGACAACTATGCTATTAGCCTATGAATAAAGGGAGAGATAACCAAATGAAAACAGCCGAGGGTTCAGAGGATTAAAAGGGAGACTTCATCTTCTCATCATTACAATAATATCAATAATTACATGTACACTAATCAATATTTTTTATCTTAACAATGGATCAAATTCTATGTGTAATGTGAAAGGGGTTGCTTGCAAGGATGAACCAACATTACAGATCCTCTCCGTTCTAAAGAGCTTTTTAGCCTCTTGCAGCTCTTTGTTAGAAGACATGCTCAGAACACAGTTAACGAGTAGCTGATGAACACTGTGGAGTATTTAACCAACACATTCTCTCTCCCAACTCGTCGAATACCGCCACTTGATCAGTCCCTCTCGGAATCAGAGACCGACGCCCTGGGTATCCCTCTTGTGTTACTTTTAGATGGATCAGGGACGGCGTGTCAATATACGCTTCTTACTTGCATAGTGTCCTTTCAAAATAAACTTCCGTTTTCACAGGAAGTTATGTTTAGACAACAAAACCACTTAGGTAGGGTTAGCAGACCGTTGTGGTTGAAGTTAACTTCACTTACTAGTGACTCACGTGACTCACGGGACTGACAATACTAATGACTCACGTGACTTACGGGACTGGCGATACTAACGACTCACGTGACTTACGGGACTGGCGATACTAACGACTCACGTGACTTACGGGACTGGCGATACTAACGACTCACGTGACTTACGGGGCTGGCTATACTAACGACTCACGTGACTTACGGGACTGGCGATACTAACGACTCACGTGACTTACGGGACTGGCGATACTAACGACTCACGTGACTTACGGGGCTGGCTATACTAACGACTCACGTGACTTACGGGACTGGCGATACTAACGACTCACGTGACTTACGGGGCTGACAATACTAATGACTCACGTGACTTACGGGACTGGCGATACTAACGACTCACGTGACTTACGGGACTGGCGATACTAACGACTCACGTGACTTACGGGGCTGACAATACTAATGACTCACGTGACTTACGGGACTGGCGATACTAACGACTCACGTGACTTACGGGACTGGCGATACTAACGACTCACGTGACTTACGGGACTGGCGATACTAACGACTCACGTGACTCACGGGACTGACAATACTAATGACTCACGTGACTTACGGGACTGGCGATACTAACGACTCACGTGACTTACGGGACTGGCGATACTAACGACTCACGTGACTTACGGGACTGGCGATACTAACGACTCACGTGACTTACGGGGCTGGCTATACTAACGACTCACGTGACTTACGGGACTGGCGATACTAACGACTCACGTGACTTACGGGGCTGGCGATACTAACGACTCACGTGACTTACAGGACTGGCGATACTAACGACTCACGTGACTTACAGGACTGGCGATACTAACAACTCACGTGACTTACGGGGCTGGCGATACTAACGACTCACGGGACTGACGGGACTGACGATACTTATTACTCATGTGACTAGAAACTCAAAGGACTGGCGATACCGACGAGTCACGTGACTAACGACTGACCTGACAAAATAAGTCAACGTTACTTTTAGTTTCCCACAGGAAACGAGCAGCAGTCTCCTGGTTTAAAGTCTTGTGTTTGTTTGACCGATACACCAGCTCTCCCGCCTGCCCTCAGCGGACTCACACTATTAATACTACGTCACTACTCCGACCCTCGAATAAAGCCTCGAGTGGGTTTACATTGGAGTTAGTTTAAAGCCCCGTTAGTCACATACTGTTGCTAAAGGAAGCCTTCGTGTGTTGGTTTCTAATGCAGAGGGGCGCTGCCCAATCGGTGGTATTTGACGACTTGGGAGTGAGACTAATAATTACTAACTGACTAATTTGTCCATCAAAGGGACACAAGTATGACTGGATGTGTAATAAGGCAACTTTTTGCTAACACGTTAGCCATATACAACTTTATAAGGCCAAAAAAAATCAGGCATAAAAATTGGCATCAAATATTTAGAAAAAGTATTGCTCGTTTTGAATAGCCCTAAAACCCCATATAATGCTACCCTTAATATTCAGACAAAACAGATATTACAGTTAAACAGTTTCTATTCTTGCATTACGGTATTTCTATATTGAAGCCTGGACTACGGCGTCTGGTAGCTGTCAATGACTCCCTACAGGCAGGCGTGGCAGGCAGACGTAGGCCTGGGCAAACAGGTTGATGTTCAGGGGGTTGCCATCCAGACGGATATCCTCCAGGTTGTGGCGAATGAAGTTACGATCATGGCGGTTACAAAAGGTGTCCTCGTGCAGAGACTGGATGTTGTTATTCTGATTGGGGTACAAGAAAGTGACTGTTTATGTTCTAACACTGAAGGTGTTAGGATTCAACATTTGTGGAGGGTTAGCGTTGACTCTACATAGCTATTAAAAAATAAGAAATTACGGCTTGAGGATAAAGTGATGACTTTCAAAATTCTATGGTATTTTGTTTAATAATTGTACTTTTTTGTCTCCTTGTTAAAGGTTCTCTATATGATATCCAGAGCATTAATATAGGCGAGCAGCAAACAGCTATTTGCTATGTAAAGATATAGTGGAGTAATGTCTATCTGAGCAGAGAATGCTGAGCTTCTCTGTGCTTTGTTTACGTAGCCGGGCCACCCGCTCGTGCCTTTTCGTGCATGTGATCGTGCCCCACTGGCTAGCTCACCACCGCCACTCTGCACTGCTCTCATACGGCGGTTACAGCTACAGATAATACCGTCCCGACCCACTGCGCCATTGCGGAAGTGTAGCACCCACCCTCCGGTTCCCCCCAGATTAACACTGTTAGCTCTGTCTGCAGCGTTGCCATTGTTAGCACCGTTAGCTGCGAGCCGCCGGCTCAGCCATCGCCATGTTGAGAGCCGTGCAGAGGCAATAGAAATGCTCCCAATCTTGCATTTAGCACCTTTAAAAATCTGGGAAGATCATCTAGGCATGGCTTTTAATGAAAACACATGGTCATGTATATGTAACAGAATATTTCTCATTAACACAATCAAAGAGGCTGTGTGAATGTATTCATGCATTTTATCAAGCTTTTATAAGATCTCGAAAGATAATTCCCTAAAACTGTCCTCGAAAAGCAAAAGCAAAGAAGAATCGCACCTTTTTTGGCAGGGTGACAAATTAAATATATTAAATTAAATCGCGTATTCATTCTGTTGCCTGCTCTGTTTATTCTGCCATATACTAACTCTCCCTGTCACTTCAGGCCCAGCCACTCCCTCCTGCCCTGCAGTCAACCCCTTTTCCATCACCCAACCTTCCCACACACTCACCTGCTTCCCAATTCTCTAATCAGCCAAGCAGTATAGCCTACTGGCCATCTCTACTCATTCCCCGACAGACGGTCTAGCTTTCCAGCCTTTGTTTTCTGCCTGCCTGACCATTTGTCTTGTACATGGACTGATGATCCCTCACCTAACCCCTGGATGAGTTTGCATTGGCTGATTACCTGGTTATCCATGTTTGTATCTCTACCTGATCTTTTTAAAATGCAGGATACTAATGATGATTAATGTGGGTATTTTGTCATGGAAGAAAAATGCTCGTCCAAAATTGTAGTTATTCCTTGATGAATTATCACAATTTACAGAAATTGCATCTGCAGAGGCAAAATGATCCAATGTGGAGGGAAATCTGAATTGCTTGTAATTTACTCTCTCATTTCTATGGATTTTTTATTATTATTACTAGTTTCTGAAGTTGCTGAACCTCCCAAGATGTATGCTGCCTTCTTTATGTGTCAAAGTGAGATGCCACCGTCTGTTCTGTTTGTTTGTTTTTGGATTGAAAATTAGAATGAAGGTTTTGATTTTTCTGTTGGTGCTCTGATCTTTTTGGATTGTGTGACATGTGAAGGATAAGGTACTGTATGACCTACAGACAATATACCAAAAATGAATAATAGCCTACAGGTTAATGACAAAAATAATAATAAATAAACAGAGAGGCTGGGGAGGCATAAGACCTTTCTAACTTAACATCAAGTCCAAAAACTGATCCCAGCTTGGGAGTCACTTGCTGTGACTACAGTGTCGCAGTGACCGCTGTATTTAGTTGGTGTGTGACTAACCCGGTTACCTGGCTGCAAACTACATTTCCCTTTGGAGGCAACAAAGAAGAAGAAGAGGCGTGACATGAATGAGCTTCTACCTGTATGTGTAACACCCTCAGGCTCAGTGGTAGTGGTGTTGGAATGTAATCCAGGTTATTGCTGGACAGATAGAGGAATTCCAGATGGCTCATATCCTGCATTGAGGAAAAAGAAACACACATGTCACAGTAATACATGCAACAACTATCCACAGGAGGGAACCAAACCACACCCACTGAATATGAACTATCTGGACCGGAATACTGGACTTGCTTTCGGCCAGGGGGCCCACTTTTGCAAAATGACAGGAGGCCAGTTATTAACCGACATTCGGGGATTAGCCTGGATCTCTGTTTAGTTTATTAAAGTTATTTATATCAGGGACCATGTAGCCTACAGAAATACTTTAATCTCAGAAAAGAGAAAAGATGCTTTGTACCAGATTTAACTTCCAGCTAATTTCAGAGCAAAACCATCATCTCCACTACAAGTGGACCAACAACCTATTGATGCCCAGCCCACGCAGGCGCACACACACACAGATTATTTTGATCCTAAAAACTTGCTTTTGAATTAATGTAAAATTAATAATACATACTGTACTGTATGTATTCATGTAGATAGTTTGTGGGCACACATCTCATCTATCTTGTTTCTGAAAGCCTTGTGAGGATTTGGGGAACACTGGATCTTACGCTTCATTACAACTCAATATTACACGGCTGTGTTGAATACTCGATTCTGATTGGTCAATCACGGCATTCTGCGGTCTGTAATTTCTGTATAAAAGACCGTTGCTATGTGTAACAGACCGTTGCTATGTGTAACAGACCGTTGCTATGTATAACAGACTGTTGCTATGTATAACAGACCGTTGCTCTGTATAGCAGACTGTTGCTATGTATAGCAGACCGTTGCTATGTATAACAGACCGTTGCTTAGTATAACAGACCGTTGCTATGTATAGCAGACCATTGCTATGTATAACAGACCGTTGTTCTGTATAGCAGACTGTTGCTATGTATAGCAGACCGTTGCTATGTATAACAGACCGTTGCTTAGTATAGCAGACCGTTGCTATGTATAACAGACCGTTGCTAAGTATAACAGACCGTTGCTATGTATAGCAGACCGTTGCTATGTATAACAGACCGTTTCTATGTATAGCAGACCGTTGCTATGTATAGCAGACCATTGCTATGTATAACAGACTGTTGCTATGTATAGCAGACCGTTGCTATGTATAGCAGACCGTTGCTATGTATAAGAGACCATTGCTATGTATAATAGACTGTTGCTATGTATAACAGACCGTTGCTATGTATAGCAGACCGTTGCTATGTATAATAGACCGTTACTAAGTATAACAGACCGTTGCTATGTATAGCAGACCGTTGCTATGTATAAAAGACCGTTGCTAAGTATAACAGACCGTTGCTAAGTATAACAGACCGTTGCTATGTATAACAGAGTGTTGCTATGTATAACAGACCGTTGCTACGTAAAACAGACTGTTGCTAAGTATAACAGACCGTTGCTATGTATAGCAGACCGTTGCTATGTTTAATAGACCGTTGCTATGTATAACAGACTGTTGCTATGTATAACAGACCGTTGCTACGTATAACAGACCGTTGCAAAGTATAACAGACCGTTGCTATGTATAGCAGACCGTTGCTATGTATAGCAGACCGTTGCTATGTATAGCAGACCGTTGCTATGTGTAGCAGACCGTTGCTATGTATAACAGACCGTTGCTATGTATAACAGACCGTTGCTATGTATAACAGACCGTTGCTACGTATAACAGACCGTTGCTACGTATAACAGACCGTTGCTACGTATAACAGACCGTTGCTAAGTAAAACAGACCGTTGCTAAGTATAACAGACCGTTGTTATGTATAGCAGACCGTTGCTATGTATAATAGACCGTTGCTAAGTATAACAGACTGTTGCTATGTATAGCAGACCGTTGCTAAGTATAACAGACCGTTGCTATGTATAGCAGACCGTTGCTATGTATAACAGACCGTTTCTATGTATAGCAGACCGTTGCTATGTATAGCAGACCATTGCTATGTATAACAGACTGTTGCTATGTATAGCAGACCGTTGCTATGTATAAGAGACCATTGCTATGTATAATAGACTGTTGCTATGTATAACAGACCGTTGCTATGTATAGCAGACCGTTGCTATGTATAATAGACCGTTACTAAGTATAACAGACCGTTGCTATGTATAGCAGACCGTTGCTATGTATAACAGACCGTTGCTATGTATAACAGAGTGTTGCTATGTATAACAGACCGTTGCTACGTAAAACAGACTGTTGCTAAGTATAACAGACCGTTGCTATGTATAGCAGACCGTTGCTATGTTTAATAGACTGTTGCTATGTATAACAGACTGTTGCTATGTATAACAGACCGTTGCTACGTATAACAGACCGTTGCAAAGTATAACAGACCGTTGCTATGTATAGCAGACCGTTGCTATGTATAGCAGACCGTTGCTATGTGTAGCAGACCGTTGCTATGTATAACAGACCGTTGCTATGTATAACAGACTGTTGCTATGTATAACAGACCGTTGCTACGTATAACAGACCGTTGCTACGTATAACAGACCGTTGCTACGTATAACAGACCGTTGCTATGTATAACAGACCGTTGCTACGTATAACAGACCGTTGCTAAGTAAAACAGACCGTTGCTAAGTATAACAGACCGTTGTTATGTATAGCAGACCGTTGCTATGTATAATAGACCGTTGCTAAGTATAACAGACTGTTGCTATGTATAGCAGACCGTTGCTAAGTATAACAGACCGTTGCTACGTATAACAGACCGTTGCTAAGTATAGCAGACCGTTGCTATGTATAGCAGACCATTGCTATGTATAACAGACTGTTGCTATGTATAGCAGACCGTTGCTATGTATAGCAGACCGTTGCTATGTATAAGAGACCATTGCTATGTATAATAGACTGTTGCTATGTATAACAGACCGTTGCTATGTATAGCAGACCGTTGCTATGTATAATAGACCGTTACTAAGTATAACAGACCGTTGCTATGTATAGCAGACCGTTGCTATGTATAACAGACCGTTGCTAAGTATAACAGACCGTTGCTAAGTATAACAGACCATTGCTATGTATAACAGAGTGTTGCTATGTATAACAGACCGTTGCTACGTAAAACAGACTGTTGCTAAGTATAACAGACCGTTGCTATGTATAGCAGACCGTTGCTATGTTTAATAGACCGTTGCTATGTATAACAGACTGTTGCTATGTATAACAGACCGTTGCTACGTATAACAGACCGTTGCAAAGTATAACAGACCGTTGCTACGTATAACAGACCGTTGCTATGTATAGCAGACCGTTGCTATGTATAACAGACCGTTGCTAAGTATAACAGACCGTTGCTATGTATAACAGACTGTTGCTATGTATAACAGACCGTTGCTACGTAAAACAGACTGTTGCTAAGTATAACAGACCGTTGCTATGTATAGCAGACCGTTGCTATGTTTAATAGACCGTTGCTATGTATAACAGACTGTTGCTATGTATAACAGACCGTTGCTACGTATAACAGACCGTTGCTACGTATAACAGACCGTTGCTACGTATAACAGACCGTTGCTACGTATAACAGACCGTTGCTACGTATAACAGACCGTTGCTAAGTAAAACAGACCGTTGCTAAGTATAACAGACCGTTGTTATGTATAGCAGACCGTTGCTATGTATAGCAGACCGTTGCTAAGTATAACAGACCGTTGCTACGTATAACAGACCGTTGCTAAGTATAGCAGACCGTTGCTATTTGTAACATATCTTCACATATCACACGTATATAAACAAAACATTCATTTTGGATCGCCAACATTTTAAAAACGATTAATTCACAATCATATTTAATTTTTTAGGAAAAGCAATACTTTTATTCGGCACTGTTATCAATTAGACCTTTAAATACCCACCTTCAAACCTCAAAAGCGTCAAACTTCCTGTGTAATGCAGGCTTTCTGTTTAGAATTATAAGTCTCTAGCCCAGTTCGATATATCTCAGATGCCATCATCGGGGTTGATCTTAAAGGTTCATTATTAACCTTGCATACCCTCTGGAAAGCAGTTTAACAAAGAAATCAGGGTCTCGCCTCAATAATAATCTGGAGTTTTCAACCAAATGTCAGAGCTCGCTCACTTGTCATTGAGTTTAGTTATCATGTGAGCTAAGTATCCTTTATATAACCAGGTACAAACTCATTTCCAAGAGTGACCTGGCCAAGAGGGCAGCACAAACAACCCAACTGTCACAAATGAACGAGCAAAACATCCAGTTTGTCTGCAACAAAAAAACAGCTGTAAAGCACAAACAGGTCAATCTCAAAACGAGTCAGTGAGAAATTCGAGAACAATCACATCGACCTATAGTGCCACTTTATCGATCCTTTAGAATGGACTTAAATTCCCCCATACATCAGTAACCAGCTCTGACTATTTCAGGTCCTTTTGAACATTATTCCAGGAAGAAAGAGCAGCGTATTGAAAGCTTTTTTCCCCTAGCTCCGTTCTAACCTTTGGGACCAACATCTGTAGAACACTGAGAGTGCAGGCCATAGTGATTTTGTTTTATGCACATGAATATACACAGATACGAAGGAACCATTCGAAGGAGCAAGATTTGCACAGTCAGTAATAAAACGTAAAGCCCAATGGTATACAGTATCCAGGTGCTTTAGGCGCTGGTCAGGTGCATTCATATAATGAATAATCCAATAAAGGTAAAGAAGTTGCCAAAATCAAATGTTTCTTCGCCTGGAGGGAGAAACAGGATTTGTTTCTACAAAACAACCCCAGTTTAAGTTTCAGTTTGGAAACCAGGTTTCCAAATGTTTGATTTGACAAGACAAGTTCTGATCAATAATGATACCTAAATACTTAAATGTTGTGACCATTTCAATATCAAACCCCTTGAGCAGTTGAAACCTTAAGAAGATTAGATGGTAACTTTTTTGCCATTTGAAAATAGCATGAATTTTGATTTGTCTACATTTAACACCAACTTCAGTTGAGTTAAATGGGACTGAACCACATTAGAGGCAGACTGCAGGAATTCAAGGGTCTGTACTGCTGAAAGGGATGAGCAATAAATAATGACATCGTCTGCATAAAAATGGAATATGTTATCTTGTGACTGAAATGCCAATACTTGAAGGGATTGAAATGTGGTTGAAAGTTCTTGAAATTTTCCAGTAAGTCGACCTTGTTTTTGTCAAATCATCAGAGTGATAGTACTACCACGTTTTTTTAATTTAAACATATGCAGGATATTTACCTTGAATGCCTCAGAATGTACCCCGTGACTGATCAGCCTATTGTTACGTAGATCGATGTGTTTCATGGTGATTGGCAGCTCAGGCATAACCTGCAGGTTGTTATCAGCCAACAGCAGCTCCTGGAGCCGCGGCAGAGAGCGAAACACATCCTCATCCATCCCAGAGATCTGGTTCCCTGTTAGATCGATGGACTGGAGTTTATCTGTAACAAACCACAACAAAACAAATCACATCATCCGTTATATCTAAGAGTTTGTGGTAGGTGTGTGTCACAAAGTGATTCCTCACTGAGGTTGATGAAGTCTGTGTTCTTGACGTGTCGGATCGTGTTGAAGCGGCTATAAAAATGGGTGGTGTCTTTGGGCAGGAGTGGGACCTGATCCAGGCCCATATCATCACAGTACACACTCCCACCAATACACACACACAGTAGACAGGTAGGCATACCTGCAAACAGAGAAGGTGGAGTTTTAATACACACTAACGCACAAATGTAATCAAATACTGAAGAACATTGAACTTTTTGTGAGTCGTAGATATACAGTACACCCAGCTAATGCTTTGACCTACCCAGGCCAGTCTCAGGGCCAAAGAGACCCGGTCCCTTGAAGTCCAGGGTGACGGGGGCTGGAGGCCGGGTGGGCAGGGTCACCTCCTCCTCGTAGTGTTCAGCTGCGGGCTGGTTGGCTGGTGGGGGGGTGTCTGGTGCTACGTTGCCCACCTCAATCTGTCCTCCGAGGTCACCCAGGGAGAGAGTGACAGTTCAAATCAGATATTTTTAGAAATAATAGGAAAATGAAGGCACAGTACTCAGATCTATTCATCTTCCTTTCTTGTTTGCAGTGTTTTTTTATAATGGAAAGAAAAAAGAGAAGAGGATTGTAAAGAATTGAACATTACAGCCTGACTGTATTAAAAAAGCAGCATTTTGCAACAAAGAAATGAACGAAAAGAGAAAAATTGCTTAACTGCAAAGCAAGAAGAAGGCTATCCGAGCAACGTAAAGGACAACCAACGCAGCAGAGTAGTTTCGATTCCTTTTAATGGATAGGTTCACATTTATTTTAAAATCTTTCTTAAAACAATAACAAGGTGCCCATCTGAACATTAAAAAAGATTTATCGTGCTGTAACCTGTTCATTCTGGCCATTGAAATCCCTTCTTAATGTGCTTTCAATGTGTTGGGGACAAAGTCAAGTGGATATCCTCCAAGGTTACAGTCTTTTTGAGGCCCTAATTAACGTATCATGGTAACTCTGATTAACTGAGTGCTAGCTATCTTGGGTCACTCTAGAAATCGTAACCCTCTAGTACAACTAAATACTTTTCAGACCAAAATATAGGGGAAAGAATGGTGTACCAGCTCTTTAACACACTATAAAAGCACAACGTGTGAGAAATGGTTTTAAAATTAAATTATGATTTATTTCTCTCAAAATCAATTGCTTGACCGTTCCCGTTTTAGGACAGTGACTCCTACCGGTCCATCAGCCGTTGTCCATGAGCAGAATGGCAGCACTTGGGCATGTTAACAGAGTTTTCTGACACACGTTTTTGAGAAAAATCTCTCTGAGGGGACAGATATGGTAACAATGCATAGCCTCGACCTCAGAAGGCCGTTCGCAGTAGTTCTCCTACACGCTTGGCACCCGGGGGAAGCCTCAGTTGGTTTAAATCTGCAACCTCACCGCTAGATACCGCCAGATCCTACACACTGCTCCTTTAAGTTTTAAGGAAGGCATTCAGGAAGGTCAGCTGTCTCACTTTCTCTGCACTAATTCTAGATGATGGGAATCCTTGACTCGGCTGAATCTCCCTCAAAAGTTCCAATTGCATTTTCCCCAACAAGTCTGTGATTGGCTGGTTAACGTTATGAATGTTAGTGAATTAATTTATTATTCATACAGCAACTTACTTCTCTGCACTGACTTCAACTGTGACCTCATGAAAAGGTTTCAGTGCATCACAAGCCTGCTGAATCACCTCCGGTATTGAGATTGGGGTTAACAACAGCTAGTGTGGTGATTATGGCATCTTTCATCACCACCATGTGATATGTTCCATCTTGTTAAGACAGAGCTCCTTCAGGCCCATTTGATGCTGTGTGGCTTTTAGTTTCTCAGAGACTGCAGTGCTCCTGTGCGTGCACACGACTCTCCGTTACAACAAGGTTCAGTGTGTTGGCAAAGCATGGCAACCATGTGTGTTGAATGGCATCTTAATGTTGCTGGCATTGTCACTCAGAGACAATTCTGAGGAGCTCCTGAGCTCGGTTTGATTTCTCTGCCTCTCTGTATATCCATCCCAAAGCCCGTCAATATATGTTATTATATATGTAAATATAAAAGGTAGACATGTATGTTAAAAAAAAAAAGCACATAGAAAATTAAAAGCATACAGAATTTGTGTATATATGTTGCATATATAAATTAAATAGCTATATATAGTTAACATATATGGTCGCAACATATACATCTAAAAATTCCTTCAATGCATTCATTTTAGATTGTGAAGTGTATTTTTTAGGAGAATATTAACTGTAAATAAATATATAAATTAAATGATTTTACAACATAAAAGAGGAGGTGGCGGTGAGGCACATGAGATCAGATGGTCTTTTGGAGCAGGTGCTTGCTCGTCCCTCTGCAGCTGAGCCTCAGGGGAAGACGAAAGAGGTAAAGGTGCGCATGATTTGCAGCAGCGATGACGTGCCTGAAGAGCTTCGACCTGCTGAAACTCAAGCTGCCACCACACCAGAAGAGCTGGTGGAGGAGGAAGTCAAAGATGTGATAAGCTCTACCACACAGCTGTGATTCTGCCAGTTAAATGTGTGTCAGTTTTGCTTGTTTCATGTATTGTTTCTCATTACTGAAAGGTTGTAGTCTTCCCAGAGAAAAAGGGACATGTAACCAGTAACCCCAGAGTACCTGTGGACAGACGGACCTGTGACCAGATCAGCACGTGTAACGCCAGATAATCTTTTCCTATCTAAATCGTTGTTTTTCATACGTGTTGTCGTATTCTAACATTATTCTTTTTTACTGTATTTTAGAGACGGAGGGGTCAAGTCTATCCAGACGACCTCAAAGACGACATAAAAGCAGTTTTTGCCCATGTGTGGGAGAAGAAGAACACCAAGATAATGGTGAATTTTGTGATATTTCTATGTAAGACATGTCATGGAAATTATTTCTGTAATCAAGATGAATTCACGTTGTGTTTGTCCTTTAGATGGGCGACGTTTTTAGTCGGGAGGATGGACTTTTGAGAAATTGTTGTTCATTTCTTTAGTCTGAATAATGTGATAAGAGTAATCAATAATTCATTGAAATGTTGTTGAATTGTTTTAAAAAGTGATATTGTTGAGGTTTTAATAAACTTTCTATATGTTTACAAGGAAATCTGTTGTTTCTTTTCATTTCCAAGCCTACAAACGGCCTAGAGGCAAGCCATATACCATATACCGCCCCTCTATGGGAACTCGTTGGTACTCAAGCGCCACCTTGTGTTCATTTTAGGGAACTGCACCATTTCCCAGCGTCTTACTGGCTCCTATTGGTAAGGACTAACTAATCTGGAAAATGGAACCATTCAAAGTCAATGGGAGTGGTTTATTATTTGAATGTATGCTAAGTCTTTGCAGTGTGTCTCCCTTGCAAATCTCTATGAAAAGCCATTACTATTTTTTTTTTGCAAGCTAGGGATTACGGCCCGAACTACCACAGAGTCTGACACTGTTTAGAGAAAGCCTTGGTAATAAATCAAACTGAATGAACCTGCTTCTCTTACTACTCGTACTATAATGTTAGGGTTCCATCCCTTCCCTCCCCCTTACCTCTTGGTCCAAGTCATCATAATCATAACTGTCTCCATAAATGTTGACATCCAGGTTCTCCCAGTCCATCTCACTGTTCAGGTCGTAGTTCTCAAGGTCAAAAGGTTCACCATCTGGCTCACCTGGAGGTGCTGCCATGTTAGGGTCGGGGCTCACGAAGACCAGGACCAAGGCAAGAGCCTTCATCAGAGATCGCAGAGACATCCTCAGCTCAAACACGGGGACTACCTGTTAACATCAAGAGAGGAAAATTAAGGGTTTCATTTGCCAGTGTCAATATGTTGAGTTACTGTTTCTCAAACGGGGTCAAATCTACCATTGAGAACACTGAGAATATGCTCTTTTAGACTAAGTATATCTAAATTATCGAAGCCAACAAAATAAATGACTGTATCAAAATGATTCACAATTTTGGCCACCACCAGAAAATATGAAATGCACTGTTGGTTCAACAAAATATGGAAAAACAAAATAATTGAATAACTCTGAGAGGTTTTTCTTTTGGTGTCTGTTTTCTAAGAGGGGTTGTGTTTGGGGGACTCCAGCCCGTTTTCAATACCGACGTAAAATACCGCACACAAGGCTTCCTTTAGTGTGAGACGCACCAGGCTTTCAAGAAAGTCCAATGTAAACAATGTGCGGCAATATGAAATACTCAGAGAAAAGAGTGTGGTGACGTATTCTAAAGAGCCAAAAAACACACATAGGGCGGGTAGGAGGATGGTTGTAACAAACGGCCGTTCGTTTGTGTCCCGTGTTCACAACGTTAAACCTAAGCAAGTACTTGTTAACTGCGACCGTAAAGTGACAACAAAAGGTCCGACATATAGCATCAGTATGTGACGAGTTGGAATGAGAACGTGTTGGGGACCCCTGACCTCAGTAAGTCTTAAATCCCGGCTACAGCCTTGTTCTCAAAGGCAATTTATTACATTTTCCAAATACAACACCCGGAGTTTAGCAAACATTGAGCAACAGTACTTTTGAATAGCGAAGAACTTCCTAGATGTGCTACCTGTTTAAAAGTACTGACCATCTCATTGCTGCTCCTCATCACGCTCTTGAACATTCCCATTCTGATAGTGAAAATAATCTGAATGTTCTGAATTCTCCTGAATGTGTACGGCTGCTCCATCTGCCCATTCCCAGAAGTCCGCAACGAGGGTGTCATTCTGGACTCCACCCTCTCATTCCAGTCACACATCAAATCCATCACCAAATGTGCCTTCTACCTCCTCAGAAACATCTCCAGACTCACAATGACCCTCATCAATGCCTTCATCACCTCCCATCTGGATTATTGCAATGGAGTCCTGACCTGGGGGGGGCCCAGCAAAGTCCTGGTCGGGCTCCAGTATGTGCAGAATTCGGCCGCAAGGGTTCTCACCGGCGCAAAGCCCTTGCAGCACATTAACCCCAACCTCATCCACCTTCAATGGCTCCTGGTCAAGTCCTGTATCTCCGACAAAATCCCCCTCCTCACCTACAAATCCCTGCATGCCCTTGCTCCCCCCCCCCAGTACTTATCAGACCTCCTCCACTCCTGTACCCCGTTCAGAAATCTGCAGTCCTCGGACACTGCTCACCATCCCCCAACACCAGTCTACAGACTTTTGAGGACAGAGCCCCCCTCCCTCTGGAGCAGCAGGAATCTGTGATGCTGCATCTTTGGACACTTTCAAAAAACTCCTGAAAACCCACCTGTTCACTTAATTAATTTTATTATACCCGACACACATTCCTGGTAGTATGTTCTGTTATAAATATTATTTTTCTTCTGTCTCATATGCATGAAAGGTCCTTGGGTCCCATGAAAGACGTTACAAAATGCAAGCTATTGTTGTTGTTGTTATTATTATTATCTCTAAAACCTCTGTCTCCTCTAGACCATGAAGAAGTTTTTCATGCCTTTATCTATTCTCATCTGGATTATATTATATTATATTTTATATTCTGCACTAAAAGTGCACTAAATCTTCTGCAATCACTCCAAAATGCAGCTGCTCGACTTTTAACTGGATCCAGGAGAAGAGAGCTCATTAGCCCAGTTTTAGCATCCCTTCAGTAGCTGTATTTTGAATACAATTCAAAATCAAATTACTTACAAGATATAACTATCACTATCCAAACTATATCTTTGACCTGATAAACCCATACACACAAGGTTGCACCCTCAGAGCAGCAGAAAAAGCTCTTCTCACTGTTCCCAAGTAAATATCTTACATTCTGATCTGATCTCTCAAGAAATGGCCCTGCGAAGGTTCGAGGAGGACTCCAACGATAAAGTGTGACAAAAGCTAAATTTATGACGGGATCGTCCTCCACAAACCTGAGAGCTACCCCTCCCCCATATTTCAAAATATGGCCCACACACACTCTGGGAACAAGGACAAAAGGGACTGACTGTTCAATGCTAAATTAAAAATCAATGTACATTAATTGATGTGCTGTGTTTACCTGACATGGAGAAAATGTAGGAAGTTTGTTTTAACATGGAGATTTTGATGCAGGGACCATAGTCACAAGAACTGGTTACACATCCCCATGAGATAAAGATGGGATGTTTGGTTTCATTTGGGATAAACCATAATGAAACCATAAAAAGAAGGAAGAGAAGACTTTCACACATGTACATGCTGTCGGGATTTATTTCGCAACAATGACCCGCTCGCTGTACATTATCCAGCTTATTACACGGCTACTTACTGAAGAAAAATTGTTCACACAAACCATAAAAATGGTCGTCCAGAGTCCGAGACCAGAGCTGCGTCCATAGCAGTGATCTGTTAAACATAGCAGCGCTCTGCTATAAAGAACTAACCGACCGTATAATGCCGTAAATGACCAATCGGAATTGGTTATTCAACAAAGCTGGATAATAAATGGACGTAATATATATGTATTGTCATAATAACAGATGTTATAACATGATTGCCATCTATGAGCCTGTTTAATTACATTATATTTTAAAGGGGAACACCACCTAAATGTCAGTTGTGAAACAGAAAATGTTCCCATATACTCAGAACATTCCTCTGGCTGCTCTCAGTGTCCTCTGTAATATCTTTCCCAATTGATTGTCTGTGGAGCCGTTCCAGACTTCAGACCAGACCAGCGCTCTAGTTTTTTGGATTTAGGAGAGTTGTTCATGTTCACTAATATTTCTGGACTGTCTTAGACCATAGGACCAACATGTATGAATTTTGAAAATGTCCGTAGTTCCCCTTTAATTCAATTAATTAAGTTTTATTCAGTGGATGATATCAGGTGTTTGGTGCAATTCAGCAACTGAGGAGGCCCAACTTCCAAACATGGAAGAGCTATGTATGAAGCAAACACTATTAATTCTGCACCTAATGGAAAGAAGACCATAAAACAAGAAGAAGCCAAAAGATCTCTCTCTCTCTTGTTGCTCTTTCTCTTATCCTGACTTTTCGAAGGCCGACATCCAGCGACTTTGAAAGAAAAATAATTCTTCCAGCTGCCTGCTGAGAGAGAGAGAGATACAGATCGGCTCGAGCCGAGTCACCACATTGGATTGAGCGGATCCCAAAAACTTTGCACAAGGAGCTCCAGACAACAATGGGCTGCCCATCCCCTACAACATGACCTCTCCCCGGGCCATCGGAACCACCAGGTGAAACTATACATCTTCCTGTTGTAGTTGGGTTGATGCTCATTAAGTAATTAAGAAGTGTTAGATCATAAGTATGATCTCCCACTGAAATATAATTAAAACCAGGGTTGGTAATCTTCCTCAAAAATCTCCTTGTTATGTCAAGAAGAAGCTCACAGTGAGTACTACCGATAGCCATGTTAGTGATGCCATGTCATTATGATATGTTTACTTTAATAATGATGATAGTGGCTTTGGAGGGAAGTGTTGCCGACTTGGCGACTCTCTCTCTCTCTCTAGATTTAGGGACTTTTGTGCTGCGAGCTACTTTCATTGGAAAAGAGTCAGCTACACTGCGCTGGGTTTTTCCGTTGGATAATTTCTAAAATATAGCGTACTCCTGGAACACCTCCCGAGCTCCTGAGCTTTCAACCACATGATCTTCCCCCAGCTAGAAATTTGCTGGACTGTAAAGAACTGCTATTACTGGACGGAATAAGTCAATGTGATTCCAGCAGTATATATACATACATATATATCACAAGAATATATTATTCACCTCTGGAGACGATGAAGAAGTAATTCATCTTAGTCCTGACTGATGCAATTTGATTTGCATTAAAATAATGTGCTTCTCAGAGTTCACCTCTGGAGACGATGAAGAAGTAATTCATCTTAGTTATATATATATATATTTATATATATATATATATGACTCTGAGAAGCACGTTATTTTAATGCAAATCAAATTGCATCAGTCAGGACTAAGATGAATTACTTCTTCATCGTCTCCAGAGGTGAATTCATGAACTTTTGCATTTGGACGTCCACAACTCATTTTGTTATTGATGACAATATTGTTTATTTTTTGATCAGTTCTGTGCCATTTGTCATGTCCATTTACCTCCCAAGACTGTTTAAGAGTTTGAATAGCAGTTCTATCCCTTCGCTGATTAGTGAGCCAAAGGAGCATTGTTTGCTGTTTGGTCAGAATGCCAAAGGAATGTTTGCTTTGGAGGCTGACGGTACTGTGTGAACGTCGGCCTGCTGGGACACTTCCACAGACGTCAGTGTTGCGTTTGAACAGAAAGCTATATGTTTACTAAACCTGTCATAAATAAACTAATGATTACACACTGGTGTATTGTTTCTGATAAGAGCACACAGGTTTATAACATCTGCAGTATATATAAATGTTAGTCATCAGGAACAGTCACGCTACATACAGATGTAAGTTACACCACTGAACTAGAGCCTGCGATACACAGTTCTGTATGAAAAACTGTGAAAATAGAGCCGTTCTTAATCTTACACTGTAAGCTGTCTGCACACAGAAAGAATTAAGAATTCCTGCACTGATTATACCAGCCACTGCAACTGAGAAAAGATTAGAAATAAAGCGGAATTAATCTCTTTTTAACATAAAGTAAGCAAATATCATCACCGTCAGTGTCTGAAGTGACTGAAACATGATCTTCACCTGTCTGAGTAACATCAGGAAACACACTGACATTTAATAATAGCAGAGAACTTACTGCTTTGTTTCCTGCTGTACGCTCCTGAAGACTCCCCAACCTTCACTTCTTCCAGTCCTGTTGCTATTTTTGTTTTACTTTGCTTTGCTTCTTCGTCCCCGGGGTGCTCTCAGACTGGTCCCAGAGTCCCTGCGGACCCTGTTGTTCACTTGGCTTCAGAGTGGCCAGTGGACAATGTGTCATTATGCGGTGAGAGAAGGGGGATGATGCAGCAGAAAAACAGGGGGGGGGTTGTGCAGGTCATTTCAATCAACGTATACTCAGCTGTCGCCCTCTTCAAGACACACACACATGCACGACAGTCACCAGAATCACTACTGGAAACATAGTAAGTCTGGACAAACTAAATATCTTCAGCAGCAGACTTAAACCTCCAAGAGCTCTGCAAACCTGTCAAAGATCCATGAGAGAAACCAGTTCACCCTCAAATCCCAAAATGTCCTCTCAGCTCACTGCCTATGTTTTGAAACTCAGCCATGAACTACTGTATGTTCACCTCTTGGAAAAAAACTGACGTGAACAACATTGAGTACAATCGGTGGGCTTCTGTGCTGGGAGAGAAGATGCCACGATACCAGGATGTGTTTGGAGTTGATCTCTAAATAATGTTTCCTGCTGCAGCTCCTCTCTCTCAGACGAAAGGAGGCTCGTAGTAAAATATTCAACATGGAATACAAACACATATACAGTAAAACATACTTATCACACATAAGTTTGATGTTCTGTCGACTTTCTCGTCGTCCATCATTTTGATGGACAAGGTTTTAAGAATTCCGTCATAATCTATAATAATAACTAGAATGGCACTCGGAGAGCGCAGACCTCCGCCAACGCGTGACTTTAAAACCAGATCCCAGCTCACAGCTGGTGGTACCGTGAGGTGGTCGTCTTATTATTAACACGGTGTGTTTCTGTATAACGTATCGGCGGATGCCTCTCTCATTCAGCAGCCTTGTTATGTCTGTATAACGTTACACTACGTTGTCTCTCGTCCCGTCAGCTAAAACTTTGTTCTTTCTCAACGCAGACGGACAGCAGCTCCACACACACATCCACATATCTCGTATTGTCTCTCCACCGTATTGTGATTGTATTGTATATATTGTATCGTAGGTCAACATTTCTAGTTATATATATATCTATATATATATATTTACTCTTCTTTTTATATATATATATATATATATATATATATATATATATACTTATTTTATAGTAGTTAAACTTGTATTGAACAAGGTTTTTATCTCATTTTTTATACTTGTTATGTGTGATTGCACCATCAGGACTGCTTCAAATTTCGCTGTAGTGACAATAAAGGAATCTTGAATCTTCAATCTTCAATCTTGAACACGTATCTCTCTGCTCTCAGAAAGAGGCGGGGTCACGCGTCATCAACGCGTCATCAGTTACACTGCGCATGTGTTATACCCTGTGGTCTTAATGCTCAGGCTGATCGGAATACTTAAAATATTCCTGAATCCGGATCATGGTCCGGATCGCCAGCAAAATCTACTGGATTGTTCATTGTGCCACACCCCACCCCTCCAAAAAGGTTCATTCAAATCCATCGCGGACCTTTGGAGTAATCCTGCTAACAGACAGACAGACAAACAATTGTGAAAACAATACGGCCTTGGAAGGAGGTTATAATAATAATAATATTAATATGATAATAAGACTAAACCTATTTAAAGGCAGAATCTGGGATTCTAATCCAATACATTTTTTTTGTCAAATTCAGTGAACATCTCCTCACGGTCCGCTAACTGTCCATGTATGCACTAAAAAAAATAATCTGGTGTTCATCCACAGCCCGGCTCTGTAAGATGGAAACAAACAAAGTGGATCGGACCGAGTCTCTATAGGGCAGCACCAAATGTCTTTTTTTTTTACATTCAAATCTCTATTGAGGTTTTCGAATAAAGCTTTGAATGTGTGTTAATACAGATGCGAGCCTCCTTTTGTGTGTGCGCGGCAATGAGCGAACAGTTTTTGAAAGCAGTGAACATGTTGTTTTTGAAAGGCTTAACGCCAACAGATACGGGTTGAAGCAGAATATTTAGATAAAAACATATTGTAAATTTTGGAAATGATTACATCTATCTTTTTTTTCAATAAATTTAGATTTTTGGACTGAAGTCTGACTGAGACAGCAGCACACATGGCAACAGAGCTCGCTGTGTCTATTTATTTATTTTTATTTATTTATTTTTGCACAATTTAAGACTACACAACATAACAAAAAATAAATAATATACAGTGCAGGAAGAGGCAAAAAACCCACTGGTCTTATCTGAAGCCTCCTCCTAGAGACAAAATTAATATAAAGAAATAATATGACTACATAATAGTGATAACAAACAATTAGAACAAGATATTTATAATAACAACAATAACAATAAATATATCAAAAAAGATAAATAACCACACATAACACTGTGAATGGAAAAAAAAAAAGAAATAAAAAAAAAGAATTCGATAAAAACAGATACATGGACAACATGGGGAAAGGCAATTACAAAAAAGCAATTAAATGACCCTTTAAGTAACTTTAAGTTGTTAGTGTCAGTGTGTTTGTGTTTTTTTCATAATTAATATACAGAACAAGACAATAGATTATGCATTTATAAGGGCATGGAGAGAAAAGATGAACAGAGACACAACACCGAATGCGGTCACTTTTTGTGTCAACACACCCGGAGCAGATGAATGATTCTTTTCCCGTCTTTGCCTCAGACTGACGACTTCTCATGGCCGTTTTGATTTTGTTCTGAAGGCATACTATAGTATAACATTTTTATGGCATACTATACTATGATATTTTTTATGACTTTTTTATGATATACTATACTATGGCATACTATATTATGACTTGTATGACACACTGACAGTTCTTATTACATACTATATTATAATTTGTTTTCTTGCATACTATACTATGACATTTATTATGACATTTTATGATACACTATATTATATTTTTCATGACATACTATACGATGACATGTTTATTACATTTTCATGACATACTCTAATATGACATTTCTTATGACATACTATATTCTATTTTTTCATGGCGTACAATACTATACCACTTTTTATGACTTTTCTATGACATACTATACTATGGCATTTTTTTATGACTTTTTAATGACACACTTCATTATATTTTTTTAAGACATATTATACTATGACATTTTTATGGCATTTTTATGACATACTATAGGCCTATTATAGTTTGTATACTATGACATTTATTTAATGTAAAAATCTGAGAAGGGCATATTAAGCTTCAAAGAAGGTTGAATATTTTAAAACGTTTTAATTAATTGGATTTAAGAGTTTAATTACACCCATAATGAATAGAATAGAATAGAAAGCTTTATTGTCATTGTACATGGTACAACGAAATTGGAGGGCTTCTCCTGAACAGTACAGTTAAAAAATAATAAATAAAAAGAAACAGACAGCTACAATATGCATTCATTCCACATTATACACATAACATTCACAGTACCTATTCGTTCCCTACATAATACAGATATATTGGAGTGCTACTCCAGATCAGTGCAAATTGAAACTGTTTATAAATAGTGTAGCTATTTAACTAAAATAATAAATATTGCACAGTGTGGGGTGTTTACTGTTAGACAGTGTTTAGAGTTGTTATGGCCCAGGGGAAGAAACTGTTTGTGAGTCTGGTGGTGCGAGCTCTGATGGAGCTGTAGCGCCTGCCAGAGGGAAACAGGTTGAATAGGTGATGTGTTGGGTGGGAGGATTCCTTCATAATGTTCCTGGCTCTGTTGAGGCAGCGGGAACTGGAAATGTCCTCCAATGGCAGAGCGATAGAAGGACACCAGCAGCTTTTGTCTCGGTTTGTTTTTCCTGAGTAGCCTCAGGAAGTGTAGACGCTGCTGTGCCTTCTTCACTGTGGTGTTGGTGGACCAGGAGAGCTCCTCCGTGATGTGGATGCCCAGGAACTTGAAGGTCGGGACCCTTTCCACGCGGTCTCCGTGGATGTGGAGCGGCGCAGGGTCCGCACTGTGTTTCCTGAAGTCAATGATGATTTCCTGTGTTTTTGCTGTGTTGAGAGCCAGGTTATTGTCCACACACCATGTCGTCAGTCGCTGGATCTCATCTCTGTAGGCCGTCTCGTCTCCTTTCAGGATGAGCCCGACCACGGTGGTGTCGTCTGGGAATCTGATGACAGTGTTTGAGGGATGGGATGGAGAGCAGTCATGGGTGTAGAGTGAGTAGAGTAGCGGGCTCAGCACACAGCCTGGAGGAGAACCGGTGCTGAGTGAGAGGGAGGAGGATCGGTGTGAAGTTTCACTGTCTGCGGTCGGTTAGAAAGAAAGTCCTTAATCCAGGTGCATGTGGGTGGGGGGGGGGTGAAGGTCCAGCAGTTTCCTCACCAGTATGTCCGGGATGATGGTGTTAAATGCTGAGCTGTAGTCTATGAACAGCATTCTAACATAGCTGCCTGTGTGTTCGAGGTGGCTCAGTGCAGTGTGGTTATGGAGATGGCATCTTCCGTGGACCGGTTTGTTCTGTAAGCAAACCGGTGCGAGTCGATGGAGGGAGGGAGGCTGGCCTCGATGTGTTGTGAAACCAGCCTCTCAAAACACTTCATGACTACTGATGTGAGTGCGATCCGCCGGTAGTCATTGAGACAGTTTATGGCTGTTTTTTGGGGAACCGGGATGATGGTGGCAGACTTTAGGCAGACTTTAGGCAGAGTGGGATGGTGGCTTGGTTTAGGGAAAGATTGAAGATGTTGGTAAGAACCCCGGAGAGCTGGTACGCACATGCTTTTAGCACTTTCCCATTGACACCATCCGGACCAGCAGCTTTCCTCGGGTTCACCGACCCAAGTACACGTCTCACTTGGTGTTCCTGCAGTGTGAGTGTGTGGGTGCTGGTATGATGGTAATGTATGAAAGATGTGGAAGTTTGAATGGAATTTCTAGCTCAACGTATGAATGAGTACATAATAAGATTAAAATGCGTGAAAATGTGTCACTTCTAAATATGTCCTCCGTTCATTTGAATGAGCAAAATTTCCCAGAAAACATTGAATATTTCTGAAACGGTCTGAATTAGAAAAGCAATAGTTATAGTAATTGAGTTGAACATTTTGATATTTTAATTAAGTTTCTACGTTGAGAAGTGTGGAAGTAATAAGTGTATGGAGGAATAATAAAGAATTTATGCTTATCATGAAATGAAATTATCATTTTAGTCTGTCAGGGAAAGAGTGCTTGTGTAGAAAATACAGTTTTACTGTAAGATTAGTGAAGGCAGCTGCTCACCAGAGTATTTATTGATCTAATTCAACCACTAGGTGGTGACAAATACCCATAATTGTTTCTGCCAGTTCTACTCTTGTGTACCGTCTCTGCAAATATTCATATCAGCCATCAGCAGTCAGTCACATCATGTAGTTGGCCTACACCCACATACACATACAAATACACACACAAATACACACATACAGCAGTGCAGCAGCTGCTTTAATGGACCTGAATTAAATCTGCACGAAATAGTGTTGATTAAAATGATGTGAAAGAGGTTATTCAGATGTACAGAGTTTTTTTTTTGTCTTTAAGGAAAATGTATTTATATTTTCAGCCACTTGGTTGCAGCAGAAATTTGTAAACACATTAGCTTCATCACTCATTCATTAGCCTATTCCCATTTAACAGACACATTTACTCAATAGTAAGCAGGAAATTGTAGATAGATAGACAGATAGATAGATAGATAGATAGATAGATAGATAGATAGATAGATAGATAGATAGATATACAGATAGATAGATATATAGACAGATAGATAGATAGACAGACAGACAGATAGACAGATAGATAGATAGATAGATAGATAGATAGATAGATAGATAGATAGATAGATAGATAGATAGATAGCAGACAGACTGACTGACTGATGATATATGGTCTAAGTGCATGGCACAAGTACATTTAGGGTGTATCCAACTCTACTTTTGCTAGTTAAACGGTGCATAATCTGGATGCAAAGTAAAGCGCAAGGAGTTGTATTTAGTCTCTTAATTAATCAGAGGTGTGTTTTGGGCATAACATGAATTAAACCAATCAGAGTGTCAACGGATCTGCTTGTGTGCAAAGGGAAAGTGTGCAGATATATACAGTATACAGTGTTTTGTTCTGTTCAACAAATTAGCTCAGCTAAGTTTAAAAGAGTGGTTATGGCAGGTACTGAGATTTACAGGATGCCAGTGAATATGTTTTATGCTTGGACGCTGTAAAGCCTGTCGGTCTGTTGTCATCTAGCCTATGACAGTAACCGGGGAGGGATAGCATGCTTCTGATTGGCAGAGAGTTCATTGAGGACATCTTGTTCCTGTTACTTGGAGATTAGAGTTGGATGCTAAGTGGGATGCTAGGCAGAGAGTGTACAGTGGAGCAGTGAGGTTTTGTTGTTTTGCCGTTGGCTACGGCCTACAGTAGCCTGTGTACTACCTGCTAATAAAGTACAAGCAAAAGTGGCTAACGTCTTGTGGCCTCTAGTGAGGGACGCTACAGTACTTAAGTATTGAACGTAAAAGTACAAGTAAATACTTTTAATAAAAAAGCAAGCACCACACCTTAAAAATGGAGGCTATATTACACTTGAGAAAAACGAGGTCTTCGCAATTTAAAGGATTTCAAGAACAAAATCCAGTTTTTCCTTTCCTCGTAGTCTCATGTAGCATGTAGCATGTAGCATGATCTGACATGCAGCCTGCCTGGACCGAAGCGTAATCGAAACATAAAGGTTATAATGATAACATTTTTATGTAGACGAATCATTTCAAAAATAATAATACATCCACAGAGCTTTTAGAAAGGTGCCGAATAGAAGTATGGCTTTTCCTCAAAAAAAAAATAATATGACTGTAAATTAATCATTTTAAAAATGTTGACGGGTCCAAAATGAATGTCTCTTTATATCTGTGGAAGATATCAGACATATATCACCTCAAAAATTCCCAGAAGTGAATTTAATGATGAATAACTTTCCGTTGTTCGGACCGGGTAGCCTACCTTCGGACTGCGAGAACAAGAGCACTCCTCCCGGGCCGGTCTCAGTTCAAAGCTCCGGCTAGCGTCATAGCTAGGCTACCTACCGTTAGCCTTTAGAGCGTATCCAATCAGAGGAACAGTAGGGGCGGGTATTTCCACAAGTCATACAGTACATCATCGGATTGAAAAAAATACATTTGTGGATCTGGCGACGTCAGGGGAGTCTCATAAAACACACACAGATGCAGTGAAGTTAACACATGACCAGCAGTTTGTAAATGCAGGTTCAGCCAATCCAAATATGGTTTTGATGAAAATTGCAAATACTTTTAAATCCATGTATTTGTGGATTTCTATTACATTTATTTAAAACAAGAAATATTTGTGTGTGTGCGTCAGAAATATATTTATGAACCTTATTTTTGCTGCCTTAAGTTAGCAATGCTCCAACAATGCGGCTAACCACACCTCATTTTTAGAGTAACACACCAATTGGCGCACAGATGGGCGCCACAGTATATTTGCTACGTACACATCGTGGGCGCTGGGCGGGAAAATGACAACTGCGTCGGTCTGACGCTAGCAATGATAGTTGCGCTGTGCTGGCGGGCCGCCCAAGTATATTTGGTGAACCATTTCAGCATTTTTATTTATTTATTTTTGAATCTGTTTTTTAGCCGTTGTTTTAGCCTACTGCTTAATTTTTCATTGAACATAACAACGTTTTTGTCGCTGATCTTTACTCCCACATGGCCGACTTTTTCTTCACTTTTATTTGTAAACAAACCACATGCCAGAGTCGGCTTCTCCTCCAAATCAGCAGCTGGTTACTGTTGTACCATACTGACCGCAAATAACCAACCGAACATTTAGCTGGCCGATAAATCAGTGCATCCCTAAACATACAAATATACAATATGCAATAGTGCCATGGGCAGGTAGCAGTTATATAATTCATAAAAGAAAGCACAACTTTTAAGATAACAAGTGTTCCCTGGTGCAGTCATTCTGAGTTCAGTGCCTGTACGGCATATAGGGAACAACAGACTTGTTCCGGCTGACCGGCTTTAATTGAAGTATTAGGTCAAGAAAATTGTCTCAATGGAAATATTGAGGTGATGTTAATGTTAGTGTTTAAGTCAGAAAAATAGAATAATAAGTTAAAGAAAAGAAAGGTAGGAAGTCTCAAAGAGCTTTTCTTTAAAAGGAAGTCGATACTGTGCCTACATTAGCTTTCAGCTCTATTATATTGGCTAACTAAGCACCTTTCAGCAGCATATTGCAGGTAAAGACCATCCATGGCAAAGGGTTGCTGCAGAAATGTGGAGACAGGCCTGGGAGTTTTTATTCTCCTCCAGTAACTATTTACTTTGCAATCCGCCGTCCGTGACATCAGAACCTGGACTATATAAATGAATGGAGGGAGGCAGCTTTAATAAATACATCTACACTCTTCTCCAGAGGAGGAGAAAAAGGAAGGGAGGGAGGGGAAACTGGACAAAAGAAGCACAGAAGGCAGAGGTGAGGAAGATGGACAGAAGAGACACCCAGCTGGTTTGCTCTTTGCTGTTGTGTATCATCACTCAGGTGAGACACATATTTATATCCTCTCTGTAAAATGACAGGTCATATCGTCAGCCACAGAAGTAGTAAGTAGTAATATAATCACTGGAAGATATTGTCACAGTTTCCTGCACGGTGACGTGGTGAACTGTGGTGTGTGTGTGATATGTGAATGCTTGCGTTCATCTTATCGTGGTGCCGGTTGAGAAGGGGAAACCACTGTTGTTTTCATAATGACATAGATCGTGATTATTGGAGGCAGCAACACATAGTAAAGGAGTGCCATTAATCATCATACCATGAGGGGAATAACAGCAGTAGTTCAGGAGTTTTTGTGTAGTTTCCTCAAAACTTCTGAACTTCTGATGAACATATCAATAATGTGTTTTCTTATTTTATTTCTTCATGTATTGTTTTTTTTTCACGTGTTATTTGAAAGTATGTGGAGCATATATTATATTATAATTGATGTTTTGCTTTTGATGCTTGATATATACCAATGTCTTGTAAAAAAAAAATCACATGTGGAATGAGCCAAATGTTTGACATGATAAAGTTAGCTGAAAGTCACACCCAGTGGTTTTACATGGGGCTTTCCTGAGAGAACGTTCTGGCTCTGACACCTTGTTGTTATTCAGCCTGGTAGTAATGCTGCAGCCTGATCAACATGTGCAGAACGCAGCGCCTCCGTTCTCTACGGAAGTGAAAGCTTACTGCAGCCACACCTATACAACAGCTTTTTGTTCCACTCCTATCACACAGCATTAGTCAAAGCACTAATCAGTATGAGTGAATATCAATTTCCTTTGAATCACATTACCCTTCAACCACCTACACTATGACGTTGTGTGCAGAGCTGCATAGGAATACATACGACTCACACTGAGTTCTGCTGTAGATCATTAGTTTAGCATGCAGAGACAAGATATGATATTTCAATTAAAGGCTCAGTTCACCCAAATCCTAAAAATATAAAAAAGAGTTGCTGCTTGAAAAAACATGTCTTTTCAGAAACAATGGCGTAGTTAATGGAGCTATTTCTTCAGTAGAAAGTAGTCCGTGAAAATTGTGTGTGATTACCCTTACATGACATGTCTTAGTGCCAGCACCAAACAATTATTTTAATACCAGTGGATTAGCTACTTAAACAGAAAGCAGAAACAGCTACTGAGCAACAGTGTAAAGAGCAGCTGCATCTTGTTACTCTCACTTTAGGTGCGGTGCCAGTTGTGCACCGGGCCATGTCAGTGCCCGCCCACCGTGCCGCGCTGCCCTGTTGGTGTTCCTCTGATGTTAGACAGCTGCGGGTGCTGCCAGGTGTGCGCTCGGCAGGAGGGCGAGGCCTGCACCCACTGGGTGCCGTGTGACACCCACCGAGGCCTGCAGTGTGACTACAGCGCCAGCTTCCCCGGAGGCCCGGGACAGTGTGTCGGTGCGAACACAATACACTCAAACTGAAACAGATTAGAGCTGCAAGTACTACTAATACTGACAAAACTGCAACTGCTATGCCATTACTATTACTGCTATAATAGTACCTGTTTCTACCTCTCATGTGTTATCATTAATCATTTAGTCATTTTTCAAGCAACATTTCCAAACATTCGATGGCTCGAGGTTCTCAAATGTGAGAATTTGCTGCATTTCTGAGTTTTACATGAGAGTAAATTAAACATCTTTGAATGATGTAATGATAATATGAGAGGCACAACCTGAGGTAGCTGTCAACACTACTACTACTGCAATGACAGAACAACCCAGTCACAAGAAAAAATGTTGGCATTGTTTGTTTCTGCAAATTACGGATAAGTTGAATGTTTCTCAACCAAAAATACATTTCATAAATACCTTTCCTATCAGCCTCGGATCATGCTTGCAGAAACCCAATAACGCACAAAGTTTAGGCAACAAAACAAGGCTACTTGGTTAAGGTTAGAAAAAAGATCATGGTTTGTGTTAAATAATAACCTAACGAAGTAACATAACAAAATAACATAACATAACTTGACAACGTAACTTGACAACGTAACTTGACAACGTAACTTGACAACGTAACTTGACAACGTAACGTGACAACTTAACGTGACAACGTAACGTGACAACCATAACAAGGTAACATAACAAGGTGACATTATAACGTAACATAACAACTTAACATAAAAACGTAAGGTAACAACCATAACAACGTAACATAACAAGGTAACATTATAAAGTAACATAACAATGTAACATAAAAAAGTAAGGTAACAACCATAACTACGTAACGTAACAACGTAACATAACGTTACATAACAACGTAACATAACAAGGTAACATTATAACGTAACATAACAACGTAACATAAAAACGTAAGGTAACAACCATAACTACGTAACGTAACAACGTAACATAACGTTACATAACAACGTAACATAACAACATAACGTAACAACGTAACATAACAACATAACGTTACAACATAACATAACAACGTAATGTAATAACGTAACATAACGTTATTTAACAACGTAACATAACCATAACAATGTAATGTAACAATGTATAGTAACAATGTATAGTAACAACATATAGTAACAACGTAAGGTAACATAACGTAAGGTAACATAACGTAAGGTAACATAACGTAAGGTAACATAATGTAACGGAACAACCACAATGTAAATGGTAAATGGACTTTTATATGGCATTTATATAGCGCCTTTCTAGTCTTCTGACCACTCAAAGCTCTTTACACTACATGTCAGCATTCACACATTCACACACCCATTCACACACACATTCACACACACATTCACACACACATTCACACACACATTCGCACACATTCAATCAGACGCTGCCATGCAAGGTGCCAACCTGCCCATCAGGTTCTAAACTAAATACTCATTCACACACCGATGGCTCAGCCTTCAGGAGACATTTGGGGTTAAGTGTCTTGCCAAAGGACACTTCGACATGTGGACCGGAGGAGCCGGGGATCGAACTACCGACCTTCCAATTGGTTTGCAACCCGCTCTACCTCTGAGCCACAGCCGCCCCGTTGTTATGTGACAATGTAACGTAGCAATGTAATTTAATAATCTATTGTAATAACCTATTGTAATAGCGTAATGTAATAGCGTAATGTAATAACGTAATGTAATAACGTAATGTAATAACGTAATGTAACAACATAATGTAACAACGTAACTAGCGTAAATAAATAACAGCCGCCCTTAGAGGACTTTCTTACGTAGCGTTGTATAACAAACGTAAAGACATGAACATCGGCCTCCTGGGTGACAGTTCTTGTTATACTATACCACCTAACTTTCAATAACAGTTACTCGATATACTACGTCACTTGCTCTGACTGAAACGCAAAAACGGCTTACAGCAACATATAATGCCAACATTTTTTCCTGGCAACTGGGCTGGACGGAAGTATTTGTAGCATACTACCAGACAGTAGTATGCTACTACTGCTGCTGCCACTACTGCTACTGATAGTACTGATGTTGCCTAATACTACAACTAGGTAACCACTGCTGTCACTATTCACTGTGACTGTTTTCAGGTATTTGATCAAACAGGCCAGTGACTCAATTCCTGACTATACTGACTGCATATTCCGAAGAATCTCTTGCTATTGTTGGTACAGTAATGATTGCATAATAGCGTGTGTCCTGCAGGTTGTTTGTCTGCACATGTTTCACATACCTCACCTCATACTTGGCACAGAAGATGTTGCAGTGAGCGTGGCACTTCCACCCACGTAACACTCCCTACTCTTCCCCTCCCTTTCAGGTCGGAATGAGCTGAGCTGTGAGATGAACGGCCGGAGGCTGGAGGAGGGACAGGTATTTCAACCCTCCTGTGCCCAGCTCTGCCACTGCCTGGGGGGGGGGGTGACCTGCGTGCCCCTGTGCAGCGATGATCTGCAGAGGCCCGTTGATAGATGCCCGAGCCCTCAGCTGGTGCGACTACCAGGGCGCTGCTGCAAAGAATGGGTGTGTGACGGCATGGACAACAGCATTTCCTCAAATCCGTCAGCAGGTATTGATGATCAACAAGACCCCAAAAAAATGAATAGATTGTCAGAATAATTACTGCAACAACAAGTCTGTCTGTTAAGACTCATATAAAAGAGTAAAAGCGTCAGATTTAGTTACTTTGAAGACTGAAGAGGCATTTACGTCAGATCCCTGCCAGCTCTAAAGATGTTGGATGATTTTCAGCTATTTCCTGTGAGGCTTTAAAAGCTGCTTTTAACTTCAGGTCAGCAGGTGTTTGGATACACGGACCCACGGTCAACTAGCAGAATGTTTCAGATATAAATACCAAAGAGGTGTCAGGAAGATCAAACATCTGCGTGAAACATCTGTGAGCACTATTCTTAGCAAACTGACCTCACCCGAGCAGAAGTTTACAACATTTCAGACACATGTATGTGCTGAATCTTCTGACTCATGACTTCAAACAACTTTCAGCTTGATGCACAGTGCAAATATTTTCCTCTTCGGTGTTTCTTTCCAGCAGAGCAGACGCGTCAGGACTACGGGGGCGGGCTGTCCGGGCCCTCGTTTGGCTTGATCTCCAACTGCATCGAGTGGAGCTCAGACTGGAGTCCCTGCTCCCACAGCTGTGGCCCAGGCGTCTCCACCCGCACCTCAAACAGGAACTGGGCTTGCCGCTTGCAGACCGAGACCAGACTGTGCCAGGTCAGGCCGTGCCAGACTCTGCTGCCGGGGCTTCGAAGGCTGCAGCCGGTCAGTGCAGAACTAACACACATTTGTTCATACATTTCAAAATAAAGTTCCACCCAAGAACGTGTATAGTGTACCATTTGCAAATGCTTTCGGTGACGTACTGCTTTTCTGAGCTTTAATAAAATTGTCTTGACTTGACTAGTGGAACTCAAAAATATTATATAAATAAAGACACAATCATCTGAAAATACTGTAAAATACTGTGTATAAAAGTCATCAAAAAGTTAAATAAATAACTATATACTATAATGATTTAATACATTATGTCCTCATCAGTATCTCCTGAGCTTATTTTTATTTATGTCCTTGTACCCTCTTAAAAATAAAGGAACCTTTTCCTGTCCATTTTTGTGAATTGTGTGTGCCTAACCTCAAACTGCCTTCAAAACTCAACAATTCAAAAAGATAAATAACTCTTTCCTACTCGTGACGAGAAGGCAACGGTACTGTAACATTGGTGATAAACACAATATCAAAGGATACAGCTGGGTCATCGTTATGGGGTAAATTAGCCCACTAATGTTAGAGGTGAGCATTATGTAGGATCCTGCTCTGTAAAAGGTCTGCTATAAGTGAAATAAAAAGCCACAGAAAAAGTGAAAACTCTTTAACCTGAGGTCTGCAGTTGAAACTTCTTGGTTGAACCCTTTTCCCACCAAAATTAGCATGTATATGCAGGTTTTTTAAACGTGGTAAAACCCACTAAAATAGGCGATAGACTCCTTTCCCATTGCCAGTAGACGAGTACGCCTTTCTGTTTTATTTTCTGCTGTGTCACGTTCGACATTGAGAACACGCCGGAAAACAGGGTCAGTAAACAGTGAACATGTGGCAGTGGTTACTTCTTTCTTTAGATCTGTTCCTTATTCAGTCTCTCTTTCAAACGCTCAAACCAGAGTTGGTGATTTCTGGAACTGTGGACAGACAGACAAAGGCGGTTTTGACATGTTTTATTTTGTTTCTAACGAGTTTGAATGAATTGTGTTTTACAACGATCACGATCAGCGAGCTAAAATGACCGTTATCTGACTGGAGTCTGGTGGCTTTGAGGAGCGCAGATAACAGCTGTTTCTTTTCACATCTAACTCTGTGAATTAAAGGTTTATTATGACCAAACCAGAGCTGGTCGAGTTTGAATGAAGTGTGTTTGACGACAATCAGCGAGGCGAAATGACTGTTAATCTGACTGGAGTCTGGTGGCTTTGAAAGGGGGATTTGAAAATTAGCGTGTCCACTCGGGTGTCATGTTTCCATCACTGCTGATGGTGATGATGGAGCCGATAAATACCCGTGACGACTGAAGAGACATTTTTTTTCTGGAAACAAATGCTGATTGTAACCTTTCCCACTGAAGACAATAGCCAGATGTTAGTGGGGTTTTTTTGTCCAGTGGGAAAAGGACTCAAGAGCGGCTGGTGGCATGTGATTGGCTTACGTTTCGTCCATACTGGGAACGTCAGCAGTGCGTGGCGTCCGTGTTAACAGGTTAGAGCAGCCACACTGAATGCGGCTCGGCTGCGTCTCTTCTAGAGATTCGAGGTCTCGCCTATTTTTTACGCGAGCCGCGCGGTTCACAGCAACAACAGACAGTGAAGGTGATCTATTGACTGTATATTGACATCATATCAGCAACATTACTACCGTTTACATGTCTCTATCTGTAAAAAATGTTACGGAGAAGAAAAAAAGTAAAGACACTTCCCGCTTTCATTTCAAAATAAAAGCCCTCAAGCATTTTTTTTCTGTGGACAGAATTCCTTCATTTGTTAACACAAGGCTTTTATTCTGAAATATGTGCAGGACAGTGATGTAGAACATGCAGTGACTTGTAGAGCTCCATGAATGAATATAGTACGGGGTTTTAATTGTGGATTATTACTATTATTTACAAATTACCACACGTTTCTTAACCTTTCTCTGTCTAAAAGAAATATAAATGACATTTATAATGAAATGAAATGGCCATTATGAAAGGCAAACTCTCTGTAGAAAGAAAGAGCTGACAGCAGCAGCAGAAACGCAGCTGAAACGCAGCTGGTGTGAACACCCGACGCGTGAATCACACAGCCGCCACGCGCTCCTGACCTTCCCTGTGTGGACGAAGCGTTAGGGGCGAAGAGGTGTGAGGCTTGGTTACAACAACACTGTAATGAAAAGTGACATATGGAATATTGTATCCTTATCAAACATTATATTTCATGTTACAAATTGTTCTGCCATAATCCAAGATAAGAAAGGTCCCAATTTAGATAATAAAACATGTACCAATCTACAGATGCCTACACATATAATGAGAGTAACCACATAATTACTACAGTTCTGCCTGTCACTGTGTATTTCAGGGCTCGGGGGTGTGCGAGAGCAGCTATAGTTCACCTCTGTCCATTCAGCTTGAACAGCATGGCTGCTGGAGCACCAGAGCCTACCGTCCCAGGTTCTGCGCCTTGACCTGTCCGGAGGGCCGCTGCTGCAGCCCGTCCCACACCAGGACGGTGCGGTTGGTTTTCCGTTGCCCGCAAGACAGGCTCACCCAGCAGCAGGTGATGGTGATCGAGTCCTGCTCCTGCAGCGTCTCAAACTGCCGCCAGTCCCCGTCCACAGCTGCCCGGAGCGTCCTTTCCTGGCTGTGAGGTGCATGTGTGTCCAGAAAGATGGGCCGGTCCCATCTGTGAGGAAAGTGACCAAATGTACACACACGATAGTTGAGCCGTTGTTTTAAAATGATGGGAATATTAAAATCAGGATGGGAAACTTGACATTTGACGATAGCTGTTGAGAATAGTAGAGTATAGATAAGAGTATCCAGATGTGCAAATACATATGAGCACTCACATTTGAAAGTATGTACTATGCAGTAATCTGTCTCCAGATTTAAATTCTCACCTAATTCACATCATTTTACCCAATATTGTTTGATTTTTATGCTCATACCAATTATCATATCACCATATCTTACCATTTGAATCCTGTCCACTCTTTAACAAACTGAGATTTTTACGTACTTAAGTGCCCGTCATAGTGACTGCAGCACCCACAGCTTCCTGGATAGACATTTTGAGGGTTTAGTGCTCACAAGCAGAACAGAAAAACCACCCAACTCTGCAGTTTTCTCACTCTGCTGCTTTAAAGGTGCAATGTGTACGATCTGGCCAGAATTTTAGTTCATAACATTAAAAAAATGAGCTAACATTATCAACAGGATGTGAAGAGGTCACAGAGGCGTTAAGTCAAACATTTTTATTCTCTGTATTGTGTTGCAGAGATATCTACTGAACTGAGCATGCTAACCAGCTAGAGAGCCTGCTGTTACGTAGTAGTTGGCTTTTTATTTTAATAACTGATGACTGTAAATTTATAATTATTAGGAGAGGTGAAATAATGCCCCCTATTTTTTTGGAGCAGGCAGGTGGCCAGGTATTTCACATCGCCCCTTTAAAGTTCAGCTGACATTAAACCACGTTTTATTTTCAGATATACAGATTTGCTTCGTAAATCACATATAATTACCCAGGAGAAATGTGTAAATTGTAAGTTTTGATTTCATGACAGCAGCATCCTTCAGAGTGTACATTAAACAGTCGACGCTGTTATTTCTCTGTCTGCGTAGACCAGCGGTCAGCAACCTGCAGCTCTTTAGCTCCTCTCCAGTGGCTACATGTGGATTTTTAAAAATGGATATGAATAACTGTTCTTTGTTTACACTTTCATTTTTATTTATCATTGTTGTAGGTCTATGGTACGACGGTACGACTGAGTATTAGGGCCACATTGAGGAAAAGAAATAAATCTGATATTTCGAGAATAAAGTCATAATATCACGAGATTAAAAGTCATAATATTATAAAGTAGTTATTTTAGGTGTTATTTTCTTTTTATCTCGTAAACTTCTGACTTTTTTCTCGTAATATTACGACTTTTTTTCTCGTAAAGTTATGACTTTATTCTCGTAATATTACGACTTTTTGTCTCGTAAAGTTATGACTTTATTCTCATAATATTACGACTTTTTTTCTTGTAAAGTTATGACTTTATTCTCGTAATATTACGACTTTTTTTCTCGTAAAGTTATGACTTTATTCTCGTAATATTACGACTTTTTTCTCATAAAGTTATGACTTTATTCTCGTAATATTACGACGTTTTTTCTTCCTAAAGTTATGACTTTATTCTCGTAATATTACGACTTTTTTTCTCGTAAAGTTATGACTTTATTCTCGTAATATTACGACTTTTTCTTCTCGTAAAGTTATGACTTTATTCTGTAAATCTCAGATATTTTTTCCCTCAATGTGACCCTAATGGCCCTCACTGCATTAGACTTATATTCTATATACTTAGACTATAAACTGTGTTACCTTCATCACAATGATCAAATGTTTTGCGGCTCCAGACAGATTTTTTTTTTTTGCCTAAAATGTCTCTTTTGATAGTAACGTTGCTGACCCCAGTAGACAGACTGATGCTGTATTTGCATTAAGCAGCCACCATGTACATGTTCTCATTGTTTGACAGTGACACTGACTAACAGGCAGGAAGCAGCCTGCAGCACAAATACAGCTTTGGATTGTGAACCGCAACCCGCATTAGCTTCAATATTTCCTCATCTACAAGCATGCACACACACAGAGACATCCACTGTCAACACAGAGTTATCGTGGAGCCAACACCAGCTAATCTGAGTTAGACAAAGGTTGGATAAAATATACAGATAACTGCACTCTGATCTGAGAGGAGAAAGGCTGACAGAGTTATATGAAACTGGACCCACTTATTACACAAACTATGCATATTTAATATAAAATTACACAAATTCAAATATCTTAGTGCACTTTTTTTCAAATCTGGGTATCTGGCTATGCACTATTCATTTACAAATGTTAAGATGGATTTTCACTTTCAATAAAAGAATTGTTTGATTCATCAAGAACACATTGCTAAATGCTGATGAATAAATGTTGAATAAAACTGACTTTGTTCATGGTTTCATGCACAGGATGAATATCTTATTATGGTTATCTATATTTGATTTAAATGCTGGTAAACAATCCACCTTGTTGTTAAAGGTTATTACATAATCAGTGTTTGACAAGAGGGAGGCAGAGTGTGTGAGTGCTTCAAGGTGATGGGCCAAACTTCTTTTTGATATTTTGTTACTAGCCTAATAAATCCATGTGACGTTTAAATAGCTTGGTTGTATCCTTCAGTTTAAAGCCATGTGAACAACAGTTAGCTGTTGTGGCCCGACAGGGAGGGATGATGTAAATTATCATTTACAGGAATAAACCCTCTCATGTGTTCTTCGTAAAGGTCTTTGATGTTGATTTTTTTTTATTTTTGCTTTCTACTCTGAAGCATGGCTGCATGTCTGTGCATGTTCATCACACCGACCTCGAGTCTGGGAAGTGGGCGGGCACCTTCTTGGTTTCGTATTCACCTCACTGCAGTTTGGTACGACGCGTGCGTATATCTTCCAGAGGAGATGTTTAGTCTGAGCGAGCCTCACTGGCTGTTTTATTGTTGTGGAAAAGTTCAGATCGAATGAAAGAGAGATTCAAAACCAGCGGGAACCCGAGAGATGTCTGGAAATATCACGAACTGCGGGAGCATCAACCTGAGATTTACGCATGCCTTTCTGCCGCCCGTCTTCATCACTGTGTTCGTCGTCGGGACGCTGTCCAACATCTGGGGGCTCAGGAGCGTGTGCCGCAGCTGGAACAAAATCGGCAGCATCAACATGTTCATGTTGAACTTGGGGGTGGCGGACCTGCTCTACCTGTTCACCCTGCCCTTCCTCGTGCACTATTACGCGAACGACAGCCTCTGGACTTTCGGCCAGACTTTCTGCAAGGTGACGCGCTTCTGCTTCAACCTCAACCTCTATGGCAGCATCGGCTTCCTCACCTGTATCAGCTTCTACAGGTACCTGGGCATCGTGCACCCCATGAAAGTGATGGGGAAGATCACCAGCCGCCACTCGCTGGCCATCAGCGCCGTGGTTTGGCTGCTCGTCATCATCCAGATCCTCCCGGACATGTTCTTCGACAAGAATGATACACAATCTCCAAACAAGTGTTACGACACCACGTCGAACGAGCGGATCACAGATTACCTGCTGTACAGCATCGCCTGGACCGGCACCGGGTTCGTCGTTCCGTTGGTCATCATCTCGGTCTGTTACGGACACGTGTTTCTGGTTCTTGCCAAGATGGCCGACCTGGACCCGCTGCTGAAGCTGAAGTGGTATAAACTGCTCGTGATTCTGGTGATACTGTTCTCCGTCTGTTTCATCCCCTACCACGTGTTCCGAAATGTGAACCTGGAAACCAGGATCTGGAAACTAGCGGGGAAATGCCAGGACAGTTACCGGGACATCTACATCGCGCATCAGTTCTTCAGATGCCTTGCGTGTCTCAACAGCGCAATAAACCCGCTGATCTATATCGTTGGGAATGATGATTTCCGCATGAAGCTCCATCTCCTCGGCAAACGGGCCCGGCAGTCTCTGGCCGGCCGGACCGGCGCGGTCCTGTACCGGGAACCCGTGGACACGGACTCGCCGTTGGGGACGCGCGTTAACTCCGACCTGATGAAAGGATAAAGACGCACAATCGGTTCACCCGAGATAACACCACAACTCCCACATTCCCGGGAACAAAGTACAATAATGAGCGCTGATTTGTGAGATATTCAGCCTGTTTATCCAGCTCATCAGTTCTCAGCTGCTGCAGGATTCTCTCTGTTTCTGCTCAACATCACAAAACACAGAACTTGTTATCTGCAGCTGAAGTTCGTGCAGTGCACTGATTTATTGCATCAAGTATTCAGTATTGTGCCAAGGTGCTGTTAATATGTTGCACTTCTTATGTATTACTTGCTTTACTGTACAGTGCAGGAAAAGTTCAATTCATGTATTGTGCTTAAGCACCGCCAGAGACTTTGTTTATAATCTGTGATATATTGCACTATAACTTTGTCCTGTTACACAGAGAGACAGAGACAGAGACACGTGGGACTGTGGCCATCCACCGCTCTGATATTGTGAGTTTGTCCAGAGAAAAATATGGATTTAATAAGGAACTGCAACAGTGATGGAAGTGCTGAAGACACAATTCAAAAACCTCAGTGAAAGTACAAATATCACGCTGTAAAGATCTTGTATTAAAATGTTTACATAAGGAAAAGTATTATCAAGACAATGTACTCGAATGTCACAAATTAAAGTACTCATTGTGCAAAATGACACCTGTCAGAATGATATATTATTATTATTATTATTATTATTGGGTCAGTATTAATGAATTAAGGTGGAACTACTAGGTCCTCTTACTAAAACTAATGCATTCTGATAACAACAGTCCTGCTATACAGGTTCATATATTCAGTTATTGTTGAAACTTTAGACGGGTGATGATTCAACTGTGAGGTCATTTTGGAGGCTGTAGTTAGTGGTGCATTATACAGAGAGGCGCAGGGTAACAGGACCCTATATATATATATATATATATATATATATATATATATATATATATATATATATTAATCGGTTAATCATTATATTTATAAAAGAGTGAAAAATTGTCACAATTTCCTGAAGCTCAAGTTGATTTAATCTGATGTTTTGTTTGGTTTGACTAATGGCTGGTTCAGACGACCGGTGAGTGCTACTGCCATTAGCTTCGAGCTTCCTTCCTGATGAAATCACCACGTGTAGTCTGTCATGTGTCTCTTGGCCAAGTCACAACAAGAATTTATGACTCTCAATCGCCTAAATCTGACATAGTGACCATCGTAACGGACAAAAACACAGTGTAGTCTGAACCAGGCGTAACAGTCCGATAAAGACATTCGATTTACTAATGCAGAGGTCAGCAACCTGCAGCTCTTTATCTCCTCTCCAGTGGCTCCCTGTGGATTTTTAAAGAAATTAGTGGAAATGAATAACTGTTGTTTTGTTTACATTTTCATTTTTTTATTTATCATTGTTGTAGGTCTATGGTACGACGGTACGACGGAGTATTAGGGCAACATTGAGGAAAAAAAATTATATATTATATTACATAAAAAATCTCATAATATTATGAGAATAAAGTCATAATATTATGAGAATAAAGTCATAATATTACGAGAATAAAGTCATAATATTACAAGAATAAAGTCATAATAATATAAAGTAGTAATTTTACGTGTTATTTTCTTTTTTTCCCGTAAAGTTATGACTTTATTCTCGTAATATTATGACTTTTTCTTGTAAAGTTATGACTTTATTCTCGTAATATTCTGACTTTTTTTTCTCGTAAAGTTATGACTTTATTCTCGTAATATTACGACTTTTTTCTCGTAAAGTTATGACTTTATTCTCGTAATATTACGACTTTTTTTCTTCCTAAAGCTATGACTTTATTCTCGTAATATTACGACTTTTTCTTCTCGTAAAGTTATGACTTTATTCTGTAAATCTCAGATATTTTTTCCCTCAATGTGACCCTAATGGCCCTCACTGCATTAGACTTATATTCTATATACTTAGACTATAAGCTGTGTTACCTTCATCACAATGATCAAATGTTTTGCGGCTCCAGACAGATTTTTTTTTTTGCCTAAAATGTCTCTTTTGATAGTAACGTTGCTGACCCCAGTAGACAGACTGATGCTGTATTTGCATTAAGCAGCCACCATGTACATGTTCTAATTGTTTGACAGTGACACTGACTAACAGGCAGGAAGCAGCCTGCAGCACAAATACAGCTTTGGATTGTGAACCGCAACCCGCATTAGCTTCAATATTTCCTCATCTACAAGCATGCACACACACAGAGACATCCACTGTCAACACAGAGTTATCGTGGAGCCAACACCAGCTAATCTGAGTTAGACAAAGGTTGGATAAAATATACAGATAACTGCACTCTGATCTGAGAGGAGAAATGCTGATAGAGTTATATGAAACTGGACCCACTTATTACACAAACTATGCATATTTAATATAAAATTACACAAATTCAAATATCTTAGTGCACTTTTTTTCAAATCTGGGTATCTGGCTATGCACTATTCATTTACAAATGTTAAGATGGATTTTCACTTTCAATAAAAGAATTGTTTGATTCATCAAGAACATATTGCTAAATGCTGATGAATAAATGTTGAATAAAACTGACTTTGTTCATGGTTTCATGCACAGGATGAATATCTTATTATGGTTATCTATATTTGATTTAAATGCTGGTAAACAATCCACCTTGTTGTTAAAGGTTATTACATAATCAGTGTTTGACAAGAGGGAGGCAGAGTGTGTGAGTGCTTCAACGTGCTGGGCCAAACTTCTTTTTGATATTTTGTTACTAGCCTAATAAATCCATGTGAAGTTTAAATAGCTTGGTTGTATCCTTCAGTTTAAAGCCATGTGATCAACAGTTAGCTGTTGTGGCCCGACAGGGAGGGATGATGTAAATTATCATTTACAGGAATAAACCCTCTCATGTTTTCTTCGTAAAGGTCTTTGATGTTGATTTTTTTTTATTTTTGCTTTCTACTCTGAAGCATGGCTGCATGTCTGTGCATGTTCATCACACCGACCTCGAGTCTGGGAAGTGGGCGTGCACCTTCATGGTTTCGTATTCACCTCACTGCGGTTTGGTACGACGCGTGCGTATATCTTCCAGAGGAGATGTTTAGTCTGAGCGAGCCTCACTGGCTGTTTTATTGTTGTGGAAAAGTTCAGATCGAATGAAAGAGAGATTCAAAACCAGCGGGAACCCGAGAGATGTCTGGAAATATCACGAACTGCGGGAGCATCAACCTGAGATTTACGCACGCCTTTCTGCCGCCCGTCTTCATCACTGTGTTCGTCGTCGGGACGCTGTCCAACATCTGGGGGCTCAGGAGCGTGTGCCGCAGCTGGAACAAAATCGGCAGCATCAACATGTTCATGTTGAACTTGGGGGTGGCGGACCTGCTCTACCTGTTCACCCTGCCCTTCCTCGTGCACTATTACGCGAACGACAGCCTGTGGACTTTCGGCCAGACTTTCTGCAAGGTGACGCGCTTCTGCTTCAACCTCAACCTCTATGGCAGCATCGGCTTCCTCACCTGTATCAGCTTCTACAGGTACCTGGGCATCGTGCACCCTATGAAAGTGATGGGGAAGATCACCAGCCGCCACTCGCTGGCCATCAGCGCCGTGGTTTGGCTGCTCGTCATCATCCAGATCCTCCCGGACATGTTCTTCGACAAGAATGATACAAAATTTCCAAACAAGTGTTACGACACCACGTCGAACGAGCGGATCACAGATTACCTGCTGTACAGCATCGCCTGGACCGGCACCGGGTTCGTCGTTCCGTTGGTCATCATCTCGGTCTGTTACGGACACGTGATTTTTATTCTTGCCAAGAAAGCCAACGTGAACCCGCTGCTGAAGCAGAGGTGTTTGAAACTGGTCGTGATTCTGGTGATACTGTTCTCCGTCTGTTTCATCCCCTACCACGTGTTCCGAAATGTGAACCTGGAAACCAGGATCTGGAAACTAGCTGGGAAATGCCAGGACAGTTACCGGGACATCTACATCGCGCATCAGGTCGGCAGATGCCTTGCGTGTCTCAACAGCGCAATAAACCCGCTGATCTATATCGTTGGGAATGATGATTTCCTCATGAAGCTTCATCTCCTCGGCAGACGGGCCCGGCAGTCTCTGGCCGGCCGGACCGGCGCGGTCCTGTACCGGGAACCTGTGGACACGGACTCGCCGTTGGGGACGCGCGTTAACTCCGACCTGATGAAAGGATAAAGACGCACAATCGGTTCACCCGAGATAACACCACAACTCCCACATTCCCGGGAACAAAGTACAATAATGAGCGTTGATTTGTGAGATATTCAGTCTTTTTATCCAGCTCATCAGTCATCAGCTGCTGCAGAGAGATTCTCTCTGTTTCTGCTCAACATCATCACAAAACACAGAACTTGTTATCTGCAGCTGGAGCTCGTGTTAGCATCTCGTGCAGTGCACTGATTTATTGCATCAAGTATTCAGTATTGTGCCAAGGTGCTGTTAATATGTTGCACTTCTTATGTATTACTTGCTTTACTGTACAGTGCAGGAAAAGTTCAATTCATGTATTGTGCTTAAGCACCGCCAGAGACTTTGTTTATAATCTGTGATATATTGCACTATAACTTTGTCCTGTTACACAGAGAGACAGAGACAGAGACACGTGGGACTGTGGCCATCCACCGCTCTGATATTGTGAGTTTGTCCAGAGAAAAATATGGATTTAATAAGGAACTGCAACAGTGATGGAAGTGCTGAAGACACAATTCAAAAACCTCAGTGAAAGTACAAATACCACGCTGTAAAGATCTTGTATTAAAATGTTTACATAAGGAAAAGTATTATCAAGACAATGTACTCGAATGTCACAAATTAAAGTACTCATTGTGCAAAATGACACCTGTCAGAATGATATATTATTATTATTATTATTATTATTATTGTGTCAGTATTAATGAATTAAGGTGGAACTACTAGGTCTTCTTACTAAAACTAATGCATTCTGATAACAACAGTCCTGCTATACAGGTTCATATATTCAGTTATTGTTGAAACTTTAGACGGGTGATGATTCAACTGTGAGGTCATTTTGGAGGCTGTAGTTAGTGGTGCATTATACAGAGAGGTGCAAGGTAACAGGACCCTATATATATATATATATATATATATTAATCAGTTAATCATTATATTTATAAAAGAGTGAAAAATTGTCACAATTTCCTGAAGCTCAAGTTGATTTAATCTGATGTTTTGTTTGGTTTGACTAATGGCTGGTTCAGTTGACCGGTGAGTGCTACTGCCATTAGCTTCGAGCTTCCTTCCTGATGAAATCACCACGTGTAGTCTGTCATGTGTCTCTTGGCCAAGTCACAACAAGAATTTATGACTCTCAATCGCCTAAATCTGACATAGTGACCATCGTAACAGACAAAAACACAGTGTAGTCTGAACCAGGCGTAACAGTCCGATAAAGACATTCGATTTACTAATGCAGAGGTCAGCAACCTGCAGCTCTTTAGCTCCTCTCCAGTGGCTCCCTGTGGATTTTTAAAAAAATTAGTGGAAATGAATGACTGTTGTTTTGTTTACATTTCATTTTTATTTATCATTGTTGTAGGTCTATGGTACGACGGTACGACGGAGTATTAGGGCAACATTGAGGAAAAAAAATTATATATTATATAAAAAAATCTCATAATATTATGAAAATAAAGTCATAATATTATGAGAATAAAGTCATAATATTCCGAGAATAAAGTCGTAATATAACGAGAATAAAGTCATAATATTACGAGAATAAAGTCATAATATTATGAGAATAAAGTCATAATAATATAAAGTAGTAATTTTACGTGTTATTTTCTTTTTTTCCCGTAAAGTTATGACTTTATTCTCGTAATGTTACGACTTTTTTTTTCTCGTAAACTTATGACTTTATTCTCTTAATATTACGATTTTTTTTCTTGTAAAGTTATGACTTTATTCTCGTAATATTAAGAATTTTTTTCTCGTAAAGTTATGACTTCATTCTCGTAATATTACGTCTTTCTTTCTCGTAAAGTTATTACTTTATTCTCGTAATATTACGACTTTTTTTCTCGTAATATTATGACTTTATTCTCGTAATATTATGACTTCATTCTCGTAATATTACGACTTTTTTTCTTGTAATATTATGACTTTATTCTGGAAATCTCAGATTTTTTCCCTCAATGTGACCCTAATACTCTGTAGTACATTAACACTCTGGCCCTCACTGCATTAGACTTATATACTATATACTTAGACTATAAACTGTGTTACCTTCATCACAATGATCAAATGTTTTGCGGCTCCAGACAGATTTCTTTTTTTTTTTATTTTTGCCTAAAATGTATCTTTTGATTGTAAAGGTTGCTGACCTCTGATCTAAGGGAAGACAACTTATATTTGAGAAGCTGGAAGCTCCATCTCTAATCTTCTAAAACAACATTTTTTTTTATATTTGTTGAAATTTTTTATAATGTCCCGACAAGAAATCAATAAATCAAATGCTCTGACAAAAAAAAAAGGAAAAAAAACATCCGGTATCTGTGATAAACCCGTCCGATCATTTCATTCAGGCCCGAGCGTAATGCCTGGACGAGCCACCTGTCTACCTGCGTGCACTCTGCCTGTGCACCATGCTGCTAGCTTTGACAGCTGTGAGTACTTCTCTAGATTCAGGGACTTTTGGAGCTGGTGCTGCTTTCATTGGAAAAGGAGGAGGAGAATGTTGCTCAGCTATGCAGGAGATATTTATCTGCCCTCTGCTAACTTCACAAACTACTGAGAGAATTTCAGGAAGCTGAAGCTATACTGCCTTTGCCTCTCTGTAAAGCTCTGGTTACATTTCCTCAGTAAAATATGTGATTGAGTCCACTTTCAAAAACTCAAAGGATCTTTCTTTAGCTGCAAAAGCCATTTTTTTTTATCTAGTTTAGCGACAATTAATACTAGCTATTTTAGCTATATATAATAGATATACAGGTATCAGGTACCAATAAAATACCAGCTCCTACTTTACTTAGATGTAGGTAAAGTTGAAGATGGGGAACAAGGGAGTAACAGTTGAGCATTTTACAGGAAAATAGTTAAATGGACAATCAAAATTATGCATAATTTGTTCTTACTGTAAAACGCGGAGTACTATTACAGGCCTGTTGTCATTTTGGGAACGTTAGGCTACTCAATTTATACAGTATGTTCTTCAATAACCCTCCATCTGAGTCTCCAGAGATGTTCCTAAAGCCCTATTTCTCCTTTCCTTTAAAATGTCCAACTGTTCCTCATAGTCTTGTTTTTTTTTAAGTATTTTAGGGGAGATACTCCAGGCAAAAACTTTGTTATTCATGCACTGGTCAATTTTGAGATTTTGCACTATTTTGCTTCCATAACATCTGTAGTCTTCTTTCAGACGAGCGGAAAGAAAACATCCCAAATACACATTTAGGTGTTTATTTTACTGCACCGCGTCTCTACGTTTCTAGTTACCATTAGATAACGCCTCATTTGCATATATAAACATACAATTTCAGAAAACTTGTAACACAAAAAATAATCTCTCTTAATGTTATCGACTGGGAGGTTCCATGTTGGTATCTATTGTTGCATGTGTGACCCTACTGACCTTTGTTCTTTCCCAGATGAGACGTTTCACAGCCAGTTCAGCTACTTGTCACCGTTTCAGGAAAGGGTGACACCCATACTTTGTTTTTCATTCTTCCTATTGTTATATTTCCTTCCATTTAAATTGTTCATATGTTGTTTCACTTTTGTTTTTGCCTTTTTTTTACTGTGTTGTATCTTTGCTTTTTGTTTTTACTGATGCTTCTTGTTTCTGCACTATCCTCCTCTTCTGCTGTACACTGCAAATGTCCCCACTGTGGGTCTGATAAAGGAATATCTTATCTTATCTTATCTTATCTTATCTTATCTTATCTTATCTTATATTATACTTGCCAACCTTGAGACCTTAGAAAAAAAGGAGGATTTCAAAACCAAAGCGGGGGGTCTGCTGGTCGTTTCCTGCATTCTGGTGACTTTAAAGGAGTGAAAATAACAAATTAATTAAGTTAATTAATTAGTCAAGCTATAGCATTTTTATGTTAAACTTTTGATTTTACCTTCAACTCCCAGGAAAGAAAACTGAACAATTTGCTCCTCTGGTGTGAATCTCTGACATAAACTAATATTCATCCGTTTTTATTTAACTTTGCTCCTGCTTGAGTATTTATTTCTCTTAGTTCTCTCCATTTCTCTCTCCATCTCTCACTCACTGAAGGTCCTTTCAGACACAACGTGACAACGCCACCATTGACCTCTGATGGTTTGCGTCGCGCCACGACTGCTTTTTGCTGCATTGAGCAAAGCCCAACTCTGGGCGCTGCACGCCATGGCGAGCACAGCTCAAACATGAGCTCAAACTGCGCTGTGTAGCGAGCAGAGACTGCTCTCTTCCGCAGGGAAACGACAGGTGGTGTAGCTCTATTGTCATCCGGGTGGAAACAGTGGAGAGTATACACACTGTTCAGTTCAAGAAACAGGCTGAGATAACGAAAAGGGAAACAAAGTGTGAAAATTTGCCATAAATCGGGAGAAATACGGGAGAATAGAGACCCCGGGAGGAAACCGGGAGAGGGAGGGTTGGCAAGTATGGTGCCACCGTTGCTCAGGAGGTTAACTACCTTATTTCTCTGCAGCTGTATTGTGCAATAGTGAAAGTTTATCATTACTGGAAAAGGTCTGATGTCATCCGTTGTTATGGATTCTGTGGAAACTGCATCATTAGTGAAGTAAAGCATCCTGTCCCCATTAGTTCCAATGAAGCAGGAAGTCAGGGCGAGTTGCATGGAGCTGGTAGAAGTCTGTGCCCAGGGAGTTATTTCACTAAATGACTTATTAGATGTTTGACCTGCTCGGCCCCTAGCAGCCGATATGAGTTCCTGGCATGGACGGAATAATGACTCTCGCTCTGGCTGGCAAATCAGATGGGGATTGTGTTATAAACAGGAACATATAACACAATAAGAACTTACTTTCCTAGTCCATCATTCCCCTGTTCCAATGAAGGGTACACAAAAGCCAGAAGTGGTTCCTCGTGGACTGAAGGCAGAAAGATAAAACTTGATTCTGCAGTAAGATATTCCCACAAGCCTTTTTCTCACCAAAGCAAACTATTGTGTAAACGACACTATTCTGCAGCGTGTGTGATGTAATGACGGCAAAATACGGGAACAAAATCTCAACAGCGTCATCCTTCCTTCATGGTGGCGAAATCATCTTCCTGTGGCTTCACACTGCAGAGGTCTCAGACATCCATTCAAACAGTTCTCACTCCCTCATTGTGAGTCAGACAAACTGAACATTTCCAGTCCTGTTCAACAGTCTCAGAGCTCCTTCCATCCTTTGTGGTGTCTGAGCAGGATCAACAACACAACTACAGATAAATATTACCATCTCACTGATTTTCTCTTCCACTCGTTCCCTGATTCTGTAAACGCAGTCTGGTAAGAAAAACACAGAGCAGCGTGATGAATGTGCAGAAGCACTTAGAGGAAACTCCGGGATCGGCTACAGCCAGAGACCACGCAGTATTAAATCAGAGACGATGCACTTTTAACCTCCTTCACTTCACACTGCTGCTGCTGCTCCACCTTTTCTCTGCTGTCTTGGGAGTTTAAATTCTCTTAACTTCAGACTGAATTGCCGTTTGGTTTCACTTTATTCGTTGATTTTGTTCGATTTAGCCAATTTGTTGTCTTGAGGAGGGGGTTATTTTGTTGTGTTTCGCCCTAACCAAATCAGCAACGAGCGATGTGATTTATTGGAGCAGTGAACTTAAAGAAGACGTGCTTGTTTCCAGGTTCATACTTGTATTTTGGGTTTCTACTAGACTACTCTCTATCTGAATATACCTGTATTCACTCTCTGTCTGAAACGCTCCGTTGTAGAGTCTGTCTCTTTAAGACTTCCTCCTGATAAAGCCCAGTCTGCTCTGATTGGCTTGCGAGAAAAATATGGTGCACCTTTGCAAAGGTAGATCTCAAGCTGTTGGTGGTTTATTCTAATGAGCCTGTATGTGACATAGGAAGGGGGAGCCACATCTGATTGGCTGGTTGAATCACATGTTTTCTGATCTAGACAGCCCACAAATAACTGACTGGGTCGTCTTACTTCACAGTTTGTGGGTTGGGAGGAACTCCAGATACCCAGATGCATGAGCACAAATACTGAAAAAGGTGATTTTTTTCATTATATGTCCCCTTTAACGTAGATCAAAGAAATGTAAGAGTTTTTACTTTCGTCCGTGAGCAGCTGAATCAATCTCACACACAGTGGTCGCTGAACCTTAACTAAGTGTTTATTATTATAACATGACAACGAAGGTCCCCTAACCTTAACTAAGTGGTCATTTCAACCCAAACCAGGATATTTCTCTAAACCTAACCTAGTTGTTTAGTTATTTATTTGTAACAGTTTGACGTATGTGTCCTTGTAGCTGGCATGGACAAACGGCGTATTTTGTCAATTAATTTGGAGGACTTGTTTAGAATTACAATATGGATGTAATTCCCAAATGCACTGGCAACTCTTACATGACTATAATGCCTCCCTGAGGGTAAAAGCTCATGTGCAAAGGGGGAGGAAGGATCACGCACAATTTGGAAAGCTTTGTTCCTAATATTCAAATCATATCTCTCTCTTGGTTGCATATTTTTACTAGCTGTACATATTATTTTCCGCACCTCATGACCATGGCAGAAAATACAACAATTTCCACCAGATTCTAAGATACCATTTCAAGGTGTGCTTCCTAAGCTCTACATAGATACTGTACAACCTCTGCATGGCTCTCTTAAAAACAGGATCAATATTTACAAAGTATTTGTGTGTTGCTGATAAAAGAAGCTCTGTTATGTTACCTGCATTTATTTCTAATGCACTGACAAGATATAAAGGGTCTGGTGAGGTATATCATCAGCATACTTTCATAAGATAATTCATTTTTTTATTATTATTTCATTGGCATTTAATGAAAACAACAAAGATGAGAAAATATAACATTCAAGTCAAGCAAAATTCAAGTCAGAGGAAAACATCCTCATCTATGAATCAGTAATAGTTCACTGAGCTGATGTGCCTCATCAGGACTGGGTGGCGTTTTATAGAATTCAATTAACAGTGCCGTCTCCATGGCAACATAAGCAAACAACCCAGCAACCCTCCCACACCCTCAGAAAACCTCAGAAAAGATACAAAACCGTAAATCTCTTATGTGAAACCTTCAATATTTTTTCTAACTTTTGTTAGAATTATTATGAATTATTAGAATAACAAAACAAGACAAAACAATCTCACCTCAAGGTCCATTGAGTTGTAAATGTTCAAATGTACTTTTTTTTTCTGAGCATTTTAAGGATTTCCTCATCCATGTTGTTGTTAAAAATTAAGATGCAAAAATTCCCTTCTGAGACAGAATAATATTGTATCATTCTAACCCAGTCACTTTGGCTTTTGGTCGGCAATAAACCCTGTTTTACGTTTCTGCTGCCTTTAACCCTCTATGAGATCATTCACAGGAGTTAGGCTACTATTCAACTGACTGACAAGAAGCATTATTGAGCCACGATGACATCACTATTCAGTTGTCTGACAACAGAAATATGTGTAAATGAGAACAACTAAACCAAGAGCGGGATTCACCTCACGGACACAGTCTAGGAAAATAGTTTAGAGGTGTTCAGAACATGCACGAATGAGTCTTAAAGATGAACTGATTATACTGAATAACCACCACTGCCAGTGACCTCTCCAGTAGTTTTTAGCAGTAAAGCTCACTGGTGACCAAAACCACTGTTCAGCCGTGATATACAGTAGGCGACGAAGAAAAAATTGCAGATGTGTGAATGCGTAAATTAACAGACTTATTAATTTAACGGCCTGAAAGGTCAGATATAGTCAGCTAGATGGGGCAGTGATATTATAAAAAGCTTTCAGAAGAGAATGGAGGCACAGATTAGCCTACATTTCATGCCCTTTGATAAGGTTGTGGCGTGCAGGACTATTTCAGCCTTCTTTCAGCTGCGTCCTCGACTCCGGCGGTGTGTAACAGACTTGAGAGCAAGTTAAAAAAGATAAATATAAAAACAGAATTCAAAGCGGTAAACACCCACCACATACAGCATACACATACAGGGTCAACCCTGAAGTTACCTCACTAACCCCAAATCCTGCTTCGTAGTACAGGCTTTATGTTCTCCTTGCCTCGTCAGTCTAACAAGCCTGCTTAGCCAGCTCACCATCTCGGGTCTCCTTCTGCCAAGGCTCAAATCTTCACCTGACCTGCTGGTCCGGTGTCTGCACATTTGATTACAGCCTTGAAATGTGACGTAAGCTTTAAAACCAGTTCTTGTACAGGCCTAGCTTTGTATTAAACTGAACGCTGAACAGCTTGAACCAGCAGCAGACTGGACGCACTGCTGAACTGAGGACAGTTAATCCTGCAATAACTGACTGTCCAATATTCTCTCTCTTTTAGCTCTGCTTTTGGTCTCCACCACCTCCTGAGGGAAATATCTGTCTCTTTAGCTGCTAAATGCTCCACTATGTTCACCAGCTAGTCTCTAGCTGAGTCTGTCTGCTGTTTTCTGAGCAGATAGCGTATATACAATTGGGTTATCAGAGCTTTTTCACTGAGAACAGCGGTCAGAACAGTAAAGTTGTGGGTCAGACTGACAAACAAAGCTGAGACTCACTATAAAGCTCTGTAAAGCTGCAGATTCAGCTGATATCTGTAGGTTCATCACTACGAGACCCCTTTCACATTGACATCTTGATGTTTGAGGTCACTTTACCTTTTCATTGTTAATAAACCACAGTTAGCCAGGTGTCCCTTGATTAGCCATGCTTAACTTGACTAACAGACGTATGAATGTTTTGGTAATGGAGGTTGCGCTTCAACAATGGGATTCACGGTGGAGTGCTGGATCCAAAATCCAATAAGCATAAAAATGTGATAGGGTAGCACATCCCAGATTTCAATATCAAGGAGGACAAAATACTAACATTTCACTTGTTTAATTGGCTCACATCACAACAGACACACGCTTACGCGTTTCAGCACGGAGCTTCTTCAGAGCGTATGAAGTTTACAGATTCAGTTCAGTAATATACACAAAGGGCAGAGTTAACACACAGCTGGGAGTTGGATCCAATCACAGGCATAGCCTTTAGTTAAATCTGATCCAAACCCCATTACAGACATTAAGACGATATTGCCATTTAGTGTATGGTCTTAATAGTCAGGATGAGATTTAACTATAGGTTATATGCCTGTGATTGGTCCCTGTATCTAGCCCTTTCATGCATGAATTATGATAACCTCAGTCAGGATTTTTTTTACCAAGTGTTACTATTCATCTTTAGTTTTCCACATGTCCACTTTGGACAGCATGCGTTTAAGTTTTCAACTGAAGAACTATGTTTTTTCCAAACCAATGAATAAAATGATAAATTGTGTGAAAACTATAAAATCATATTTATTTTTAATGCTGCTAAACTAATGTGTTCACATATTTTAACATATTCTAACACTGTTCAATGCAAAAAGGTAGAACCTCGCTCCCGACTCCTCAGACTCTCCCTTCTCATCTTTCTGCTCCTGTCTCCTCCCTCATTCAGCTTCTCACCTTTGACTCTTCAGCTCCTCCCCCCCCCACCTCCCCCTGATGAACTTTTTTTTCCAATGAAAAAAGTTACTGCAGAGCAGGTACTGAACATGTACATAATAAAAATGAATAAAAGCAAACAACAGTATGAACAGAGTAAAAACAAGAACCATAATGTGCACATAACAGCAGTAAAAGAGCAGCAGCACAACAGAAAATGAACTTGGTCTTCAGCAGCGACTTTAACGATTCTGTGGTCTGAGCAGTTTTAATATGAAGAGGTAAACTGTTCCAGAGATTAGGGGGCGGCCACCGCAAAGACTCGGTCGCCTCTGTTTTTGAGTCTAGTTCTGAGGACATCCAGGAGCATCTGATTGGTCGACCTCAGTGCTCTGACCGGAGTATGGAGGTGCAATAGTTCTGATAGATAAGGTGGTGCCGGCCCATTTAAAACCTTAAAAACAGGCAATAAAATCTTAAAATCAATCTGGAAACGGACAGGAAGCCAGTGGAGGGAGAGGATAGAGCTGGTGATACGTGATCACGTTTTCTTTTTCCAGTCAGAAGGCGAACAGCTGCGTTCTGTACTAACTGCAGCCGGTGTAGAGACGACTGTTGTAAACCCACATATAAAGAATTACAGGAATCTAACCGAGAGGTAATAATAGGATGTGTTACTCTCTCAAGGTCCCTGGGACACAGATAAGCCTTTACCTTGGCCAAAAGCCTTCGCTGAAAAAAGTTGTTTTTTACAACTGAGCTTATTTGTTTTTCAAAATTAAAGGTGCTGTCAAACTTTACGCAAGGATTTTCTACACAAGTCTTTTTTTGAGAAGCCAAAGGGTCAAGAATACAAACCGAGTTGTGTAATAGGTCAGGGTGTCGAAACGTCATGATTTCACTCTTATTTTCATTAAGATTGAGGAAGTCCTGGTGTGATGACGCAGAGGATGTTGAACCTGGCTCAACCTCAGGCAGCACACCGCATTGGCCAATAAAGTGCACGTGCATGGTAGTTTACCTTGTAACATGAACGTGTAAGAGCTGAGGCATGCCTGAAACAAACTAGTTCATACCAAGTATTGTTTGACTACTTCTAAAGGCAAAAGGTTTTTGTTGTGGAACACAGCGTAGTATTACCGGTACCGGTACCGGTACCGACCTCCAGGTGCTGTTCTGTAACCTCTGACCTATAGGTTTCCATTAGACTCCTCAAAATCTACACGCGAGGCCCTTGGTGGAGCGAATATGTTCAGCGTGGCTTCAAATCACCAGCCGCCGTTGCATCACTTCTTCACATCAGTACGTCCGACAGCCAGACAGAAACAGACGTGTGTGTAGTTGGAGTTTGGGGACTGGACTAGCAAGTATTTAGCTATTTGCTGCTATAGGAATTCAGAACAAATTGATATCTACTGTCAGCTTTTTCTCAAGCTAGGAGCTCTCTTACCTTTCTCTTTAACAGTAATAAAAAGGTTTCAAGTTACAAAAATAAAATGAAAACAAAATAAGAAGAAAAAGTCAAAACAGTTAAAAAAAAAATGCTTTAATGACATAGTCAGAAAGGCCTAACAATTTCACAAAGGCTCTCAAAATGAAAAGGAAAAAGCCTAAAATGCCTCGTTTTCTGTTGTCTCTCTCTATTTATGCTTTTTTTCTTCCAAGCATCCTTCGTCTCTGGATCCATATATGGTTCAAACTTACACATCACCACATGATTGGATAATCCTTTCTAAGCAACATCTTTGATCTTTATGTTTTTATGGTCTTGTTCTTGATCCCCATTGGTGAGGCATCACCATGGTTACAGATTTGACATCCTGTTTCCTGTTTTCATCTTTTGCAGATTAAGTGTCTGTAAGGTATGAAAACCACAGAATGCTTCCTGGCCTCCTATTTCCTGTTCCAACTGACAGCAAGTGTGTTCTGTTCAACCGTTCACCGCAGTTTCACAAAATACTACTAGTTGATTATTTAATTTGTCCAATTCTGTGGTGTATTAACTAGAGAGATAGGTTCAGGTGAGGTGTGTACCTGTGCATACTTCAACAGTTTCTACCTACCATTTACAAAGTCTTCTTGCACTCATTCATATACATAAAAAAAGACAGTTGAAGTAGTAAAATCTGTCCTACTTTCACACCTCTGGCCAATTACTGCCTGAAGCAGGTGTGATTGTCTGTGTGTCTGCTACCTTGGGCTCTAAAGGGAATAATGATGGACGTGTTTCACTATTTTCTGATATTTTATAGATTAAACCACCAAGAGAATAACTGAGACAATAATCAGCAGATTAATTGATGATGAAAATAATAAGTAGTTGCAGCTAAGTTCAGAGTTCAATCCTTCAACTCATTCATTCTTTGATCAAACTGGACTTGTAGCCATGTGTGTGTGTGTGTGTGTGTGTGTGTGTGTGTGTGTGCTTTTTAACCATGTGTGCCATGTTCGGTCTGAACGCCCGAATAGCTGCACGGTGACACTTCCACCAACATGACCAACAATTCAGTTTACACCTCTGGAGGATTACAGAGAGAGGAGATGATAGTGGCATCATCAACGTGTGCAAAAACATAAAATGTCACAGAATGATGCATGTAAATGGTAAATGGACTTGCATTTATATAACGCTTTTCTAGTCTTCCGACCACTCAAAGCGCTTTAATGCACCTCGATGTCTCGCCACATATCCGTGTTGTTCTCGTCCGTCGTTCACCTCCGGTGTGTCTGAAATCATTCCTGCTGCCGTCGCTCCGTTTGTTTTTGAGCCACGGCGACCGGAGACAGTTGCGTCACGGACTGTGCGCACTCATCTGCAACCGAATAGGTTTGTCCCGCCCCGTTTGTTAGCGACCCTGGTCCGACCCTGGTCTGACTCACCTCTCGACCTGGGTCACAAAGGCGAGTGGTTTGGTTGCAGAGGTCTGGGAGGGCGTCCATCTGAGTCCTGACCTCCTGCGCTCCACACTTATTGACTTCATCCATGCTAATCTACACTGTGTAGGTTATAGGTAACATACAGGCAGTTTTCTAAGATAACTATGAAAGATAAACAGCAGATTGCTTAGGGCCGCCGACTGTATGTTTTACTTTGGTGTAAAATTCCATACAGTATACCGATACTGTCATAAAGTACCTACTGTGGAACTGTGGAAAAATGTAAATGTGGAACTATAATTTACAGACTCAAGGCTGTTTGCTCATATTTTTGCCTTCTTTACAAACAAGGAAAAAAAAGGTCCCAACCATCACAAGGGTTTCAGAAATGTCTGAGACAGTGTTTAATGTAATATGTCATGAATTACATAGAGTGAAACTGAAACTGAGAAAAATTAACTTTGCACTATGGCCGTAGTAAGAAATGAAAACGTTTTACTACGCCGTTATATTTCTATATCGTGTTATTCATCAGTTAACGATCAAGGGGAAGAATGTGTGATTCATCTTCTTTTATTTCATATCAAATCATATCAAATGTTACTCCCTTGATTGTTGTATCTTGAATGTTGACCAGCGAAAGGGAATAAAAATTCCTGCAGATTACCATAACCACTCCAGAGTCCAACCCACCAGCCACCAGCCAATCCCAGTGCTCCGTCAACACACCTACACACAGCTGTCAACTACAGCACTGCTAACTGAACCCTCCTTGCACCACAACATCCTCTTAAACATGAAAATCCATCACATTAAATATCAAAATGCAATATCCATCTATTCATTTCTATTAAAGGGACTGTTTGTAACTTCTTACACGTATAAATCATTGCGGGTCGGTGTCCCATGCGCGCTCGCGTGTGGCTACGCTGTTCAGACTCAGACTCCAACACAAACTACACGGAAGCACCAAAACCTCAAAGTTCTCTCTATTTTTCATCCCGTCTTGTAAACAGTGTTAACTCTTCCTGCTTCAGCCTCCCGACCGCGGTCGGGAGGCTGAAGCAGGAAAAGTTAACACTAGTATCAGCATAGATTCATGGAGAGACCTTCGTCTGGTCAGCTAACATTACTGCCAAGCAGGTGAAATATAGAGTGATATTGTGGTTTTAGCTGACGTGTGTTGCCTCACTAGTTTTGACCGATGCTCGTTCATGTCTATGTAGAGCGAGCACGAGCGCGAGCAACAGGACGCTGACTTTCGTTGACTTAACGGCCAAAGGAGTCGCTATTAACAAGACATTTCTGATTCTTACATAGAGTCCCTTTAAAAAGATTCAGTATTCTGTGAAAAAGATTCGACATGATCTGGAATTGCACTCTGTTGGTTCTCTAGACATTAACATACTAACTAACAACATTTTATTTATCTTTATTACACGGCTGTGTTGAATACTCAATTCTGATTGGTCAATCAATTTCTTTATAACAGACCGTTGCTATGTATAACAGACCGTTGCTATGTATAACAGACCGTTGCTACGGGCACAGCTCTGATGTCGTTTTTGTGTCAAAATATTGATTTCTTAAAGATAGCATCGCCTCAGGAGCTCCGTCTAACCCCCCCCCCCCCCCCCCTTCTCCTCGGGGCTCCTTCCAAGGCCGCCCCCCCACACACATGCACGAGCACCACCGCATCGTAACTACTTCACAGCCACAGAGCGGAGAGAGGACCTCAACTCAACAACACTACCTCATGACAAGTAACCTGTGCAGAGCTACTGCAGGGCTGAGTTTTCTCTTCCATTCTCCAGGAAACGTGCGGCGGCGACGCGCTCTGAGTTCAGGCTGGTGCACGCCAAGGGTAGAGAACGAGCAGGGAGGCAGGGAGGCTTCTGATTGGTTCTTTCCAAGCGGACCTCGAGGCAGTGATTGGTAGACGTTTTTACAGGATTACAGCAGCTACAGATGACGGATCTTTTCAGGTCCTTTTTCAGAGCTCATCAGTAATGGATTGCTGTCAGGGTGTAAAGACCATTTCAACCAATATAACAAATAGTGTCTACTGGAGAACATCGTCAACCATGACTTTAAGTAAGTAGCCGTGTAATAAGCGGGATAATGTACAGCTAGCGGGTCATTGTTGTGAAAGAATTCACGTCGGGGTGCAGCATCGCCCTGTCGGGGATTCTTTCACAACAATGACCCGATCGCTGTACATTATCCCTTACGTGTATTTTATTTCATTATTAACAATATGAGATGAAATCATAGGATAACCACTTGTGAGTTTATATTATTTATTTAATCTAATGATTAGAAGGTCTTATAGACCTAATGTTAATGCGTTCTGTATGCGCAAAAGCCATAAAGTCACTAGCACAGAAATAAGGCCAAAAGATTAAGGTGAATAAATGTCCATATTTTTAACAGCTTTGTTGCGAGAAAAAGTCACAGTGAAGCTAACTCAAATCATGCTAGCTAACGCTAGTGTTAACGTTACTTCACAAACGTTTTAATGATTGTCAGTCACTCATCAGGGCAGTGGAAATGACATCAGTAGGATTAAATGATTTCCTACAAGCTAATGCAATACTCATAAAATAATCTACCAAACAATACTCAGCAGTATACTTAAGTGAATTTCTCTAAGACCACGTCTTAGTTTTTAGAAATTAAATGTGAAGTGTCTGATGAGTTGCTCTCCATTAGCTGGTTTAGCTGACCTTGTAGCTCCTATGTGTTTTTTTTTTTTTACTACAGCCTATCTGCAAGTGAATATTTCTGAACAAAGCAAACCTGAAGATAACCATTAGCCTACTTTAAGGTCTTTATCACGGAGTACACTATCAAGAGTTGGGATATAAATGGTGATAGATTATTTCTAACGTTGGCTCTGAGCCCTATTTTTGGAAACCTGATTGGAGACCACTATATGACAAAACAACACGTGGAGTCCAACAGTCGTGTATCAAAACACAGGATTTGGTATAAGAGCTTTTCTCCACGAAGGAGAGCAGAGCATGCTGGCTAATGGACATCTGTAACAGATGCCCCTCATGGAGGAAATTACAGGCCTATCACACAGCATCCAATTAGAGTTCTCAAATTGGATGAGTGGGTACTGGTACGACATATTTCACTTTTCAAATGACATTCATAGTTTTCATAGTTTAATGATTCATTTGGGAGTGTCGTGTTGGAGGGAACGCTGAGTCAAACTGAGTTTGGGGCTTTCAAATTGAGCAACATATAGCAGCTACGGAGAATGCTGTGATAGCTGTCTGTAAAAGTGCCATCGAGGATACAGGCTTGGTCACTGCTGTCCTTGCAGCTGCTGTTGCTTTTCGAGCTTTCTTTACATTTCAACTTGGAGTTGGCTTATGAAACAATGAAAAATGGCCAGCAGTCTGTACAGCTGGTGTAGATCATATTTAGTTTCCTTCCCTGATCGCCGTGTCTGGCACTGCTGTCTTGGCCACAGATGCTCTATAGCTATATAGCTATTGCTATTGAATCATAAAATAATAAACATCACTGCTAATGGGTGATACGCACCTATGATCCCCCGTCCTCGGAGCGTCCACCTGTGGCCTCTGTCTATTTGTGATTCATCATCAGTGACTGCATTTGGTCTCAACTTTGGCTGGTTTTAAATACATGTTTGATGGTGCTGTGTGGACGGTGACATCATTCACTTTGATTCTGACTGAATTCTATCTGAGTGCTCACCCTGAATTATTACAGATCCTATGTATTGATTGGGATATGAAACAATGTCATAACATAAGAATAAAACCAGCATTAAGACATCATTTCAAAGAATCCAAAATCAACTCATGCAAATGTTCCAACACAGAGACTAACATGAGACAGCAACTGAATCTAGATTTATTACATATGATGCTGTAAAATGTTTGTTTACAGCATACCACACACTTGTGTACATACTGTATAGTCCAGTCTATACTTTGCCCTTATCTTGTCCAGCTTTGTTGTAGTTAATCGTGATTAATCAAAACTTAATCGCACATGTAGCACAGATAGTTCAAAATGTACCTTAAAGCTTCAGTAGGCAGAATGTTTTTGGCATCATTGGGCAAAAAATCCCATAATAACCTTTCAGCATATTGTAATTCAAGTGTTCTGAGAGAAAACTAGACCTCTGCTCCTCATCATGGCTCTGTTTTCAGGCTTTAGAAAATCTAGTCCGTGACGGGAGACTTTGACCAATCACAGGTCATTTCAGAGAGAGAGAGCGTTCCTATTGGCTGTGCTCCGGCTGGTGGGCGGTGCTTGGTATTTCCTTAACAGATCTCAACATGGCTGCCGGGTCACAAACAGTACACTACAAGATGTTTCTGAGAACATTTGAGGAGAGAAATAGTCATTACAGTAACAGAATATTGATTCATAATTGATCAGCGCTGCCTAGTTTGACCGTTTGGTCGGAGTTTGAGAGTGACTGACAGCTGCTCAGAGACGGTAGCTGGACGGCAGACTCCAGATCAGCTTTGATTGGTTGTTTTCCTCCGGTCTGTGATATATTACAGATGCCGTTAGGAGCACCGGAGGACACAGAGGCACATGATTTTTTTTCAGATTACCTGTCTCATGCATTACTGTCAGGATATAGTGACCGTTTTATAAAAATAACTTTTTATAATCATATCAGCTCCATTATACCTACAGCTGCTTTAAAGGGAGATTTGTCGAGTATTTAATACTCTTATCAACATGGGAGTGGGCAAATATGCTGCTTTTAGCAAATGTATGTATATATTTATTATTGTAAATCAATTACCAACACAAAACAATGACAGATATTGTCCAGAAACCCTCACAGGTTCTGCATTTAGCATAAAACAATATGCTCCAATCATAACATGGCAAACTGCAGCCCAACAGGCAACAACAGCTGTCAGTGTGTCAGTGTGCTGACTTGACTATGACTTGCCCAAAACTGCATGTGATTATCATAAAGTGGGCATGTCTGTAAAGGGGAGACTCGTGGGTACCCATAGAACCCATTTACATTCACATATCTGGAGGTCAGAGGTCAAGGGACCCCTTTTAAAGTGGCTATGCCAGTTTTTCCTCGCCAAAATTTAGCGTAAGTTTGGAGCGTGATTTAGCCTCCTTAGCGACAAGCTAATATGACATGGTTGGTACTAATGGATTCATCAGGTGTTCTAGTTTCATATGAAACTGATTCCTGATTAATGCGTTATTAATGTATTAACTTTGACAGCCCTAATGTGAACGCATACTTGGCCAATAAAGGTGATTCTCACCACAGCTCCAAAGGACTGGCAGAAACTTAAATGGTGATTTGTCTCCATCTAGTGGTTGAATCAGATTTACTAGAGACAGACTGGTGGGAAACTTACCTGCTTTCACTTGATGTACTCCATGTATTGTCTACACAAGATTCAAGGCCTTTATTCATGATTCAAGACTTTTATTTGCCACTTTCTCAGGTACAAAGGCATCGGAATTATTGTGCGGTTCTCTCAATTGACAGAATAAATATGTACATATTAAAAAAGTATAAAAATGTATATAAATTGTAAAGTGAGTGTGTGCAAACGTTTTCACCCGATTCAAATTTAACTATCAGTAAAACATTTACAACTGTGTCTGGATTTAACATCAGACAATAATAAACGGTCCGTCAAAAGGTCAAATGCAGAGTACAATACATGAGTCATATAAATGACGACTTGACTTACCTGCTGCAACACTTGAACTAGTTGAGACATGAACGCTTGAAGACTTGACTTTAGGTTTGAAAGCAAAAGCTTGGTCCACGTTGTCCTGGTAAAACCCTCGCGTGATGAAAAGAATCCCCTCAGCTTCAGTTGTACTTTGTGTTTAGTGCTGAATAGCAAATGTTAGCATGTTGAACAGCTAAACTAAAATGGTGAACATAGTAAGCATTATAACTGCTAAACATTAATATATTAACATTGTTGTCGTGAGAATGTTAGCATTTCTTAGCATTTAGCTCAAATCACTGCATTTGGG